>CM042247.1:51708178-52308178 GCA_023566225.1 Romanogobio albipinnatus
AACATTTACCTTTCGGTCAATGTTTTTTTGTCTTGAATTTCAGTATTTGTGCCTCTATAGTTGTTACTGTAGTGCAGTGATTTGAGATGCTGCTTCTGATGGGCCTCAGCCCTGCAGAGTTTAGCTCCAAACCTATGAGGAAGATGCATTTCATATGAAATTATGTTGATACAGCCATGCCTGGCATTGGGCCAGGCCCTGAAGTCGCATGTGCCACGGGGCGATTTCACTGCTTCGAAGATGCTGGTCCTGTGGACATACCCGAACGGTCAACAAGTCAAGTCAGCTTTATTTATATAGCGCTTTTTACAATGCAGATTGTTTCAAAGCAGCTTCACTGTTAAACAGGAAAATACAACAGAATTTGATTCGGCTGTACAGCCACTCTGGAGAAAACAATGTCATCAGCTTATTTCAATTATTATAGTGACAATGTGGGCTTTAGATCAGTAATTTAGTTTATATGGTTAATTTAGTTTACTAATTAGATTAATTTGGATATTTAGTGTCCCCAACTGAGCACGCCAAGCCAGAGGCAACACTGGCAAGGAAACCAAAACCCCATCAGGTGTCCTAATGGAGAAAAAATAATCCTTGGGAGAAACCAGGCTCAGTCGGGGTGCCAGTTCTCCTCTGGCCAGCGAACAAACAGTGTATGATTATTATTCTGGCAACTTTACAGGTCAGGGGTCATAATAGATCAGAATATTCAAAAGAGCGGAGTCCTCTCGCTGGAGACTGGTTTGAGGAACAAGGATCAGAATGCACTTGAAAATAAATTTGTACACGCCCTAACTTGTGAAATCTGTTTCCTTTCTGTCTCGTTGCAGTTATGGTGAGAAGTCCTATGGGCAGCCGCGTTCTTACGGGCAGCCGGCTGCGGCAGGTGCCGGTGGAGGAGCGTATGGTCAGTCCAGTGGCTCCTATGGGGGCTCTCAAGGTGGCTATGTGCGACGCAATGATGGTAATTGTTTCGTGATGTGCTGCTCTGTACAAATTTAATCACATTTTGTGTCTTTGGGCATTTTCAGACCTGTATAGTTTACTTTGTTCTGAAACGGTGACTAAATTTGTTACAATGAAGCATTTTCTTGGTTCGGTTCGCTTTCACAAGGCAACATTTGAGCTTACCAAAATGTTCACAAGTCACATGTGAGAAACTCTTATTTCCTCTGTGTCATCCATCAAGATGATTGACAAGTTTGCGCCATGAGCTTGTGGGATTGACAAGTTTACCTGCATTATAACAATTTGAAGTATTTGGGCAGAGCTGGAATCAAGGCTTAGTCTGGACGGCATTCTTGCAATAACACATTTTAAGATGAATGTTTTCAGAATCATACCCTGTCGCTTTTTATTTAACCTTTCCTGTTATGAATTGATACTGCTTGGTCCGTCCGTTGGGTCGGATTACTTTCTCACCTCTACCGAACCGCCTCAAGAGTTTATCAATCGGACTGAGACCGCCTCATTCAGGCGATTTTTGTTTTGGTATGTTAATGTATGCCTAAACGAACCGAACTAAAGGAGAACGCGGCAGATTCAGAAACTAGAGCTCCAAACAAGCCAAATCTGAAAATATCCTTAAACGCTGCCCCCCTCCCCTCAGGTGATACCCCCCGCAGGTTTGGCGACGATGGTGGCTCTGACAGGGCTGAGGGTTTCAGGGGCAGAGGACGTGGGGGTTTTGATCGGGGTGGCTATGATCGCGGAGGCTTTGACAGAGGTGGCCGAGGAGGCCCACCCTCCGGTATGGGGTAAGTGTGCCCACCCCACAAGGTATTTCAGCACTCTGTTGACAAAGAAAATGCACTTAGACCTGAAAGGTGTTGATCTAGGATTTTAATTTACTTATTAAAATTTGCCTATGGATAACTTTGGTGAACTTCAAGGTGGTTCGTCTATACTTTTTATTTGAAGTGGTTGTACTCTTAATAGACCCACCATCTGTTTGTTTCTGTGAAGTGACACAACACCCAATGTAATGTCAACTTATTGCAGTTAGTTGTTGGATGCTTATAAATAGCTTATAGGCTACAGTAGCCAGGTTTCTCCATTTCCAGTACACATGTATGCATTCAAATGCATCACATTCACATATGGGACATGTTATAGCTCAAAGCGCACACGAAAAAAGAGACATCTATGGATATTTCCCTCAAGGTTTCATCTGCTCTAGAAACGTCTGAATTTAAGACTGAGCTGAGAATTGAAGTAGGGCTGTCACGATTCCTTGGTTTTTAAATTGGAGAACTCAATTGAAGGAAAATCCTCGATTTGCTATTTATCCGTGTCGAGAAACCAGAAAAATTCCGGAAAATTGACTCTTTCCATGCATGAGAATCATTGAGCTGCATTAGACCGTTTTCAAAGTGCTATTGTAAATTCACAAAGTCGTATATCCCTGCGGGTTTAATATACAGTTCTGGAACAAAGTTTCTCAATGTTAAGTGGTCTCAATTTGTTCCAGAGCTCTACATGCGCTTTATTTACACGCGTGTATGTTACATTCATCTTAGAGTGGCTCTATTCACAGTAAATGCTGCTCCACATGAACTGTTGTCATTTGCATGTGTGATGCGTCTCAAACTGCATTTGCTGTGAGTCTTGGTTGCTTCATAGCGTTCATCTGGGAACGCAATGTGCGCCATAGGGTTGGGCCGATAGACGATGCCATCACAATACAAATTACATTTCGAAATGTTTTGTTTCCATCTGGACTGCGAGACAGAACGGTAGCACCATTTTTCCATGTTTCTATTTGAAGTGAGCCGAGGGTCAAAACAGCGGTGCGGATCTCCCGACAAGCACTCAGGATCGTTTGTGGTAATATTTCAGCGCTATATCCTCTAGTTTTATCTAAAGCCAAACGAACTTCAAGCCCTCTCAGCTCCGTGCGCGTTCTTTCTCCAGACACACGGCACATTAACGGAGCTTAACGCTCAGACGCGAACCCCGATGTCATCGTCCAGCACGTCCATAAATCACATCCACGCGTTTCACTGATGCCAATTTGGTTGACATCGCCCAACCCTAGTGCTCCATTTAATTAGATTTGTAAGGTAAATCACATATAAAGCTATGCCAACACAGGAGAATACATCAATGTCTTTAAAAATATGCAATCTGTTCATCGCAGTTTAAACCCTCGCTCTGGGGGCAAAACATGCAAACTCAAATGTTCTTGTTCAACAGATCACTGTGGCTGAAGCCTTTGTTTCGTAGTGGCCAAATATTTAAAGGATTAGTTCACTTCAAAATTAAAATCCAGATATTTTACTCACCCCCATCTCATCCAAGATGGTCATGTCTGTCTTCAGTCGAAATAGTTTTTCTTTTTCCTTCCATCTTGCTCTGCGACGTGCCAAGGATTGCGCAATCACGTCAGAAAGGTCATGCTAGACGTAGGCGGAAGTAGTGCCCCAAGCGAACGTGTGAGGGCTAATACAAATGCCCTTTACCAAAAACACTCCATTTTCAACTTCCAAATCTTCTGACATTGTCGTTTTACCTTTTTTTTTTTTTGCTAAAGGAGGTTTCTATTAGTCTTCGCACGAGCACTTTGTAAGGGGTGGTACTTCTGCCTGCGTGATTTGTGCAATCCTTGGCACGTCGCAGAGCAGCGCAAGATGAGAAATTTAGGTTAAGTATATACACTTTTCATATTTTCACTTTGAAACCGTGTTGATTTGGACCTTCAACATTTTGGTTGCCAAGGAAGGCTGATGGGGAGAAGTCCTGTAATGTTTTCCTCGAACTTAATTTCTTTTTGACTGATGAACATCTTTGAGATGGGGAGTGAGTAAAATATCAGTTTCATTTTGAAGTGACCTAATGCTTTAAGACTAACTTCAGTATTTGAATTAAATGTAATTTGGCCAAACAAGGATTTGATCTGCTGTAAAGTGTAACAATCACCAGGCCGCTGCATTTGATGCTTTATTATAAATGCATTTTAAATAATTTTAAAGGTTCTTTACTTATCTTTTTATTTTTGAGTAATAAAAACAAACCCAACTTGATTGCCAAAATAATGGTTAGTGACAGCCCTAAATGAAAGCATGGCTAATTATGGAGAGACTTTTTCAAGGCCAAATTGATTGGTCCGTTTTCCTTGAGTTAAATGCTAATTCTGGAAGAAAAAAGGCCCAAAAATCTGAAGTTATCCACAGAAGCTGATTGGATGATTGAATAACGACCGGTCGAATTCAATCAATTCTCATTTCTTCTGGTCTCCATTTGTTCCAGTCAACTTTTTTCCTGCTTCCCTTTGGGAGCGTGTTCACATTGGAAGTTTCAGCTACAAGGAACAATTCTCAGTCACTCCACATGAATCGCTGTCTGTACGGTGTTGTTTCTTTTTGTGTTAACTGGTCTACATTTTATACTACAGGTATCAAAGTGAGTGAAATTAAAGTTGGACCACAGCCTTTGGAGCTCATAAGCACTCATAATGGAAGACTCGTCTACACGAGTTGCCACAGCAAATCTAGTTTAGTTTCTTGACAAATGAAAGAGGGAGCAGGGAGGTTGTCCTCCGTGCTCTTCTCTGGTTTTAGTTACGTCACAGTCTCAATTAAGAGTGCGCATCAAATCTTGAAGTTCATCCAAAACCATTCTAATTTGGAAAGAGGCTTGCCTTTTGGTTTCAATTTAAAAAATGTTTCATGTACATTTGGCCCATCATCCTTAACCCATCTGTCAATGGGAGCCGTTTCCTCCTCAGTAGTAAACCTTGGCATGAATACTGATAAAGTGGGAGCCTTGCGCTCCCAGGTTTCAACAAAGGAAAGCCATCATATCTTCAATTTTTCCTCTGCAGTGGTGGTGACCGTGGTGGCTACAAAAATTACGGTGGTAAGTGATGAGCATCAGAACTGTCTCAGTGGGGGAAAAGAGATAAGAAATACAGAGATTAGCTGGCAAATGAACTCTTGAGCCACCTTTTTTATGTCAACCCAAAGGAACATCACCTTTATTGTCTTTATTGCTGTCCTCTCTGGTAGTGCTCTTGTGGGCTAAAGTCTAACAACTACCCAGCTTTACTCTTGTAAAATGGTATCTTTGCATGAATTAAATGCCAGTCTTCTGGATGCCACCTGCACATGGTGAAGAAACAACATGATTTAGAAACATGAATACTTGGATTTATTTTTGCTAGACTCACTGAAATTTGTCCTGGTTTACAAAGGTGTTGTTGGAAATGGTGCAGCAATATTGGAAACACTGGTGCATAGCTTAAACTGTCATTTTTGTAAAGGTCAAATCTACATAGCAAAGCAGTTTGGTTTGATTCTTTTATTCATAGACTTTGTATTGAAATAAGGGTTCATGGCAAGTTCTCAAAGTTGTGTTCTCTTTCGTGTCTTGTTGTTTTTCAGGACCCAGAGACTATGGGCAAAAGGATGATGGAGGTAAGTGCTCGTGAGCATTTCACCCTGAATTCAGAAGTGGGGGGACAGTGGAGTGAGCATGTAGTGGTTTTATTTGAGTTTGCATGAAGGTAGTGAACGTTACCCTGGTGTGTGAATGTATTGTAATGGTGTCGTTACTCCGAGATGAATATATTCTCCCAATTCCAGATGGCGATCAGGATAACTCGGACAATAATACCATCTTTGTCCAAGGTCTTGGAGAAGATGTCACCACTCAGGAAGTGGGTGACTTCTTCAAACAAATCGGAATCATAAAGGCAAGTTGACTATGAAATTAGTTTTTATTTTATTTGTTTTTCCAAATTCATTGAACTTTTCTGGACTCAAGTTTATACATTTAAAAAATGTAAATCTAAGTTAACTACTTCATTCTTTTTGATTATGACTTCAATTTATTACTTTTTAGAGGCTTATGGGTTTTTTTCCCCCAGCTCATATTCTGGTTTCATTTTTATGGATTCCAATAGTTTAATTTAAATCAAGCATGTCTAATCAGTTGAATTCAGAACGTTAACTTAATTTGTTTTGTGTTTGTTATCTGAAATTACGTTTTCTGGATTTTAATAAAAATTTATTATCAGCAGTGTTGGGCACGTTACTTTTAAAAAGTAATTAGTTATAGTTACTAGTTACTACTTACAAATAGTAACTGAGTTACATCATTATAAAAGTAACTAATTACCAGGGAAAGTAATTACTGCGTTACTTTTTTTTTGTCAAAAGTTCAAATATGGATCAACTTGGATGCCCCCAATTTAAATATGTTAAATGAATGAATTAGACACTAAACATTGTACATTAATGTACACTATTGTAATGTTGCTGTGGGACAATGTGAGAGACACCTATCAAATTCAATATATTGTAAATATTATCAGTACTTTACTACTCCTTTGGTAGTGGAGCTCACGTTATCGGCTGGGTTTTTAGCCGCTCATTTGGTGGCTGTGATGTGAGGCTTCATTATATTAGAATTACTGGCCACCGACGTGGAGAGACTCTTTCTTCCTGGGCATAAGCTGCACGTCACATAAACATTCTTACCTTTCACCTCAACGAGGGAAGAGTAGCGCGTATACTTCCAGTTTGCGAAAGCTACCTTTGAAGTCGTTGGACTTGCCATCGCTGACTGTGCATATGCGTGTGCGACTGTGCGTCATAGGTGTGTGTGTGGACTCAACCTATCAACCTTGTCTCCCACCCACCAATCATCATCAGTTATGTGTACCACGCGCACACACACACACGCACGTTGCAGGTCCGACTGACAGAGAGCCTGTTCGGATGAAAACCGCTTCAGTGAGCTCAATTATAGTAACGCCGCATTTTTTTTTCTCAGTAACGCTAACGGCGTTGCAACATTGGGAAAAGTAATTAATTAGATTACTCCGTTACTGAAAAATTAACGCCGTTATACTTAAACGCCGTTACTCCCAACACTGATTATCAGTGGCAATATTTTAATGTAATTGAATGGAAATTAAACTCTTCCTTTGGCAAACAAAGCAGAACACGCTACCTTTTACTGTAAAATACTGATGTGACTATAATTTGTTTAGATTTATACATCTGAAATCTAAATATTGAAACGCCTTTTAAAGTTGTCCAAATGAATTACTTAGCGATGCATATTACTACTAAATTTGATATATTTTACAGTAGGAAAATTATCTCAACTTAAAATCAATATTTTGACCCATACAAAGATCATTAGGATATTAAGCCACTGCATTGTTGGCTATTGCTACAAAAATACCCATGTGACTTATGACTGGTTGTGCTCCAATGTCACACGGTATATTTCTTACATGAAATGGTGAAATGCTGAAGTTCATGTTCTTCTATAATGAGACGGTGGACACTGAAAACACAGCGAGTGTCACGCTTAATTTAATGTTGTAAACGACATTCATTCACGTGCAAATGCAGACTTAAAATTTAAATGTTATATTGAATGTGGGTTTTTGTTTTTATTTATTTATTAATATGTATATATATTATTCACATACACTAGTCCATGGTTTTTTTTTTCTTCTCTACAGTTAAAAGAAACGGCAAAGAACACATTTACAGTTGTGAAGTTGCGTAATCTTTAACATATACTTTCTTTAACAGCTCAATAAGAAGACTGGCTTGCCCATGATCAATCTGTATTCTGATAAAGCCACTGGACGATTGAAGGGTGAAGCCACAGTCTCCTTCGATGACCCACCCTCAGCCAAAGCTGCTATTGATTGGTTTGATGGTAAAGGAAACATCCTCGCTGTCTCTTTGACTTCGATTAGCCCCAGAATCCCTTTTTGTAATGCGGTTTTGTTTTCCTTGAATATAGGAAAGGAGTTTAAAGGTAAACCCATCAAGGTGTCGTTTGCTACCAGAAGGGCGGAGTTCACCCAGAGAGGAGGTGGCCGCGGCGGCGGTGGTGGTGGTGGTGGAGGTATGTTCTCAATCTGGACTTTTCCTTCTCTAATAAAACCAGTTTGATCTTTGTCTCGTTTGGATTGAAGCACGGGTTATGCAAATGTCATGCTGGTTTGTGCTCAAAGGTTTTCGAGGCAGAGGTGGCTTTGGTGGCGGTCCCTCGTTTGACGTCAGGGGAGGAGACTGGCCTTGTCCCAACAGGTTTGGACCATGTAGTGCATGCGTTTGAGAGGAATATGTAGTCAAGATTGTATTCATTTATAAACCTCTCCTTGCAGCTCTTGTGGAAACATGAACTTTGCCAGAAGATATGAATGCAACAAGTGTGGAACGCCAAAACCGGAAGGCGAAAGTTATGGTGGTGGTAAGGGTTTTTCTTTTTTTATTCTCCTCTTTCCACAACACTTGTGAAATGGCTTGAGTACCAAGCAGAGATTCATGTTGCCACCCACTTTTCCTAGACCGCGGCGGTCGGGGCGGATACGGAGGTGACCGCGGGGACCGTGGCGGCTTCAGAGGTGGCAGAGGTGGTGGTGGTTTCCGGGGTGGAGACCGTGGAGGCTATGGTGGTGGTGGAGGTGGATACAAAATGGGTGGAAGGTAATGAAAAACCCCTCAACTCTACTGTCAGTCGTAATCTTTGCATGAATCTGTTTGTGTAACGTTTGCCTCCATCCTAAAGGGGAGACCACAGAGAAGAGAGACGTGGCCGGCCATACTGAAGACTTTGTGGATGCCATTCCAGACCATTGTTTATTGTGGGGTGGGGGTTGAGAGGGTAAGGGGAGAGGTTTGTGTCGGCATACCTTTCTGTTGCATGAGCGTCCTGCATATACTGTTTGAAACGAGCAGTTTTTCCCATTAATGTTGAATCTACTGTGAGGGGCTGAGGAAGGCTGAGTGTAGGGAAGGGAATGAATTTGATCTCTGAGCCGCCACTTTGTAAACCTTCAGTCCTTTAAGGAAATGGCAAAACTGGCCACAGATCAGCTTTAAAGGATA
The DNA here is from genome assembly GCA_023566225.1 of Romanogobio albipinnatus. NCBI lineage: Eukaryota > Metazoa > Chordata > Actinopteri > Cypriniformes > Gobionidae > Romanogobio > Romanogobio albipinnatus. The sequence continues at coordinate 51,717,037 of CM042247.1, forward strand.
ATTTTGCTCTAGGTGAAGGGGGTGGGGGCCAAATGTTATTTTTGTTACTTTTTAATTTCTGAATTGTTGAATCCGGCATTTAGTGTGTGATAGATTTGTGAAATGCTTATTGTTTTGTAAAAATCAATCAACACAAACTGTTTTACTTGTTTCTTTTGTTTTTCTTTTTGCAAAAAAATATTAAACACCCTTTTGATCTTAATGTACTTGTTTCTGTCTCTTTGGGGGGGTTGTTTTTGTTTTAAGATTGAGTACATAATACTATATACAGTACATATTAAGCTGCAGAAACCCTGATAGCGGTGTTCAAAAAGGCCTTTGAAATCATTCAGTGTACAATATTTTTGTACCATTCTATGTAATTTACAGTTATGACTAAAGCAGTGACAGGTCTTCGATTCAGAAGGTGCACGCAGGTTTCACTAGCCCTTATTTAAATCGCTGTCATATGACAGTTTTCACTTCAAACATTTTTTATAAGTGTTTCTGTAGTCTCACTTTTTGCACCCCTCATGACTTCACAAAACATACTGAGAACGGTGTGTTTGAGGCATTACAGGTTGTAAAGTTTTTAAATGGGGATATTCTCACACCCATCAATTCTCTTCAGAAGGCCTTTATTACGTTTACATTTATGCATTTGGCAGACGCTTTTATCCAAAGCGACTTAGTGCCCTTATTACAGGGACAATCCCCCTGGAGCAACATGGAGTAAAGTGCCTTACTCAAGGACACACTGGTGGTGACTGCTGGGATCGAACCAGCAACCTTCTGCGTGTCAGTTCAGTGGTTTAACCCATTGGACCACCATCTCACATTATTAACCCCCTGGAGCAGTTATGGATGGATGCACTTCTTTGGACTTAAACTGCCATTATAAAGCTTGGATTAGCCAGGATGTGTTTTAATATAACATGTATTCGTCTGAAAAAGAGTCATATACAGCTAGATTGCTTGAGGGTGAGGTAAATCATGGGCTAATTTTCATTTTTGCTGAACTATCCCTTTAAGACCTCCACAGGCAGTATTTTATTTTATTTGTAGTCAGTCGTATTCTCCCGATTTATAGGCTATATAAGCAGATAGGTGCATAGCTTACTCCCTTTATATATGGGTATATAACTAATCTTGATTAATGACCATTTTGACTGTATATATTACATAATTTACATAAATTGTTTTCTGATTAAAATATTTGCATGTCAATAAAATGAACAGTGTGTAAATTCCATCATTGGGTGAAAAGGACAGTAAACTATCGACTACACACATCTTCGTTTCTAAACCAAAAACTGAATTGTTCTTGTCCAAAAAGCCCAAGTTCCTGTTATCGCTGCTTTGAAACTATCTGCACTGTACAAAGCCATATATAAAAATAATGGTGACTTGACTAGAAAAACCAGGCGCTTCCACAGCTGATCACAGAGGAGGTTATGCTTTCTACTGGCTAAAATGCCAAACACATTGTCCTGTTGAAAACAAAAATGAAAAAACTATTCTATTAAAAATACACAATACAAATGGCATTATGGCCCACAAATAGCTTAATACAAAATATTGTATTTATTTCTGTTGTTCTGTTTTACATTTGACAAATAATTCCAAACAAAACATTTTCCCTAAGTAAAATCTTTGTCAAAGTTCAATGGATAATTTGGGAAAATCCTTTCAACAATAAATTTGATGAATGGTAATGCATTAGATGCTCTTAAGACTCTGGAAGGACTGTAGGGAATGGGTTGCAGCTGTTCAGGGAGGTTGTGTAGACATTTATACACAAATAGGATCATTTTAAAATGAACTGGAAGCCAATGAAGAGCTCCCAAAATAGGAGTGGCGTGATCATACCGTGTACCGTGATAGGGTTGCCCCCTGTGCAATAAGCCCATTTGTGAAATTTCCTCACTACTAAATATTCCACGCTCAACTGTTAGTGGTGTTATAACAAAGTGGAAGCAATTGGGAACAACAGCAACTCAGCCATGAAGTGGTAGGCCATGTAAAATCACAGAGCGGGGTCAGCACATGCTGAGGAGCACAGTGCGCAGAAGTCGCCAACTTTCTGCAGAGTCAAGAGCTCCAGACCTCCAAACTTCATCTGGCCTTCAGATTAGTCAAGAACAGTGTGTAGAGAGCTTCATGAAATGGGTTTCCATGGCCGAGCAGCTCATCCAAGCCTTACATCACCAAGTGCAATGCAAAGCGTGGGATGCAGTGGAGTAAAGCACGCCACCATAGACTCTAGAGCAGTGGAGACGTGTTCTCTGGAGTGACCAATCACACTTCTCAGTCTGGCAATCTGATGGACGAGTCTGGGTTTGGTGGTTGTCAGGAGAACGGGACTTGCCTCACTGCATTGTGCCAAGTGTAAAGTTTGGTGGAGGGGGGGTTATGGTGTGGGGGTTGTTTTTCAGGGGTTGGGCTTGGCTCCTTAGTTCCAGTGAAAGGAACACTTAATGCTTCATTTTGGACAATTTCATGCTCCCAACTTTGTGGGAACAGTTTGGGGACGGCCCCTTCCGTCTCAACATGACTGCGCACCAGTGCACAAAGCATCGGTCCATAAAGACATGGATGAGCGAGTTTGGTGTGGAGGAACTTGACTGGCCTGCACAGAGTCCTGACCTCAACCCGACAGAACAACACATTCTCACTCCCAACTCGTCACATATTGACGCTTGGTCAGGATCCCTTGGCGTCACTTTTTAACGCACAGGGTACTCCTTTAGCGTAATTTTTCGATGCGCAGGTGCTCCATTGATTTCAACGAGAAACCTTTGGTGTCATGCACAGACGCGTTGGGCATATTGTCATGATGAATGTATATATTGGGTTATGATTTTGCCATTATGACATGTTGGACTGTGATTCTCAATATAATCAGCCAGCATCATTTTATTTACGCTATCTAGACACGTTTTAACATGAAACCCAACCCTATTCCAGCCCTAAACCTCCCCATTCGTGTGGTATAAAACGCAGATATAACAGGCAGAGTCGACTGCATGCACAATTTATTAAAAAAAGACACATATTCCGAGGCCAAGCGATTGATTTGTGTGAAGGAAATCCCCAAAAGCGATCAGCGTCTCCATCCGCAGAAGATCACGAACACACAATTTCAAATATTGCCGCCCGTTACGTCAGTTTTCATAGTGAAATTTAATTGGCTCTCGTATGTCTCGTGACCAATTGCGTCATTACGTCAGCTTTGATTGTAAAATGTCATTGGTTCTCGTGTGTCTTGTGACCGAATGCGTCATGCTAAAGAGGCGTGTGTATTATTTGAATGAGTGCGTTAACGGAGCGGCGGGATCAGATTAAAACATTAAGATCAACTCTGTTCTTTACATGAAGACATCGAGTGACTTCAGAAGAATGCAACATGAGTTAATACTTTTATACTGTTGTTGGTCAGTTTTTGCAATAAATACCTGTGACTGTATACTTGTATTTGCCTGTTGTGTGTTTTATATTGTTTAGGAGTGGGTAGGTTTAGGGTAGGCGTTGGGTTAGCTGCTCCAAAATATAAAAGTAACCTTTAAATATGAATAAAATATTAATAAAATCATGTATGCTTTTACAAATGCAAAGAATAAAATGCGTCTTGATCTGACGCATTGGGTAAACAACTGAAATGAGTGGAGCACCCAGCGCGTCAAAATAGTGACGCCTAGGGGTGCCTTTAGCGTCTTCGTTGCGATGCGGAAGGCACTTGACCATGCTTCGTTTTTCGACGCCCTGGGAGTGAGAACGGGTTGGACCAACCAGAACACCTTTGGGATGATTTAGAGCGGAGACTGAGAGCCAGGCCTTCTCGTCCAACATCAGAGCCTGACCTTGTGTAATTTTCGGCGATTCTGTGAAACTGCCACGGATTTTGAGTTTAGGGGCCCGTGTTCATCTCACGGGGTTCTGTGAGACCAGGTTGCTTAAAACCCGACTGAAATATGGTTTCTGTTTAAAAAAACTTTTTTCCAGTAGAAAATAAAAGCAACCACAGAAATAGGTCAGTAGTTATTTCAAACAGGCGTTCTTCTTGAGCAAAGTAACAGAGGCCAATTTCAGGGATGCTGGAACACAGCCAGTTAGTAAAGATTTGTTCTGTAGAGATAGCATGGAAAAATAATGTAATAGGGTAGTACATCCCTAATATTATTTTTGAACAATGATTAGTTTCTGCGCAATGCAAAGCTTGTAGATATTGGACCGTGCTACGGTGTCGGAGAGAGCAGTTACGTGATGGTTCATGTGTGAGAAGTGTCTGTGCCCGTGCGCGCTCTGGAGGTGGGACGCGCACTCGATGTGCTTTCAGAGCCGCGCACCAGCGAGACAGACTCCCTATCCGGTCGCTCTTCTGTTGAGTGTAGCTTTCGTCGTGATGGGATCTATTTCCATGAGGTGATTTTGGAAGTAAAGAGTGCACAGATGGAGGTGTTTGTGCTGCTGTCAGTGCTGTTGTGCGGTCAGAGCGCGACGAGCTCTCCAGTCTCCACAGCTCAGGCTCAGGTAAGATCGGCTGCACCCAATTATCTGCCTTGTATCTTGTCCCAAATTGTCAATTTAAAATACACAGCTACTGAAATAAAACATATATATGGTCTTCAAGTAGCCCAAATTAAATCCTATGTCATGTCTCTGGTTACTGCATACATGTTGGAGACATGTATTGTCATGCTTTCAGCTGTGGAAAATTTTGAAGTCAGAATGATTTGCCACAGCCATACATTTTCTAATGAAACCAAGGGAACATTTTCATGTCGCGTGCACTGTAATAGCACCCGATAATTATTTGTAAATGAAAAGCCGATAACCGATAAATTGGGTTTTAATATAATTTTTGAGATCCTGTTTACAAAAACAAAAGTCTCACCATTAAAAGCCATGTCCCAGTCATACAATTATGATGTTTTCATTATAATTTAATGTCATATGAAACATGTTGCTCTTAACTGTATTTGAAGTGATTTAAATCATATTTCAAGCAATTCAAAACCAACATGGCGACAGTGTGCATCTGAAGTATATAATATATAATATATATATAATATATATTTTATATGTATATAAAATCTGAATAATAATCCATTATCTATCGGCTTATAGCGCTTTCTAACAGACCAATGGCCATCCAAAGCACTTTACACATTGCCTCACATTCACCCATTCACACACCGACGGCGGTGTCAGCCATGCAAGGCACCATCAGCTCATCAGGAGCAGCTGGGGTTAGGGGTCTTGCTCAAGGACACCTCAACACTTGGTCAGGTGGAGCCGGGGATCAAACCACCAACCCTCCGGTTTGTAGACAACCTACATGAACCACTGAGCCACTGCCGCCCCAAACGATACCGTAATTGCATTATGTCTCCAGAATTGAGAGAAATGTAAACTATAGCTAGCTGAACAGATTTGCAACAATCAAACAGTAAATGCATCAAAATAATATCATAATAATTCATCATCATGCTTTTTAGCGTGCAAGTTTCTTGTCCCCACTGACTGACTACACTGGCAGACGTGTTAAAAGTATGAACAATGATTCTGTGTTTTGGAGACAACTGTTGAATTCTTGGGTTCTCTGTAATGTTATTTCCACTACTTTAATCATGTGTGGGCTCACTGCAGATCTGCCAACAAATTCCAGCAGCTTTAGTCTCACCCTACCTGTGACCTCCGGGTGGTTCAGAAGTGCTCCACACACCTACACTAAAAGCAAATATGCAGTTTACATGCCAATACCTGACTGAGACATTTCCTCTCACACACACACGTTCAAAAACTGAGGCTTTCTTTAAAAAACCCCCCAAAAACTTTAGTTTCTGTACAAACCCCTGTTTAAAATCAGATGCATTACAGACAGATGTAATAATATAATACTATACAAACAGCTTCTTTTACCGCTGTCTGGATGGTCATTCAGTATTCCCGTCTAGGGGATTGAGGATAAAGTGAAGGCATCAGAGGCTCGCATCTTCCCACAGATCTTTCTGTTTCATGCAGGGAACAACAAATGCTATAATTATCTCAAACAATGCTCATATGGGTATTGGCTATACTGTTGTGTCTATGTTTTTATGGTATAATCTATATTGCTACATCATTCCAAAATATGTTACAGTATGTCTAGTTTTAGTGATCTCTGAGGTAGATTCGAGCTACTGATGGGAGTAATCATGATGTATGACACATGATGTACAAGCTACACTCTAAAAAAAAAGGTTCTATATGGCACCAAAAATGGTTCTTCGTCGTAATCATAGAGGAACCACTTTTGGTGCTATATAGCACAATATCTTATCATGTTCTGTATATGGTAGCGGTGCTATATAGCACCTTAGTCAAAGAACCGGTGATGAACCACTGAAGCACCAACATTGGTGCTATATAGCACTAAAAAAGTTTCCCCTATGATTACGAGCCAAGAACCTTTTTTGGTGCCATATAGAACCTTTTTTTTTTAGAGTGTACCCTAACCCTTGGGAGATATCATTAGGAAGTAGGGATGGGCACCAAATTAATTAAAAAAAGCCCAATATATTTGACCCGCGTCCTGTTTACTATCATGCCCGTGCACGTTTGTGATGACGTTAGATGAACGCAAACGCACTAGGGTTCAAGTTGAGTGTGAAACCAGACCAACACTGCGGAGGCGGAGGGAAGAATCACGCTCGGACCGCAGCAAACCTGTCCAATATAAAACACCCTGAGAGCTGACTGACCGCTTTAGGTGCGTTATTGGCAGCGCCTCCCTCTGGTCACATGAACGCGTCACCACCACGCCGAAAACATGGGGATTGTTTTGAGGACGATAATCGCACAAACTATTCGATATTCTATAATTAAATCAACTATAGAATATTCGAAAATCGCGACCCATCCCTATTAGGAAGCATGGCGTTAGTTTTCATTGTTATGATTCAGCTCTATATTTCTTCGCGTCCTGACGAAACTTACCAACTCACAAGATTGACGGAATGCATAGCTGATGCAAAAAATTGGATGACTAGTAATTTCCTACTACTTAATTCTGAAAAAACAGAGTTTCTAATTATTGGAGAAAAAAGCTCCACAAGTAGTGACCTAGAATACTGTCTAACACTTGATGGCTGCTCTGTCAAGTCTTCGTCGTCAGTGAGGAACCTGGGTGTGCTCTTTGATACCAATCTTTCGTTTGAAAGCCACGTTTCTAGCATCTGTAAAACTGCATTCTACCATCTTAAAAATATATCAAAATTACGGCACATGCTCTCAATGCAAAATGCTGAACAGTTAGTTCATGCGTTCATGACCTCAAGGTTAGATTATTGTAATGCTCTACTGGGTGGTTGCCCTGCTCGCTTAATAAATAAACTGCAGCTGATCCAAAACACAGCAGCTCGAGTACTTACTAGAACCAGGAAGTATGACCATATTAGCCCAGTTCTGTCAACATTGCACTGGCTCCCTATTAAACATCGCATACATTTTAAAATCTTGCTTATTACTTACAAAGCACTAAATGGTTTAGCTCCCCAGTACTTGAGCGAGCTCTTAACACATTATACTCATCACGTCTACTGCGCTCTCTAAATTCTGGCCAGTTGATAATACAGAGAATATCCAAATCAACTGCAGGCGGTCGATCCTTTTCCTATTTAGCTCCTAAACTCTGGAACAGTCTTCCAAACATTGTCCGGAAAGCAGACACACTCTCTCTCTCTCACAAATATTTTTATTTAGCAATAATAATAATAATTATAATAATAATAATTATTAGTCATATTAATATATAAACACAAAATGTTATATATACACACACTTTTCATTTGTAAAAAAAAAAGTGCATTTTAAATAGCAAATCGCAATTTTAACCAGAAAATTCACAATTAGGCTGCATTAACTATGTCAGCCGGAACCGGGAGCACTTCCCATAACACCTGATGTACATCACAAGAAGAATGGCTTCTACGCTAATGATAGTCTCTCTGTTTATCTCGAGGTCTACTGTAGTCAGTCGGATCCAGATCGGATGGTGGACCTGCTCCTAGACATGACCAACGCAGACCTGAAGTGTCAGCAGAGACCGTGAAGGCTCTCCCTGTGAAGGCCTCCTTCCCTTCCCCTCTATACAGATAAAAGCACATCTGCACACATACGTATTCAAACACGCTTGCCTATTGGCTGAACACGTAATGCTTGCGTATATACCGTCACCATTTTCGCAAATCAAACCTATTTAATGGTTTGCGTTCTCCAGCCATCCGGGGCTGTTGTTCTGGGGATGGGCATCTGTTTTTACAACAGAAATTAATCAATCAAAAACTTACTTTAGCTTTTCATCTAAAACAACATTCATTTCCTATCATCACTGTACAGCTGCTTTGAGGCAATCTGTGTTGTAAAAAGCGCTATAGAAATGAAGGTGACTTGACTTGACTTGGTGTGTGTGTGTGTGCAGGGTTTTCTGGAGCGATACGGATACCTGCAAAAGGAGAAGGAAACTCATCGTACAGCAGAAGTCAAGTCTGCCATCAGGTAAAACCTGTGACCTTGTTAGCGTCATGCTCCACTTTTGTTTTTGTCCTTCGTATTTCAAGAGATAGGAGTGCGAAGCTAAAGATGGCATGTTTTTGTTCACTAGCAAACTTGGTTTGTCATCATAACTGTATAATCACACTGTGGGCGTCAGTTCATCGTCTTACCCTCCTTGCACTGTCCTCGTACGAGGACATTATATTTTAGTGAACTTCTCTGACACCACACATGTCACAGTTTGACGTCTGGATGTCCTGTAAAGAGCACTTTCAGAGATACCATTTGTTTTGAGGTTACACCAGGACAACAACTTCTCCTTGGTCTTTAAAAATGACTGAATGATCAAATGTAGCACTCTTATTTTGTAATAATTATCATTTAAATCAGACTAATTTTCAAATTGTTTGTTATAAATCTCTAGAAATGTTATGGGGTTTCTAATCAAAATATGACTTTCTGTTACAGAACAGGGCGTTGATTTCACACACTCAGTAGAGGACAGCGAGACTTAAATCATCCTTATCAGGCATTTTAGGAGACACAACAAGTGATTAGAGAAATAAATTACATATCAATGTTCCTATGAAATATTAGATATTATAATGAAAATGTTGCCAACTCTTCTTTTTTCATCACATGTTGCTCCAAAAACACATTAATATGAAAATTAGAGACAGTGTAGAGATGCATTGTATTGAATGGGAAGACCCATGCATGGCTAATTTACCAACATATTGCATAAAGTAAAATAGTATATCAATTAATTCCGTTATCTTTCATAACATCGTTGAGAATCATCTTTAAAAAAAGTGTTTGGTTAAAAAAAAAACTGAAACCTAAAAATAGTTTTTGCCTATACATGTAATATCATGTCAATTTAGTCCAGAGGACAGCATAACATATGAATAAAATACATTTTTTCCCCCATTTTTTTCTTATGCTCTAAACAATGTAATGACATGACAAAATACTAAATTCAAAAGACCTGGGTCTTATTAGGTTAACCTGGTACCAACTATCAGAAACATCATAACTGCAGTTTGACGATGGTCCAGAGAAATGTGGTTACTGATCTAGTGATGTGCAGCTGTTCCTTCGTGTGGTCTTGTCTCTTTCAGTGAGTTTCAGTGGTTGTCTCAGCTGCCCGTCACTGGACGGCTGGACAGTGCCACTCTGGAGAAGATGACCTCAGCCCGCTGCGGGGTTAAAGATGTTGGTAGCCATAGTTCCTGGAGCCAAAGGGTCAACGGTATCTTCACAGGCCACTTGGGCAGACATGAGCAGCGTCTCCGTAAGAAGCGCTACACTCAGACAGGTAAAGACACTTCACGCATTCACCAGCCTGTTTTTAAGAGTCATATCTCGACTCACATCTCGAGTGTTGGGAACACCCTAAAACTCTGAAATCCCATCCAATTCCACACATCGTGTGTATCATTAACAAAGGACAGCAATAGAGACATATTCAACGAAAACGGAAAGAATGCATGCAGGTCACGCTTTCATTGTTTTTTTTTTTTTTACTAAAACGATTTATTTGATGGTAAGGGGTACCCTTAAGAAAAAAAGTAATACTTCAAGTAAGGATCTATTGATAGAAATGCAGTATACATGAAATAACTATGTTTTCAGTGGTGTATAAAGACCTTACATAATGAACCGTTATGGTTTTATTACCTTAGAATGAGCCATTTCTATCATCATACACAGCAGGTCCCCTTACAGTGAAGTTGTCATTTTGCACCGCCATGTTTCTACAGTAAACGGACAAACTGCTCTAAAGAGCACTAGACACTCTCTGCTGTCTCAGACGACCACACCTTTGTCCTGTGTCGGCCACCGTAGCTTCTCTATGCGCTTCGAAAGGGAGGGGTGAACATCAACCTCACCACTAGCTGGTAAAATGTATACAGTGCACCTTTAAGTAATGCTCAAGTATATTTTTAAGAATACTTTATGTAGTTAGTAAACTAATATCAATGTACTAATAGTAAACTTGTATGTGTACTACAATTCGCATGTAAAAGTATACTAAGTGTACTATAAGTGTTACAGAAGTAAACTTGAACTAGTTCACAACTTTGTTTATCATTTGTACTGTAGCTATACTACAAGTGAACTTCTAAGTATACTCTAGTAGTTTAATAGTATATTTTTAGTTTATGATTGTAGTTTTATACTGCAAGTATACTTGTAAGTTTTTCTTAAGTGAGCATAACATCATACTTATAGTTTACTATTTATATATTATTTCTGAACATTAAGTATATTACTATGTTCCTATTAATATGTATACTTTTTTATACTTGAAATATACCTCTTAATGTACTCTAACTCTTTCCATTTTAAAATATTTTATTTCACAGTAGTTTCATGCATCCTTTTTTTATCAACACTTGAATGTGGGCAAATTTCATTAAAGCTACACTGTGTGATATTTTCCCCCATCTAGTGGTGAAAGGGTATATGACCATCCGGTAAATATTAGTTTCTGTTCCTCCCAATTCCGATTTCGTTTTAACTCCTACGGTGGCCGATTTAGTCCAAGATTAACATGGCTTCCAGTTCGATCCAGCAATCCCCCTCTTCACATTCGCCATCGAGTTGTAACGCGTGTGTCCGGGTGAAAAATACGGATAGCTCACTCAACGCAACTGGAGTCGATGCAAACACGGAGGTGATTGACATCAAACAGCCCGCACTTTATTCCCCGCGGAACCCCCCACAAGAGTCCGGCACAAACTCCACTTCCGTCCACAGCATTACCCAACAAAACAAAAATAAATGAATGTTAGCAACAGAAGACAGAAAATAATCCGCACACATGGGAGCTCGAGGCGCAGTGCACACACACACACACACACACACACACACACACACACACACACACACACACACACACACACACACACACACACACACACACACACACACACACACACACACACACACACACACACACACACACACACACACACACACACACACACACAGAACGCAGGCGCTCCAACCGGGGCGAACGCTCTTAAAGGGGCCACACTATTTTCCTACTCGTTACAGAGTGTTAAAACGCGAAAGGCGAAGCTTGAATTTACGGGTATGTCCCTCTTTGGCTAATGTACTTTCAAGATGGAGGGGCAACATGGCGACCCCCATTCGAACCCCTTACCCGTATGTATTTTCAATGGCATATTATAAACTTACGAGAATACTTTATTACTTGAAAGAAGTAAATATACATTAATGAGCACATATATTTTTGAAAGAACTAAGTGTTTTTAGCTAAGAATACACTAAAAAAGTTACACAGTGTAGCTTTAAAGAAAAAAGCAATATTTTAAACAAAAAGCTCAGAAAATCACATTTTGTCAAAGACCACGTCCGGATCGAAATCAGAATCAGATGATCAAAACACAGATGAAGTAGATCGAGTCCATCAACACCCCCAAAGCTTTACAGTCGTTCCAGTTTTGATTTATATGCTGATTAATGTTTGATGATTGAGTTGTTTTGCATGTGTGTAAGCAATGCTTCTATTGCTTGTTTCTGCTTTTTCTTCAAGTCAAGTCACCTTTATTTATATAGCACTTTATACAATGCTGATTGTTTCAAAGCAGCTTCACAGTGTTAAAATAATGCAACAGAATTTAATTCGGCTGTACAGCCGCTCTGGAGAAAACAGTGATGTCATCCAGCTCAGTTCAATGATCATATAGTGTCAATGCGGGCAGATCGGTAACAGTGGTAATAGATGTATATTTAGTGTACCCAACAGAGCAAGCCAAAGCCAAAGTTGGTCATGTCTAGGCGCAGGTCCACCATCTGATCTAGATACGGCCCAGATCTGACTGACTGCAGTTAACCTTGGGATACACAGAGAGACTAACATTAGCGTATGCCATTCTTCTTATGATGTAAACGAGTACATCAGGTGTTATTGGAAGTGCTCCCGGTTCAGTGCTTTGTAAGTAATAAGCAAGATTTTAAAATGTATGCAAAGTTTAATAGGGAGCCAGTGCAGTGTTGACAGAACCGGGCTAATATGGTCATTCTTCCTGGTTCTAGTCTTACTTGAGCTGCTGCGTTTTGGACCAGCTGGAGTTTGTTTATTAACCGAGCAGGGCAACCACCCAGTAGAGCATTACAATAATCTAGCCTTGAGGTCATGAGCAGGGCCGGCCCTGACCAATTTGCTGCCCTAGGCAAGATTTGACTTGGTGCCCCTTGTATGAAGGTTTAGCACTACATGTTTTCAGTCTAAGTTGCGGAAACACTGGTACTGTTTTATTTTTTTAATACATTCATGTTTTTTAATTTTTATTGTTTTAAATGATGTCCAGTCCATTCTACCCCGTCATTATGTTCATGATATTATTATTATTACATTTTTTTAAAGGCTGATGATAGTTAAACTATACAAAAATAGCACCTACGCCACATTACAGCCTAAACACAAATAACAAGTAATTGCATCTTGCATTCATGCACAAACTATTGAGAACTAGCAAAAGTGTTTGTTTTCCAGTAGATGGCAGCAAACTTCCACTAATATGCACATTCATGTTTTCACCATGAATTAAACTGAGAAATTTAGATATTTAATGTGAAATGTACATAAAATGTTGCTATTTTAAATAAACCTGTATATAAATATCATTACTAATTTCGGCAAATACATTTTAAAATGTCCATATGTCCCCTTAAAACTGCACAACTGTAGAGTAAAAACATAAGGCTATTAAAAAAGTGATATTACATGCGTTTAAAAAAACAGATATGATTCTTTTTGACAAAATACACTGTCTGTGGCCACTGGAGAACCCAGAACAGCTGCTTGCATATAGTTTAAGGTAAAACTGGAATTAATTAGCGTACATTAGTATTTTACTACTATGCAAATAAATAAACTGTTCATTCATTACACCACTTTACCTCTGTCTTTACACTGCAAAAAATGCTCTTCTCATTAAGTAATCTTTTCTTGTGTCCAGTCCAAACATTAAAAAATTCTTAAATCAAGATGTATTTACTAGTAAAATGACATTAGATAATTTTTTCCTTGTTTTCTGGGGGGAAAAAATCAAAATGAAGTGAGTTTTAGCTTAAAACTAGCACAAGTATCTGCCAAATGGGGTGAGAAAAATTATCTTATTTCTGTTTGGGACAGAAACAAGATTTCAATCAAAAAAATATTATTTTTCTCACCCCATTGGCAGATCATTTAGCTTGTTTTAAGCATAAACTCACTTAAGAAAAAATATAATTTTACTTATCTTGTAAATGCATCTTGGTTTAAGAATTTTTAGATATTTAGACTAGAAACAAGACAAAAATACTAAATAAGAAGAGCATTTGTGCAGTGTTTCCCTTATCTTGCCTGCATCAGAGGGCTTCTGTTTTTTATGACACTACAATTCGGCCATCCGTCATAAATTATCAGGCAACTTTCCCCGTGTCTACACCTGGAGCGAGCGGCCAAGCACCCTAAAAAATGATTGTATGAATCCTGTCTATATTAGATGCGGCGAGAGGCGACGCGACACAACAAATTCCCAACGTTAAACTGATCACGCGTTATATTTCGGACGCACTTCAAGCTCGGCGGGGGAGATTGATGAGGCGGACCGAGAAGATGCGGGGACTTAGTTACGTTTTTTTGTGCTTTATTTGGTAATATTTCAAATTAATATGAATAAAATAGTATCAGTAATACATTTTGGTGCCCCTATGGATGAGTGGCGCCCCTAGCATTTGCCTATTCCGCCTATGCCACGGGCCGGCCCTGGTCATGAACGCATGAACTAACTGTTCAGCATTTTGCATTGAGAGCATGTGCCGTAATTTAGATATATTTTTAAGATGGAGGAATGTGGTTTCACCTGTGTTTTGATCAGGAGATTCTGTACTCTTTCAGAAGATATAACAGTGAAAACCGTATACCGTATAACAGTGAAAACATGCAGCCGGAAAATGCAGTCAAAGTAGAAAGAGTAGGGAAAGAGTAAAGTAGATTTGAAGTAAATTCCTATGTACACCACCAGTGGACTAGCCTACACAAAAATAACAATATCAGTTTATAAGGCTGTATGTAAAACTATGTGAAAACAGTATATTTAATATTCAATTCAATCAAAAGATTAAACACAACTCCAAGCCGAGTATAATTTAGAAATCCTTAATGCTAATGTATCTCGATCAAAAGATTGAATACAAGTATAGGCCAAATATACGTAGACCTTTTTGTCAGTATGTCACGTACACTTAAGAGCAATTTTAAGTGTATTCCTGAAAAGTAGATTGAATGTATTCTTCACACTTGAATTAACTTATTTCTCATAGGGTAGACACAATATTTTCCGTCAAACGGTCCTTTGGTTAAATGGATTTCATGGAGTTGTGAGGTAATTCTGTGCCTGCTGGGTGTGGGTGTAATTCTGAGCCTAATAATGGGTAAATACAGTGGTAGTCATAATTACTGTCCATACCAAGTGTATACAGCAGGTTAGAACGAACATCCACTCGTGTATAGGCCCACCACACAAACTCAGGCAAATTCACACAGTCTGCCAAGTGCTAAAGTTCATAAAACTCTTTTCAGTCTGTTTTCAGTCAAGGTCTTTGGCACTGAGGACTGTTTTGCAGAAGACATTTTTATTGAGTGGAATAAAATGAACATACACATATGGCCAAATCTTTGTTTTCAAATAGTCTGTTTTAGAAGAACAGACTTGCAGAAAGAGAGTCAGTCATTCTAACAGAGGCTGCATTGGTGATATTTTTGGAGCTGTGTTGAAATATAGGCTCAGTGCGTGTGTGTGTATGTCTGATGTAAATTCAGACCTGTCAGCTTGAACATGTGCTAATACTTCAGGAATGCAGCACCATTGGTTTAAGTATGTGTGTGTTCATGTCAGTACCTGATGTTGGTTCTCACTACAAAAACAAAGTCTGTAGTGGACACAAAACTGGCTGTCAGAAAACTAATCTAAACACTTTCATTCTTTAAATTCTGTTCATTTTAGTTTGGTTTCACTGTGCCCTAAAATATGCATAATATATTATATGCATATATTATGGCATAATATGTCATGTTATACCTCAGAACAATGGAGTTATTTGTGTTTTGGATGTCTGTAATTATGTGTCCAATTCACAAAACCTCAGTCACATGTTAAAGGATTAGTTTACTTTAAAAGGAAAATTACCCCATGATTTACTCACCCTCAAGTCATCCTAGGTGTATATGACTTTCTTATTTCAGACGAATACAGAGTTATATTAATAAATATCCTGACTCTTCTTTATAATGGCAGTGACTGGGTGCAGTGATATTTGACTTTATAAAGTGTTAAATATGGATATTTTCTTACACAAACCCATGGATTCTCTTCAGAAGGCCTTTATTAACCCCCCTGGAGCCGTGTGCAGCTCTTTTATAATGGATGGAAATCTACAGGGAGTGCAGAATTATTAGGCAAATGAGTATTTTGACCACATCATCCTCGTTATGCATGTTGTCTTACTCCAAGCTGTATAGGCTGGAAAGCCTACTACCAATTAAGCATATTAGGTGATGTGCATCTCTGTAATGAGAAGGGGTGTGGTCTAATGACATCAACACCCTATATCAGGTGTGCATAATTATTAGGCAACTTCCTTTCCTTTGGCAAAATGGGTCAAAAGAAGGACTTGACAGGCTCAGAAAAGTCAAAAATAGTGAGATATATTGCAGAGGGATGCAGCAGTCTTAAAATAGCCAAGCTTCTGAAGCGTGATCATCGAACAATCAAGCGTTTCATTCAAAATAGTCAACAGGGTCGCAAGAAGCGTGTGGAAAAACCAAGGCGCAAAATAACTGCCCGTGAACTGAGAAAAGTCAAGCGTGCAGCTGCCAAGATGCCACTTGCCACCAGTTTGGCCATATTTCAGAGCTGCAACATCACTGGAGTGCCCAAAAGCACAAGGTGTGCAATACTCAGAGACATGGCCAAGGTAAGAAAGGCAGAAAGTCGACCACCACTGAACAAGACACACAAGCTGAAACGTCAAGACTGGGCCAAGAAATATCTCCAAGTACTCCACAGCGTGGCTGGCAAGAAAGGGTATAAAAGAAGAAAATCTAATGATATGGCCTCCTTGTTCACCTGATCTGAACCCCATTGAGAACCTGTGGTCCATCATCAAATGTGCGATTTACAAGGAGGGAAAACAGTACACCTCTCTGAACAGTGTCTGGGAGGCTGTGGTTGCTGCTGCACGCAATGTTGATGGTGAACAGATCAAAACACTGACAGAATCCATGGATGGCAGGCTTTTGAGTGTCCTTGCAAAGAAAGGTGGCTATATTGGTCACTGATTTGTTTTTGTTTGGTTTTTGAATGTCAGAAATGTATATTTGTGAATGTTGAGATGTTATATTGGTTTCACTGGTAAAAATAAATAATTGAAATGGGTATAAATTTGTTTTTTGTTAAGTTGCCTAATAATTATGCACAGTAATAGTCACCTGCACACACAGATATCCCCCTAAAATAGCTAAAACTAAAAACTACTTCCAAAAATATTCAGCTTTGATATTAATGAGTTTTTTGTGTTCATTGACAACATGGTTGTTGTTTAATTATTAATGTTGTAAAATTAATCCTCAAAAATACAACTTGCCTAATAATTCTGCACTCCCTGTATTTTGAGCTTCAAACTCAATGGACCGTCACTGCCATCATAAAGCTTGGAAGAGCCAGGATATTTATTAATATAATTCTTCAGTATTCGTCTGAAAAGAAAGTCATATACACCATGGATATTGTGTTTGTATTGATTTTCTCCTTCTTCTCCCTTTATGGACATCGGGGACCGTAAATCTTAGAGAACCCAAACTTGGCAGGGTTGTCTCAAATGTGCGGATCAGACGCACAGGCATCCATCTGTTAGTTGGGTGGCGCTATAATGAGGTGATTTGAGTTTAGGAGCAAAATCATTTTTTCCCCTGAATCCCTGGGCAGAGCTCTTTAAAATGTATCTGATTTCATATCCATCTAAAAAACAATTCTGCCATTTTTGCATTTTCTGAAGAACCTTTTTCAAACTCCTCCTCGTTTGTTCGTATACTCTTCACCAAATGTTGTACACAACATTTATTTCCATGCATCTTCCTACATGGTTGTTAATAAGAAATGAAAAGCTACACACTCCATCAATTAGGGTTAGAAGAACTGTTGCCAAACATATAACATGCTAGAAACATAATAATCACTGCAATAATGATCCAATCATTGATTTTTAAGCATTTTCCGTCCACTTTGCCATGGATTGTCTTTGTAAATTGTCTGTGATTGACTAAAAAAGAACTTTAAAAGTGTCATTAATGTAAAATGCTAAATTAAGTATTAAATATACAGTATATATAAATATACGGATGTATGGAGATTTTTGAAATGTTATTAAGTAACTTGATTTTACTTAACCAACTTATTTCTTGAATGTAATAAAAAACATACTATAAAAAGTAACTGTTACCATACAAATCTAAATGAATTTCAGTGTCCATTTACAAATAGACATAAAATAATTGAACCTCAGCACAGCTCTTATTCCGCTGAAAAGTCACAATTATTAAGTGCATTGGTTTGATGCATTACTTGTTCATACTTCCACAGGAGAGAAATGGCACAAACGTCACCTCACCTATCGCATCATGAACTGGCCACGGAGTCTCTCTCCCGGTCAAGTGCATCTGGCGGTGAAGGCAGCGTTCCAGCTCTGGAGTAATGTGTCTGGCCTGCTCTTCCAGGAGCTCCAGCAAGGTCCCGCCGACATCCGTCTGGCCTTCTTTGAAGGGGAACATAATGATGGGACAGGAAATGCATTTGATGGGCCAGGTAACTTCTTTCTTTCTTTAATTAATTAAATTAAATATGCTGTGTATTAGCATTTACATAAAAAACGGGGGAAGTGTTTAGTGTTAATGTTTTATTAAATAACTATTAATACTGGAAGTACCACATGGGCAGGTGACAGCACCAGTGCCGGTCCTCCGTATATACGCAAACTACGCAAGGGATTTCGGACTCGGACATCATGCAGTGCAGCAGATAATGACATGCGTCTTAACATATGGCTTCCAAACAAAGCTATTTGTCCAGAGCAGAAAAAAAGAAACTGCGCCAAGAATGAAGTAGGCCTATGTATTTTTGTACCATTTAAAATTCTTATTTAGTCTTGACAAACCAATAAATTAATACAAAAAAACTCCAGTCCAGATATCCGGATCTACAGATCTCCTAAACCTGTGTTTTCGTTAGAAATGTCCCATGATGAAATGTAATTTTCAGTATGTGTTAGTATACATCATTAATCAAAATGTTCTTGTGCGTGGTTTATTGTATAAGAAATAAACACATTCCTGTTCAGTCATGCAAGTCCTGTGAAGCGCTTTAGAAACAATGCCCATTAGTCAGTTAGTATACATAGAGAATTATTGATGTAAATGTGTATGTTTACTTGAGCTTTCTTGGGTTAGCTATATTTATCATGCTATAGTTTTGTTAGTAAATCACGCATTTGGAAAATCGGTTCAGCTGTGTGTTATAGTTTCTTTGACAGTTCGATGGTGTCAGATAAAGTATTCATTTAGCTGTCAACGTAAATTTGGATCTCAATCTTTTGATCGAGAGATACTTAAAAGTAAAATGAAGTATTTTAAGTATATTTTTCTTGTAGTTGTGTTTAATCTTTTGATTGCGTAGCCTATTAAATACTTTTTTCACATAGGTTTACATAGATTTGTTTGAAAATATTGAAATTTAACGAAAAGCAATATGTTCATAAATCTGAGTATGTGAATTTTTGTGTAGGCTAGTCCACTGTTGGTGTACATACGAATTTAGTTCAAATCTAATTTACTCTTTCCCGGCCACCTATTTTCCGGCACACTTTATGCTTGTTAGATAGAATCATGTGTGATAGAATCACTTACCAACCCTCTTTTTGCAAAGTTATAATCAAAGACTTTAGATTTATAAAGACGTGCACTCATATTACTATGAATAGGAGAAAGTGTTATGAGCAATATGGCATAAGCCCTACCTACGAAATTAAAGAGCCAATCGCCAATTAGTAAAGTCATTGCATCACTGCTGCTGTCAGAAGCTCCGGTTTCTATAGAAACAGCGTTCTTATGACTGCACATGTGCATTGGCTGAAAAAGACATTCTAAACTCTATTGGAGTTAGGCAACACGTGTCAGGACCCACTCAGTGTCCTAATCGGATCTAATATTGTCAAATGGAATCAATGTTGATGCCGTTGAAATTCTGCAGCAGAGCGATGACATCTCAGATCATTACCTAATATTGTGTATACTTCATTTAGCTTTGGCTGCAAAGCCGACTCCCTGTTACAAATATGGTAGAACTATCATTCCTACCACTAAAGATTCCTTTTTATATAATCTTCCAGATCAGTTTAATCTCCTCTGCATCCCAGATAGCTTAGAAGAACTTGATGTTACAACAGAAACTATTGACGCTCTCTTTTCCAGTACATTAGACACAGTTGCTCCTCTCCTCCAACGCTGTGGTACAATGAGCACACTCAAGAGAGCAGCCAGAAAAATGGAGCAGCTGGAAGAAAACAAAACTAGAGGTTTTTCGCATTTCATGGAAAGAGAGCATGATTGCATACAGAAAGGCCTTTAAAAAAACCGCTAGATCTGCTTATTTTTCAACAAAAACAACCGGTTTAAATAAATACCTACAACAGGTATTTATTTGATACAGTGGCTGAATTAACAAGAAATAAAGCTTCCAAACAGCATAGCAGTAATGACTTTATGAACTTCTTTACTTGAAGATTGATGATATTAGAGAGAAAATTGTAATTATGCAAACGTCTACTACAGTATCGCATTGTAGTGTCCATAAGAAAAATTTTCATTCGTTTGTTGCTATTGGAGAAGAAGAATTGTCTAAACTCGATAAATCAACAACATGTGTGATCGACCCTATACCGATTAAGCTTCTAAAAGAGATGCTGCCAGAGGTCGTATATCCTCTTCTTAAAGGGTAACTTCAGTGATTTAGCATTAGGCTTTGTATCAGTAGAAACCCGGTAGTATATTCAAATTATGGTACTTTCCCCCCTCATATCCCCCTGAGACGAGAGAATTATGCATTTTATTTCTGGAAAAAATCCTCAGATGACGCAAATATCGTCATTTTGCGTCATTGGAGGATTTTTTGGCCAGAGGCTAAAGACTACAGCCACTAGATGGAGCTGTTCCGCATGTTATCAACCCGCCCATAGGGGAGAGATCTCACGCACAGAATGTAAGACACAGACAGCCGCACGGACAATCATAAAACGGAGCGCGGTGCAGAGTAAAGTGAGTGTTTCAACTTTTCAATGAATTCCTGTGATAGTTTAGCTTCCATATGCATTCTGAAAACGTGCCAGACTGGCGCTTAACGTTACCTCAGCTCTGCTCAGCTCTTCGTGAGGAATGAGATCTGACACTGCTGCGTCTGTGCCGTGACTTTCGTCCGGTTCACTCACACTTTATTGAAAAGACACGTTCAGTTTTTAATTGTAGTGTTTATTCTCTAACTGAACGAAATGATTGTATTACTATGAAGATCAAAACAACGGTGTACGGAGTGGCCTCGTAGGGCAGCGAAGCAAGTGCATTCTGGGAGTTGTTGTCTTTCATCCACATGAGACAAAAATACATTTTCTGTCTTTTCTCAGTCTGTAAGGCACCAAATTCAAAAATAATTTCACATTTCTACTGCATAAATGACCCAGTTTAAATACAAAGCTTAATGCTAAATCACTGAAGTAACCCTTTAATATCATTAATTCATCTTTGTCATTAGGATTCTGTCACATGCACAGAAGGAACAGACAGTGGTTGAGATAAAACAGTGAAGTTTATGCAGACACGGCACAAGAGGGATGAATCACAGGGTGGATACAGATGACTTGAAGTTAGCTGACGTAGACAGACTTGAAACGGAGACTGGGAACAGGGCTGACGAGACGATGAAGACCAAGGACTGATGATGGGAACAAACAAAGACGATCAGGGTATCTCAGGTGAGCAGGTTGGGTCTGTGTTGTCTTGACGAGATCAGACGTGGGACTGGGGAGTGTGTGTGGTATAGAGGGTATGCATCGACGTCACTTTCCCGCCTGAACACGCCCCCTCAGCCGGGACTGAGTGGCAGAAGAGTTGCTGCGTGACTGGAGTTAATAGGGGAAACCGTGAGTAAAACAAACAGTTATCAGTTTAAACTAAAGGTTGGACTCGATATAGTGTTCTTTACAACTTGGCAAAGATCCAGTGATCCATGAATATTGACATGCAGCCAAGAATCTTGTTTTCCTGACATTTATATGAGCCTGATTTCGATTCATAAATATCACTGTCAGTCATCACAATTTCGAGAATGAAATTAATATAAATATTTTTTATATCGCCTAGACAGCGCGCAAATAGTGCTCCCTTTATAATCACTAAAAGCTGTCACTCATTCAATGAACGCGATCTCACAAAGTTCCGTTATATTAATCAGTGAAGCTGACGGCACAATGAATCTTATTTACATAATGTCTACACTATATTAGAGAGGATTAGCGCGTGTGCAGAACTGGACAACAACTCGAGCGGTGAGTGGATTCTAACTTCAACATCTGTGATTGGCCATTGCGTTTTTAGAAATCAATAAACATGTCTGTGATTGGCTACATTACTCACCGAAGGGGAAGCACGTTGGAAATTTAATCATTTGACGAGTGACAATACAGAAACGCACTGGCTCCTTTGCCAAATCATCGCTAATAAGATGCTATTATTACAATTTCTTACAGTGGATTCCAGATCCTAGATCAGCAGTGTTGGGCAGCTTTTCCCTCTAAAAGCAATAAGCCGAAGCAGTAAATCCTGAGTGCCAGTGCACTGCCTGGGCAGTGGTTTGAGTGTGAAAATGACACGCTATTATCAAGTCCATCTCCCTCGGTCCGGAGGGGGCACAGGGATGTCCATGGGGTCCGTGGCCAAGCCTCGCCCCCTCTGGCCTCGGGCCTTGTTTTGTGTGTTTTTTGCAGCATTCACGCTGTAAACCAATGCTGCCTCTCAGTCGTTTTGCCACTCGATGTGGCGTATCCGCAGGCACTCCAGCTGAAGGTGACGTCACGTGCATACCCTCTATTATAGTGCTGGTGATGAGGAAGGACAGGTGCAGGTGATAAGAACTCTGGTGACTGAGAATGAGGGGGCGTGACAGGTGCAGATGGTTGAGTGCAGGGAGAGAGTGACTCTGTGAACTTGATCCTACAGAATTGGTCAATAAGGCCAATCTCAAATCTACCCTTTCTGTCAAAAATACTTGAAAAGGCAGTGTCCTCACAACTATGCTCCTTTTTTTGAAAGAAATGGTATCTGTGAGGATTTCCAGTCAGGATTTAGGCCGTATCATAGTACTGAGACTGAGTTACAAATGATTTGATCTTATCATCCGACCGTGGTTGTATCTCTCTATTAGTGTTTCCCGATCTTAGCGCTGCATTCGATACTATTGACCACAACATTCTTTTGAATAGACTCGAAAATGATGTTGGCATTAGTGGAATTGCATGGGCATGGTTCAAATCATACTTATCTGACCGTTATCAGCAGCCACGGCCTGTCTGTATGGGCAGGTGGGCCAGAGGCTCACCAAAATGTCATCCAAACATAGACCTCTATATACACTGAATTAATAATAAATTGTAAATGTATTCAGAATTCTACAACAAATATTTTTCTGATTTTCTTTTTAAGTCTAAGAAAGACTTTTTAGACTTCTGAAAATGAAGTGCATGGATTAGACAGGCATATATTATAATACTAGGTGGGGCAGCCAGTCTCTGAGCCCTCCCTAGCTCTACAGTGCCCCACAAAAAATGAAATGCAGCGCACTCTCATAGCGAGCCATTGGGGCTCATTTCTGGCGGCCCCACCTATTTTCACGTTACCTCATGTAAACCTCGCTCCAGACCAAGACAATATCAGTCAGCTTCAGCTGTGTGTATGCATCAGGTCAGTAACTAGTTGGCATGAATGTTTTTCCTAAGTGGAGTAGCGTATCAAATTCATGTACGCTACTACGGTTAAAGTGTAAATTCTTTATTTTACACATGCTCATGTGAATAGCCTTTATATACAGTAGTTCTGTTGCGTTTGTTTTATGTTTGGGGATTTTGCTGTGTATGACCATATAAGCCCAGTTCTGTCAACACTGCACTGGCTGCCTATTAAACATTGTATACATTTTAAAATCTTGCTTGCTACTTACAAAGCACTAAATGGTTTAGCTCCCCAGTACTTGAGCGAGCTCTTAACACATTATACTCCATCACGTCTACTGCGGACTCAAATTTCTGGCCAGTTGATAATACGAATATCAAAATCAAGTGCAGGTGGTCGATCCTTTTCCTATTTAGCACCTAAACTCTGGAACAGTCTTCCAAGCAGACTAAAAACACATCTCTTTACTATGGCATACACATAGAACATTATCTATTTATATTATTTAAATCAGTTAAATGATTGTTAGGCTGCATTAACTAGGTCTGCCGGAACCCGGGAACACTTCCCATATAGGGTTGGGTATCGTTTGAATTTTAACAATTCCGATTCCGATTCTGCTTATCGATTCCGATTCTTATCGATTCCTAATTTCGATTTCAATAGGGTAAAAAACACATTTATTATCAGGCTATTATTGCAAAACATTTCATTGTAGCTGAATACCATGAACAAAAATCAACAGGCTAGCAACTTTTGCCTATGGTTTAAATATACCATAGCAAAACAAAAAAAGAAAAGAAAAATAGCCTAATATAAATTTCAAACATTATTAAAGACAAGTGTTTACTTGTCTTTAATAATGTTTGAAATTTATATTAGGCTTTTTTTCCTCAGTATTTTAAAAAGGACAAATAAACTTTAAACATTATCGTGCACTATTCATTCACCATGAGAAGACGTTCTGTGCGCACGTGTGTGTGTTTGTGTGTGTCTGCAGCACAGGAAACAGCGTGCGTGTGTGCAGCGGTTAAAAATTACAATAAAATGCGCACACAGTAACTGATAAGCGGAATCGAAATGCACGTTTCTTTTCGAATCACCGGTTCTGGGCCATTTGGAACCGGTTCTAAAATAGAACTGGTTCTTGATACCCATCCCTACCCATAACACCTGATGTACTCGTTACATCATAAGAAGAATGGCATCTACACTAGTACACTACACTCTGTTTATCTCGAGGTTGTAGTCAACCGGGCCGTATCAAGATCAGATGGTGGACCTGCACTTGACACGACCGAAACATCCCTGAAGTGTCAGCATAGACTGTGTCAACTAGACTCCCCCCGTGAAGGCCTCCTTCACTTCACTTTCCCTCTCTACAGATGAAAACGTTATCAAAATTATCGGAAATGATTAAAAACGCTGTATTTTGCAATGCAGACAAGTAATTTGGCCGTCATTTTGTACAACATCAACAACAACATTTATTTTACATTATACAGCCGGGCGCTGTTGCCTTGTGGATGAGCGGCGGAACGCATTGAGTGTTTTCTATTTTGGTTCAAAATGGCCCCAAAGTAAATAACTAATGATTATTTACAACAGAAATGAATCAATCAAAAACTTACTTTAGCTGGTCCTCTAGGGCTGCTGTACAGCCAAAACAATCACTCTTCCATTATTTTTCTATTATCAATGTAAAGCTGCTTTGAAAAAACAATCTATATTGTGAAAAGCGCTATATAAATGAAGGTGACTTGCCTTACAGGGACTTTGGTTATACCCAGTCTTTCAACTAGGATTCTGTCTTTATCTTCTTTAGGTGGCGCTCTGGCTCATGCATTTTTCCCATTCCGTGGTGAAGCTCATTTTGATATGTCTGAACGCTGGACCCTGAATGGTCTTAAAGGACACAACCTGTTCGTTGTGATGGCTCATGAAATTGGCCACACTCTGGGTTTGGTTCATTCAGCTGTTCGCCATGCGCTCATGTCGCCATACTATAAGAAGTTGGGATCTAATGTGCTGCTCAGCTGGGATGACGTCACTGCTATACAACAACTCTATGGTAAACAAGCTGTTCTTTTCTTGATTGGAAACTCTGCAAGTGTTTATTTTGCAATATTATCTTACAGCAGCAAAGAATAGGGCTCTGGTTTTTAGTAGCAATGACAGTGATAGCACAGCTGACTATTGTGAGGAAGCTTGAGAATCAGTCTTCACTTAGCGAGACAGTGAATACACCTCATTTTGCCAGGCTGTAGTGAAACAGACAGACATAAACGAAAGAACAAAAAGAAAATCCAAGGGACTCTTCTTCAAATGATTAAAAAGCCTTTATTTTACTGGCCATTTCATTATAGATTTACACTGAAAGAAATAAACACAACTATAGTTCCAGGCCGGTGAAACTGTCAGCTGTTTCTCAAGCATGTGTCAGGCAGGTTTACACACGCCACAGTGCTTTCAGGAGAAAACCCACAGCCATCCATCTTCAGTGCGTGAGATGCACACCACCCTCCCTCCTTCCTGTTCATAACTGAAGAATCCATTCCAATGAGTTTGCCAGGCAGATCTGTCTTTTAGCCTTCCAGGAAAAACAAAGATCAGCTATCATATTAATGTACACACACACACACACACACACACACATAGTGCTTGGTGCCAGCACTAATATATTACAATATTAATATTTTACTCTGTATGTACAGCCGTGGCGAGCAGTGACTTTTTTTTACCCGGGTATGCTGGGCAGAATGTTGTGTCAAAAATGCACATTGGACAGGTTTATAATAAGCATGTCCGCGTTCGCTCTAGACAGACTGTTAATAATGTTTTCTGAAAACACCTGCAATTGCCAAAAAAGAAGCAACTTAACAAAAGTCAAGGGTCAAGAGCCAAACTAAAGCAAACGCTGATCCCCATAATGGTGACTAAAACATTTTCAACAATACATCAACATCTAAACCTCTGTTAATTCTCAATAAGAGCTGGTTAGTAATGTGTGAAGCTGGTAGTGCTGTTTGTGGAGTTGTTTAATCCTCCTCTGATGAGATCTTCAGAGATGTAATGTCTTCATTATCTTCAGTGGATTTCATCTAAGCAGGCACAGTATGTCAATGTGACGTCAGGAAGACGTTGGACTCCAACTAATCCATCGTCAGTCAGACGTCATATTTTGGTTGAAAATGAAAATCGGGTTGATGTCTAAACCCAACGTTTGTTTGACGTCAAGCTCCAACATCAGACAGATGTTTTAATTTTGGTTGGAATAAGCCCCGCACTGTAAAAATAGAATTCATAAAAAAGGTTAAAATGTGTGGCAGCACATTAAATCTCTGAAGATCTCAGCAGAGGATCTAACGACTCCACAAACAGCATTACCAGCTTCACACTTTACTAACCAGACTGACTTTATTTCTGTCAGACATCTACAGAAGCTCTTATTGAGAATTAACAGAGGTTTAGATGTTGATGTTTTATTGAAAATAGCAGTTTAGTCCGTGTTTGCTTTAGTTGGGTAGTTTGACTTGACTTGTTAACATTAGTTTTTCTCTGTTGGCTGTAACTGTGTTTGTTAAGGCAAGAAATGCAAGAGAAAGTGTAATCAGATGATATTGTCTGTCTTAATAATAAAGATATGATCATCATATTGTGGTCTATTTCACTGATGTCATCCAGAATCTAATCTTTTGATACATAATAATTTTGTATTATTAATTATAGCAAGCCATTATTAGTAATTCTACATTGTCCACTAAACATTTTAATCTCCAGCATCTGTTAGACTCACTCAGACATCAATAATCAGCGTATGAATCTCAACAATGGTGACCTGCTTAATGCCACAATGCATTGCAGCATGAAGCATTTCACCATTATTGAGATTCATACGCTGATTCTTTGATTGTGTATCTTTTTGGTGCACAATCCGTCAGATCAGAACACTGCTGGATAATCACAGGACTATTACAATAAATAATGAGAAATTAATAACGTGATATCTAAACAAATAATAGACTCTGAATATGTGAATCAATTAATCAAACGCTACATGATGATCATATCTTTATCGTCATCAAATAGCTGACATCATCTGCACACAAGTTATCTTGCAGTTCTTGCCGTAACAAACTAATGTTAAAAGGTCTAGTCAAACTGCTCAACTAAAGCAAACTCTGATCACCATAATGGTGACTGAATTGTCAACAAAATATTAACATCTAACCCACTTCTGTAGATGCCTGGATCTGTAGATGACAGGAATGAAGTCAATCTGGTTAGTAATAAGTGAAGTTGGTAATAAGTGTATTGGGGGGAGGGGGGTGTTTATTCCAACCAAAAATCTACGTCTGCCCAATGTTGGAGCTTGGTCATACAAACATTGGATTTAGACGTCAAACCAATTTTCATTTTCAACCAAAATCCAAAGTTGGAGTCCAACGTCTTCCTGACGCCACATTGACATACTGTGGCTGCTGGGAGGCTGTGTCTGAAGTCAGACTAACATTCTATTAACATTAAGGAAACTGGACATTTTTATGTTCTTGGAATGTTAAAAATAAACGTTCCTAGAATGTTGTATTGTTAATCAAAATTTTGTTGAAAGAACGTTTGGGGAACATCATATATTTTAAAACACGTTCCTCTGACATCAAGAAAACGACATTTACGTTCCCAGAACAAACACTGAATACAACCCCAAATCAGAAAAAGTTGGGACAGTATGGAAAACGCAAATTAAAAAAAAGGAAGTGATTTCTAAATGTACTTTGACTTGTATTTCATTGCAGACAATATGAACACACAATATTTCATGTTTTGTCTGGTCAACTTCATGTCATTTGTAAATATGCATCCTTTCCTGTCATTCAGACCTGCAACACATTTTAAAAAAAGTTGGGACAGTAAAGCATTTACCACTTTGTAATGTTGCCATTCCTTTTCACAACACTTAAAAGACGTTTAGGGACTGAAGACACCAAGTGATGACATGTTTCAGGTGTAATTTTGTCCCATTCTTCCAGCAAACAAGTCTTAAGGTGGGCAACAGTACGGGGTCTTCGTTGTCGCATTTTGCGCTTCAAAATGCGCCACACATTCTCTATTGGAGACAGGTCGAGACTGCAGGCAGGCCAGTCAAGTACCCGTACCCTCTTCCTCCGCAGCCAGGACTTTGTAATGTGTGCAGAATGTGGTTTTGCATTGTCTTGTTGAAATATGCATGGACGTCCCTGGAAAAGATGTCTTCTTGAAGGCAGCATATTATGCTCCAAAATCTCGATGTACTTTTCAGCATTAATGGTGCCTTCACAGAAGTGCAAGTTACCTTTGCCAAGGGCACTGACACAACCCCATACCATGACAGACCCTGGCTTTTGGACTTGTTGCTGGAAACAGTCTGGATGATCCTTTTCTTCTTTGGTCTGGAGCACACGGCGTCCATTCCTCCCCAAAAATACGTGAAATACTGATTCATCTGACCACAGTACACGTTTCCACTGTGTGATGGTCCATCCCAGATGCCTCCGAGCCCAGAGAAGTCGACGGCGCTTCTGGACACTGTTAACATAGGGCTTCCTTTTGGCACAGTAGTTTTAACTGGCATTTGTGGATGTAACTACGTATTGTGGTACTTGACAAAGGTTTGCCAAAGTAGTCCTGAGCCCATGTGGCGATATGGCTTATAGATGAATGACGATTCTTGATGCAGTGCCGCCTGAGGGATCGGAGATCACGGTTGTTCAGCTTAGGCTTGCGCCCTTGTCCTTTACGCACTGAAATTCCTCCAGATTCCTTGAATCTTTTAATTATGTTATGCACTGTTGAATGTGAAATATCCAAATCTCTTCCTATCTTTCTTTGAGGAACATTGTTTTTAAACATTTCAATAATTTTCTCACGTATTTGTTGGCAAACTGGCGATCCTCGGCCCATCTTTGCTCCTAAAGGATTAGACCTTTCTTGGATGCTGCTTTTGTACCAAATCATAATTACAATCACCTGTTGACATCACCTGTTTCAAATCACATCATTATTTAACCATTTTACCTCATTACTAGCCCTAAATTGCTCCTGTCCCAACTTTTTTTTAAATGTGTTGCAGGTCTGAATGACAGGAAAGGATGCATATTTACAAATGACATGAAGTTGACCAGACAAAACATGAAATATTGTGTGTTCATATTGTCTGCAATGAAATACAAGTCAAAGTAAATTTAGAAATCACTTCTTTTTTTTTTTTTTTGCGTTTTCCATACTGTCCCAACTTTTTCTGATTTGGGGTTGTAGTTGGAGAACGTTCTTATAACAAAAATATGTTAGCTGGGTTCGAACTTCTTAATTATTGCCCTGATGGTGGAAATGGGGATTTTCAATGCTTCAGTTTTCTTATAGCGACTTTCTGTTTTGTGAAGCTCAAGGATCTTTTGCTGCACATCAGAACAACGAAATTTGGCCTTTGTGTTTCATCATATTTATACTCATGTGGAACAGGAAGTCATGGCTGGACTATTTCATGCTCCTGGTGTGCTAGAAAAAACGTATACAATTAATGGGAATATAATTCAAAGATATTTTACTCATAAGAATTTCTAGGGGTGCCAATAATTGTGGCCAAAATGCATTGGAGAAAAACATTTATTTCATAATGTGAGTTTCCTCCCCACTTTCAATTGTTTTACTTCAATGAAAGGTTAGCATTTTATGATTTTTAAAAATAAAATATCAAAAGGATAAACGGTGCAGATTTATTTTCACAGCCACCTTTGCTCATATTTATCAAGGGTGCCAATATTAGTGGAGGGCACTGTATATCATCCATCCTTAAAGCAGGAGGAGACCAACATGAGTCAGAGGCTTCATCACAAAACTCATTAGTGAAGATATTATCGGCTGCTAAAACAAATATTTGTTTTTAAGGGTGTGCCTTTATCCTCATGTTTACCAAAGGAAGTATTGTAGAATTGCATTCCTCCACTACAATCACAGATTTTTGCCATAGATATTATTTCAGACAATCTTTTGGTAATGCATTATTTCGATGGTCCAAATTCTACTTATAAGTATAACTAAGTCTTTATATCTTAGTCTTATTATCTGCAAACACTTTATTTTGATGCTCCTGAACAGACATATCTGATATATATGTATAATAAGTAACTTTACAAGTACATGTCAACTTATTCTACCTACCCAGATAGCAAGCAACCATCAAAACAATGTTAAATCAATGTTAATGTGTCAACTTTAACTGCATTGAATGTACCCACAATTAATATTGAAATGTTTTTGAAATTTAATTTAAAACAAATCAATGGTAATGACATTGAATCAATAATCCAGCATCTCATCTGGGGAAAGAAAGATTTGTGTGCAAATGTAGTCTATTTATAACAAGAAGCAACTTTTTTCAGGGATCAGATACATTTTATTCTACTTTATGATGCTGAAAACTATATAACCTGATCTTCTTTGTTTCTGGCTTTTTTTTTTTTTTGGCAACAAAATATGTGTTTTGGTTAGCACTGTTACAAAGACCACCAACTCATATAAAAAGTCAAGAGTCAAACTGCCCAACTAAAGGAAACACTGATCACCATAATGATGACCAAACATTTTCAATAAAACATCAACATCTAAACCTCCGTTAATTCTCAAAAAACTTCTGCTGAGATCTTGAGTGTTTATAGTTGATTTCAGGCTTTAAGTCAGTTGTTGATGTTGTGTTTCATTTTCTGAGAGGGCAAGCAGGATGTTTAACCAACATCACATTATAACATTAATTCAATGCCATTACCATTGACACATTAACATTGATTTAACATTGCTTCGATGGCAACTTCGCTTGCTATCTGGGTAACACAACCCAAACCTACTAACATTCTATTACTAATACTAATGAGAGTTACTTACAGTTAGTAGAATGTCTAAAGTGGATCATCGAAATAAACTATAACCAATTTTTTTTTTTTTTTGAAAAGGGACAAAGGAGGATCCTTCAAAAAATTATTTAAAGGTGCCCTAGAATGATTTGAAACAACATTTTAAATTGTTCTCTGGTATCTACATAGAGGGTATATGGCTTATTTAAGGTCAATAATTGTCCAGCTACGGTTTTACAGGTCCATTTACAACTCTAGAAATCTTCCCCAGGATGAAATGGTCTGTTTTTGCCTTATTTGGAAGGGTCATGAATATTAATACAGAGTTCTGCTCTGATTGGCTGTTTCACTGCGGCTCAATGATAGCAGGCACAACTTTACTGACCGTCTTGACGATGGAGAGATTAGGCATTCAACCTTATATATATCAATCAGTATATAATCATACTTCAGTTGTCAAAAATATAAATAAATAAATATCAAATTACTATCGTTTCAACTTAAATGGTGGAGGTGTTGACGTTAGCTAGAAGGATCGAGTGAGCTATGCAACTAAACTAACATAGTATGCTACGTATCTATGGTTGCATTTACTAATTTATGACAACACTGGCATGAAATAATATTAACCTTTGTCATTAGACATACTATTTAGTTATGTAAGCCACTTGGATTATCTTATTCTTACCGTATAGCATCTTGCGTTGGATATAGACAACAACAGGAATATTATCGTTAATGTTGTCTCTCTAAGAAACTTTCGATTTAATCAGAAATGGTTTAGACAGTCAAGAAGTGGATAAAATCACTTACTGCTTGCAGGAATATGGTTGGAATTGGCCCTTTCTTCAGTGTCGGACGCTGAGCAAAGCCGGATTGATATTGTCCCAGGTTTGAAAACTGTCCGTGGTGAAATGGGCTGAGCAAACTAACAACTTTGAATTAAATTGTTGCGGTATCCGATTATAAATAAACATCAACCATGCCTGTTGACATGTTTTATTTGTGGGAAGAGTATGAAGCGTCTTCACATCCCCTGCACAGCCTGGAACATAACATTTGTTTCCATGATCTGCCATGTTCGCTATCCTCGCGTCAGGCTTGTTTACCTGCAGAGATGATGCGGCTGCGCAGTTCCGCCTGACAGTGAACATGTGCTTGCTTATGCAAATGTTGGGGGCGTACATATTAATGATCCCATCGATTGCATCACTGCTGGTGTTATGTTGAGATTCGCCTATTTTTCCGTGGTGTTTTTCACAAACGAGATTTACATATGAAGGAGGAGGCAATGGTGTTTGAGACTCACTGTATGTGATTTACATGCACTGAACTCCTGTTATTTAACTATGGCAAGGTTCATTCAATTTTTCATTCTAGGGCACCTTTAAGGGGTCTTGCAATGCCTTTATGAAATTGAATCTGTTAATTGTCACTAGTCTCTTTTTAAAGAAGACACTCAGCAGATTATTGCAGTAGTGAACGCAGCTTTTTAAAAAGTACGAACGTTACAGAAGTTTACATTTACTGTAAAGCAAATGTACTAAACAATTTATTTTTATTTTTATACAAAATCAATATTTGCTAAATGATTTGGACTTTAAAATTGCTAAAAATATATTTAAATCAAAGCCATATAACCACAACCAAGTTGTATTCCAAATTTGAGGTTGATATAAAAAATGAGACCACTAAAAAGTTTTAAAGTACAATTTACATGGCAGCGCAATTTCAATTTTTAAGGGTGTCACAGGTTTAAGCTTTCGAATGATACCTAGTTTGTGATGATTACTAAAATATGTGATGGGAGGGCACACTGACAGTTAACGGCTTTATTTAATAATGAGGGCTACTTACACTTTTTTTTTTTTAAGTGTAAGAAACAAAAATGAAAACAGAACATTTCACAGTAAATTGCCTTAAACCATTTAAGTTCAAAAACTAATGTTTATACTGTGTTAGTAAAATTAGTAATTATTACTGTGAACTTATATCATGAGTCCATAAACAAAGAATATTTAAACATAAAATTAAACACTGCTCAAATACCGACTGAAGTGAAATTATTAAACTTAAATACATCAATTTAATTAAAATATCGTCAACCATTAGCTTACAATATCACACATGCATGAGCTAATGTAGCTATAGACATCACTGCATAGTTACCTCCTTTAATAAAGCAACATACGCACAACAACACAACATGTTCCTTCCTCGACAACACAGACAACAAAACCCTTTAAATCCCAGCAGAACATTAAACACTAACAGATCTCCCGAAATTTCACCATTTATTCTCTATTGAGTTTACACTATTACACTGCTCAAAAAAATTAAAGGAACACTTAAATCACACATTGGATATCCAGATATTTTAATCCAATCCGCAATTTCGTTTTAAAGCTACACTGTGTAACTTTTTTAGTGTATTCTTAGCTAAAAACACTTAGTTCTTTCAAAAATATAAGTGCTCGTTAATGTATATTTACTTCTTTCAAGTAATAAAGTATTCTCGTAAGTTTATAATATGCCATTGAAAATACATACGGGTAAGGGGTTCGAATGGGGGTCGCCATGTTGCCCCTCCATCTTGAAAGTACATTAGCCAAAGAGGGACATACCCGTAAATTCAAGCTTCGCCTTTTGCGTTTTAACACTCGATGGCACCGTGATGAATGTGAAGAGGGGGATTGCTCGAGACTGCTATATGAAAACCTGAAAGCCTTTTTGAAAGTCTGTTGCTGATGGAGGCTCACTCTTATTCTCCAGGATATGTCACAGAGTCGCCAAGGAAGCCAAAAAGAGAATTAAGACGGCAACACAACAGGCAAATCAACACTAATGGACGAGGTCGAACTGGAAGCCATGTTAATCTTGGACTAAATCGGCCACCGTAGGAGTTAAAACGAAATCGGAATTGGGAGGAACAGAAACTAATATTTACTGGATGGTCATATACCTTTTCACCGCTAGATGGGAGAAAATATCACACAGTGTAGCTTTAAGAACCAAATTAGCCAGAGATCAGTTATCACGATTAAAAGATCTGGGATCTGTCAAATCATCTCAGATGTATTAAGCGAGGTTGAAGAACGGACCTCTGGTTTCATATAGTTATATAGTGTATGTTTACCCAATTACAAAAATCTGCTTTTGGGGATTTGAGGGTTGACAATTCATTCAGTTTTACATTCAAAGTGAATTGAATTTCTATTGCATGCCTATTTTACTTCCATAACTTAAGTAACCATAAATAATTTGGAAATATTACACATTCTGAATGAAATATTACATTTGAAAATCTTTATTTATATACATTCAATTCAATTCAATTCAAATTTATTTGTATAGCGCTTTTCACAATACACATTGTTTCAAAGCAGCTTTACAGAAAGTGCATTTCATAGATGAACAGTAAAAATGTTAGAAAGACAATGTTAAAGAATAATGTTCGAAAAAGTTAATCAGTCGTGTATTAATTTAGGCCATAACAACGCTGGCGTTGAGTCGTCTCATCACAGGCGTGGAGTCGTCTCATCACAGGTGTTGGGGCATCCGAAGTCTCCATGAGAGGCTGGATACATACTGGAGCTGACGAACTATTTACCTCGGGACTAGGTAAATAGTTCCTATGGTAAATACATAGTATATACAAATATGTCAGGACTCTGTGCAGGCCAGTCAAGTTCCTCCACACCAAACTCGCTCATCCATGTCTTTATGGACCGATGCTTTGTGCACTGGGAATTGAGGGTTGATACCATTGTATTTAGCATTAAGAGTTCCTTTCACTGGAACTAAGGGGCCAAGCCCAACCCCTGAAAAACAACCCCACACCATAATGCCCCCTCCACCAAACTTTACACTTGTCACAATGCAGTCAGGCAAGTACCGTTCTCCTGACAAACACCAAACCCAGACTCATCCATGGAATTGTCCTGTGGCGGCGTGCTTTACCACTGCATCCCACGCTTTGCATTGCACTTGGTGATGTAAGGCTTGGATGAGCTGCTCTGCCATGGAAACCCATTCAATGAAGCTCTCTACACACTGTTCTTGACTAATCTGAAGGCCACATGAAGTTTGGAGGTCTGTAGCTCTTGACTCTGCAGAAAGTTGGTGACTTCTGCGCACTGTGCTCCTCAGCATGCGCTGACCCCGCTCTGTGAATTTATGTGGCCTACCACTTCATGGCTGAGTTGCTGTTGTTCCCAATTGCTTCCACATAATGTGTAATATTTCCAAATTATTCACCAAGTTATGGAAGTAAAATAGGCATGCAGTAGAAATGCAATTCACTTTGAATGTAAAACTGAATGAATTGTCAACCCTCAAATCCCCAAAAGCAGATTTTTGTAATTGGGTAAACATACACTATATAACTATATGAATGGTAAATACAAATAAATAAATACTAGGTAAATACATCCTATAATTTGTGACAACAGTCAATGGAAACCAAAATCATCAACACACTGAGGGCTGGATTTAAAATCATACTGGAAATCAATGTAAAAAACTGAAGTTGCAGGCTGATCCAACTTGCATGAAGTTCATCACAGCAACTCATAATGCACTCACGACAACATCTGGGCATGCTCCTGATGAGATGGCGGATGGTGTCCTGGGGATCTCCTCCCAGACCAGGATCAGGGCATCACCTGGACAGTCTGTGGTGCTACTTGGCAGCTTCGGATGCTCCGAAACATAATGTCCCAGAGGTTCTCAATAGGATTCAGGTCTGGGGAACGTGAGGGCCAGTCAATGGCATCAATGCCTCCGTCATCTAAAAACATGAGGCCGGGCATTATCATGCACTACGAGGAACCCAGGGCCCACTGCACCAGCATAAGGTCTGACAACGGCTCTGAGGATTTATTAGTAAACTAGGTCACAGTGGATGAAATAAAATAAAAATGAGTTTTTATATACAGTGTACAGTATAATAGTAAAAAAGGTATTAGTCTTTATGTTTGTCCCTCTGAATAAAACAGTTTTTGGGTTGTTCCCCCTTTAAAACACATGATTGGGTAACATCTTTGTGGACCATTCTGCATGTGTATGCAGGTCACCCACCTGGGGATACAGTGAAGCAGCTGGCGGGACGGGCTCTGAGATGGGCCATGCAGGATTGGCAGATTTCTCAAGATCCTAAGGGAAGTTCTCTCACACCCCACTACTGCCAGGGTTCCTTTGATGCCATCACAATGGGTAAGAGCTAGACATATGAATTGGTACTTGAACGCTTTT
This sequence comes from Romanogobio albipinnatus, assembly GCA_023566225.1. Classification (NCBI taxonomy): domain Eukaryota; kingdom Metazoa; phylum Chordata; class Actinopteri; order Cypriniformes; family Gobionidae; genus Romanogobio; species Romanogobio albipinnatus. The sequence goes on from CM042247.1 coordinate 51,753,757, forward strand.
CCTTGAACCGTGTAAAGCTTTCGTTTATCTGTAGATGAGAATGGGACAGTGCTGGTGTTTCAAGGCCATCATTTCTGGACGGTATCTAATGGCAGTGCAAGCGATCCTCTTCCGCTCCAGACACGCTGGCCGCATCTGCCATTGGCTATTGAAGCAGCTGCCTTCTCCCCACTGGACAGCAAACTCTACTTCTTCAAAGGTAGGCTGATGGAAATACCTCAGGAGTTCAGACCGTTTCGCAAACACAGGTAATACAATGTCCAGGGGAGTCACCCATGTTCCAGAGTGCAGTTTTGTCCAGGGCACATCTGGGGCCCGTTCTTCGTACCTCACTAACTCAGTTAGCTGGATTTGATTGTTGACGATTTGCCATGATCTTGGATTGTTTGGTTCTTCGAAGCTCATCCTGGACTTGCTGTCATAGCAACAGGTCCGTAAGCTTAAACCTGCTCGAGAGCGGCTTACTTCATGTAAACAGGATTAGATTCCTGAGTTGATACTTAAAATCTGTCCCAGCCACTGCTACTTTATTACAAGAGTTCATTACTGAACCAGGGGAAATACTCATTTTAAATAATAATAATAATAATACAAATGTATTTGAAAATAATATTATAATGTTGTGTATAATACTATAGACAGCCACTTAATTGAGAGATTTATTTTTGATAGAATAATTATTTTATAATGTTATTGGAGTCTTACACACATGCTGTACAGTTACTCTGAGCCGTGCATTCATTTGAGTGGTGATTGATATTATGGGGTGGCTTGACGTAATGCAGGAGATGCAGAGAACTTGATCTTGACCCTTAAGAAACTTTAATTAATGTCGCCACTTTACAAATCTGCTTCAAATTGAATTAAAAATTCAATGAATTGCTAATTACAACATTGAAATAACAATGTAAAGGGTGTACAAATACTATAAAATTGTGAATATAAATAATTGTGAATCATGTTTAAAAAAAAAACTAAACTGCACATTTAATTTATCTATTATAACTTTTATGTTGGTTTGTCAAGTTTTAGAGTTAAGTTGGTTTGTTTTAGAGTCAAGAGCTACAGACCTCCAAACTTAGTGTGGCCTTCAGATTAGTCAAGAACAGTGTGTAGAGAGCTTCATGGAATGGGTTTCCATGGCCGAGCAGCTCATCCAAGCCTTACATCACCAAGTGCAATGCAAAGCGAGGGATGCAGTGGTAAAGCACGCCGCCACAGGACAATTCCATGGACGAGTCTGGGTTTGGTGTTTGTTAGGAGAACGGTACTTGCCTGACTGCATTGTGACAAGTGTAAAGTTTGGTGGAGGGGGGATTATGGTGTGGGGATGTTTTTCAGGGGTTGGGCTTGGCTCCTTAGTTCCAGTGAAAGGAACTCTTAATGCTTCACCAAGACATTATTGACAATTTCATGCTCCCAACTTTGTGGGAACAGTTTGGGGACGGCCGCTTCCGTCTCAACATGACTGCGCACCAGTGCACAAAGCATCGGTCCATAAAGACATGGATGAGCGAGTTTGGTGTGGAGGAACTTGACCGGCCTGCACAGAGTCCTGACCTCAACCCGACAGAACACCTTTGGGATGAATTAGAGCGGAGACTGAGAGCCAGGCCTTCTCGTCCAACATCAGTGCCTGACCTCACAGATGCGCTTCTAGAAGAATGGTCAAACATTCCCATAAACACACTCCTAAAGCTTGTGGAAAGCCTTGCAAAGGGTGGGCCAGCTCCATATTAAATCCTACGGATTAAGAATGGGATGCCATTAAAGTTCATGTGCATGTAAGGAAGACATCCCCAAACTTTTGGCAATATAGTGTACCCATATTTCCAACTTTATATGTAGAGATGTAGGGTAACAGTAGATAACACATTTTGGGACAATATAAACAATCCCACAGCCAAGATACTTTACGTACTGTATGTATGCATATAAAGTTGAATGTACTACATATCTAACTTTTAATAAATTGCCGGGCGAATATATAATTAGCATTTTGCCATGATATAAACAATCGAGCAGTTAAGATTCGCTATGTAGTATATATCGGTTCACATGTGTGTGTATCTGGGTAAAGTTGCTGTACTAGTATTTGTATAATTTATTATTATGAATTTGTTAATAAAACCTTTAAGTGAGTAAAAGTAATTTTTTAAGTAACCCATTCCTTTAAAGATGCATATTCTCATCTCCACGTTCTTTTTTCCTGCTAGGAAGACGGATGTGGCGTTACTCGGCCTCTGATCTGGACCCTGGATTCCCCAAGATGAACAGTAAATTGGGCTTACCTTTGCACCCCGACTGTGCCTTCTTCTACCAGCCTCTGGGCCACATGGTGCTCTTCAAAGGGTCCCGCTACTTCGTCCTGAACCTCGAGTCTCTTAGCATAGAGCCGTACTACCCTCGTGCTCTGATGGACTGGAAGGGTATTCCACGGGGGGTAAACGGGGCCTTGACTCGGCCAGATGGAAAACTGTATTTCTTTAAAGAGCAGCAGTACTGGAGGTTTGATCCCGGGAAGCTGCGCATTACTGCCACTGGACAGTGGACAGAGAGGCTGGAATGGATTGGCTGCCACAGAACTCCATCATTACAGGGTAATGAGCTACTCTGACCAGAAGAGGGAGCCAAACTAGTTTCACAATATTAAGAGGCATTTGGGATTTGTGCAATTCATGAAGGCCTGAAAGGTTTTGTGTGGGAAAAGGACAGAACGAGAGCGGAGCAAAGGGAGGTACACTGGTGGTCAAAAGTTGGGAATAATTAAGATATTATGTTTTATAAGAGGTTCTTCTGCTCACCAAGGCTACATTTATTTGGTCAAAAGTCTAGTTAAGCAAAAGTCTACAATTTAAATGAACTCTTTTCTACTGTAATATATTATCAAATCTTATTTATTCCCGTGAAATCAGAGATCATTGAAAATAGTTAAATGTTGAAAATGGTTGCTCATCATGAAACAGATGGAAAGTCACAATATAGCTATGGTACACATTTAGACAACATAAAGAAAGAGGAACAGTTTTCATGTAAACAGGCGAGAAAAAGAAGGCATTCCAGAATCAGTGATATCTGACTCGTTACAGAGTCTAGAGAGAGAACGACACTTCTCTAGTTTATTTCAAACATCCTTGATACATAATTATTAAATTAGCTTGTTACCAACACACACATGACATTATTTTACAAGTAATAAATGTAATGAAATACAAAGTACTACATATTTAATAATCCATTTCTTAAAAAATGCAGTCAAATATCTAAATACACTATACAATGTATTTTTTTCCCGCTGAGATTTCATTTTTAGTGGTAATAATTTAGTGGACATACAATAAACAGTTCTGTGACAAACACAGTGCTTTGTGTACAGAATAACATAAAACCTCCTAACTAGGGTCTAACTAATGCCTGTTTACAACATGTTAATCATATTTGGCTCAGCAGGGGTGTCAAAACTCGGTCCTGGAGGGCCACTATCCTGCAGAATTTAGCTCCAACTTGCCTCAACACGCCTGCCTGGAACTTTCTAGGGTGCTTCTCATTTCTTATTTCCGCATCCTTGTTTACTTTCCTCGTGTCTTAGCTCCACTCCCTTAGGATGTGAGGGAAGGATACACCCGTGTATCCTCGCTCATGACTCCTCAGGAAGCTTCCTCACTCCTCACTCCTAGAGAACTGAGATGCCCTTCAAGATGGCTGAGTTTGATTGGTTTACGGGTCACTGGCTGGAGGACGGAGGAGTGAGGAAACAAGGAAGCATCACTTTGAGGATTGAGAAGCACCCATAGTATGCCTACACCTTGATTAGCTGGTTCAGGTGTGTTTCATTGGGATTGGGGTTGAACTCTGCAGGACAGTGGCTTTCCAGGAGCAGGTCTGGACAGCCCTGCCCAAAGAGAATGTGTGTTCAGAATACAATACTAGCTTACTACTTTTACTATTTCTGCAGGTATATATATTGAGCAGTATGCAAACCTTTTGTATGCATCGAACGCCAGGATTCCAGGATGATCTATGACATTTGGCAGGGTTGTAGTATTCAACCAGAGAGAGACTGCATGAGATTGTTCTCTTTTTAGATTCCTTGTACTAGTATTCCTTTCTGAACACAGCCTGAACAAAGTTCTCAATGTGTGTTGTGATTAAACTGATACAAACAATCATCATCAGACAATTCCAATGACACTAAAGCCGAGTTTACACCGAAATTACCCGGAACAATTTGTCCCAAGGAACCCCCCCACCCATACCGGTTGCTGTCTGCGTCTCCATTACAATCGAAAGTACGGTGAAGATAAGGCAACTTAGTCTGGTGATGTAGGACTACTTTCCAGTTCCCATTGGATTACGTCCTCCACATATTAGCTTAATAAAGCCAGAACCTCGTTATTGGTCCATTGGTCGTATAAACTCCATTGGTGGTTTAAACTCCATTGTTGAATAGCAGACAACTCTTATGGCACGCAAATCAACAGACTTTTAAAAATGGTGGTTGAAATAAAATGATGCATGGAGTCAACAGATCAGCATGTTCAGCACCCACGTCCCACCCCCCGAAAGTTCCTGAACTTTGAAAAAGTACTAGCTCACAAGCAGGGACTTTCTGAGGAGGACATTTTTACCCGGAACTTCATTTAGACCCTGCAGTCATAACACACCGAGTACCACCCCAAAGTCCCTAGCTCCTGGGGAAAGTTCCTGAAGTGGAAACGCGGCTTAAAATAATATTCACAAAATGCTAATTTGTATTTACTAATGCTTTTCTTGTGGAGTCCATTGAATGCATGCTGTCATTAAAGCTAAAGGGGGACCATAGACATATTAAATGAATTTTTTTGGGGAATTGTCAGTGTCGACTTTTTGTTTAACAATTCATCTAAATGAAATAGTTCTGTTAATCAGAATTTGTATTGAAAAATATGTATTAGAATGGAAAAAATAAGCATTTTGGACTTTTGAACCCCACTATATAGCCAATGCAAAATGTATTAATTAATCATATATTGAGAATTGGTCCGTGGCAATTACGTGATAGGTTTGTGGCTCTGAGGCTCCGCCTTTGAGGTGAAATCTTCTCAAGTTTTTTCTGTTGAGTCCATCGAATCATGAACACACTGCATTAAAGGATTAATTTACTTTAAAATAAAAATTTGCCCATGATTTACCCTCAAGTCATCCTAGGTGTATATGACTTTCTTCTTTCAGACGAATACAATCAGAGTTATATTAAAGGTGCCCTAGAATGAAAAATCGAATGAATCTTGCCATAGTTAAATAACAGGAGTTCAGTACATGTAAATCACATACAGTGAGTCTCAAACACCATTGCCTCCTCTTTCATATGTAAATCTCGTTTGTGAAAAACACCACGGAAAAATAGGCGAATCTCAACGTAACACCGAGAGTGATGCAATACATGGGATCATTAATATGTACGCCCCCCAACATTTTCATAAGCAAGCACATGTTCACTATCTGGCGAAACTGCGCAGCCGCATCACAAGCGTCACGCGAGGATAGCGAACATGGCAGATCATGGAAACAAATGTTATGTTCCAGGCTGTGCAGGGGATGTGAAGACGTTTCATACTCTTCCCACAGATAAAACATGTCAACAGGCATGGTTGATGTTTATTTATAATCGGATACCGCAACAATTTAATTCAAAGTTGTTAGTTTGCTCTGCCCATTTCACCACGGACAGTTTTCAAACCTGGGACAATATCAAGCAGGCTTTGCTCAGCGTCCGACACTGAAGAAAGGGCCAATTCCAACCATATTCCTGCAAGCAGTGATTTTATCCACTTCTTGACTGTCTAAACCATTTCTGATTAAATCGAAAGTTTCTTAGAGAGACAACATTAACGATAATATCCCTGTTGTTGTCTATCCAACGCAAGATGCTATACAGTAAGAATAGGATAATCCAAGTGGCTTACATAACTAAATAGTATGTCTAATGACAAAGGATAATATTATTTCATGCCAGTGTTGTCATAAATTAGTAAATGAAACCATAGATACGTAACATACTATGTTAGTTTAGTTGCATAGCTCACTCGATCCTTCTAGCTAACGTCACCACCTCCACCATTTAAGTTGAAACGATAGTAATTTGATATTTATTTATTTATATTTTTGACAACTGAAGTATGATTATATACTGATTGATATATATAAGGTTGAATGCCTAATCTCTCCATCGTCATGACGGTCAGTATAGACGTGCATGCTATCATTGAGCCGCAGTGAAACAGCCAATCAGAGCAGAACTCTGCATTAATATTCATGACCCTTCCAAATAAGGCAAAAACAGACCATTTCATCCTGGGGAAGATTTCTAGAGTTGTAAATGGACCTGTAAAACCGTAGCTGGACAATTATTGACCTTAAATAAGCCATATACCCTCTATGTAGATACCAGAGAACAATTTAAAATGTTGTTTCAAATCATTCTAGGGCACCTTTAAGAAATATCCTGTTGCTTCCAAGCTTTATAATGGCAGTTGACAGTCCATTGAGTTTGAAGCTCAAAAAAGTGCATCCATCCATCATAAACGTACTCCACACGGCTCCAGGTGTTTAATAAAGGCCTTCTGAAGTGAATCGATGGATGGATGCATTTTTTTGAGCTTCAAACTCAATGGAAAGTTGAAAGGCCATTATAAAGCTTGGAAGCATCAGGATATTTCTTAATATGACTGACTGTGTTCATCAGAAAGAATAATGTCATATGCACCAGGGATAGCTTGAGGGTGGGTAAATCATGGGGAAATTTTCATGTTAAAGTGAACTACTCCTTTAAGTCGTAATTCTAATTAAAAGACACACTAACAGTTTTTCCATGTTTAATACTGTGAAGCTGCTTGCTTTTAAGCAATCTTTTGTATAAAGTGCTGTATTATTAAACACATAGATATTCATCTAAACACTGCTCTCAGCAGTGTGGGCGGTGTCGGGATGTTCACTAACTTTTTTTACCCTTAAGTAAAGAACGAAAAAACTTATATCGGGGCCTTAAGTCGGCAACTGCCAAATGAATTATGTGCTGCTTTCCCAAACAAAGAGTCAATGTGAACAGTCAAATGAAGAACTCGTCTACTTGTGCATGTTGATTCTGACTATGACACTGTGAAGCCTGTGTCTCTGCTTCAGAGGTCCACTGTGGCTCAGCCAGCCCATGTTTCAGGTCCCTAGACACTCCTAAAGTGGCCGGCCTGTCAGCCTGGGCCTTTACAGCACAACCTGTGTCCACATTTGTCTCAGGCTCCTCTTCCAGCAAAAGGCATGATATGGAGGTTTCAGAGGTCGTCGCTGGCTCACACCAGTTAACAGACAGGCCTGCCGGGCTGCTGCGCTGGGAGGAGTAGCAGGAGCTTCCCGGAGGAGTGCTGCAGGTGCCATCTGAACCCATACACTCCCTACCACACGTTGCTAACCTCAACCCACGAGGACAGCGGTCCAGCGGTAGCTCCACACGGGAGCGTCCCACAGGGTGCTCCTTCAAATGGGATGGCTTCTTGCAGGGAGAGGTCGAAGGGTGCCTGGCAGCTGCACCGTTCCTCAGCAGCATTATGGGACAGCTCAGAGGAAACGCAGACGTAAGGAACCCCTGGGGTTGTGCTGGGGCTTTAACCTGCAGAAAATACCATGCTTTATCAGTTAAACAAAAAATGCACTTTAAATATTTTTTTAAAAGCTAGTACAATTTACCCTCAAGTTATTCTAAAAACACACTATACTATTTTTTTTTTATAGTAGATTATATCTTCCATCTTAAAAATATATCAAAATTATGACATAAGCTCTCAATGCAAAATGCTGAACAGTTAGTTCATGCGTTCATGACCTCAAGGTTAGATTATTGTAATGCTCTACTGGGTGGTTGCCCTGCTCGCTTAATAAATAAACTCCAGCTGGTCCAAAACGCAGCAGCTCAAGATCTTACTAGAACCAGGAAGAATGACCATTAGCCCGGTTCTGTCAACACTGCACTGGCTGCCTATTAAAATCTTGCTAATTACAGCACTAAATGGTTTAGCTCCCCAGTACTTGAGCGAGCTCTTAACACATTATACTCATCACGTCTACTGCGATCTCTAAATTCTGGCCAGTTGATAATACCGAGAATATCGAAATCAACTGCAGGCGGTCGATCCTTTTCCTATTTAGCTCCTAAACTCTGGAACAGTCTTCCTAACATTGTCCGGGAAGCAGACACACTCTGTCAGTTTAAATCTAGACTAAAAACACATCTCTTTACTGTGGCATACACATAAAACATTAACAATTTCTATAAATAACCAGGTCTGCCGGAACCAAGAACACTTCCTATAACACCTGATGTACTCGTTACATCATAAGAAGAATGGCATCTACGCTAATGTTAGCTGTTTATCCCGAGGTTTACTGCAGTCTGTCGGATCCAGATCGGATGGTGGGCCTGCATCTAGACACGACCACAGCACTTCCTTTGAGTGTGTTAGCAGAGAATATTTTAATCGATGCGACCCATATATAGGCCTAAATGACATGCAACAAGTCAAACCAAGCATAAGAATACTTATATACAATGGGCCACTTGACTGTATTCTAGATGGCAAATTTAGCTCAGCACTTTTCTTAACAACCGCTTTTGATGATGCATGTGCACTTGGATAATCCTTGTCGCGGTCGCAACGCAAAGTTGATTCTCCACTTATTTGATCTAAGCTATAAATGGGATGTCAATTAACTGGTTAACCGTTAACAAACAGTAAGAATTTTAACCGATTAATTACTATCGTTTGCTTCATGCTTAAAGGTCCCGTTCTTCGTGATTCCATTGTTCAAACTTTAGTTAGTGTGTAATGTTGCTGTTAGAGCATAAATAATACCTGTAAAATTATAAAGCTCAAAGTTCAATGCCAAGCGAGATATTTTATTTAACAGAAGTTCCCTTTCAAAGCCTACAGCGAACGGCCGGCTTGGACTACATCCTGGTACTTCCTTCATAAATGACGTCAGTAGAACAGTAGAACAGACTAACCTCCGCCCACAAGACTACGCGAAAAAAGGGGGCGTGGTCTTGTTGCTGTCCCACGTGGAGAAGAGGACGGTCGCGTGGAGAAAAGGAAGTGTTGCGTTTGAGTGTGTTTGTCGCCATGTCGTCGAGACGCTGTTATTTTCATCCCGGAGTCAAATCACCTTTGTTTGGCTTTCCCAGGGACGCTGTAGAGATCATTAAGCGCATACATCTCCCGTTAAGAGGCGTGACCTTTCCACGTTCGCTAAGCTGCTGTCCAATCACAACACAGGAACCGCTGGCACAATCAGAACTCGTTACGTATTTCTGAAGGAGGGACTTCATAGAATAAAGGAACTCATCAGCCGTTTTTAGGACAGTGAAAACAGCGGTGTACAGATGAGTAAATTGTGATAAAAATACTGTGTTTTTACACGCGAAACATGAACACATGTTATATTGCACACTGTAAACACAATCAAAGCTTCAAAAAAACACGAAGAACGGGACCTTTAAAAAATACAATACAACCAATACAAATGTTTTTTTGTAGTTTGTTTTTGAGAGAGAGAGAGAGAGAGAGAGAGAGAAACAGGTAAGTCACGTATAAAGCCCAATTTATACTTCTGCGTCGAGTGTACGCCGTAGCTACGTCGTTGGCTGTGTGTTGCACGTGTAGCCTACGACGTACCCTGACGTGCACCCCTCCAAAAATTTAACAACACGTCAATTCTACGCAGACCGCAAGCGCTATGATTGGTCTGCCAGAACCCCTCCCTCAGGGGTACACACGCATGTGTAACTGCATGTCGACGCGGACAAGGACGCAGAATTATAAATGAGAAATGACACATAGCCCACAGCGTAGAGGCTATGGCGCAGGTCAGACGCAGAAGTATAAATCAGTAAATCGGTACAAGTCGCATTTTATTGCAGTCAGAAATAATACCGGTAAATAAAGCGAAATGTTATAATGTACTACAAACATTATAAACACTACAAACATAGCTATAGGTTATTTAGTTCCCCTCACTCCACAACAAATCCTTTCAATTTAACAGTATTCGGAACAGAACAAAATGTTTTTAATATAAGTAACTATAAACAAGCCAAAACTGAAAATAACAGGCGATGGGCTCACATAGCCTCTCATTCGAATCCAACGGTTTCCACATTTGAAATGTTTTTGGATGCTAAGCTATTATTTATTATAGGCTTTGTACTTGTGCTTGGAAACACCACAGTGGAGCGGTGCTCACGCCGACTATTAAACTGAGCAGTGTAACTTTTTAAATGTTAGGTTGACTATTTTATTTTGATTATGAACAAGCTGTCAAGTTTGCAATGATGGAATATGTTGTGTGTGCGTGAGGCGTCTGCGCGATCCAACACAGGAAACGTAATATTGTTCATACAGATTAGAGTATAGGACATCATTCAAAACTGCAAAATCTGTACTTTTATTTGTGTACACTTACAATAAAACAGAACATTGTGCTTTTGTAAAATAAAGAAAACAAGATGCGCTTTCTGTCGTCTTTGTTTCCATTCCGTGAAGCTGTTTGTGGAGCGCCGCACCTCACAGAAATGAACCAAACTCCGCAGCACACGTCAGTTTTTTTCTGTAGTTTTATTAATAAAATATATTTTGTGTATTTATTCCTTTTATACTGGCCTATAGACAAATAAATAGTACTTTTTATTTTATTTTTAATGTAATTTTCCTTCAATCTTGACGACTCTCCCCTGTGAAGGCCTCATCGATACGACAGCCAGTGGCACTGATCCTCAACAAACCCGTCTCCGGCATGATGACTCTTTGTTGGATAAGATTAGTGAATTATTCTACTTTATGATGCTGAAAACTCTATAACCTGTTCATCTTTGTTTCTGACTTTCTTTGCAACAAAATATGTTTCAGTAAACACTGTTACAAAGACCACAAACTCATATAAAAAGCCAGGAGTCAAACTGCCCAACCGAAACACTGATCACCATAATGGTGACCAAACATTTTCAACATCTACACCTCTGTTAATTCTCCAAAAACACTTTTGCTGAGATCTTGAGTGTTTATTGTCTTATTTTATCTTCAGTTGATTTCAGGCTGTGTGGCTTTAACCCTTGTGTTATGTTGCGGGTCAATTTGACCCGTTTTGATTTTTAAGTTGTCAGAAATATCAGTTAACCTATGTTTTTTTTCTTAAAATTTTGTGACTTTTTCTCATTTAGGGTCATGAACATGCATGCAAAGTTTCAACACGCTGATGTGTTTTGACATATACACACACATTTACTGTTACGTTCGTGATGTTCACGGGTCAATTTGACCCGCATATTTTAATGTTCTAAGGCAATTGTAGAGACCCAAAATAATAACATTTCTTGGTTATATTTTGTTATTTTAGTTTTTTACTAACCTATGAAGCTAAAAAAATTAGCTTTTCCCCATTTTTTCAATACAGAAATATTTTTTGTATGCCACAAATGGTAAAAATTAGCTATAATTTATTTTTTCAATCTATCTGAAATACTATCTAACCTACATTGTTTTTCTTGAAATTGTGTGACCTTTTCTCATTTAGGGTCATTAACATGCATGCAAAGTTTCAACATGATAATGCGTTGTGAAATGTGCATATCAAAATTGTATACACTCTTGCTGTTTGTGGGTCAATTTGACCCATATAGGATAGCTGTTCAAAAGCAACTGTACAGCCACAAAATACAAAACACTTTGTGCATCTCAGAGCTCTTCAACTATTAACAACTTCATGAAGCAGTGTTTTGAAATCGGCCATCACTGTATAAGTCGTAAAAGTAAAGTTTAAAACAAGTTATAGAAGTTTATGAACATGAAAATATATAACATATATATTTTTATATTTTATATAAAATATACATTTTACAAAACATGTTAAATTCTAAAACCTCAAGAAAATCAAAGCTAAATATCTGAACAAATTCTGTACCAAATTTTAGGTTGATATCTCAAAAAAAAAAAAAAAGTTTATATGTGCAGTACCAACGTTTTCCACTAGATGACATGTAGACTCTTGGATTTCCATATATGGTTTGAGTGATCTGAACGTTATATTTTCATACTTTTCAAAATATCTATGAAGTAGACATCCTATTGAGAAGTAGTTTGGGCAGTAATGTTAATATTTGATTTGAATTCAATCTCTAAAATGCATATAAAAAAAACATATGGAAAGAGTCAAAACGTGCGTTATAGTTTGGTACCGCATCACAAATGACGAATCTATCGCTATTTATCTCCTGCTCTGTCATCTCTTTTGAAAATCAGTCACCAAATATGAAAATTAGAGTCTGAAAGCTTTAAAATGCTATATAGTTGGTCAAGATTTCTTTAGGTTTAGACTAAGATAGTATTGTTCTAAATGTATAAAGGCAAGTGTCCTAAGGGCCAATCTTAAAAATAAAAATGGTTAAAAGTATTTTTATAAATCGTAAATTCAGATATTTATTCTTTGTAATGTGTGAAAAGTATTGATATTAAAAGTTAATTGTTTGTACCTGATTGTATGTGTTTTTTCATAGTGTTATTTTTGGGGAATTGTATTGAATCCAATTAGGGTCAATTTGACCCGGACCATAAGGGGTGTAACCAGAAATCGAACAGTGCACGAGGGTTAAGTCAGTTAAGCATGATGTTGAACCAACATCACATTGTTCAATGTCATTACCATTGATTTTTGGATGAAATTTCAACATTAACTGCATTGAATCAACATCATGTTTGTACCCGCAATTAAAGTTGACACATTAACATTGTTTCGATGGTGGCTGCTATCTGGGAACACTCTCAGCATCTTTTACAGATGGAATCTGTCATCTCCTCCAGCAAGATGTAAATGTCATATGGAGGTCAGAGATGTCATATTTCAGTGCCCTTCCAGGGGAACTGTGGCTATGAGATAATTAGATATTGAAGCCTCCATATCTCCATGGTCACTCGGTCAGTGGAGTTGCTGTTTTTGGTTGACATCATCATAGACACCATGGCCGTTCCAAAAATGTATATACAAGAAGAGCCATAGAAATAATGCTTATAAATGAAGGTGATAATATTTTGATATGTCACCCAAAACTGAACACTCTGTCATCACTTATGAAAAATGTCTCAGTGGTAACCAAAACTGTTTGGTAAACAACATTCTTCAAAATATCTTGTTTTGTGTTCTGCAGAAGAAAGAAAGTCATACAGGTTTAAAACAACATTAGTAAAAAATGACGACAGAATTTTCAGTTTTGAGTCACCCAAAACAATAATGCTTGACTTACTGTATTACAATATGAATTGTCAAGTAAATTAAACTGCAGCATATACATATATATAGAGTTGACTTGATCTTTTGGCAAAACAATTGGCCCTTTATAGCTGATTCGAGTTTGTTTCATAAATGAATTTGTGACATCAACACTGTTATTGAACTAAATTGAATCAACATTGAATAATGACACTACTATTGTCCACAGTAGAGATTGAACTAATAGAGAGTAATGAACACAGACTGAACTAATTTCTAATTGATTACACAGTTATTGAACTGAACTGAATGATGACACTGAATATTGCATTTTTAGAGCTGCTTTATGGCAGAATTAGAATTTGACGCATTTATTGGTATTTTCCTGTAAAGCTGCTTTGAAACGATCTGGGCTGCATTTCCCGAAACCTTCTTAACACTACGTCGTTCTTAAGTTATACCTTAAGGTGTACCTTAACGTTAATATGTGTTTCCCGAAACTATCTTAGTTAAGAATACCTTCTGCAAGTATTACTTTCGTAAGGTTGGACCACTCTTAGCTATACCTTATCACTATTGACAGTTCATTCCACTAGTGGCCACCACTGTGCAAAAAGCGTCTTTACATGTCAGTCTATACGAATATAATTCTGAAGTTGTAATATACACCCCTGAACTTTATAAAGCCGTATAGAAATAGTGATTTAACTTGACTTGACCTGAACTCTGCGCAAGAGACTTGTGAACATCTAAAAAAACCACTTCATCCATGTAAACTTATGTCCATGTTTTCAGTTAGTGTATACTGTCACAACAGCACTCCCACGGTTTGGGGATAAGCCGACGATTTCAAAACAACCTTAATTTGTAGCAGATCAATTTAGAGAATTATAGGCCTATAAAAATGTGTGATAAATGGCACAAACACACACTGACGTTAAACTCCACTCTATTGAACACTGCGTAAGAGACTTGTGCACATCTAAAAAAACACTTCATAATGTGCTAATTTACAGTGGAAGTTCAGAAAGGTCACCTAATTTAAAGGTCCCGTTCTTCGTGTCTTTTTGAAGCTTTGATTGTGTTTACAGTGTGCAATATAACGTGTTCATGTTTCGCGTGTAAAAAAACAGTATTTTTAACACAATTTACTTATCTGTACACCGCTGTTTTCACTGTCTTAAAAACGGCTGATGAGTTCCTTTATTCTATGAAGTCCCTCCTTCAGAAATACGTAACGAGTTCTGATTGTGCCAGCGGTTCCTGTGTTGTGATTCGACAGCAGCTTAGCGCACGTGGAAAGGTCACGCCTCTTAACGGGAGATGTATGCGCTTAATGATCTCTACAGCGTCCCTGGGAAAGCCAAACAAAGGTGATTTGACTCCGGGATGAAAATAACAGCGTCTCGACAACATGGCGACAAACACACTCAAACGCAACACTTCCTCGTCTTCTCCACGCGACCGTCCTCTTCTCCACGTGGGACAGCAACAAGACCACGCGTATTTTCGCGTAGTCTTGTGGGCGGAGGTTAGTCTGTTCTACTGACGTCATTAATGAAGGAAGTACCAGGATGTAGTCCAAGCCGGCCGTTCGCTGTAGGCTTTGAAAGGGAACTTCTGTTAAATAAAATATCTCGCTTGGCATTGAACTTTGAGCTTTATAATTTTACAGGTATTATTTATGCTCTAACAGCAACATTACACACTAACTAAAGTTTGAACAATGGGATCGCGAAGAACGGGACCTTTAATGTTTGTTTTTTCCCTGCAATAAACATATATCACTAGTCTGTAATTAAATTAAAGAAACCTAATTGGTTTATATCATGGTTGGATATGATAGGATATAGAAACCAGAAGACCTTTCCTGTGACCTACCTGAAAGAGGATCTTATTGCCATCCAGGTCTTCAGTGTGCCATCGGGTAGCGCTGATGGGTGAGCAGGTGTTGGGCAGCAAGGGCACTAGCTGTCCAATCTCACCCACCTTGAACTGCAGCACTGCAGAGTAACACGGCTCCACTCTGACCCCCGGCGAGAGCTGTTTGATGGCCAACTGCAGGCTAAAGCCTTGTTCTGTGAGCAGAGTGAACCAGCAGAACCCTGTTTTCTGCTCTTCCGCCCTCCTCTGCAGCACCGTCTCATATAAACGCACAGTGTCCTCAAAGTTATCATAGGTGCTGTGCAAAGTCACTCGCACCACCTCCCCTCCATAGTGCACCGGCCGCACCCCCCACACCGGCATTCCCACGCCCAGGCTGTAGAAGTCCCGGCTGGGGAGGAGGTAGGGCCTCAGTAGGGCGCCGGACGGGGAGGCGGTGGAGCTAACGTGAATGCCGCCCTCTCTGCCGCCACAGCTCTCCGTATGGTGGTACTGCCAGGGTGGACCCTGCAGAAAGTCCAGCACCCGGAGAATACGCTCCTCTCCGTAAGACTCGTGCAAGAATATGGTCACCGCGTGTGAGGGGTAGCCAGCCACAGGGCACAGGTTAGCTCTGGATCCGTCATGAAGAGGACAGGCCCGCTCAGACACATGGAAGAGGCGGAGACCGGGGCGGACCCACTTGAGCAGGCGGTCAAGAGTGTGCTGGAGGAGGAGCGAGTCACCAGGGTTGGTAAGCAGGTGCATGGTGACCAGAAGCAGCTCCTGACCCGGGCTGGCCATGAGGTCAACTACACAAAAGGCAGAGGAAGCAGCAGACAGGGCGTTGAGGACAATATCAAATCACAGATATGGCAAAATCACTCTATATTATAGGCAATTAAATGAAATGGGGGTTGTTGACATGACATGGCATTTTCACAGTCACACAAGATAAAAAATGATATAATTAGCACTGTCATCATTTAAAATGCAGTAAATGGTTAACAATTTCTTTTTCTTACATGGACCTGTTGATATAAAAACTGTCTTTAGATTTTTTTTTTACATTTTTGGTGTGACTGTCTCAAGCATGGTTCAATAAATTACAACTTTTATAAATTAAAAAGAAAAGCATACAAATGTTAATAAATACCTCAGGCATAATTTTTTCAAGTGTCTATTTTAGTAAATGGCGATCTTTTTTTCATAAATATATTTCTAAAAGCATAGGAACTTGATACATTTTGTAGCTGAAAACCATACACCATGGTGTGACACTATATCCTGAATTTAAATCGGGCAATTCCAGTTTAAGTTTAATTAGTTGTTTGTTGAAGGACCCCATTCAAGGTGTTACTGAAGCCCATGACATGTGCATATGGTAAAATTTTGTCTCAGAATTGTTAAATATTTAACTTTTTTTGTTCTGTTGTCCTTTCTTAATTCTTTCTCTGTCACACCATAGGACACATTTCAGTAAAAATGTTCAAAAAACAGTGAAAGATTTGACAAAGTTAGCGAACCCTTATCAGATTTCACACTACATGCAGTTTTTGTTCAAAAGTGGTGTTTAACCAAAAGAAGCATTGTTTTACTGCTTATTTGTCAACTATATACATAAGGAAACTGGACTTACTGCTGCTACTGCGTGACATTTTACCACAGTCAGATCTAAAGAAGGAAAAAAACACATTATAATGGGCTGTTGATAATGACATCCATCCTCCTATTGTGACCCTTACGAAAATAAACCATGGTTTTACTACAAATAAAACCCAAAAAACATGGTTATTGTAGTAAAACCATGGTAACCGCAAAGGGTTTTGCTTCTCTAACCACAGTTTAACTATGGTATTTGTGGTAAAACTGTAGTTATATACATGGTATTCAATTAGCCAAAAAACCATGGTTACTACATTTTTACTACAATAAAACCATGATTAATTTCGTAAGGGTAATGTTCTTGAAACGTTTAATTATTATTATTATTTTTATCAGTGTCCCTTAACCCTTAACTGTCACCCCCATTTTTGGGCATAGACATGAAAATGTACTATACAAACTTAAACAGCTGTAATTCATGAATGCTTTGGTATACAGACATACGGTTGGTCTCTTTTGAAAGAAGACACTTTGGGGATTATTGTTAAAGTGGAATAATTAAAATGTATTAATATTTCTAAAAGTTATTAAAGTTTAAGTTTATGAGATGTGAGATGTGTGTCAAATTTCAGCTTGATATCTCAAAAAATGAGGTTTCAGTGAGACTTTTAGTTGTCACATCACAAATGGCCACTAGGAGACACCCTTGTTCACTGTTGATTCCCAAAGGTCACTTAGTTGCTTGAACTTCCATCTGACACCTCAGCACAAACACAGAGAGAGATAAATTAAAAAAAACATTTAATTTTTTACTTTTTGCAAAACATTTCACAAACATGTTCACTATTCTATACAAATTGCAACAGAAACACGAATACGACTAGTATGAAAGAAAATGTTCCACTATTTATAAACTATTTACAACTATATACAATTTTTCACAACTTCTGAACACTACAAACTATTTACATCATGCCAGTAATTGAAGCAATCTTGTGTTGATTCTCGTGTAGATTTTTTGAGGTGCACTCTTGTCATAAATTCATTTATTACTTTTCCTACATAATTGTTAACAAAAAACAGGGGTGACATATCTATTTAGGAGGCTTAGACCTTTCCAACGATATATAGTTTGGCATGATTAGATAAGGATTTAATTGTAAAATATTGAAGCAAACGTAGGCGTCCCGCCGGCGGGATGGTGACAGTTACGGGGTTAAGAGAAACCAAACCGTTAAAGTTTAATTCAAATGTTCATTCAAGCGAAACAAGAACTGTTTCATACAAACGAATAATAATGTGATGTAGATTGTGTAGCCTTAATGCGGTTTCCACATTAAATGGCGCATATCCCTGCTGAAAAATCCAGCTAAAACCAGCCTAAACTGGTTGGCTGGTCTTAGCTGGTTTAAGATGGAAGTAGCTGGTTTTAGCAGCCTGGCTAAACTGGTCTCCCAGCCTGATTTAGCTGGTCAAGCTGGTTTTAGATGGTTTCCCAGCCTGACTTAGCTGGTTAAGTTGGTCTTCCAGTCTGGACAAGTTGGTGGCCAGCTGCTTTTAGCTGGTCTCCCAGCCTGATTTAGCTGGTCAAGCTGGTTTTAGATGGTCTCCCACCCTGATTTAGCTGGTCAAGCTGGTTTTAGATGGTCGCCCAGCCTGATTTAGCTGGTCAAGCTGGTTTTAGGTGGTTTCCCAGCCTGATTTAGCTGGTCAAGCTGGTTTTAGATGGTCTCCCACCCTGATTTAGATGGTCTCCCACCCTGATTTAGCTGGTCAAGCTGGTTTTAGATGGTTTCCCAGCCTGATTTAGTTCCCAGCCTGATTTAGCTGGTCAAGCTGGTTTTAGATGGTTTCCCAGCCTGATTTAGCTGGTCAAGCTGGTTTTAGATGGTCGCCCAGCCTGATTTAGCTGGTCACGCTGGTTTTAGATGGTTTCCCAGCCTGATTTAGCTGGTCAAGCTGGTTTTAGATGGTTTCCCAGCCTGATTTAGCTGGTCAAGCTGGTTTTAGATGGTCGCCCAGCCTGATTTAGCTGGTCAAGCTGGTTTTAGATGGTCGCCCAGCCTGATTTAGCTGGTCAAGCTGGTTTTAGATGGTCTCCCAGCCTGATTTAGCTGGTCAAACTGGTTTTAGATGGTCTCCCAGCCTGATTTAGCTGGTCAAGCTGGTTTTAGATGGTTTCCCAGCCTGACTTAGCTGGTTAAGTTGGTCTTCCAGTCTGGACAAGTTGGTGGCCAGCTGCTTTTAGCTGGTCTCCCACCCTGGCTTATCTGGTCAAGCTGGTCTTCCAGCCTGGTTTAGCTGGTTTTAGCTGGTCTCCCAGCCTAATTTAGCTGATGAACATTTTACCTAATTACAAATTAATCAGATTACATGGTCCATATACAGATATAAATTATTTGTCTAAACACCCAGTGGCAGAAAAAATAGATACAGTCAGCCAGCCTGACCAGCTAAGACCAGCCTGACCAGCTAAAATCAGCGAAGACCAGCTAAAACCATCAAAGACCAACAATTACCAGCTAAGACCAGCCTGACCAGCTAAAACCAGCAATTACCCGCTAAGACCAGCCTGACCAGCTAAAACCAGCTAAGACCAACAATATCCAGCTAAGACCAGTTTGACCAGCTAAGACCAACAATATCCAGCTAAGACCAGTTTGACCAGCTAAGACCAGTTTGACCAGCTAAGACCAACAATATCCAGCTAAGACCAGTTTGACCAGCTAAGACCAGCCTGACCAGCTAAAAAAAAATTCAAAACCCCTCTAAAACCAGTCTGATAAACCAGCTATGACCAAACTGGGAGACCAGCCAAAACCAGCCTGACCACCTTAGGCTGGTTTAAGCTGGATTTTTCAGAAGGGATTTGAAGACAAAAAGTAGTTTGTAATGTTCCACTGTAACGTTTGTTGCTTCCTAAAGCGGTCGTCGCTGTTGGTTACTGTGTTTGTTTCTACCCTAGAGACGCAAACAAAGTGCGTCCATCTTTAGCTTTCTCCGCTAACTCACCCCGCAGTGTCCGCCGTCTCATCCTCGGTCCTGCCTGTAAAGTCAAGCGCTTGTCGGAGCATAATGTGCGTTTACTTGCGTGAAAAATCCGCTTCAAACATGCTCAAGATCTTTACTTCGGCGTTATAAACCCGTTAGTGTTCGCAGGAGTCGAGTTCACACTGACGCCACTCCAGCGTTTATAATTTATGATGATGACCAGAGGCACTAAACATCTAAAACATGAGCGAAACCGCTATTATAGACGGAGTCGTCGCTAGATGAGGAGTCTTTCGAGAGCATAGTTACAGAATGAGCAGGAGTCAGTCGGGGGAAGGGCTCCTCGGTCTCTAGAGCTGCACAATAACAATCGAGGGACTGAAGCAGAGCAGATGGCTGTCACCACACAGAGACCCGAGCATCTTCTGCTGTCTGAAGGATGTTTGCAGGTGCCACTTAGGTTGATGTTTTGTATCTACTGCAATACAATTGAGATATTTTGAGTCATAGTAAATGACTGAAAAATCCAGCTAAAACCAGCCTAAAATGGTTGGCTGGTTTTAGCTGGATTAAGCTGGTTTTAGCTGGTCTCCCAGCCTGGTTTAGCTGGTGTTCAGCTGGTCAAGCTGGTCTCCCAGCCTGGTTTAGCTGGTCACCCAGCCTGACTTAACTGGTTTTTGCAGGTTTCACAGCCTGGCTTAGCTGGTCTTCCAGCCTGGTTTAGCTGGTGTTCAGCTGGTCTTCCAGCCTGGTTTAGCTGGTGTTCAGCTGGTCTCCCAGCCTGGTTTAGCTGGTCAAGCTGGTCTCCCAGCCTCCCAGCTGCATTTGATACTATCGACAACAATATTCTTTTGAATAGACTTGAAAATGATGTAGGTATTGGTGACCACACTGACCAGCTAAGACCAACACCGACCAGCTAAGACCAACACTGACCAGCTAAGACCAACACTGACCAGCTAAGACCAACACTGACCAGCTAAGACCAACACTGACCAGCTAAGACCAACACTGACCAGCTAAGACCACACTGACCAGCTAAGACCAACACTGACCAGCTAAGACCAACACTGACCAGCTAAGACCACACTGACCAGCTAAGACCAACACTGACCAGCTAAGACCAACACCGACCAGCTAAGACCACACTGACCAGCTAAGACCAACACTGACCAGCTAAGACCAACACCGACCAGCTAAGACCACACTGACCAGCTAAGACCACACTGACCAGCTAAGACCAACACTGACCAGCTAAGACCACACTGACCAGCTAAGACCAACACTGACCAGCTAAGACCAACACTGACCAGCTAAGACCACACTGACCAGCTAAGACCAACACTGACCAGCTAAGACCAACACCGACCAGCTAAGACCAACACTGACCAGCTAAGACTAACACCGACCAGCTAAGACCAACACCGACCAGCTAAGACCAACACCGACCAGCTGAGACCACACTGACCAGCTAAGACCAACACTGACCAGCTAAGACCACACTGACCAGCTGAGACCACACTGACCAGCTAAGACCAACACCGACCAGCTAAGACCACACTGACCAGCTAAGACCAACACCGACCAGCTAAGACCACACTGACCAGCTAAGACCAACACTGACCAGCTAAGACCAACACCGACCAGCTAAGACCAACACCGACCAGCTAAGACCAACACCGACCAGCTAAGACCAACACCGACCAGCTGAGACCACACTGACCAGCTAAGACCAACACTGACCAGCTAAGACCACACTGACCAGCTGAGACCACACTGACCAGCTAAGACCAACACCGAACCAGCTAAGACCACACTGACCAACTAAGACCAACACCGACCAGCTAAGACCAACACTGACCAGCTAAGACCACACTGACCAGCTAAGACCACACTGACCAGCTAAGACCAACACCGACCAGCTAAGACCACACTGACCAGCTAAGACCACACTGACCAGCTAAGACCAACACCGACCAGCTAAGACCAGCTAAAAAGTGTTCAAAACCCCTCTTAAACCAGCCTGAAAAACCAGCTATGACCAGGCTGGGAGACCAGCTAAAACCGGCCTGACCATGTTAGGCTGGTTTTAGCTGGATTTTTCAGCAGGGCTGTGCCGTTCAATGTAAATGAAGACGATGTAAATGTAATCCAGACACACACAAAAAAACAAGTTCATTAGAATTTGAAGGTTTTCTTCTCGAAACGAATGACAAAGGCAAAAAGGACACAAAATAAAATAACATCCCATGTGAGATGTGTAACAAAGTCACAAAAATCCAGACGATGAAGCACATTTTTTTAGGCTTTTACTCACATATAAACATTGATCAATGAGAACAAACTTTATTAGTTCTTGCGGAAACTCAAATGTGCTTCTGTTACATCCGAGAACAAACCTCACTGGTTCTTTCACGTCAGGCAGGGGCGGTTCTAGACCCTGAAGCCCCCCTGTCCGTCATGCCAGCCCCCCTAAACCTATCAACTATCATGTTATCAAAATGTATTGAAAGTGTAATTTTTAATTTTTTTTAAAATAAAAATGACAATAAGAAATGTAGGGCATGTCGATTAAATAAAGTTTTTTTAATTTATTTTTTTTTATTTGCGTTGGCGTTGCTGTTCTGCGCATGCGTTTCGTGATAGCTCTCGTCAATAGTGCAACACTTCTGTCACATGTTAACCGGAGGCGGGAGAGATGAACTGAAATGATCATTCATGACGTCTCGCGGCAAATAGGTTATTGAAGGTATTTTCTGTGATTTTTTTTATTTTATTGATTAGCCTGCATTAATGCATTAAATGTATACAATGTCTATGGTAATAATGTGCCATCCCAAATGAGCTTTTCATAGAATGGATTGGAGTGAATTCTCAGGTCGTACTGTAGTTAATCACCATCGTCCAGTTTATTTCAGCATTGCTTGCTTGCTATTCAAACCAGTCACGTTTTGTTGACAATTTTTTTCATTTACCTAGCTAACAACAGTATGATAATAATGAGATCTCAAAATAGCACAGTTGAGTACACTTAGATGTTCTAAAGATTATCTTAAGAAGTACTAAAGAAGAATGTTTAGTATATTAAGTTTTATATTAAGATTATGTTTCCATGTATGCATTTTAAATGCATAATTGCTTTTTTATAGATGGATATACAACACTTTTTTTTTTAAAGAAAAGCTGAAAGACAGGGAGAGCAAATGGGTGGAGAAAAAGTTACAGAGACTGAAGGGGTCACAGGAGACAGAGAATTAGAGCCAGGTAAGAATTAGTCAAGAATAGACTTTTCTAGTGTTTCTGTGTCCACAATTCAGCTGTATTCCAGAAAATGTTTTCTTGCTTTCTATTTCCCTAAACTATATTTATTTTATGTTTGTCCCTCAAGTAAACAGTTGTTGGAGGCAATACAAAATTAACACCTTGCAGTAAAATCTTTGCATGTTAACATTTCATAGTGTTGTGTGAGCATTTTCATGAATAAATATTTCATCTGAATGTTTCTGCCACAGAGTTGACATTAATGTAGAGTGTGGTTGTGTTGGTTTAATATAGTATAATTCAATACGTCATACCAATGCTAATGCAATTTCATGCTTCTCAAAGCCAAATTTGGTACTACAGAAAAAAAAAAATTTCATTAATTAATTCATTAATGATCAAAATAATGGCATTGTTTATAGAAAAAGTAAATAAGAGTGAAAGGATTAAAAGTAACATTTCATAAGCAATAAAACAAAGACTAAAATTTGTAGTTTTAGGTTTATTTAAACTAATGCTATAAGCACATTTGTGCTATCATATCGACATTCTGCAATACACAGCCATAACACTCAGTAGTGTTATCAGCAGTGAGGGCTAAGCCCCCCTAAGGGTGAAATCCTAGAACCGCCCCTGACGTCAGGGTTGTCTTTTACCATATTTGATGTACTCTATGTACTCTTTACAAATGATTTACTCTTATCATCCGATCGTGGCTGTATCTCTCTATTAGTGTTACTCGATCTTAGCGCTGCATTCGATACTATCGACCACAACATTCTTTTGAATAGACTTGAAAATTATGTAGGTATTAGTGGAATTGCCTTGTCATGGTTTAAATCATACCTATCTGACCGTTATCAGTTTGTAGCAGTAAATGAAGAGATGTCACACCGATCACAAGTTCAGTATGGAGTACCACAAGGCTCAGTGCTAGGACCGTTGCTCTTCACCCTGTACATGCTACCACTGGGAGATATCATTAGGAAGCATGGCGTTAGTTTTCGCCCTGAAGAAACGTACAAACTCACAAGATTGACGGAATGTATAGCTGATGTAAAAAATTGAGAAAAATTAAGTTGTAGGAAATTACTAGAGTTTCTAATTATTGGACAAAAAAGCTCCACAAGTAGTGACCTAGAATACTGTCTAACACTTGATGGCTGCTCTGTCAAGTCTTCGTCGTCAGTGAGGAACCTGGGTGTGCTCTTTGATACCAATCTCTCGTTTGAAAGCCACGTTTCTAGCATCTGTAAAACTGCTTTCTACCATCTTAAAAATATATCTAAATTACGGCACATGCTCTCAATGCAAAATGCTGAACAGTTAGTTCATGCGTTCATGACCTCAAGGTTAGATTATTGTAATGCTCTACTGGGTGGTTGCCCTGCTCGCTTAATAAATAAACTCCAGCTGGTCCAAAACGCAGCAGCTCGAGTTCTTAGCTTCTTACTAAAACCGAGCTCTTAACACATTATTCTCCATCACGTCTATTGCGGTCCAGGGCTGTGCAGAGAGTTCTTCAAGGGCAGGGGTTCAAATGTAAGAAAGGGGCAATATGTATGTATATAAATATATATATCTATATCCTTATGCTCATCAAGCCTGCATTTATTTAAAACAGTAGCCTAATATTGTGAAATATTATTACATTATGTTCTTTTTAACTTTTTATTAATCAAATAATCTTGAAAAGAGTATCACAGTTTCCATCGTTGACATTAAATCCTCATATTAGAATGATTTCTGAATTCAAGTCAAGTCAACTTTATTTATATAGCGCTTTTAACAATGCAGATTGTCTCAAAGCAGCTTTACAGTGTTAAACAGGAAAATAATGCAACATAATTTTATTCAGCCGTATAGCCGTTCTGGAGAAAACGGTGATGTCATCAGTTCATTTCAATTATCATACAGTGGCAGTGTGGGCTTTAGTTCAGTAATTAGATCAGTAATTTAGTTTATATGGTTAATTCAGTTTAATAATTAGATTTATTTGGATATTTAGTTGAAAAATGTTGTGTCCCCAACTGAGCACGCCAAGCCAAAGGCGATCAAAACCCCATCAGGTGACCTAATGGAGAAAAATAAACCTTGGGAGAAACCAGGCTCAGTCGGGGTGCCAGTTCTCCTCTGGCCAATTAACAAACAGCGTATTATTATTATTATTATTATTATTATTCTGGCAACTTTACAGGTCAGAGGTCATAATAGATCGGAATATTCGAAGGATCGGAGGCAACACGCCGGAGACGGGTTTATTGAGGATGACATATCGATTTAAGAATTATTAAAATGTAATATTCGAACAATACACATGAAGAGGAGAGTGGAGTAATGATGCTGAAAATCCAGCTGTGATCACAGGAATAAATTATATTTTAAATTATTTTAAAATAGAAAACCATAATTTTAATAATATTTTACAATATTGCTGTTTTTTTATCAAAAAAATTCAGGCTTGATGAACATAAGACACTTCTTTCATAATGCTGCATAATATTCAAAATGGTAATATAATAAAGTCCTTTCACGTATTTCGCCAGCCTCCACTTCACATAATAGGCCTGTAGGTACTCGTGGCACTTGGGTTTTGTTAACTTTGATAGTTTCATGAAATATACGGTGTATCAATATACATAAATACAAGTGAATTTTGTGCGAAGTGCGACTTTTGCTGCTGCTGGTTTTGTGAGGGATTTGTTTGTTGTCAGTTAAAATCCATTTTGTCAGTGATGCAATTTATAAAATGAGACAAACCGCAGGAAATCGTTCCACAAACGTTAGTTCGTCTGTCCATGTCATTTTCAACCGATTTATGAATAAGAACAGAAAATGGCCGCTCCACTTCACATGCCCAATGGAATTTGAACTTGCTTTGCCAGATCACGATTGGTTGGTGTATATACATGACAAACGGGCATTGGTGAATTGTGTAATACTTTACAATTTATAATATATAGATTTGTAATTAAATCAACACATTAGCTCTGATTATGGATGAAAAATTTTTTTTTCCCGTGACGCCACGCACTCTCGGAAAGGACCATATTTGGCTCGAGAGCCGTTTCCGAACAGAGGAAAATCAGCAGTCAATCAAAACGCACGCAACCCATAGCAACACGTTATGGCAACGCCTCAACAGAAATTGTCCGACTTTTGAGCCGTTCGTTACTATTGTATACATTGTCATGTTATAATAATCACATTTATTTCGTTTTATTGATCACGATATTATCATGGATATTTGTCTGAGAGGGGCACTTTTGATTCATTTTGAAAAAGGGCGCACCCAAATCCCCTCCCCTCGGCACGTGCCTGTGGTCTCAAAATTCTGGCCAGTTGATAATACCTGGAATATCGAAATCAACTGCAGGCGGTCGATCCTTTTCCTATTTAGCACCTAAACTCTGGAACAGTCTTCCTAGCATTGTTCGGGAAGCAGACTAAAAACACATCTCTTTACTATGGCATACACATAAGCATTATCAATTTATATTGTTCACATCAGTTAAATGACTTTTAGGCTGGTCTGCCGGAACCGAGAACACTTGAACCGGATGTACTCGTTAAAACATAAAAATAATGGCATCTACGCTAATGTTAGTCTCTGTTTATCCCGAGGTTAACTGCAGTCAGCCGGATCCGGGCCGTATCCAGAGAATTAGGGCCACGTAATAATAAAAAAAATTAAACCATTTTGAGATTAAAGTCATTATAATGGAAGATTAAACTCGTTCAATTTCAAGAAAACATGTCGAAATACAATGTTGAGAAAATAATAACATTTAGAGAATAAAGTCGTGTTTAGAGAAAAAAACATTACATTTTGAGAAACAAAGTCGGGAAAAAATGTTGTGATCATTGAATACTGATAGAGGACAGATATATTATTAGCTATTATCTTTAGCTAATTATACCCGAATAAATAGCTTACAAACTTTAAAGATAATTTGCAAGCGGCAGGGTCTTTTTAGAAGGAAAAAAAAAAACAATGCAATTTGTGCAATGTAAACCTTTGTCCAACATGAAATAACCACAGGACAAATGGAAAGTTATCGCTGGCTTCACCTTCGCGCAATTCATCGAGGTTTCGTGTTTTCCCAGCTGGGATACCACACCTATCCTATAGGATACCACGATACGCATTATTAATCTTGTCGATCCTTTAAGATGTGGAATATCGATGAACTTGAGAAGTTTGGCTTCTCAAGCATGGGATGGCCATGGCTACTTTAGGGGGTCCATAGACCATTAAAGCAGCACTAGGTAACTTTTCAACCTTCATAATATATTTTCAAGACTCTTGTGATGATACATCGACTTACAATAGGTTGAATGGCACGTCTGCCATAGCCTGACGGGGTCTGTATCGTTTTTAATCGTACTTTTAAACTTCGGGTTTCGGGGTAGTAACCCGAGAAAAAAAAGAACTACAAAATTCGACTGCTTTACGGCATATACGTCACTTCCACTATCACCCCCACTTCCTTAAATTCGGACGTGCGAGCCCAACTATCCTTTGTTTGCCGGATGTTATAGTCATGGCCGAGGCAGCACAGAGAAAGAAGAAAGCAAAGGTTTTGTCGGAGGAATGCGAAAAGAGGAAACGAGAAAGTGATCGTATTAAAGGCAGGACGAGGATCAACATTGGGCCAGCGTTTGCTCGTTGGTGTGAGCTGAAGGAGGTCAATATATTATATTGACGATATATGGTTATTACCTACCACTCAAACATTGAATTGAAGTATCATATAGATTCTGTAAAACGGTAACCAATAGACTAGACTACTATAATGACGCTAGCTTGTAAACGTGAGCATCGCGATCATTTGGCGTTTGAAAAAAAAAAATAAAACCATGAAATTATATTCATATGACATGCTGAAGCATATGCCACTGTACCTGGGATGAAGACATTTCACACGAGCAGAACACCTGCATGTGAACTCCTCCTGCAGTGTTCAGGGCTATCATAGTTGTCATGTCAACAAATGCACGTGCGATGCATCCCCTGATGTAGGATGACAGAGTTTACGACAGTAGTAGAGGACAATACTGTTTCCCAACTGTAGGGGGAGCCCGAGAGCAAAACCTACCTAGTGCTGCTTTAAAGGTCCCGTTCTTCGTGTCTTTTTGAAGCTTTGATTGCGTTTACAGTGTGCAATATAACATGTGTTCATGTTTCGCGTGGGAAAAAAAACAGTATTATTCACACAATTTACTTATCTGTACACCGCTGTTTTCACTGTCCTAAAAACGGCTGATGAGTTCCTTGTTCTATGAAGTTCCTCCTTCAGAAATACGTAACGAGTTCTGATTGTGCCAGCGGTTCCTGTGTTGTGATTCGACAGCAGCTTAGCGCACGTGGAAAGGTCACGCCTCTTAACGGGAGATAAATGCGCTTAATGATCTCTACAGCGTCCCTGGGAAAGCCAAACAAAGGTGATTTGACTCCGGGATGAAAATAACAGCGTCTCGACGACATGGCGACAAACACACTCAAACGCAACACTTCCTTTTCTCCACGCGACACTTCCTCTTCTCCACGTGGGAGAGCAACAAGACCACGCCCCCTTTTTCCGCGTATTCTTGTGGGCGGAGGTTAGTCTGTTCTACTGACGTCATTTATGAAGGAAGTACCAGGATGTAGTCCAAGCCGGCCGTTCGCTGTAGGCTTTGAAAGGGAACTTCTGTTAAATAAAATTCTCGCTTGGCATTGAACTTTGAGCTTTATAATTTTACAGGTATTATTTATGCTCTAACAGCAACATTACACACTAACTAAAGTTTGAACAGTGGGATCACGAAGAACGGGACCTTTAAAGAAAATCATGTTTTAATACTTATTTGATTTTATAGTTTTTTTGACCCATGTAACATTGTATCCTAATACCCAAGCTACCAAAATTGTACATACTAGTGAAATTTCACAATTCTCAATTCCAACTTTTCCCATACTTTTATGCGTATTTGTGTGTGTGAGCTACGGATGAATCGCCACACGCCTCACACAGGTGCGCTCAAGTTCAAGGCAGCAGTGCAAACCCATGAATCTAATCACCATACATGCAAAACGTTCACTTCAAGAAGTGAAGTGTCAATGTTTAAGCAAACGGAAACAAAGGACAATCTATATTAGTCTCTACATATATCTTATTAAACAGGCCTACACAGAAATAAAGATATTGAACAATGTCTATACTCAGCCTAGGGTGAAGTCATTATGCTTATCTGCACATAGTATGGTTTATTAAGAAGGTTTGTACAGAATTTGATCTTTTAATACCACTGTCTTAGTACATTAAGCCAAGTTAAGTGTTTTTCACGGTAAGCATTGTAGAATGACCCGTTTCGCAACACTTGTATGTTTTTCTTCTTCTAAAAAGACCCTGCCGCTTGCAAATCTCTCTTTCGTGTGCCATTTCAGGGCTCGACGTTAACGCTTGTCCGGGACAAGTGGATTTTTTGAAGGCGCAAGTCAAATATAATTTTATAAATAATTAATTAACATCAAGTCACTTACATTTTAGATGCAATATTGACTGTTTTTGTTCTATTTCAGCAGCGAAAATAGTTCCAAACAAAGACCACGGCAGAACCATAACGCCTCTCACAGCAACAGCGTCTAACGAATCAGTTCAATCAAAGATTCAATCATCTGTTCATAAACGACTGCCTAGTTCTTGAATGAATCAGCCGTTTGAACGATTCGACTCAATGACTCGCTCATTCAGACCTGCGCCACCTACTGGTGGTTTAGTTTCATGTTTAAACATCCTTTTCTTATTTGTATATTCCAAAAAATATTTACAACAATCTCATAACATTATTTTAATACAGTTGTAATTTTTCAGTATAAATCATTTGATTTGATTGGTAACAGCCCTATAGTGTCTTATTCTAGTTTAATTTATCGATCAAATGTAAGAATATAAATTTAAAGCGGAACCATGGCCTATATTTTACAAGATTATGGAAAGAAATGCCCTTTATAGAAGGTAAAAATATCACAAATATGCAGATTTAAATATGTCAAAGCTGATTGAACACTGGTGAGAATATTGCTTCAGAATAAATTACACACACAGGTTTTTATACCGTACAAACCGTATTTTCTATCCCCTTTACACTGCCCCTGCCCCTAAACTTAACCCTCACAGGAGACTGTGCAGTTTACTTTCTGTGAAAAAAACTCATTCTGTGTGAAATATACGCATTTTGAAAAGTGAGGACATGGGGAACGTCCTCATAATTCACCCTCTTTTTGTCATACCCATGTCATTATACACATTTGTGTCCTGATATTTCACAAAAACATGCCCACACACCCCCACAAAAAGTAATAAAATAAACATTTCCGGACAAGCAATTTTTTTACTCGAACAAGTAAATGAAGGACAAGCACGTTAACAGGCGTAATGTCGAGCCCTGCCATTTATTTGGTTATAATTTGCTAAAGCTGATAGGCTTTCTTTCAATAAAGAAAGCCTAAAATATAGCTCGATTAAGTGATCCAATCCTGTCATGTCCTCTATCAGTATGCAATGAACACGACACTGATCGAATGCGTGTTTATTCTCGACGCTTTATTTACTTTTTTCTCTCTAAATAAGTTTTTCGAAACTTCTCAAAATGTAATGTTAAATTGAGAATAAAGTATAAATAAAATGTGGGGAATAAACACGTTTTTTCTCAAAAAAACGACTTTATTCTGCATTATAATGACTTTAAGATGGTTTAATTTTTTTTATTATTGCTTGGCCCTAATCCTCTTTCGTACTAAACAGTTGAAAGTTGAGTGGAAATGTATAATTTCACACGACAGTCACTGCTTGAAAACTTCCAGGATCCTCCATTGTGAAAATTAGAGCAAGACAAAGTCTGGCCCAAAACGGCCAATCCTTTTATTGTTTTTCTTTCTTTCTTTTTCTACATTTAATGATGAAAACAAGGCCCTGTACAGTTCACTTCAGCATTGAGTACAATAACAATTATTTTACAATTTATACACATTGAAATATAATAATGCTGAAAACACAAACTGCGCCCCCCATCCCGGTTAAAACTGCATTCAATGGACCCCTTTAAAATAAAATTATTTTAAGTTATCTTTTACAATTGGCCATGTCAGACATGAAAAAATAAAAATAACTGTAAGGGAAAAAGACAGCTAAACCACCTTTTTGTATGCTGTGTAAGTGTTAGTCCATCAGTTAAAGCATACCTCGAACCAACCGCTGCACGTCTCTGCTGCCCGGCTACACATCTGACCATCTTACGGGTAAAGCACAGATGACCAGCAGTGAGAACCAATAAGATGCCATAAACACACTTACACAGATATAAGGGGAAAAAACTCAGAATATGATATGAATGATCTCCAATGATGGGAAACTGTGATTTACTTTAATCATTTGGTTGTAGGATTGTAAGGGACACGCACAAAAAAACAATTCTCTCGTAGAGACCAAGACCTTCTGTAAAAGCCGAATCCAGTGGAAAGCCTTGTGGGAATCGGTAAGAACAATTTAAAACAAGTTCATTAGAATGTGAAGGTTTTCTTCTCCGTTTATTCCCAGAACGAATGACAAAAAAGGCAACAACAAAAAAAGACATAAAATAAAATCCCATGTGAGGTGTGTAACAAAGTCGCCAAAACAATGCTTGCTTGCTCATTCTCACTCGCTCTTTCATGCCAGGTTCAATTTCGCTCCTCCTTCATGCTACGTATGTGTACACTTTGCGATCTTCTGGTGTTCTTGCCAAGTATTCTCTCTCAATAAGTCCTTCAATGCGCTTTTTAATGACCACGGGACTTGGGAGGAATCGTGCCCTCAACTGCTGGGTTACCTAAAGACAAAAACACACAAGATAAACTGAAGTTCAATAAAAGAATCCACAAAAAACATTTCTGAATACAGTGAAATTGATAATGTTGATAATCTGATTTTATGTGGCACTCTTTGTCCCCCACAAAAACCACCGACATCACTGCTCTCTCAAGATCCATTAATGAACTAAACACTTATTTAAATCAGTTCATGCGAGTACCGTGGTTCAATATTAATATTATAAAGCCACGAGAAAAACTAGATAACGACTTGTATAGTGATAACCGGTTTCAAAACTCTGCTTCATGAAGCTTCAGAGCGTTATGAATCAGTGTTTGGCACGCCGAACCACTGATTGGATACGCTCCAAAGCTGAACTAACCCTTTAACTTGGTTGAACAACGACAACAAAACAATTACTATTTCCAATATTACTGCATCACAGTTTTCAAAGCATTACATAGAATTCAATTTTTTTTTATCATGATTCCAAGAAAAATATGAATAAAGGTCTGATGTATTGAAAAAAACTGTAGTACTGTACATGAACAAAACTGATCTGAAGATTAATTATTGATAAGCCCTGTATTGTCCTACTCTAGACTTCCAAAACTCTAATACTTCATTATGTTTTTACTATATTTAAATAGATCACACCAGTGGTTCCCAAACTTGAGTGGAGTAACCCCTGAGGCATTTACCATCCTTCTGCATACCCCCTCTCTTCCACTTTCACCTTTTCCATTAAAGGGGTGGTAAACCACGATTTCACTTTTCTAACTTTAGCTAGTGTGTAATGTTGCTGTTTGGGCATAAACAACATCTGCAAAGTTACAACGTTCAAAGTTTAAAGCAAAGGGAGATATTTGCTTTTAAAGAAATACATAAGGACTACAGCAAACGGACGGTAGGGACTACAGACATTCCTCCAGGGTCTGTGACATCACCAGTCCCAATATTTACATAAACCCCTCCTCCGAGAATATTAAATAGGGGGGGGGGGGGGACATTTTGTATCACCGCAGGGAAGTGTTGTTGTGGTATAGTTAGTAGGCTGGAGTGTTGTTGCCAATGCCGACGAAACGCTGTTATTTTCATCCGGATTGCAGGTCCACTTTGTTCAGCCTTCCTTGGGACGGAAATCAAAGCACGAGACAGACAGGGGTCGGAGGAGAAGACCGGAAAATTTGACAGAATGGATAATATTCTTCTGTATTTGCAATACACGAGCCGCGGTTCAGCTGCGCGAGACAAACACTGCCAGTGTGTGAATGCACGACGGGCGCGCGGCTCCCGCTGCACATCTCACAGAGGAAAGCTTCCACAATCTTCACAAGTTCAATGAAGGATTCGCACAACAGCTTGTCCTGAAAGATGGATTTAAAAACAGAAGCTGTTTACGGGCCACAACCTGTAAGTATGATTTATTTTTCGTCGATGTGTTTTCCTGTAATAGTTCGTATTGTTAATTGTACGTTGTAGCAAGGAAGTAAACAAATGACAACACTTGGCTCTGCAAACCAGTTTGTTAAATGCTCATTCATACTTAACTTTATCCGACAAACACCTAACGTTACAAACTTTTTTTTAAATCTCAACAGCGAACTTGGCATTAGTGTAAATGATTCTTTGATTAGAGCTTTTATGTGTTGTTTATCTACAGGCATGCTAAACATGGCTCTGTGTTTGATTTGGATACTATAGTAAAGCCAATATTTGGCTATAATCGTTCTAAAAATACAAAAGTAACAGTGCCATTCAGTAGCGATCACTATAGATCCGCAGTCTTTACTCTTGAGGACTGAACAGGTTCTGCTCCATCATCTTCACTAAAATTGTCTGGGTCTGATTCGGGCTCAAATTGGTATGGTTTTATTGACGCCATTGTTTCTACCCAAAGCACAGACTACCGGTAAAGGTAAGAGGCGTGACTAAGCGGTTAGCGAATCACAGCACACTGGGCCAGCTAACCAATCTGAGCCCATTGCGTATTTATGAGGGACTGGCTTCATACAACCCGGAAACCATCAGACCGTTTTTACAAGGAGGGACAGAGCAGTGTAGAATAAAGGTCAAATTTATGAAAAATAATGCAATTTTTTAAAAACGAAGCATGAACACATGTTACAGTGCCCCCCACAAACACAATCAAGCCTTCGAAAGAATGTTTTACCACCCCTTTAAGGGACAATATTTGCCCCCTAAATGGACTTTCCAGAGCATTTTTTTTTTTTTTTTACCTTTTATAACATTTTATGTTTTAAATAAAATAAAGTTAAATACAGAAATAGGCAATGATTTCTAAAAAAGAAGTGATTCTTTGAAATATTAAACTAAAACCGCCAGCAGGTGCCGGTAAGTCAATGTCTTAATTTGTGAATGAATCATGGAATCAATGACTTTCACGAAAGATTCGTTCAAAGCCGCAGATTCGTTAATGAAACCCTGCTGTGCTGCAGTTCTGCTGTGGCTTTCGTTGGAACTATTATTCCGATGCAAAACAGAGCAAATACTGACACTACTGTGTTTAAAATGAACATCACTCATATTACGCTTTTGTTTGTTGAACTGTTGTGTAAAATCAAAGTCACGCATGCATTCTTGCTCATATAATTTATTATTAACATTAAAAACCACCCACAAAGGGTATGTTTTTTTATTGAAGAGTTTGAATCTTTTATCGATCTTTATGCACAGTCTGTGCCAGGCTATTTGTTCTTCATGCTAGTAAGTAATAAATCTACAGGTATATTGTGGAGAACGGCAGTAATGTAGCGCAATTTGCTAAGACCGACTCTGCACACTGCTAGTGTGGAAATAGATGCAGTCAGTTTTGACCGCAAAAGATTTGGTATTTTGATTGGATGTCATGTATGTTGGAAATACATGCTCGGTTTTAATGTTATTTTAAGGTGGGGCAGAATTAAATGAACAGAACTCAGCATTTTGTTCAGGTACCCCATCTGTCACCTCATGTACCCCCAGGGGTATGAGTACTCCAGTTTGGGAATCACTGATATAGACCAATATTTATTTTAAAAACTATTGTCACAAAAATGTAGTGTCTGTACCTCTGCTACTAGAACGTTGTGCTGCATCTTCTTTCTGGACTTCATGATCCGAACAATAGCCGCTTCGATTTCATGTTTCCTGTCGTCATCCACTTTTTGTCGTGTCTCCTTCCTCTCAGGGTCCGATTCTCCCTGTTTGGCTGCCACTGCAGGGATGCGACACAAACAGGTTAGTGAAAAAGGCTTTCCAAATGATTACCTAGGAGAACGTCTCTGATGCCCATACACTTCTAGGGCAGGGAGGAAGAAGGAAGAAGAAAATCAGTACAAACACAAAAGGATTCCAGCACCTTCGGACCCCTCATTAGGTATTATTGGTCCACTGCAAAGCACTACCTATTTAAGATTGCCATCCAATCATTCATCAAAATGAATCCATTTCACAACTGGGTGTTAAACGAAGAAGCCAAGTTAAGAGATTCAATAGATGACTTTATTGCAACAGTAAGTACTTGAAAGATGATGCTAAACACGGCATTCTTCCCACTGGTCACTCTGGTGCGACTAACTTTCTCAGCTGGTCGCACCGACTTACAATTTGGTCGAACCCTTTTTTAATATTATTATTAATGACTTTGCATGTTGATGAATCATTCTCTTAATTTGTAAATCTATACATCAATGTATGCATATACTTAAAGGTTGATGTTTGCAAAATATTTTAATCTGAACATTGTTTCCAAGTAGCATACTTTTAAAAGAAAACATTACTAAGATATCATATCATATATAACAAAAGTATAAAACAAAAAAAAATATTATAGCCAGGGGTGTTATTTTATTAAAGTATTATTTCCATAGCGACGCTTGTCAGGTGACACACCTCAGCCACAATAACGCTGTATGGCAGATGTATGGCTTTTATTTGATATTTTGTTGTTGAAAAAAACTTTATAATGATGATGTTAGTTGATCAATAATGCGTGATGGGCACCGCCATGTTAGTTTGTGCCACAATTCAGAGAATCGGATCTGTCAGATTTACAACACGTCAATTCATCCACTTATCCCGAAATACAGGAAAGTAAGTGGCCGGTGAAGTAGGGGAAGAATAGAGTAAACGTTATAGTTACTTACACAATGTGTATCTGATATAAATAAAACACTGTGTCAATTTATATTTGAATGGATTGCGGTCTCTGGCTCAGCGCCAGCCAAAGCGCAAAAGCACATTCGAATTTAGCAGTTGATCACATGACGCACAGAGCGATCTAATCACACCGGTGTGATTGTACGTGTCAAGAGGGTTAACGGAGTACATGTGCCAGCCAGGTACCAAAACGACCTGAACATTATGCACTCGCACCAATGCAACAAAGTAAAATTTTAACTCGCACATTATAAAAAAAAATTATTGTATTTGTGAGCATTTTGGTTGCAGTCTAGAGCCCTGCTAAATTGCATTTTTATGGGTTTTCATTATTGCTGATCATCTTGACTTGGCTTAAGTTCTAAAGCCACAAAACAAGATAACTGTTACCTGTTTGAATCTTGACTCTGTGCAGTCTGGAGGTGAACTGGTCGTTGACAGTGAACACGTGGCCGCTCTCAATCTCTTTCGACTTGGGTTCTTTGGTGAGGACTCGCTGTGTGGGCTTTCCACAGGCCAGAGACTGCAGTGCCCGCACCAGCTCTCTCTCTGGGATATCAGTCTCTTGCTGAATCTCCTGTCAAAAGAGGAAAAACAATAGGGACATAAGAATAGGGATCTTTTTTATGATGATTTTCCTATTTGTCACCTTAAAGCTGCTTTGAAGCAATTTGTATTGTATAAAGCGTTATATACATAAAGGTGACTTGACTTCAGGGTATAGGCTGGTTACTTAGTACTATAGATGACTATTTTTCAATTTCTAGAGCCAGTTGTTCAAAAAGTTTAATCTGGATCTCACTGAAGTTTTTGTGAGTGAACGCAAAGTTTCTTGGGGAAATGCAAAACATTTGCGAGAGAATGCAAAAGCATACAAATGAATTTTTCCTCCCATCAAAATGTCCCTTTAGGGGCTCTGTAACTACTAACGTGACCCACAAAAACAAAAATACATGCAGTAAAAGCAATTATTAGAAACTATATTTGACTGGTTTATCTCTGATGATTGTATGGCATTATATTAACACACATCTGAATGCTCCAGACCAGCAAACTGCCAAAACTTCTAGCTCGAAATAATCCAAAATAAGCATGGGTCACATACAGATGTCGAGCTAAAACCTTGTATCTCCATATTTAGTCTTGTTTTATTTTCATAAATCATTACTTCTGGTCACCCTTTGCGTCTGAATGTGGGTTTTGCAAATAGTTAACCAATGAAAACCATTTAAAAGAGCTTGTGACTAAACCTTGCAACTCCATTGGATCCTCCACTGTTGGTAAAACTAGAGATGCACCAATCGACCTGTCAGGGACTGGAATTAGACAATTTTCTGCATACTCAATTTTTTTATTTGTTGTCATTTTATTACTGACTTTTTACTTGTGTTTTTTATATGGAAATACATTTTTGCAATGAAGAAAAGTAGATTTTTGTTTGTATATGCTTTCAATTATAGTATAAAAAAATCGGAATCTGCAAAAATCTGTGGTTTCAAAGATAGGATTTTGTGATCTAATCCAATTTCAGATTTTTTTTCTTCTTATGAACAACCCATTTTCAAAGTTTGATCCAATCTGATACCTGAAATCCGATCAGGTTACTTTTGAACAACTGGGCCCTGGGCATAAAATGAGTAATTACAGCCCTTCAACATAGATATAATTGAAAGCCAGGTCTAAAGTGCAAATAATCAACAAATTACAATTTAAGTGAACTCAAAGCAATATTCACACAAAACCCATTATAATAAATGCCATACTTAGTTGTGCCTTTATTACATGGTGTTTCAATAATCTTTCAGCTCTCTCTGTTTGAAGAGAGTTCACAAAAAAATGTCAAACATTTGATATGAATACTTTTATGTGAAGATAGATTCTCTCAATATTGCAAGTATGTATAGTTATTTTCAAACTTACACCTACGCATCTTGTGGGGCTTTCACAGTGGAGGTTTAGTTTGAAACCGAGCATGATTTACATGAAATACTGCAGTATCGAACCTGACACGCCTGTAGGAGGTGGTCAGGGTTCAGTTACAATTGGACTCTGGTTGCACTTGGATCTGCACGTTTTCAGAAAGTAAATTAAAGGGTTAGTTCACCCAAAATTGAAAATAAAGTCAGTAATTACTCACCCTCATGTTGTTCCAACCATGTAAGACCTTCGTTCATCTTCGGAACATAATTTAGTATATTTTTGATGAAATCTGAGAGCTGTCTCACTCCTCCATAGGCTTTCAGAGGGACTGAAACTTGATGGCCCAGAATAGTAAAGTAAAAACGTCATTTAAGGAGTCCAAATGACTACAGTGGCTCTGTATTAAGTCTATCATGCGACGAAAATACTTTTTGAGCGGAAAAACAACAAAAATAACGACTTTATCCCACTATTATTGTTGTTCAATTTGAGCCTCTGACGCCACGACGCATGCGCGAAAACGGCGTTCTTCTTCTACTACTACTGATCTCAGTTTTCGCGCATGCGTCGTGGCGTCAGAGGCTCAAATTGAACAACAATAATAGTCGTTATTTTTGTTGTTTTTCCGCTCAAAAAGTATTTTCGTCGCATGATAGACTTAATACAGAGCCACTGTAGTCATTTGGACTCCTTAAATGACGTTTTTACTTACTATTCTGGGCCATCAAGTTTCATTCCCTCTGAAAGCCTATGGAGGAGTGAGACAGCTCTCAGATTTCATCAAAAATATACTAAATTATGTTCCGAAGATGAACGAAGGTCTTACATGGTTGGAACAACATGAGGGTGAGTAATTACTGACTTTATTTTCAATTTTGGGTGAACTAACCCTTTAACACACAAATGTGTTTTAGCAGATGATACGTCAATAGTTCAACAAAAAAAAGTTGTGATGATTTACCTTCGATACGAGCGAGCGCAAGCATGCAGAGTAATTGTGCATAGTGCGTGCAACATAGCGCTATTGTATTAAATCATTTATTTAAATGTTAGTAAATAGTAGTTAAAGACACTTAATATGACGTGGGACCGAAGAACTGTCATTCAAAATGCACATTTGTACTGTTGTCGTGAGAAAGGCAGTTTCAATTGTGTGACACAGTCCAAAACAGGAGAATACACAACCAGACTCAACATGAGGCACACTCCTGTCATCCGAGGATGTAACTGCACAGAGCACAAGCGAGAAAACTGTGACACAGGTTGCACTGTTGAGTTCAAAATGCATTATTACACCAATGAAGAGAAAAGGTAGATAAGCCTCAGTGGTCTGACACTTCTTAATTTAGACTGCTCCAAAACAGGAGAATACAGCCTGACTCAACATGACGGGCCTAACATGCACCAAGTGTGAATGTTGTAACCATGACATTATGGTTGTGTGAAACCAAGCACTACATTCTTCAAAGCATCGTTGCATGGAGCACGAATGAGAAATTAGTGATCAAAAATGTTACCATTCAAATGTTCCACACAATGTAACAACCATGGAGTGACCAATGGTGCCCACTGAATGTTTGGTAGCTTGACACCAAAAAAACCCAAAAAACACCCAAGCTGAAAGAGATCGGATTGCGAGTTTCCAGGACTCCTCACAACAATGTGGTCGTGAGCACCACTCACATATGGTGGAGCATAAGCAAACTGTTGAAAACTCTAGATTCAAAACACAGTTTAATTGTTGTCACCTGAAACACAGCATGTGGTGGACTTGACAAAGCAGAATCAATCATGGACTGACTGATCACTTGAGCCAAATGTTGGGCAGCATAAATCATCAAATTAATCGCTGCAGTAGTAAACAGAAACATTCAAACACGATGAAATTAAGGAGAAATACACAGAGAAATGAGAACAGGCAGATCACAACTGAGTTGTAATGGCAAAAGCATGTTCTTTTGAGGCATCAGTGTTTGGTGGGTGGTGCTAGCGCCATCAGCCAATAAATTGCCATGATTCTTTATGGGCTTCAGACAAATGTCACACTTGGAGGAAATTCCCATAGAGTCAGCTAATTATGCAGAATGAGACGGATCTGTCACTTGAGTTCAATACTAAAATATTTAAAGGGACATTTCACCCAAAAATGAAAAATTGTCATCATTTATTCAGCCTCATGTTGTTCCAAACCTCTATAACTTCCTTTATTCTGCAGAACATAAAAGAAAAAAAAAGATGTTTTGAAGAATGTTGGCAACCAAATAGTTTTAGTTCAGTGCATGGGTAAACTGCACCTTATCTAATGATTTCTTCTCTTTTATCCTTCAGAAAAACACAGTGCCTGTACTCTCACTGCTGTACTCCAACAAAAGGTGTTCTGTCATGAAAATGCGTTAAGCAATTGCAATACCGTATTGTTCCAAATAAAAAAAAATCTTATAATTACATCTGAAAAAATGAGGTTGTCTTATATTCGGGATCTAGACTTTTCCATGTCAATAACACACCCGCAATAATAGGGAGCGCCGAATCTGTGTAAAATGAGTGTGCCCCCCAGGACTGATGAACACAGCGGAGTCATCAAACAACTGTCATTAGGCAGCCAAGAAATACAGTGTGTCATAGTGTAATGTTAGAAGATGGCGAGCCCAAAAAGTTTCTGTCTAGCAGTCAAAGAAAAGCTTACCGCGGTCCTAAACCGCACTGATGCACTTGTTGTCAATATCATTGAAGCGGCCGCTTTGATGCGCCATAAGAAAAATGCGGCATAATAGAGATTAGTGCTTGCCCTCCGACTTCAGGGAGAAACTGCTGTGTTTTCAGCGTTATGTGATCGGCCTAAGGAAAAAAACATTTATATCCTCCCTGGAAGGGTTGCCAACCGCTCCGTAAAATATGGAATCGTCCCGTATTTAAGGCATCAATGAAGGCAGTTTGTCCCGTAAATTCAGGCATACGCTCTAAATTGAGAATTAATAATTCCTTTGAGACAAATCATTGTTTGATTTGCGAACATATTCGTTTGCGGATTCATTAAAGACCCAGCAGAATTCTATGCCGGTGCCGGCTGGTCGCTCCCGCTTCACAGCGAGGCAAATCCCTTTCACTGTTCGCAATTTGATTTTGGCAAATCAGTTTGGGTGGATGCTAACAACATGATTATTGTTCATGAGTCCAACATTCAGCCATGCAAGAAAACATGCACTCTCCCTGAGGGAAGACGTGATCACAAAGGGAAGTCGTCTTTCACTATTGTAAGTTAATGTTGTTAAATAGAGAAAAAAACATGTTATTTTTAAATAACAAAAATTGTGTCATGTCTCTGACAATGTGCGCGCCCTGAAGCCAGATCACTTTCACTTGTGTCCTCAGGAAGTTTGTCAATTAAATGCGTTTAAAGGCTTGCTAGTTTGAACATTTAAGCGATTGTGCACTATTCAAGAACAACAATATGGAAAACATCTCCGTTCAGAGCTCATGAGCTTTTTTCTGTGACAGAGAGCCGAGCCGTGTCTCTGACAACGCGCGCCCTGAAGCCAGATCACTTTCACTTGCGTCCAATTTTAGACCATCAGATGTGTGTCATTACATTGAACTAATGCGCTGATGCATTGTGACACACAAACACTCATACAGACAGTAGCTCGCACTGCTCATCACGTGAAGATCGTGCGCACAGAGAGGAGCGCAGAAACTCATTGTCAATGCTGTCCTGTGATTCATCACTAAAGTAGCTTAGAAACTCAACCAACATAGCATAGATTTGTCTACCTTTGAAGTAACTACACACCACAGCTTCATAACTAATAGAGATGGTATGACTGATTCACACACACAATCACTCTCTCATTAATGCATTCAAATAAATGTAATGTAGGCCTACTGTGCTAATGTATCTGTATTTTATGTACAACAAAAAGAAATCAGTAAGAAATGTTATGACCCATAGACAATAGCTGCTGAAAGTGAGGGGTTTCTTTAAAATCAAAGAAAGGCACTTTTTCATTAGAAAAAAATATCCCACCTTTAATAGTTGAGCATATTTACAGTACAAACCTTATCAGTGAACTAGGAGGGCAAAAAAATAAAAGCAAAATAATTGTTCATTAATCGTAATCGAGGTAAAATGTTCAATTAATCGACATTTTTAATTTTAGGTCAAAATGTTCCAGCCCTAGTTGCAACAACATTTAGTTCAACATTTTAAGTGCCAGGAACACGCCAACTTTTTGGGAGCTTATTCACCGTATCCCCCAGGGTTAGATAAGTCCATACATACCATTCTCATCTCTGTGCGTGCCATAACTCTGTCTGACACACTCACTGCTAGCCTAGCTTAGCACAAAGACTGGAGGTAAATGGCTCCAGCTAGCCTACTGCTCAATAAGTGACAACATTTTTGTACATCGTGTACTAAGACCGACGGAAGATGAAAAGTTGCGATTTTCTAGACTGATATGGCTAGGAACTATTCTCTCATTCCTGTGTAATGATCAAGGAACTTTGAGCCGTATCATGAGTGCAGCGGCGCAATAATATTATGCAGCACCTGATAATAGTCCCCTCAGCACTCTCTGTGCAAGCAGATTGTCACATTGTGTAGCGGACCTGTCCGAATGATGGCCAGACTTTACTGATGTTTCATGGAGTTTACTGAAACCGTTTGATCTCCAAAAAATCACTGTAAGAGCTGAACAAATAAAGCTAAGAAGTGCGCATTAACATCTCGTACACAAACTCTCTCTCTCTTCATAGCATTATCATTAACAGAGAGCGAAATACACAAAAATACTCATTACAGATGACAGTAAACAAGAACATACACACCTTATGCCTTTTCGGGGGGTGCTTAACAAACTGCAAACTTTAAATCTGCCTAACCACTCCAACGAACCGCAAGCTCTCACTATCTTTCATCAGACTACAGCATTCGTCAAAATAAAAGTCCTTACTTATTAAGACAGATAATGCAGACCTTAAACCTATTTAAATAAAAAAAGTACACAAAAAGCAAATTATAAGATAAATCACAATGAAGTCTGTTACACGTTGGTTATGTTGATGGAAGTTAGCCTATTTTCAGGCGCTGCATAATATCATTGCGCCGCTGCACTCATGGTACGGCAGTAAAATTCCTTGATCATTACGCAGGAATGAGAGTATAGTTCCTAGTCATATTGGTCTAGAAAATCACAACTTTTAATTTTACGTCTGTCTTAGTACACAGTGTAACTATACACATCACAACATGTAAATAGGAAAATGTTGGCATTATTTTGACAATTATTGAGCAGTAGGCTAGCTGGAGCCATTTCCCTCCAGTCTTTGTGCTAAGCTAGGCTAGCAGTGGGTGTGTCAGACAGATTTATGGCACGCATGGAGATGAGAATGGTATGTATGGACTTATCTAACCCTGGGGGATATGGGGAATAAGATAAAGTCCCAAAAAGTTGGTGTGTTCCTTTAAATAAAAAAAATATATTGGCTGACATTTCAAAGTCGTTCAGTAAAATCTTATAGCCTGACGTCGTCATACTCAATTCTAGTCAGAATATGAGTCTGATACTGCTCCGTTGGGCTGTGATTATGGGGCGTGTTTCAACCGAACCAGGAAAGACCTCAATTGGATAGACCTACAACCAATCAGAGCAACGGAGCGACGCATAACGTTAGTTGTCAAATGTCAGCAGAACTCAACTGCACTGTGTTGCCAAGTCCGCGGGTTGAAGCGACCCCAATTATGTGACATACAGACCAAGGAACGCGAAATTTAGCAGCCGTGCCAAAATAACACATATTTTACCCCCCAAATGCCATTTTTCCCGGAGAACCCCCCCACCCGGAAAGCTATTGGGCTTGTTTTTGGCTAGTTTTGAGTAGCAATTGGGCGAGTTTTGCTGTAAAAACTTGGCAACCCTGTCCGCACGCACGCTAGAATAAGTCACGTTAGAAGAAGAAGATGACTGTAAACGATCTTTGCCGGTGTTGTAAAAATGAATTTAAGGATACACAGAGTACTTACCAACACCATCATCATTTCTGAGAGAAATAGTAAAGGGGAACACATATACGAACAAGTTCTCCGTTTAGGATTAGAACAAATTCAACCCAAGCGCCTTTGATGACGTGGATGATTACGTTACTGTTTATCATCTGTCCATCATCGTCTAAAGCCCGCCCTGACAATTTCATTGGTCCGAACAGTTTCTGTTTGGGCATAATTACTTCTCTATGGATCAAGTCCAGACCGAACTGCCCGTGGAAAAAAAATTGTGGGCGGGGCTAAGTTCGTCTGGCATCCAGGCTAAAAATCTTATGCCATCTATGTATCTTCCTGACAAAAAAAACCTTTTAAGTTTATCATTTTGAATAGAGGTTGATGATATTTATATCCCTTGGTGTAGAAAATAAATATTAAATAATTTGAGCATGGAGCCACATTATATCTATGGGACTGAACCATATAGGGCATTTAAAATCAAGGTTACAAAAGAAAAGTTTATTAAGAATGAGAATATAGAAGGCTATTAAATATATAGGATATTATACTCGGAGCGCATATTTAATTTAATCGCAGTCTTTTCGTGATTTCACAATAACACTACGCTATGTTATGATTTTAAATGGTTTCAATAAATCGTGCAGGCTTAGAAAACGGTCTAATAATGCAGTGCATGGATTCTCGTCTGTGGAATGAGCCA
This sequence comes from Romanogobio albipinnatus, assembly GCA_023566225.1. Taxonomy (NCBI): domain Eukaryota; kingdom Metazoa; phylum Chordata; class Actinopteri; order Cypriniformes; family Gobionidae; genus Romanogobio; species Romanogobio albipinnatus. Next base: position 51,798,377 of record CM042247.1, read on the forward strand.
TTTCCGGTATTTTTCTGGTTATTCGACACTGGCAAATTACAATCGATTTTTTTTTTTTTTAATCAAGTACTCTAATTTAATAAAGGAATTGTGACAGCCCTAACAACCACTAAAGAAAGTAATATTTTCTTACTGTACAAATGAAGCCTTCCTCTGCACGAACGCACGTTCTACTGTCATATAAGACTTTATTTACATACATTTGCTGAGAAATTGCCTTCACAGACTTTACAAAACATGGCATGAGTGCAGTACCTCAAATGTGGATTTCTCTCGGTTGTTGAAAAGCATGAGGATTGTCATCTGGAATGTGGAAACCTGCAGAATGTGTTTCCTAGTATTAGAGCCTGTAACCTGAGCCCCACCGACCATATCGGAGCCATCCTCCTGTAGGGAGATGAAAATGGGGCTGGGAGTTAGAATGTGTAAATTCTTTTGACAGTCTGTGTTTGGTTGTTAGTGGTGTATGAACCTTTTTTATTGGCCCATAAAAGGTGGCATTGAGGTCTGCTGAACCCATGTGATGCTGCAATGTGAGCTGTCTACCACTGTGCTTGGCCAAATAAAACCTGCAATGAAAGAGTCAAGAGTCACTGTGAACACACAAAACCCCAAGAGTGACTTTGAAAATAAGAGTTCTTCACAAATGAGTTTTCTAAAAAAAAACTAAACTGCAAACTGGAACTAAACTATTGCAAAATACAATAATAAACACCTTCTAAAGACCTCGAAAGCATGTCTTGGTGAAGGGGGGATGTTACATTTGGGAGTTGCGGACTGTGTTGGCCAGTATCCTGTCGTTAGAACCCTCACTGTGAGGTCAACACCACCTAAAGACACCTAAGAAGAAACAAAAAGACATTTTAAACTGTTATACAGTAAAGACTATGCAGTGTAATGTTACGTTAGATTACTTCATTCAATTTCTGTAACCTGCCTGAAAAAACCTGAATAGCACTGTTTATTTCAATAGTATCATAGTACTATTTGTGCTATTGCTTGTAATTTGATTATTTGTTCTTATTATATCAGTGCCTGTTTATTTGTCTTTAAAGGGTTAGTTCACCCAAAAATGAAAATTATGTCATTAATTACTCACCCTTATGTTGTTCGACACCCGTAAGACATTCGTTCATCTTCAGAACACAAATGAAGATATTTTTGTTGAAAGCTGAGGCTGAGAAAGGCTTCAGACAGGCCTCCATAGGGATTCAGTACATTTACTCTCACAAGACCCATAAAAAGGCACTAAAAACGTCATTACAAAGTCCATCTCACTACAGTGGCTCTACAATCATTTTATGAAGCGACGACAATAGTTTTTGAGCGAAAAAAAAAAAAATCAAAATAACGACTTTATTCCACAAGTTCTTGTCTTCCTTGTCTGTCTGTGCCGTGAACTCACGAAGCACCACGACGCATGCGCGAGAATATGACATAGCGCCGGCGTTCGGGAATCCATGAAATGCACACTTTAGTCCCATTCTGAGCTCTACGCCGAGACCTAAAGCACGATCAATGTAGAATTCAACAGCTCAGATACGGAGCGTCTTCCTCTGCTCGTTGTAAACAAATCTCCTCGCTTCTGGGTCACGTGTCCGAACGCCGGTTCTGCGTCATATTCTCGCGCATGCGTCGTGGTGCTTCGTGAGTTCACGGCACAGACAGACAAGGAAGACAAGAACTTGTGGAATAAAGTCGTTATTTTGATTTTTTTTTTTCGCTCAAAAACTATTGTCATCGCTTCATAAAATGATTGTAGAGCCACTGTAGTGAGATGGACTTTGTAATGACGTTTTTAGTGCCTTTTATGGGTCTTGTGAGAGTAAATGTACTGAACGTCAATGGAGGCCTTTCTCAGCCGTCAGCTTTCAACTAAAATATCTTCATTTGTGTTCCGAAGATGAACGGAGGTCTTACGGGTGTCGAACGACATGAGGGTGAGTAATTAATGACAGAATTTTCATTTTTGGGTGAACTAACCCTTTAATAATATTTAAAACGTATTTATTAGTTAGGCTAGTCATTTTTGCTGTAGTATCTAAATTGGTAGAGAGAATTGTAACATTTTACAGCTATCAGAACACACCAAGCCAACGGTCGGCCATCGGTTTTTATGCGTCGGCCGACTAAGTTTTCTCATTTTGAAGTTGGTCCATGTCTGCTTTTTTGGGGCCGATTCGACATGTTGAGCTCGGGGAGCTCGTCGGTCAGTCGGGCCATCTGATCATTATGATTGGCTACTGCCACCTGCAGGTATGGAAAAATATTTCCTCTTACGCAGGCGCAGAATGGATGTGCTACCTGGCCGTCGGGTGTCGAGCGTCGGCTTGGTGTGTCAGGGCAACTTTGGACCCAGACGCGGTGTCGGCTTGGTGTGTTCCGGACTAAAACCTTATTTATTACAATACAAGGTTACATGGGTCAAAAACAATGAAAACAATAACTTCTATGTAATAATGCTTTTGTGGTTGGGACAGTGAAAGTAAAAATTAGAACCTCTGGCCTGACTGGTCCAGTAGAAAAAAATCTTTAGCATTGAGCCCTCTATTTACATATAAATGCCGCTTCAAGCAGCATGGGTGGTGTTGGGATGTGTGCTAACAGTATACCACAGCTCAGCTTTTTCCAAATTCTTTTTACACCCAAGCGAAGAACAAAAAAAGATTTTGCTGTGAGTATGTCGGGACCTATACTGAGAAGACAGATGCAACATTTCTATTTCAGGATAGATGTCTTGATGTGTCCAAACACATTTTAAGTAAGTTCTAAATATTGCAATGAATTTAAAAAGTGTAACAGAAACATGTTTAATCGACTGAAATGTTCAATCCATGTGTTCAATTACTTTTGTAGGGGTTTTCAAATGTTTGAGCAGTGTGTTATGATTTGTGGAAGTAACAAATCATGAACTGCCAACTCTACACAAACCAAAGCGAGTGGAGAAGATATCAGGCGCGATCAATCAAATTTTTTCATAGTGAACGCAACTTCAGGTTCTAGATAATAGCTAGATCAATTGATAGAGTTGGGTTGTGCACTTTGTGTGGATGCCACAATGGCATACTGTATACAGCCAGTATAATATGCAGTTGCATCCCTGAACCGCTTTGTTTCAGCAATTATTTTCGCCTGCACGAGAGACCCAGCGCATCTGCGCATGCGAAAGAGAAAGAGAAAGAAAAGAGGGTTTAGTGTAAATCTCTCTTGAGCATGAACAGAAGACAGCAATGAGGGCTGTCAGCATAGGAATAGATAAGTGTTAAAAAGAGAATAGATAACGTATAAACTATGTGCATGGCCTATTGAAATGCATAGCGTTTGAATTATTACAGTACATTTCAAACATTTGTATTTGTAACAAATATGAAATAATGTGGTCACAATATGGACAAAGCATACTAATCCATATTTTAGAAACCTAAGCCATCACTCTTAATGCAGATTAATTCACCTTTTCAATAATTTTTATTTCATGGCAAGGAGAATATATTTGTGAAAATGTGCTGACACATTTGTCCATGTCACAAGTCTATGGTGATAGCACAGGAGTTAATGCATTTGCCGCAAAAACAAACAAACCACAAAAAAAAAAAAACGGCAGCAGTAACTGCAACTTATTCTGGTTGAGTACCATTTGTATCTCACCCCTGTTGACGTAAGGTGCTGCCGAAACTCATCCATTGTTGTGTTTGAGATGCTCATGTCCCTGAACATGCCTTCCAGTTTAGATGTGAACTGACAGCCACACTCCGTCTGTGGAACGAGAGACAAATCAAATAAGAGTATTACAGGCACACTAACCTTACACACACACTACAGCAGCAGATCTTGCCTTTAGCTTTGAGATCATGTTTTTTTCTGAGTCATCAGAGACACTCTTGTTGGTGAGGAGTCTTCTGGCCAGGTGCTGCTTGTAATATCGCTCAAACACATCCTTCTCCTGCATAAACCTGAACAGCACCATGGCTTTATCCAAGATAGACTCCACCTCCTGCTCTGTTAGCTAAGGGAGAGACAAACAACAGACATTCACCTTATATTAACTACTGAATTCATATATACATTCCTGATTTAATATCTACAAACAGATTAACAGGGCTCGAACGTGCAACCTTTCACTCGCATTTGCGACTATAAATAAATGTGTGCGAACTGTAAAATGTATTTTGGAGCATGTGTGCGAATAAAAAAATCCCTGTGGATCAGTTATCTTAAATGTAAGGTCATAAAAAGTCTTCAATACCTTAAATGGTATAACAAGCGTCTTAACGATCATTTCAAAGCATCTTATATTTTGGGGATGGAAAAACATAAATCACGATTCTGCCTAGTGTGATTATTAATCTTAAAAAGGCTATGATTTCATTAAATAAATATGAGCGCTTCACGTTTCAAAGAATGCATATTCTATCTTTATTAGTGATGTGTCGTTCATGAACGATTCGTTCATTTTGAACGAATCCTTAATATGACTCGGGAACGACGAGTCGTCTCAGAGAGCGATTCGTTCATTTTGTATTGACCCGCGCATGCGCATTGCGCAACATCTCAGGCTATTTTTCAGATGTTTGTTGCAGATATCTTTTGATAATTGTATGAGAATTCCTAAACAAAAAATAATATACAGTCAATAATACGACTGTAATGTTGTATATGTTGCGAGACAAAGACCCAAAGACCCAAAGACTGACTCGAGAGATGAACTGATCATTTTTGTTTCTGCATTCAGCCTATGGGGACTTGAAGGAACGACTCAAAGACTCGAGATGAACTGTTCAAATCTGTTTCCGGTGCCTGGGACTTGATGACTGGGACTTGATGACTGGGACTTGATGAACGAATGACTCAATATGAACTGTTCAAATCTGTTTCCGGTGACTGGGACTTGTGACTGGGACTTGTTGAACGAATGACTTAAACCCGAGACTCGAGATGAACTGATCAACTGATCTGTTTCCGGACGCATGTGTATTACACGGCTGTCACGGCCAGATCAGAGCATCAGACATGATGACGGAACTAACGGCTCGAGCCTGAAGACAGACACGAGAGTAAACGATTTGAAAAAAAAAAAAAGAAGAAGAACGATTTGGATCGGGAGGTGAGGTGAACTAACAGACTGCATACATAGACTGAATCAAGCTAAGCAATTAATTAATAATTTATTTCTCAAAGTTTGGCCATGGCTGCATTAGCTTATAGTTCATTTTTTTATTCCAAAAGTACTAAATGTGCTGAAAAATGAAAAATGTAATATTTAATTAGATTCTGCTGAAATGAACGAAATGACTTGAAAAAAGATTCGTTCATTTTGCTGAACGAGATTCAAAGATCCGAGTCCGTAAAATGATCCGAACTTCCCACCACTAATCTTTATCTGAATTTGAATGAGCATCCTGCAATAATAACGCATAGACATTTCAAAATAAAAGTCCCATCGTATTTCAGGCTTTTTTATTAAATAAAAATTATGCAGTGTGTCCAATTTCCACTCGGTTGTTATTTCCATTTAATTTAAAGTAAACTATTGTAGCTTCTGTCTGGGATGCCCCGTCACAGGAAGGGAAGACTAAGAACATTATTTGACGATTTAGTATGAGTTATATTATAGTTAACAAAAACTAAAACCATAAAAATCTCTTTACTTTAAGTCAGGGGTAGGGAACGTTGATCCTGGAGAGCCACTGCCCTGCAGAGTTTAGCTCCAACCCTGAAAAAAAAAATATTCACCTGCCTGTAGCTTTAGAGCTTGATTACCTTCAGGTGTGTTTGATTAGGGTTGGAGCTAAACTCTGCAGGGCAGTGGCTCTCCAGGATTAACGTTCCCTATCCCTGCTTTAAGTGAATAAATGTTATATGACATAAAATAAAATATAAAAACTTAAACATTTAGTTTCATTAACCTGATGTACCAAACTAAATCTATACAGACAAAGGTTTTAAAATACCTTCATTTTAGTTCTGCTCCTTAAATCTTATTGATCAATAGTTGTGGTTTACTCTGAACAACCGTATACAGGTTGCACAGTCTGTAGCTTTCTCATCATCTTTCCATTACTTTAATTATCCGTCTGTCCACGCACATACATGCATGCATGCCACACGCTCGTCAAAAACATTGCTTATAAATTTAGGTGGCCACATAAGCCACTTTAACCAGCAGAAACAAAGGCATGTTAAATCGCTAAATATGTCATAATTCCTTAAATCAGGGGTGTCCAATCCAGCTCCCAGAGTTAATCTTCAATCCTATTTAAACACGCCCGGACCATGATTGGACACCCCAGCCTTAAATGGCAAAAGAAAACCGCATTCACATTTACACAGAGTCATATCACATTTTTCAGCAAAAACCCTGACAGTTGTTAGGTGTCCACTAATCAAGTGACTAGAGAAAATTACTCACTCCTTTCACTCCTTTTTTCAACTTATCGTCAATGAAGAGCGAGAGATACTCAGGTGAACGGGAGTTCAGGTTCAAGAAATACTCGAAGTCCCCTGCAATGGTCTGCTTGAATAAACGGTCGTTGTTAAAGGACTCTAGCAAGAAGCGATCAAACCGTGACTTCAGATCGAGGAGACCCTACAGAAAGGAAGCAGAAAGAAAGGGAGGTTTTGACATAAATCTTTTGCGTTCTTCTAGGTAGGTATGGTTCTATTTCTTATCTTGGTACCTGGATGTAGTCAACAGGGTTCTTGCTTTCTCCTTCCTCAGACACCAGAGCTTTGCCCTGCTCCCTCAGATATGAGCTCATACACTCGCACATGGTCTTCAGGCCATTTGGCACTCTACTGAACAACTTGTACATGCAGGCCAGATCTGTGCACACACACAAACATGAATATTATCTTTATGTAGTCAACGTGTAGTTATGTAGTCCCTCATGGAAAAGTTTCAAAACCATCAATTACCTTTTAGTTTTCTATTTAATGTACATTTAATATTTAATTCATGCTCATTATGTTTTTCATTAATACATATTAAGCTACAAAGATAAGTCTTTTAGAAACGTGTTTTTGCAAAGTATAAAACAATAGCAGTATAATACAATAACTTGGACTGGTCATGTATTCAGTGACTGTAAGGCAATATAAAAGTAGGAAATATATTATAAGAAGCAGTGTTTACATGGACCATACATAATCCATTTGTAATCCGACAAGTAGCACAGTCCAAATAAATAAAAAAGTAATGTTACCAAGCCAATCCCGATTATTCTGCATTCTTTGAAACTATCATCAGTGTGATTTAATTTAGACTGAAATAAAAAGTGTCCATGTAAACGTAGCTAGTGTCTCCTGCACTGCTGTTCACTGGCGGCAATGTGATATACAGCGTCATGGCAAAATAAATGATCTCAAGTTATAGTCTCTCAAGAGCTTGCAATGTAAATATAATGTGATGAGCTAGAAGAGCCACCAGGTAAAGCAAAATGTTCTGTTCCACTGTATTTGATGGCTGCATAGAAAAACAAGCCTACTGCATGAATAGGGTTCAGTTTATGCGTCTTCACACATAACAAAAAAGTGAATAATTTGACATTAGGGCAATTCCGCGGAAAACTGTCACATCCATAACACCAACACAATGCCATGGTATTTAGTTGGCGTTATGGATGTGACATTTTTGCGTGGAATTACCCATTACAAAAAGCTTAGCTAATTATAATAGGAGGCATTTCCACACAATTTTAGAGGTACAAAGGCCCATTAAAAACAGCCTGTTTAACAGTCTCAGAGAAAGCGTGGAAAATGGCAAGTGGACCTTTTCAAGTGGCTAAAGAAATAATCATTCTGAAGTTTGAATGCAAAACTTTCTCATTCCAGCTTTTTAACCACTAAGCTATACTACCGATGTAAAATAACTGTAATGATAAATGACTGAGATGAGGGCAGTGCACCTTCTGTCTTCCCATTCTTGAGCATGTGTACCAGGCCTGAGTTCTCCATCTCTACAATAGTCTTCATGTGTTTGGAGATGAGCTCTCTCTCCACCACCTTTACAATCGGTTCCTCCGTCGTTTTATCCAGACAGTGTATCACTCGCTCGATCTCCTCGTTTATCCGTGCCTCTACTTTCTTTATGTACACACTTGCACTGTTCTCAGCTAAAAATTTCTGACTTTCCATCTGAAAAACATACAGAAAAAATTACAAAATTAATAGGTTTAAACCAAAAGGAGAACTAAAAAACTACAAAAGAAAATTTGAATGCACAATATTTACTCTAATCATGTCATTTCAAACCATGTGTTTCAGAAATGCTTTGAAGAATCTTCACATAAAATCTTTTCTATGCAATTTCAAACGGTGACCAATGGTTGCAGAGATCCAAAAGGGAAGTTATTAGTGCTGATTACCAATCCCAAAGTAAGAATAATTTGTGCTAATATTTGAAAACAGTTCACAGTACTGCAGGTTTGTAGGTTGTAGTTTTCCAAGCTTCTTGGAGATGTTGACGGCGTTCTTATGGATTTAGTCTGACTCTTCATGGTGTCATGGGGACTCAATGGTGGTTAGATCAGATCTCTGTGTGAACCATACCGTCTGTCGTCTGACTCCTTGTGCATAGTAAAATCCCACTGGATTTTTTCAGTTTGGAAATGTACATTTATATTTCCTCCTGGTAAACTTAAGTAAAATATATAAACTCTGGGTGAGTCTAAGACTTTTGAACAATACTGTCTATCATGTGGCTGGGCTGCTGTATCAAAGTCAGCAGCAACCACACAAGTCACAATACTTGTGGATCTACTTAGCTCAGCAGTGTAGGAAAAAAAAAATGGACAAAACCGAAACAACATTTCAAACAAAAATACCACAAAAACAAAGTGGCTCATATCTCCAGCTTCCTCCATTGTTGTTTGTAGTGCTATTGTGTTATGCAGAAGCACTGTCCAAAAAGAAAAGATCAATGCTAGATTACGCCATCACAGGGTCTCCGTAGTAGTTGTGAATGTAAGACAACAACAAAAAAATCCCTTCAGGTATAAAGTTCTTCTTTAAAGGTCTCCCTGCCAAGGGTACTCTTGGGGACTATTTTGGACTACTTTTATGTGCCTTTACAGTGACTTTTTGTCCTTGCTTGGTGGTCACCATGAACCAAATCATTGTATAGAAATGAGAAGATTCTTACAACAACAACAAAAACCCAATCAAATATGGAATAACATATTAATGAGTAAATTATATAATTTATAAGCGGACAGCATTTTCATTTTCAGGTTATATCATATATACACACACACACACACACCGATCAGGCATTATGAAGTGAATCATACTGAATATCTCTTCATCACGGCACATGTTAGTGGGTGGGATATATTAGGCAGCAAGAGAACATTTTGCCCTTGATGCATTAGAAGCAAGAAAAATGGGCAAGTGTAAGGATTTGAGCGAGTTTGACAAGGGCCAAATTGTGATGGCTAGACGACTGGGTCAGAGCATCTCCAAAACTGCAGCTCTTGTGGGGTGTTCCCGGTCTGCAGTGGTCAGTATTTATCAAAAGTGCTCCAAGAAGGAACAGTGGTGAACCGGCGACAGGGTCATGGCTCATTGATGCACGGGGGGAGCAAAGGCTGGCCTGAGTGGTCCAATCAAACAGACGAACTACTGTAACTCAAATTGCTCACGAAGTTAATGCTGGTTCTGATAGAAAGGTGTCAGAATCAAGCCTGTAGCACTCCTGTCAGAAACTGAAGCCTCCGCACCTCGATCGCCCCCCGGTGGCCGGTCCCAGTATAGCTCCTAAACCCCACCTCTCCATGTATTAGAATGGATGCGAGACACACTAAACAATTAAATTACACTTAAAATAATTGTTTCCTAAAGATGGTTTCTGTCATTTTAGGCAGTTTTTATCACAATGATTTCATCAGTTTCTTCAAGTTTCAAGTGTTTTAAATAAGTTTAGTTTTAGTGAGTTATTTGATGCTATAAAAACGGGGGGTGTGACAGCTGAGATTGACGGCTTCTCTGAGTGAAGTTGTCACTGAGGCACTAACAGACTTTTTTGGGATTTTCGGGATTTTTAGTTTCTACATTTCTATAACTGTTTATTTCACACCAACATAATGAATTGTTCTGCATCTGTGAGAGTGTGGGGGCGAGCTTTTGATATCGCGCCTCTACTTCCTGCTCTCTACTGCGCAACTCCGGTCCCGAGATGTCAGCGCCGTGTGCGGCCTATGAAAGCTTCAACTCTGGTTAGCGGAAATCAATGAAGTCGCGTCGTCCATATTTTTTTACGGTCTATGGTCAGAATACACAGTGCATCGCAGTTTGTTGTGTATGGGGCTGCATAGCCACAGACCAGTCAGGGTGCCCATGCTGACCCCTGTCCACCGCCGAAAGCGCCAACAGTGGCACGTGAGCATCAGAGCTGGACCACGGAGGATGGCAGAAGGTGGCCTTGTCTGAAGAATCATGTACACCCAGACCATGTACACCATTTCATGGAAACGGTATTCCCTGATGACTGTGTCTCTTTCAGCAGATAATGCGCCGCCACAAAGCAAAAATGCTTCAGGAATGGTTTGAGGAGCACAACGAGTTTGAGGTGTTGACTGGCCTCCAAATTCCCCAGATCTCAATCCAATCGAGCATCTGTGGGATGTGCTGAACAAACAAGTCCGATCCATGGAGACCCCACCATGCAACTTACAGGACTTAAAGGATTTGCTGCTAACATCTTGGTGCCAGATACCACAGCACACCTTCAGGGGTCTAGTGGAGTCCATGCCTCGACGGGTCAGGGCAGTGTTGGCAGCAAAAGGGGACCAACACAATATTAGGATGTTATGCCTGATCGGTGTATATATACAGTGTTTCCCATGCATTGATTTATTTGAGGCAGCCCACCACAATATCAACATTGACCACCACAAATAGATTTCAGTGCTTCCCATTCCCAAACTGTGGCGGCCTGAAAATATATATTTTAACATCGCATAACATAAAAGTTCTTTAATGTCGTGTTTTGAGCCACTGCTGTCAAACAAACTAAAATTGAAAGGGCGATAAGGCTTTGTGTCCTTATCAAAAGACTGCACAAAGTTAAGCACGCACTTCGCTCCCGCGATCAGTATGATCGGCCCCACGGGTTTCGTTTCTCAATACTGGTTCACGGTGAATGAATGCAGATTAACTCCATCTGTGCATGCTCCGAGTTTAGCGTGCATTCGGGAACGTAGAGGGCACCAGTTATGCATTATTCTCACATTTGAATAGTTGATGATTACAGCATTTCTATAGATTTGTAATGAGACGTGTTTGTACACTTGCTACCCGCCAAAGTAAAAGCTGACTGCAGTTTCATCAAAATAAAAGCTCACAGGGTTATCTCTTGCATGTATAGAAATTAGGACAAAACTAATGATGAAAGTTTATTTTATTTTTGTTTACATTTTGTATTACATTTGTTTTACAATATACGGCTATTAATGTCATAGGAATATTATAACATTAGTAGTAGTAGTATGAAGTGTAACACAGTCCTTCCAGAAAAATGCGGCTTTTTTTTGTGATTGTTGCGGGCAAAAATCCTTGATTATGCGGCACGTTTTCTTAAAAAATTTGATGGAAAATGCGGGATATTTATGCAATTTTATGCGATAAAACTTGCAAAAACTGCGGTTGATGAAAAAGAGAAAAAAAGCTAATATTTTTAATTTAATTTTTAAGTTCTCATCTTGTTTTATTGAAGACCTTAATAAACACATGGCTCAATTTGGACCGATTTCAAAACACTGCATCATGAAGCTTCGAATCATTATGAATCAGTGAGTCGATTCATGATTCAGATCGCGTGTCAAACTGCTGAAATACGTGACTTTGGCGATCCGAACCGCTGAATCGACTCACTGATTCATAACGCTTCAAAGCTTCATGATGCTGTTTTTTTAAATTTGTCAATACACCGGGAAACTGCTTTGCTCTTTTGCTGTTATTTTTGTTGGCAAATGGGAGTTTGCGCTTCATCATGGTTTCACTGATATCTATGTTTCTCCACGGGGTTTGCAGCTTTTCGATGATGTTCACGTCGGGTAATTACGTCACTTCAAAACGTTCCCATGGCAATAGGGGGAAATGGCGGCTCTTGTGTGAAGTAAACAAACATTTTTCAACTTTCTGCTAATATATATATGACTTTTTTTGCAACGAAAATGCGGGGATTATGAAATCATGCTAGCCCCACATATTTTGCACGCGGAAATAGGCAATTTATGCGGCAAAAGTGTGGCGTATTTGAAACAATGCGGCCCCCGCATAAATATGCGAACTTTGGCTGATTATGCGTTAAATCACGCGATCGCATAATCGCGTTTTTCTGGAGGGACTGGTAACAGTCTATACCACAACTATAAAGAGGTTTGAGTCCGCTTTAAAGTTCTTAAAGACTTTTTTTTTGCACACTGAATATGGCTTTTAATTTTGAACTCTCAAAGTGTTCCAGATTGATAAATTTAACTTTTAAAATGTACAAATGACCCCGGGCCCCCATACAGGGACGAGGTCCACCCACCACACTTTCACAAAATCCTGTGGGAAACACTGATATATTTGTTTTTTAAATGTTTATGTGTCACTTATTCCAGCTAATAGATCAATACTACTGCAATAAAGTGTAATCTAGCTTTACAAACCTGAAAGAATTCAGCAGACATTTCTAAGAATGGGGCCTCAAAATCCTCTTCATAAACGGAACGTCCTTCCAATCCCAAAATCATTAACATCTGACAAGCGTTACGAATGGCACCCCTGAATGAAGACAAACATTTATTTACAATCTATATGAGAAAATCCTGTGGTTAGATAACTTTTCCTGTTACATTTAATACTTTTTGATTGTCTGATGGTTGTGGAAAACAGCAAATCATAGATGTAGATCTTCTATGTACATGCTAAAACTAAAGAACGGGTGGCTTTATCTTCTGCAATCACAAAAATCTCTGATTGGCTTACTCAGTGCGGTCTATCATTAAACATGCAGAATCTTGGAGCCATTTTAGAGTCACACCTGACATTTTTCATGTTTCAGAGTTCATACACATTTTTACAAATACATTTTCCCACAATTTTTAAGGGAAATATTCATGCCATAATGTTCCATGACAGTATATAGATGTAAAATAAGAATTTATTTATTTATTTTTTACACTAAAAAAATCCTAAAGTTTGCTCACTCTCTACGTATGTGTGTATTACAATGTTTTTATTTTATTTTGCACAATATCTTACAGCACCAAGGGAGCTTGATTTCAAATTTTGAATTGAATTTACAAACAGTGAGTAAGCCGTCAGCAAAATAATTAATAAATTACAAGCAGTAGCACAAATAAATACAATAGAATAAAGATACACATTAATGTTTTTTTTAGGCAGGTCTAAAAATAGTATTCAGGCAAATAAATTATACATAAATTGAATAAAGTAATCAAATGTAAAATAACACTGGATAGTCTTTAATTTAAAAACAGATTCATCCTTAAAATTTTAAAAAGTTGCAAACGTTATCTAGTCAAGAGCAGTGAGTGATTTTGTCTTTTGTTGTTTGATTAACACAGACAGATATTAGGATTATTAGGCTGTTGTCACTTTAAGAACAAATGCACGTTTCCTATATACTGTTACAAATTTGATTTCTCTCTTAACTGTTTACATTCACTTAAGACATAACCGACTTTATGGGCATACTCACCAATTCTTTTGATCATTTTTTAGGCGCAGTTTAGGCGCAATAAGCCGCGAAAATAACAATTTGGTACTCGCAAACTGTTTGCAAGGCGGCTTTATATGCGCACACTTTGAATTTGACTGAAAACAGTCTCTCAAAATGCACACGAGTACCAAATGGATTAAAATCGCTTGACATGACAATTCAGTCAACTGTCCGGAAACAAGAGCAAAAGTCTTGTTCACAGCGAGCAGCTGGATTGTAGTGCAAATGCGATGTGCTGATGTGAAGTCAATTGCTCATCATCATAAGAGAGAGAGGTAGGGAAAGAAGGCATGGTAAAAGCAGGCCCTGAATAAACATACTCTATTACTGTGCATTTGCACCCTGCCAATGACGCTGTGGAAAGATTTGTGGACACACTGGTGCTCTGACGTAGATCGAATGCTTGGTCTTTTTTTGTATGTATTTAAAGGGGCTGCAAAGCAAACAAGCATTGAAGCAGGAGGTATTTGTGCAGACTGACCACAAGTAGGGTATAAGTTAACCTCATGAAATCTTTTAAACGTGAAAGTAAGAAATTGATCGATGGAAAGAACTTAATTATAGTTACATGTTTGCTTACGAAATAAAAATATTAAAAAACATTTGTGTGGTGAAGTGAAGTGACGAGTGGCCAAGTATGGTGACCCATACTTGGAATTTGTGCTCTGCATTTAACCCATCCAAGTGCACACACATAGTAGTGAACACACACACAGTAGTGAACACACACCCAGAGCAGTGGGCAGCCATATTGCTGCGCCTCCCAGGGAGCAGTTGGGGTTCGGTGCCTTGCTCAAGGGTCTCACCTCAGTCGTGGTATTGAGGGTGGAGGAGGGAACTGGAACTGGTTAACTGGTCACCAACAATTCCTACCGGACCTGAGACTCGAACCCGCAACCTTCGGGTTACAAGTCCGACTATCGAACCATTAGGACACGACTGCCCTGTGGTGTGGCCTTTGTGTTCATTGTTAATTTTATACAAGTTTAAACATGCAGTTTATAGGCGACTTTTACTAGCCGTTGTCTTTAACATTAAAGGTCCCGTTCTTCGTGATCCCATTGTTCAAACTTTAGTTAGTGTGTAATGTTGCTGTTAGAGCATAAATAATACCTGTAAAATTATAAAGCTCAAAGTTCAATGCCAAGCGAGATATTTTATTTAACAGAAGTTCCCTTTCAAAGCCTACAGCGAACGGCTGGCTTGGACTACATCCTGGTACTTCCTTCATTAATGACGTCAGTAGAACAGTAAAACAGACTAACCTCCGCCCACAAGAATACGCGGAAAAAGGGGGCGTGGTCTTGTTGCTGTCCCACGTGGAGAAGAGGAAGTGTCGCGTGGAGAAAAGGAATTGTGAGTGTGTTTGTCGGCATGTCGTCAAGACGCTGTTAATTTCATCCCGGAGTCAAATCACCTTTGTTTGGCTTTCCCAGGGACGCTGTACTTAGAGATCATTGAGCGCATACATCTCCCGTTAAGGGGGTGACCTTTCCATGCAAGTTACGTTCGCTAAGCTGCTGTCGAATCACAACACAGGAACCGTGCCACGTTCGCTAAGCTGCTGTCGAATCACAACACAGAAACCGCTGGCACAATCAGAACTCGTTACGTATTTCTGAAGGAGGGACTTCATAGAATAAAGGAAGTCATCAGCCGTTTTTAGGACAGTGAAAACAGCGGTGTACAGATGAGTAAATTGTGTTAAAAATACAGTTTTTTTACACGCGAAACATGAACACGTTATATTGCACACTGTAAACACAATCAAAGCTTCAAAAAAACACGAAGAACGGGACCTTTAAAGTGCGCGGGAATCAAGGTGTCATAGAATGCATTGATACAATATTTTAAATTGTCTACATATAAGCTATGTGGCACAGGTAAGGGCAAATATACTCCAGATACGGTTTTACATGTCCATTTACAACCCTAGGATTTGTCCCTGGAATGAAATGGGCTGTTATTACCTTATTTGGAAGGTTCATGAATAATAATGAGCTCTGCTCTGATTGGCTGTTTTACAGCAAGGCTCATTTCTGTAGCTGACACAAGTGCAGTTATTCAGCAAACACAATGGCAAACAGCACAAGCGGCTCGTGAGTCCTGACAGAACACAGACCACCTGAATGACTCAAATGGGGATTGCTGAAATGCAGTTTACTTGTTTATTGGTGTTTTCAGATCATCAGCGTGCAAGAGAGAGCTTGTGTGCCAGGGTTGCCAGATTGCAAATTGTAAATAAAACATTTTAATTATTGAAATCTGCGAATCAAATAGTGATTTTGGTCACGGTTTTTTTCTTCAACTATATTGCATGCTTATATAGTCACAGTTGTCGTTTAAGGACGTTTGTCTCATCTCAATTAACACTACACATTAAACTAACAACTTTAAATTAAATTGGTGCGGTCTCCAGCCATGCAAGAAAACATTCCCATCCACCTGATCAAAAAGGGAAGTCGTATTTCACAGTTGTAAGGTAGTGTAGTTAAATAGAGAACAAATGATTTCGGACAGACTTCTAAGGCAGTGTAAGAGTTTAATGATCTACAGCAAAATAGAGAGAGCTTTGGTGAGAACTAAACAAATATTTACTTACTACATTAGTAATTTCTCACTAGAAATGACATCAGAAGTGGAAAATGTTGATTAAAAAAAAACAAAAAACGTACATTTACACACAAACTGATCAGCGAACGCAACTTTCGGACGCCATCTTTTTCCCCCAACTCAACGCTCACAGAATGGAAAGCACAGGATTGTGGGATATCAAAGGCAACTAAGGATACATCTATGCTGCCTTCAAAAATCAATCAGATGAAGGTCTCTCAGGATACAGGAAGTGAAGCTAACATTAGGCTCGGACGTGCCTTGATGCCTTCCTAACGTGAAATGTGTCCCCCGAAGGCAGCATTTTCCAGGTTTCGGACGCAGCCTTTGTATGTCTCTCGTATTTGACACTTGCAGTCTCTAATAATGAGCTCATGAGTTGAATCAGGGGTAACACTTTACAATAAGGTTGTATTAGTTAACATTAGCTAATGCTTTAGTTAACATAAACTAGCCATGAACAACACCTCTGTTCAGCATTAGTTAATCTTTGTTAACGTTAGTTAATATAAATCCAGCTGTTCATGGTTTGTTCATGTTAGTTCCCAGTGCATTTACTAATGTTAACAAGATTTTAATAATGCATTAGTAAATGTAGAAATTAACAAAGATAAATAAATGCTTTCTAAGTGCAGTTCATTATTAGTTAACTAATGTAGTTAACTAATGTTAACTAATGAACCTTATTGTAAAGTGTTACCGAATCAGGTGTGTTAGATGAGGGAGACATACAAAATGTGCAATGCTGGGGGTCCTCCAGTACAGGTTTGAAAACCCCTGCGTTAGACTAATACAATTAAAAGTAAAATATGCAAATAACATTAAGACACTTGTGTTTCTGAATACATTTGTTTATGTCATAAAATCAGAAATCTGATTTGATTTGAAAAGGTCAAAATAAATGAATAATAAAAATCACAAAGAGGACACTTATAATTTTATATAAACAGTTTTATTCACTAATGTGTAATTATTTGTATAAAACGTAAATGTGTAATATATCTTTACAAAAAATATTTTTAGAATTTTTGCTGTAGACCATCTACAAATGTTAAATCCACAAATAAATCGTTAAGATTACAACTGCATCTTTCTGAAGAAAAAACAGCAGTAATTGATTTTATTATTGTTAGTTTCAAAGCTTTCAATGTACTCTCACTATGAAAATAACTTTAATAATGTTTTAGCTCTAACAAGGACGATTTGGCTCAGGTTTTGCTATCTGATATCGACCAGAATGAGTTGAAAAATATCGGCATATCGGAAAAAATCCAATATCGTCCCCAATTACTGTAGGTCTTAAAGTGAAAGCAAACAAATATGTACCCGCTCCTGTCCGTCTCATTAATGTTAATCAAACAACAACAGGGGAAAAACACACTGTTTGTATCTGTATCTTTATGTTGTATTTATTTGTCCTATTAAATTTTGTTATTAGTTCTAAAGTATTACTGACTGTTTACTTAATTACTTAAAAGCTTTTACTTGTATTAGGCAATTGCTTATTACCTGTGGTTTACTTTTAAGATTTGGTCATATTTCCCACCCTAAGTCATTAGCTATATAGTACACTGGACTAGATACCAAGGCAAGCAAGATTTATGCACTTTGTTTGTTCTATTGTCATGAATGACTATTGTGCATCTAAAATAATACAAAATATGATAAATATGGTATCCTAAATATATAAAAAACGTGCAAATTTCTGGAAATTTACACCACAAAATCAGTCATTTTGATCGCAAAAAAAACTAAAAAATGTTCTCTCAAAAATACAAGCATGTACATACATGTTGCTCACATATTATGGTAGCCCAGTTTGTGCTGAATACAGTGTAATTACACTTTTGCCATTAATGTGTTTATAAGCAACTGAAAACAAAAACAAATGTAAGAGCATGTTAAAACTTCTAAAGGGCCCCAAAAGAGCTCAGACTCCAGAGGGTTAACAGTCCTGTCTAATATGTTATCAGAACTGTTTACAGAGAAAGTATTAGCGTTTGCCTCCTTAGTAATAGATGGACCTCTCAAGCTTTATGCTGTTTTCCATGTTCGTAGAGTTAGTTTGTGGAGTAAATATATAGGCTATAATCTATGTGTGTCAGTAAGGAGTTCCTATTGTGCTGGGTTAGACCCCAAATTAATTGCAAAAATAGACACTAAATTAGTTCCCCCAAAAGGAGTTCCTAGAACTAAAATCATTCCTAGTTCCTGCGGTGCGAGCACGCCAAAATGATACTTCCGTTAATATTTCTAGGAACTATGAAAAGGTTCCTCTGGTGTGAAGGCCCCTTTAGTGAACATCGTTCAATGTGTAGGTTTTGATGGACCACTATAATATCAGGCACCTTGACATGACTGCACAGAGCTACTATACAGATACATTCAGAATTACTAAACGCACCAAACTAAAAAAAAACATTCTAAATGTGTCCAAACTCAGAAGCCCTGAAGGCGTGTAGACATCATCTGTGAACAGTTCCTCTATCAGAGGCAGAGCGAGATGGCAATATGTACGTAAACACCACTAACCCTCGCAAACTCCTCCAAAACACAGTTCTTTCGCAAGTCCATTATAAAACACTTGCCAGACATGAATTTTGAAAATCAGAGATCACTCCTGCCACTCCTGTCGGCTAAGAACAGGAAACTGAGGCAACAATTCACACAGGCTCAACAAAACTGAACAATAAAAGACTGGAAAACCATTTCCTGGTCTGATGAGTCTCAATTTCTGCTGTGACATTCAGATGGTAGGGTCAGAATTTGGTGTAAACAACATAAAAGCATGGATCCATCCTGCCTTGTATCAGCGGTTCAGGCTTCTGGTGGTGTAATGGTGTGAGGGAAATTTACCAATTGAGCATTGTTTAAATGCCCCAGCCTAACTGTTGCTGAACATATGACACTTCTGGTGACTACTTTCAGCAGGATAACGTGCCAACTGTGTAATACTATCATGTCAATATAGACCAAAAGGCAAGCCGGTACCAGCAAGGTGTACCTAAATAAACTGGATCCTTCACATAAACAAGTGAGCAAAAAAATACATCTAAAAGATGATTTTAATATAATACAATAACTATAATTATAAAAAATATAATACGCGCTGTTGCTAATTTTCATTACTTTTCATTTCATAATTTCTCACTATTTAGTGATAGCCTCAGATGCAGGATATGTTTTTACTCACTATTACAAGCACATAAAATTCATTGTCTGTCTGTAGCAATCGTACAAGGGCCCGTGTTGAATGCATTCTTATTTTTGTGCAAGATGCCCTTTATGAAACTATAAATTAAACCGATATAAAATGTCATACCTGTATCGTTCCTCAGAGTATAAACAATATTACTCAATACTAAGGCTTTTTTCTGGTTAAAATTTTTACTTGCCCTGCCAACATTTTCACTGGCCCCACTAGGGCTGGACAAATATTTGTGCCACTTTTTTCAATTTAAAATATGGAATCTGCGCTTTTTTCACCTTTCAATATTACATATCCTATAGGGGTGGCACGGTTCACAAAACCCACGGTTCGGTTCGTATCACGGTTTTAGGGTCACGGTTTTCGGTTCTGTACGGTTCTTGTTGTTTTTTTAATCGTTAACACTCCAGAAATTTACTTCAGCATGGTATATATGGCTTAATCAATTTAGGATACAGTATTAAAAATTGTTATATCAAGTTGTTTCCTACACATAGTTGAGTCCGACACATTGGCGTAAAATTTTTCATGTTAATCAGAACAATTTTGATCAGAACAATGCACTGTGGCTTTAATTCAGCTGACCTGATTAACACATTTCACCATGAAGTGTCCCGTGTGTTTCACAATCACCATATGACATCCAGCGCTGTGAAAAAATAACATAAAATACACGAAAACACAACACTGCCAGAAGTTTCTGCCCAAACTTCAAAGGCATGTTTAAACTATTAGAACTAGAAGCATATCTTAACTTTTAAATGTTACATTTATCATGTGAATTACTTATATTCAACATATGAATGTGTGTATGAGACAGAGGGAAACACGGTTGCATTTGCAGCAGATGTTGCCCATCATAAATCAAAGCACGAGACAGACAGGAGTCGGAGGAGAACGCCGGAAAATGTGACAGAATGGACTATATTTGCCTGTATTTGCAATACACGAGCTGCGCGACTCGCGAGACAAATACTGCCAGTGTGTGTGTATGCGCGGGCTCTCGCACTGCATCTGCCCTGCTATACGATGCTAGCGCATCCTCCAACTCCGGCACGGGCAGCAGGTCCTTATCGTTCCACTTTCATTTCTACATGTGATGTGACCTGCAGCACTTTACTGTTTGTCCACACACACCTCTTATTTCGCGCGAAAAGGACACCCACTGGCTGAGGTAACATACGGGCACGAGGAGACATTGCGCATGCGCGAACCGTGCGACGCACAAACTCCGAACCGAAACAAGCGAACAGTTCGGTTTTTTTCCATGTACCGTGCCACCCCTAATATCCTAATATTAGCTTGTTTATATGGAAATGCCTTTTGCTTCTATACGGCGACCACCAACCCTTTTCTCACGTCACATTAAAAACAGACAAGAGAGAGAAAGCATTCTGTGGCATAGAAGAGAAAAAGGAAAATGAAAATGATTACATAAAACTGAAGGAAACAATGTCCAAGTATACAGTCAAACCAAAAATTATTCAGACACCAGATATCATTTTTTACTATTGGGTGCAGGACACTACAGTTCATTTATTTAAGTGAGGATAGCAAAATAAAGTAAACAATGACATATTATACCCAAAAAATCTTCATACAGTGACTACCAGTAAAATGTATAAAAATTTGACCTGACCATGTTTTGCTTCAGTGTTTTCTCTTTAATTGCTAATGCGATCTTTTACACCACAGACTGAACAAAATGAAGCATTGCTTGCTCATTGGATGACCTAAATTGGTATTATCTAACTGTGTGCTTAAATTAAACATCTGACAGCTGATTGTAATCCATTACACACCTTTCTATCAAAGTTATCTGACATTATCAAGATCAATTTGCTCTAACAGAGTTTAACTCGGAGTTCTTGTCAGATTTTATTACCATTTTCTAAACTTTAGTAAATAAACTGTGATAATGTGAGAAAATGTGGAAGGTGTCTGAATACATTTTGGTTTGACTGTGTAAAGAAAGATCTGTAAAAAGGTTGTAGGGCTGCACAATATTGAAGAAAAAAAGTGAATAAATATATACAGTAACTTCCTGTGGACGTGAGAACTTTGCTCATTGCGCCTGATAACATTAAGCATGTCACGCACAACAGTCATACGCTCTACTGTCTGCATCGACCTAAAGACTTTTCATAATCTTTTGAAGTATTAAAATAATGTAGTTATTGTAAGCCATTGCGATATGCATATCATGATATGTAAATTTGCAATTTTTCGATAATTTCTACAAACCGTGAAGCCCTATTCAGGTGATATATCAGTTCAGTTTCGAGTATCTTTTAAGCAAAAAATAAGCAATGCATTTATTTATTTATGGACATTCAGTTTTACATTTAGAGGAGGAACTTATCCCTATTATTGGGCTGCTCGTACTTACCCATGCAAATGCTTTGTTAACTTGTCACAATATCATAATTTTCATACCAGTATGCTTTATGCATAAAGAGAACAAAGTTATAGTTCACCCAAAAATGAAAATTCTGTCATATTTACTTACCCTCGTCCCAAACCTCTATGACTTTCTTACTTCTGCAGAACACAAAAAGAGGTATTTTGAAGAATGTTGGTAATCCAACAGGTTTTTTTTTTACCATTGACTTCCATTGTATGGACTGAGACATTTCTCAAAATATCTTATTTTATGTTTCACAGAAGAAAGTCGTACAGGTTTGGAGTAAATGATGACAGGAATTTCATCTTTGAGTGAAACATCCCTTTATTGAAACAAACCCCACTATCTTTAATTTAAGGAGTCTATAAAAGAAAGGTAAATAAATCATTAAGTACAATTACCGTATTGTTCCAAATAAAAATAACCTGAAGTTGTCGTTGAACGCCTGTGTACGTGTACAAGTCAAAAGAAGTATACTTTGCAAGGCTGTGTGTTCGACTGTGTGTAAAAAAACGAAGTATAAGTCTTCGTTTTCCACCCATAGAAAACCAAGAAAATGCTTATAATGAGGCTTAATGCACCAACAGTTATAAAAAAGACAAAATATGTAATAGGGCAATTCCGCGGAAAACTGTCACATCCATAACACCAACACAATGCCATGGTATTTAGTTAGCGTTATGGATGTGACATTTTTGCGTGGAATTGCCCAATACATTAATAATAAAACACAGGCAGGTTTAGTGATTTGCTGTCATAAACACAGTGGGAGAACTATTCCAACAAGCTCTCTCAGCCTGAACACAAATGTGCTTTCTTTCGTCATATTCTGGGCTCATCTGCTTTTCTGCACATAGCATGCTCTATTAGTATTTTGTTTACCAAGTTTGGTCTTTTTTAATATCACTGTCTTAGTACATTAAATGTTTTAGAAAGTCCCCATCAGCGGAAACAGCCGATTAGTCATGTGGGTTTAATGTTTGCTACATCAGAATTTATTTGGCATATTTATTCGTTTCCAGCTCCCATTATTTGCATTAACTCTTTTTCGCACAAGTCAAAAACCACGTCAAGCAAGCGTAAAAAACGATTTTTTTGGCGAAATTTTGCATTTCCATAGCTTATGACTGATTTCTCACCCTCTTTATGTTCAGTGGCAGATGCTGGCATGACAAAAAACACAGGTGTTTGATCCGCATTACCTATCTGATCCAGGGGGATATGAATATTTTGTCTTTAGGCCGATCATATAACGCTGAAAACAGCAGTTTCTCCCTGAAGTCAGAGGTCAAACGCTAAACGCCATATGGAAGAAAACTGTCTTATATTCGGAACAATATGGTAATTGTGGAATTTCTTTTTCCAAGTCCACGTTTCATATTTCAATATAAAATTCTGACATATTACCTATTTTTATGTTGAATTTCTCAGTACTTTTTACAGCACAGTTCATTCCAGGGTTTAAACTCAGACCTTCCCAGTCAGATGCATTAATGTTGTGTGTGCACAAAAACACTACATATGAGGCTCATATTAGGATTTATAAAATGTACTTGGCAAAAAACTTATGTTACGATGAATCATGCGAACATTTCTGCATGGTCTACAGTGCTTGCAGAATTATTAGGCACGTTGATTTTCTGATTATATTTGTTTTCCAGGCACATTTTACCAATTCCAAACCACATTAATCTTAATAACTACTATTTATTTTGTATTTAATCATTAATGCATGACATATAATTGTTTATGAAGGCTGGATATGAAAAACGTCTTATATTCCGGTGTGCAGAATTATTAGGCATGTTTTCTTTTACAGATGAAATGAGCCAAAAAAGAAAAAGTAAAAAATTATTAACTCTAGGACTTTGAAGCTTTTGGGGTGTTGATGCACTCGATCTACTCCATCTGTGTTTGATCATCGCTCTGAATCTGATCTGGTGTAGTCTTTGACAAAAACGTGATTTTCTCAGCTTTTTGTTCAAAATGTTGCTTTTTTTTATAAAACTTACCCAAATTTAAGTGTTGATAAAAAAGGAATGCATGAAGCTAGAATAAAACGTTCTTTTCTTTTTTTTAAAGAAGAGGGTCTGCTCTTTCTTTTGAGATATTGCAGGGCTGTACAGTGCGACATGCATGTAAAATTTGTTTTGTGCTCGTGTGAGGTTAATCTGGGGCTGCACGATTGACTGAAATTCAACCAAAATCGAGATTTGTTTTTGTGAAATTAAGAAAATCGCTTCTATTTTTTAAATAAATAAATGTGCAAATGAAGCGCAGCACTGTTCGGGGCGGATCGATTGGTTCGCAATAAATGCTGCTCTATCTCTGCACGCACTGTGAGATGGAGTCATTGGCATTTTAGTTCAAAAAGGGGCACGGTTTGCATGAAAAACTGCTAATGTAAAAGCTGTCAATCGCGGGCTCGGTGCGCACCGGGGTACCGAACCCGAGACTCTGAAGGAGGTGGCACTTGAACTGTCCCGCGATTCACGTGAAACGGACTCGGGTGCGCATTTGTTCAGGAAGAAACGTAACCTGCATATGCGTTTTAACGTATTACAATGTATTTAGTTCAATAAAACACATGTAAGGGATGATGGTGTTGATGATTTACCTTGGATACGAGTGCATTCGCGCTTTGCGTGCAATCAGGGCAACAATAAATTAACTTCATGCGACGCACATACAGCAAACCCAAGTGTCGTTCACTCAGCATAATAGCACCAAATTAATAAAACACAATGGCCCTCATTTATCAATCTTGCGTAGAAACGGGCGTATATATTGGTGTAAGATTATGCTTACACTCCTCTCACCGCCTGATTTATGAAAGTGTGCGCACCTCTGAAATCCAGGCGTACGCAAAACCTGCCCTTGATAAATGCCGCGGCTGAAAACGATCGTCATTAGAATAACACGCCCCTATATATTCAAGTCTCTGCCTCCCCCACGCCCTCATTTTACGCCATGGACACTCGGAAGACGGCAAAGAAGCGAAACTTCTCTGACGTGGAGATCGAGACCATCACCAGGGAAGTGGAAAAAAAACTACATTGTTTTATTTGGGAGTTTAAAGAGTGGGATTAAAGGCGCCCACAAAAGGTGTACGGTGGAAATCCAGTTTAAATAGCTTTTTGGATGATAAATTACCTATCACAATTCATTATTTTACAGCACGTGTTTTGAAATAATATGCATTTAATTTCGTATCACATCACATGTATTGGGGTGTACAATAGTGATGATGATGTGATGTGGAGTACCATTCATTCACATTAATATAATTGCATGAATTTGTTAGATTCTTATTATTATTATGATTTGTATTATTAATGACGCTTATTGTTATTTAGAAGAAGAATGTTGTTGTTATTATTATTATTATTTATTTTATTATTATTTAAAAGAAGAAGAATGTCATTTTTATTATTTTGTCAGTCTGAATTATGTTCAGTCCCAGTCCGTACAGCTGCCGGGCCTAACCAACGTCAGGTAAAGCGCACAGGCTCGCAACTGGAGGAATACATATCAAATGCTTTGGTAAAGTCACACAAATTAAACATTGAAGTCCATGTTGCACAAAAATAAACACTGAAGTTTATAATTACTTCCCTATTCGCACGGGATTAGTATATGTGGGGAGCTCTGGTGATTTGTAATAATCGCAGAGAATGTCTGTGATCTTAATCCCGTGCGAATCGGCCATGTCTGTAATATGTAAAGTAAAAATTCCCCCGCAAATGACCTACCATATTTCGCCAAACACCGAGGTCCTGTGATAATATTAGTAGTCCCATGCGAATCGGCATCTATTTGGCCGGGATTAGGTGGATCGTATATATTTTTTGCAAGGTTTTTGTGTCCTGTCTGTGCGCATTTCTATCTTTATCTTTCATGAAGAATGGAGATAGGCTGCATATAATGCACACCGTTACATTCCCGTGCGGCCGTGCGGATTATAGGCTACTACTTTCACTTTAGAATGAGCACAATTTGGGAGTAAATTGCTTGAATGGTGTGTTTAATATTATTCTTAATGAAAAACACAAAAACAGAACAGTACAATGACAACTCGCTTAAATGGGCACTTTTACATTAGCGTTGAAACTGAATCTTCCGTCGTATATTGTTATTATATTGCTCAGTTACGTTTTTAATTGCGTCTGTTCTCTAACTGAACGAAATTATTTGTATTACTACAAAAAAAATCTAAATTATATCGATACGACTGTTTATAATTTCATACAGCTATATAACGAAAAAACATTTTCAAGTAACATCATAACCGGGAGATAGTAAATTCGAGTAAAATCACAGTTTATCCGTGCGAATGCGCCACGCAAAATTCAGATGTGGGGGAGTCATTTCTAAATCACACGAGGTCCCCAGATAATAGCCTACTTATCCCGTGCGAATAGGGCTTTATTTGTTGTTGTTGTTGTTGTTTTTTTTTTCACAGTGGGTCATAATATAGCATATCTTGTCAGTGCGTTTTGTGGTGTTAGGAATTGTTTTTCTGCGCATTTTCGCACTAACTCAAAACGTGCGTACACCACCTCCTGAGCTGGCGTAGGATTTGAGCGTGCCGTACGCCAACGTCCATATTGATAAATCTCAAAGTCACCGTGGTTTTGGGTGTACGCCAGGTGTACGCTGGAAATTTGGTGTACACACTTTTGATAAATGAGGGCCAATATATTTACTGCAGTGTGTTTTCTATCATCTGCCGTGCACATTTTTGATGACGTAAGAGGAACAAGTGCACCAGGGTTCGATAGAATCAAGTTGAGTGTGAGACCAGACCAGCGCTGCGGGGGGACGCCGGGAACAATCGCGTTTGGACATGACCACAGCAAACGTGCCCAGTGTTAAAGCCCCCTTAATGTGTATTAGAAAAAAGCAACAACCTCTTTCCAAACTTGTAATGAGAAGCGTTTACAAACCTGTCATCCAACAAAAGAGAACATTTAATCGAGTGTTTGAAATAACCTACTTTTGTAATCTGACAGGCTTCACATCACAGAATGAGGCAGAAATTATATTATTTTATATATTCTGTCGTACAGTGATAGATTCGCGGTGTAGAGACGTGTACAGTACTTTTTTTCTTTCTCAGTGAATGCATAAGATTAAATAAGACAAAAAATAAGACATTAGAGTCACATTTTTTATCATAATTTAATATTTTATTATACAACCTTAAAACTTTCTAATGATTTATGGTTTCTGTAAAATATAATAATAATAATAATAATAATTTGTATTGTATAGCACTCTTTGCATTTTTCAGACATGGTAACAGACCTTTTATACATGTGCTACAATTTTGTGGGCTGTGCTACAAAACTTTCAACCTCTGTGTGCAAAAAAAGTTAACGTTACAGCCCTGTATTGAATGCTCAGATATTCATACAACAAAATATTCTATGGGCCACTACATTTTTGTGAAAATGATCAAAAACCCTGGCGGTGGCTGGCAACTTTTTTTTTTTTTTTTTAAACGCTGGCGGGGAAAGAGTTAAATGCCCATGAGAAGGATGCAATACTAATGCAATACAAGAAATTGCAGTTAAGGCATGACCACTGGACAGTGAAATGCTCATTGGGTCAGCAAGGTCAGACAAAAACAGGTGGTGAAGAAAAGATTAATGTGGTTTAGAATTGGTAAAATGGGCCTGGAAAAAAAATATGATCAGAAAATCAACATGCCTAATAATTCTGCATTGTATATCTGCTATGCTACCACACATTATGTGTGGGCCAAAACAAGAAGACACCCACCTGTCCACCACCTCTCCTTTTCTTTCACGGGCAATCATGTCTAGTAAGGTCTGCCTTAGATGGTCCCGAATGCAACCGTAACGAACCACCTGGTCTCTGAAGATGATGAGACCTAGATTATAGACGTTCTCTACATTATTCTGCTGAACATACACCCGGTCCTATACAAAGACAGAAGGGGACACAGAGAGAGAGGGATGAAGCTAATAAAGGAGATAAAGCTCTTCTCCAAGCAACAGTCAAATTGGTTGGAAACAATGCACAAAATATATTTGAATTTCCTGAAAGAAATTCTAATGCTTGCAAGACAGCAAAAAAAAAGAGCCAAAGTTGATCAAGATTTGAAGAGAAGAGTTTATTTCAGCAATTTACAAAACCTAAAAATTAGGCTACTAAACAGAATGACAATCTTTATCTTCATTTTGGCTTAAAATAGCATGATAAATATCAATAAGTATCATGAGTTTAGTATTGTGATAGTATCGAATCGTGACATACTTTTTTTAGGGGTTTATAGGCTGTGTTTTTTGTTCTGCTTTTATTAATCATGGTTTCTCAAAATGGTGTGCTTGTGTGCTTTTCCTGGACGTGACGGCGTTAACTGCTGCTCTCATTGCACTCTTATGATTGCACACATGAGAGCAATGGCTGAGGTCAAGATTATTATTATATATTTAGGTTGATAAATAGATTACATTTTGGTTTGTTTTTCACCAAACCTCATCATATGCCTTCAGAACAGATTTTTTTATGATCCTTTTTTATCTTTTTATAAAAGGAATAGTTCACCCCAAAATGACATGTCTGTCCTCATTTGCTTACCCTCATGTTATTTAAAAAATCAATGACCTTATTTCTTGAGAAACACAAGATGTTTTACATTAAGTTCTTCCATGGACTCTGTAAGATTTTTTGTGGAAAAAAACGCCTATGTTTAACTTGTTTCAAGCCATTCTAGCGTGGTATAGAAAGCCTGCAGGAAGTTTTGATTTGCGCCAGTTCTCATTAATATTCAACGAGCTAAGCTGCTTGACTTTGATTGGCTAACAGCTAGCCAATGAGAGCCTGGCTATCAGCATCCTTTACCCAGTGCAACAAGTAGAGGAACTTTGCTTACTAATATCGTCTGGAATCGCTGCAGAAATGCGATTAGATAGACATTCAAAGACAAAGATAGCCTTAGATACTTGTAATTTTGGCATTACAGAAGAAAAGATGGTTTGAGCCTGGTAGCTTTGCCATTTGAAATGATAATTACAGCATGTTCTTATAGCTTAGACGTTGCCACGCAACACCTGAAACTGTCAAGTTCTGTGTGGTGAACTATTTATTTTGCCAGTGGAAGCCACGAAACGGAAGCAAAATCATTTTTAAAGACCTATTGGGTTAAATTCATTTTCTCATTTTGGCAAGTAGCCGTATAAGCAGCGGGATAATGTATTGTCCGCAGGTAATTATCAGAAAATAAGTCTGTTAATCTAGCCCATTGACATTCAGCCATCCTTGCTGTATACGAAAACTCAAAGATAGATGTGGGCGAGGTCTCAACTGGGCGAGCTCATGAATAGTAATGAGCTCAGGTAACACCACATCAGACTGACCAGCTTTTGTAATTCACCTGATATCTCCACTTATTACTTTTCAGTGGCTAGAGCTGTCAGAGGAGGTAGCAGTTCATTTTCACATTCATGACATAACACAAACACATATGGAACTAACATATTTAAAAAAAATACAAGTAAAAACAGTTTTGTGTTAGCCTGACGTCGTCATACTCAATTCTAGTCAGAATATGAGTCTGATCTGCTCCGTTGGGCTGTGATTATGGGGCGTGATTAAACCGAACCAGGAAAGACCTCAACTGGATAGACCTACAACCAATCAGAGCAACTGAGCGACGCATAACTAGTTGTCAAATGTGTTGCCAAGTCCGCGGGTTGAAGCGACCCCAATTATGTGATATACAGACCCAGGAATGCAAAATTTAGCGGGCAGTCCAGCCAAAATAACACATTTTACCCCCAAATGCCATTTTCCTGGAGAACCCCCCCACCCGGAAAGCTATGGGGCTTGTTTTTAGCTAGTTTTGAGTAGCAATTGGGCGAGTTTTGTAAGTCGCTTTGGATAAAAGCGTCTGCCAAATGCATAAATGTAAATGTAAATAAATGTGTGTGTGTGTCCCGTCACAAAATGCGGCGAAAACTCCAACACGGCGTTAATAGTTAGATTAAGGTGTGTACATGTCTACAATGCACCGCGATAATGCGACTAAAATAGGCATACTCCACATTAGGGCTGAAACGATTAATCGAGTTACTTGATTAACTCGATTACAAAAAGTTCCTTGAGGCAAAAAGTCTGCCTCGAAGCCTCGTTAAATTCCTATGACGCGCACTATACATGAATTTAGTTGGCACGATGGAGGAGAGTAAAGATATCCATAAACGGCAGAGAATGTCTAATGTTTGAGATCATTACATTCTTAAAAAAGAAGAGAACAAGGTGCAATGTGTCTACTGCAAAGTAGACCTGGCACTCCACAGCAGTACAACTTCAATGGTAACGTAGCCTAAGATGCAACACCCATTGATGTTCGCCGATTTTAATCCCATACTGTATTTGTAGAGATGTCGTGATGCGGTTTGACTAGATATGATGTTTAGCTTTGATGTTTTTAAGTAGTAAACGTATTCACGTTCAATTGCAAGAGAGTAGCCTAAAAAAAGAACCCCTTCTCACACACACACACACGCTCATACACCCTCGTCTCTCTCTCTCGCGCCAGTCAGACCAATCGCGGCAATGCATCACCTATGCTTAAACTTTTATGTAGCCACGCAACAATAATTTCAGCATGCATTCACTGTATACACCGGAATGTGATGTGACGCGATTTTTCGAACGGATGCTTCACCTAAAATGCACCGCAATGCAATCCAAATGCAGTGTTCTATTGAAAATTAATGTATGCATTTCTGCCGTACCAAACTGCAAAGAAGCAACTAGTCTGACTGGGGCTCACTCTTCCTCATGCACGGCACGCGTGCACGCACACGCACGCATTTACTTTGATGTCAGGGCTAGATTACAGTAGGGTTGTGCCGATGGACGATATCATCTTGTTTTTGAGTGCAACGCACTATATCCTCTTATATAGTTAAACTAAAAACGTTGCAGGGATTGCTCTGTAAATTATATTGAGAATATAACTAATGCATATATTCTATTTTAAATACTGTAGTCTTTGCCAGATATAGCCTAAATAATAAAAAATAAATTTGAAATAATAAACGAGGCTCAAACATAAGCATGTTTATTTCAGCACTTCCGTCAGTGAAACAACACACCACAGCCTGTAAAACATTTCATAACACTTTATTTTAAGGATCAGACATTAGGCACTAATTAATGACTAATAACTGCATTTGTAAGTAACTAGTTATGTACTTGTATGCCATTACAAGCTATTTATAAGGCCTTTATTGGCTGTTGTCTTATTTTTGTCTTATAGCCCCTTTATACTTGTTTCTGTCCTAACAATGTACTAATTAGCTAAAAATAAAACACACGAATAGCTTGTATTGTGCCAATTACACACTTTATAAGTTCCCAGTACACTGTGTGAATGTGTGGCTTATAAGTATGAAATAAATATAGAATGGGCATTTCAACACAGACATTTACATTTGCAGAGAAACACTGTCTTTCAAGCAGTTGTTCTATGCTAACAAACTAGGTATTACTTAAATATTCCCTTTATTAATGGGTAACAAGCACATTTATCACTAATTTATCACTAATAAATGCAATATTACTTCAGATTATGTTCCCTATTCTAAAGTAAACATTTGCTGTTTTCCAATAAGAAAAGAGACATGTAATATTGCAGTGAACAACTCAGTGTTTATTGTTTTTATGTTTTTATTCTCTTTTCTTATTGGAAAACAGCAAATGTTTACTTTAGAATAGGAACACTCTGTTACGAATGCCTGAGCGGCCGTGCTCATTTTACATTCTGTGAGTGAGATCCCACCTCTATCGGCGGGTTGAAAACATGAAGAACTAGCTCCTACTACTGGCTGTAGCCTCTAGCATCTGGCCAAAAAAGCCTCAGATGACGCTAAATGACGATTTTGCGTCACCTGAGGTTTTTTTTCAGACAAAAAATACAAAAATCTCTCATCTCAGGGGGACATGAGGGAGAAGTTGGTGCTCCCTCATTTTAGCACGGTCATTCGAATATACTACCGGGTTTCTACTGATATAAAAAAGCTGAAGTAACCCTTTAAGCTGTCTATATTGCTAAGCACATTGCTGGGAAGATGATGTTTTGGCACGTCACTCGTTTAATACAGCTTTGATAGGAAAAACAGCAGCAGGAAAATGCATCGAATGCTGCTATGACAGAACAGACAGGCCTCCGTCACTTCAAAGCACCAGCAGTACAAAGGATGATCTACCAGTGCAACATTTTATATTGCTTAAAAAAATATATAGCTTTAACAAAGTACTTGATAACAATAGTTCTTATATCAATAGACTAACTAATAAAACAGCTTTAATAATGTACTGTCGCCTAAAAGAGTAGGGATGTGTGAGAGACTAGCCGACTAGTCGATTAAACGATAGTGCTTCTAGTTAGTCTTTTGCCATTTTCTTTTGCCATAGATTTTTACAAAGGCTGTTTAAATTACCATCATGTTACATTATTATCCGGTTATCACTGTAAAGCTTTGCTTTGAAACTATCTGTATTGTAAAAAGCACTATATAAATAAAACTGACTTTGAAATTAATATATTATCTTGAAAAGTGTATATCTGCAGCAAAACTAAAACATTTGTACCACAGGATTTGCATGCATTGGTTTTCTCTGGCACTCGCGGAAAAAAGGTTTCGGAGAAAAGACTCGGAAGATGAGCAAGGTGAGGGACGGATTTCGAAAGCTTACACACAACTTTTCACTTTTCTTCCATTTCATGTCAAACTAATATAAAAATTAAGCTTGCTATAATTAGGCTTGTTATACTCCCGTTATAAGGGACAATACGGTATGAAATTTTATATCGCATTAAAGGAGAAACATTATGAATAAAACTTACTTTACTTGAACAGTTGCTATATCAACATCCTAATGATAAGTATAGTATCAGTATAGTTCAATTGAATGCCTAACGATAAGGATAATGTACTGTATAGTTGTCAGTACAAGTCAAACTTTTCTTGCGATTTTGCCACCAGTCATGTACTTTTTATACACGAGAAGTGTGTTCAAACCCGGACACGCAAGTGGTAAAAAACAACAATACCTTATTGTGCTGACTCATGTGGACTAACTTTTAAGGAAATCAGTTAATAATAGGCTATTAGGTTTGAACTCAGTTGATTTGATTAATGTCTATAATGACTACGTTACTTAAGTGAACGCTCAAGTGTAATGCAATGATCATAACACAAGGGAAGCACATCGCATGTGTATCTGACCTATTTTTAGAGGCATTCAGTATGGAATTTGACTATTCATAGATTAAGGGTGGGTTGCACCAACAAACTGCAATTCATCGATTGACCGTTAGAGATAGGCTCCAAAAGGGAGTCAAATCTGTATCTACCTCATGTTAAAGGTCCCGTTCTTCGTGATCCCATTGTTGAAACTTTAGTTAGTGTGTGATGTTGCTGTTAGAGCATAAATAATACCTGTAAAATTATAAAGCTCAAAGTTCAATGCCAAGCGAGATATTTTATTTAACAGAAGTTCCCTTTCAAAGCCTACAGCGAACGGCTGGCTTGGACTACATCCTGGTACTTCCTTCATAAATGACGTCAGTAGAACAGTAGAACAGACTAACCTCCGCCCACAAGACTACGTGAAAAAGGGGGCGTGGTCTTGTTGCTGTCCCACGTGGAGAAGAGGACGTGTCGCGTGGAGAAAAGGAAGTGCTGCGTTTGAGTGTGTTTGTCGCCATGTCGTCGAGACGCTGTTATTTTCATCCCGGAGTCAAATCACCTTTGTTTGGCTTTCCCAGGGACGCTGTAGAGATCATTAAGCGCTTATATCTCCCGTTAAGAGGCGTGACCTTTCCGTGCAACGTGCGCTAAGCTGCTGTCGAATCACAACACAGGAACCGCTGGCACAATCAGAACACGTTACGCATTTCTGAAGGAGGGACTTCATAGAATAAAGGAACTCATCAGCCGTTTTCAGGACAGTGAAAACAGCGGTGTACAGATGAGTCAATTGTGTTAAAAATACTGTGTTTTTTTTACACGCGAAACATGAACACATGTTATATTGCACACTGTAAACAAAATCAAAGCTTAAAAAAACACGAAGAACGGGACCTTTAAAATGCACAATTTAATCTTTAAGTAAAACTTTACAGCAGAAAAAAATATGTTTACAATATGTTTTGGTCTATATAGCTAACTTTTTCCTTCATGACAATGGTGAGGGGGTGAATTTCTTTACAACTCATCCGTTTTAATTACATTAAGCCTTAAAGTTCTGCATAATTAAGGGCGTGGCCACTTGAGTGACAGGTGGATTGCCACTATGGTCGAGCTAGGTGTGTGTGGTTTCAGCAAATAGGCACCTCAGCTCCACCCACGTCCCACCTCTTTGCCACGCGGGTTTTAGGCTTCAAATATGCTCTTCGGAAACTCACTGACACTACGTCCATATTTTTTTTTACAGTCTATGGTTGAGAGCTAGGGCCTGGTTAAAAACAAAGCCCTTAACAAAAAAGACATTACAGAAACCCTAAGTGAAACCTAAAGGTCTAATTACAAGGATATTTCCCCCAAAAATTTTAATTCTCTCATCATTTCTCAAGCTCAAGCTATCCCTGATGTATAAGACTTATTTCTCCAGACAAACGTAAATAAGGATGCAACAACTAATCGATAAAATCAATTAATAGCGAAACTAGGAAATAGGGATGGGCATTTCAAGCAAAAATAATATTCGAAGATCGCCGGGAATTATTCGATTTTTATTCGAAAATCGCAACTCCTCCCCCGCATGCACGCATGTAAAGGCTACACGCATATAAACAGAGAGAGAGGGAGAGAGACCATTCACACTCTCAATCTGTATGATAACAAACTGTTTAATTCATGAGGGAATAGGGTATATCAACTCAAGCCATATAATTATTGTAACATGCTGAAACATATGACTGTTATTTGACATCGCCCCAAGTTACCGCAACCTTTAAATGCCTAAAGTCTACAGTGTGCGCGTGAGGCGATGTGTTCTTCTTCTGTTGTCTCAGGGCGTTTTTACTCTAGCAGTTTAGTTCGAAATGGAGCACGGTTCGCATGAAAAATTGCTAATGTGAAAGCTTACATACAGAGCTTGGTGTGCACTGAGGTACCGAACCCGAGAACACACAACCGGAGTTCGGTTGCACTCGGAGCTGTGCCGCGATTGACGTGAATGTGAAACAACACTCGGGTGTGCACTTGTTCAGGAAGAAAAGTAACCAGCGCATGCGTTTTAGCCGATTACAATGTCATTAGTTCAGTAACATACATGTAAGTGATGATAGTGTTGATGATTTACCTGAGATACGATCGCGAGAGCGAGCCTGCAGTGTATTCGCGCATAGAGTGCAATCAGGGCAGCAAATGAATGGCAAATCACGGCTCCTCAAAAGAGTCTGTTTGCAAGCAGCAAAGCGACACACATACGGTTAACCCACGTGTTGTTTACTCAGCAGCACATAATAGCACCAAATTAGTTAAAAAAAGCCCAATATATTTGACCCGCGTTCTGTTTACTATCATGCCCGTGCACGTTTGTGATGACGTTAGATGAACGCAAACGCACTAGGGTTCAAGTTGAGTGTGAAACCAGACCAACACTGCGGAGGCGGAGGGAAGAATCACGCTCGGACCGCATCAAATGTGCCCAGTATAAACACCCTGAGATCTGACTGACCGCTTTAGGTGCGTTATTGGCAGCGCCTCCCTCTGGTCACATGAACGCGTCACCACCACACCGAAAACATGGGGATTTTTTTGAGGACGATAAACGCACAAACTATTCGATAGTCTATAATTAAATCAACTATCGAATATTCGAAAATCGAGACCCATCCCTACTAGGAAACCCAGTCACATCGCTTTACAGTAGCGAATAACCCATTTCTATGGACAACGCATATGGAAAATAGCAGAGGACACAAAGTGAGCTGCTGCAGGCAAGTTATCCGAAACATGAAATTGCTTTATATTTATAAGCGTCAAATAAAATCATAAGCATTATTTACTGCGTCTCGCTTCGACATACGTGTGCAGTTTAATGCTTTTGAGACAAATGCTTTTATTGTCACAGTAACACATTTTGTTATTTTGATCAAGTGTTCTAAGATAGAAGCATGTAAAGTGTGAGAGTATATACAATATACATATGTGTCTAATTTCAATGATATAACCTGTGTGTAGATATTTAAAGATGGCCATCTTTAAGCATGACTGTTTGGATTTATATGAAATGGTAATACTTTACAATAAGATTCAATTTCTAACATTAACTAAGATTAATGAAAGTAGTTCACTGATACATTTTTACATTTTAAAGTTGTATCTCTTATCTTAACCCTCAGAGCCCGACGGCATCGCCGACGACGTCACACGGCACCTCCGATAAATATCTATATTATTTCATGAAACTTTTATCGATTTTCTTACCGTTTTTTCCAGCAGAAAGCTAACGAGCTAGCCATCACGGGGGTGTCTTTGGTGTCTTTGTAGCCTTTACAGAAGGTTTTCTATCCAGCCTGGAACATGTGCATCTTTTTGGAGTTGTTCAGCAATAAATCAAAACGCTTACATCCAAGATATATCCACTTGATGTCCATAATTTATAAATTTTCAGTCATTTTTGCCGCTAGCGCGATGCTAGCTGCCATTTTGGATGAGGGTTTGACCAATGACAGGCTGATCCGTCATCCACGTTGGTGTGCGTCATTACGCATGAACCGCAGCTCTGTTATTGTGGATAGAGAGAGACACGGCTAGTGTTGAGGAGAGAGAGAGAGAGAGAGACGCGCTGCAGTTTTGAGTACTTTTGTGGAAAAAGTTTGAGGAGAAAGTTTGAGGAGAAGTTCCTGATAGGAACTGTTTTGAGGCTTGGCACCAGTAAATATCCAAAATCCAAAGAGGCCAAAAGCGCCTGGACTTTTTTTGGAAAAATGTAAATAGTTTTGGTTCTGTATAAGTTATCATGTTTATTCCTGAGTTCCAGGACTCCAAAGACTTGAACAAACTGTTTTCCAGAGGAAATATGCTTAGCTTTTATTTATTTGTGTGTGTTTTCAATAAATATTTGAGTGATTAAATTTCCGTTTTATGTTTTCATTTGTCTTTATGGTCCCATAACTTATTTTACATTCAGGTGACATCAATGCAACACAAATATACTGACAGTGCAGCTTGTCTTGAAAAAAAAGAGGTGTGTCAATTGTCTGTGCACAACAGGGTTGATGTTTTACAAGCTTTTTTAGTAAATAACACCAGGCGGAAAATTAATTGTAAAAATACCCTTAGGTCTCTGAGGGTTAAAGTAAACACACCAAGCCAGCATTATTATATTGCACAACACATTTGAAGCCATACGTATTCACCCATTGGAAAAGTGCTGTTATATACAGTAAATTAACCACAAACATTAACAATATAGCCATGTCTTACCTTGTGATAATCTTCGAGTCATTTAATTTGAAAAGCAATCAATTAATCCAAAGGGGAGCTGTGAGTGTTAAACAGCTTTCAAGAGGCTTATTGCTTGCTGTCCATTTTCAAGAAGTACACAACAAGTACATATACCGTTACCTTGCTTATGGACTGGATGGACACTTTGAGTCGCATTTTATGACCCTGTCCTACTCATTTACACAGATTGGTGTGTTGAGTCAGAGTGTGTTTTTATATCGCCTTTTCACAAACGATACTGTAACGCTTGTTTATACACGGGTTTTGTTACTGCCGGTGTTCAATGGAAGACTGCATTACCCATCACTGCTTGAGAACTACAGCAAACTAAGGCAACTCAAACATCTCAAAATACACCGCACTTTTTCGCATGGAGACCGTCCCTGCATCCCAAATATGACATGATGTTATAAAGTTTGAAAGTAATAGTTTTTTTATTGTGAATACAAATTAAATTAAGTAATATTTTGAGTTCTTTATTAGACATTTTTGAAATAGAAATCAACATTTAACAATGTTTTTACTGCCTTTCTGGGCCTTGAAAGTGTTAATTAAATTGCTGTCTATGGAGGGGTCCGAAAGCTCTCGGATTTCATCAAAAATATGAACGAAGGCTTTACGGGTTTGGACCGACATGAGGGTGACGAATTAATGAAAGAATTACAATTTTTGGGTGAACTATCCTTTTAAGACGTGACTTGGACTTAGCCTTTAGGGACTTGCGAACATGTCTGAAGTGCATTGTGTAGTTCACTTAACTAAGTCGATCACGCCACTTCTCACGCAAGCTTCTCAACACACTTTTTATGTTTTTTTGTTTTTTTTTGGTTTGTAGCTTCCAAATTCTTCTGGTTTAATAACTTTGATCATTTTAACCACATGGGGACCACACGGTTTCGTCTCTGCTCTTTGCGGATGACGTTGTTGTGTTGGCCCCTTCTAACCAGGACCTTCAGCATGCACTGGGACGGTTTGCAGCCGAGTGTGAAGCGGCTGGAATGGGGATCAGCACCTCCAAATCCGAGGCCATGGTCCTCAGTCGGAAAAGGGTGGCTTGCCCACTTCAGGTTGGTGGAGAGTTCCTGCCCCAAGTGGAGGAGTTCAAGAATCTAGGGGTCTTGTTCACGAGTGAGGGGAGGATGGAACGGGAGATTGACAGACGGATCGGTGCAGCTTCTGCAGTAATGCGGTCGATGTACCGGTCTGTCGTGGTGAAGAAAGAGCTAAGCCGTAAGGCGAAGCTCTCGATTTACCGGTCAATCTACGTTCCTACTCTCACCTATGGTCATGAGCTTTGGGTCATGACCGAAAGGACAAGATCCCGGATACAGGCGCTCGGGAGGAACTAGGAGTAGAGCCGCTGCTCCTCCACATCGAGAGGGGACAGCTGAGGTGGCTCGGGCATCTGTTCCGGATGCCTCCTGAGCGCCTTCCCGGGAAGGTGTTTCGGGCATGTCCAACCGGGAGGAGGCCCCGGGGAAGACCAAGGACACGCTGGAGGGACTATGTCTCCCGGCTGGCCTTG
Organism: Romanogobio albipinnatus; assembly: GCA_023566225.1. Taxonomy (NCBI): domain Eukaryota; kingdom Metazoa; phylum Chordata; class Actinopteri; order Cypriniformes; family Gobionidae; genus Romanogobio; species Romanogobio albipinnatus. The sequence continues at coordinate 51,837,353 of CM042247.1, forward strand.
GAACGCCTCGGTGTCCCCCCGGAAGAGCTAGAGGAAGTGTCTAGGGAGAGGGAAGTCTGGGCATCTCTGCTTAGACTGCTGCCCCCGCGACCCGGCCCCGGATAAGCGGAAGAAGATGGATGGATGGATGGATGATCATTTTACTCACTGTAAATCATGACATTTGATAATCACAACGGCAGTGTGTGGTTCATCAAGCATCAGCCGAGTGGCACCCATTCACTTGCATTATGTATGGCCTCACACAGATTGATTATTTTTCGTTTGTGTTTTTCTGGCGAAAGAAAATCACAAACATTGCGGATGGCATGAGGGTGAGTAAATGATGAGAGAATTTTCCTTTTTAGGTGAGCTATCAGTTACCTTAAGGATGTCATCAATCATTTTTGCCTAACTGATAAAGTGTTCTGTTATGCACTGTAACTAAGTCCTTAGTAACCATTTCACACCAAAAAATTTAAGAGACCAAAACAAGTCCATGCAATGGCTGCTTTTGTGTTAATTGAGGACGAGGAAGCACTGAGGCACATTTTTAGTCTTGTTCATAAGAGTAACTGATGGATTATAGTGGCTTTTTATAGTGTTCTTTTCAAATATTATTTTTTTCTTGTTCCAGCTTGGGTTTCTGTTTCTTGTTTACAGCACTGTTACACAGGTCGCACAACGTGCAAGGGAAATCACAAGAAGTATCGAACGCCAGAAAATTAAAATGAGAATTACAACTGGAAATGCACCTAATCAGAATGTTTGAGGAATATCAATACAGTGATGCCTTGCAAGTCCTGTAATAAGCTAGCATTCACAAAGAGAAGTACCAACACAAAAATCAAACAACATACAAAGAAGGTTGCCATTAGGACCCACCATGTACATCAAGATGTCTCTGATCATCACCATAGCCGTCTGGTGGTCATTCCAAGCTTGATTCAGTGTTTGCAGAAAGTTGTTATTCAGGGAGTTTAACACATCCTCACGTACCTTTTAAAGGACAAAAAAAAAGGATATAAGGAAAGGATAAACAACCTGTTAATTCATATCAATTGGTTGTGTGATAGAAAGGTGGTCCGGTCACTGTATCAGCTCACAGCAGGCACATAGTGCAGTAATGTGTGAACGTTTTGTAAAGAAATTAAACGGGTCGCACCTCAACAACTATTTGCACTCCCACAAATGCTCCCAAATATAGTTTGAGGTTGCACAGATTAAATTCCAGGAGCAAATGCGACCAACATGGTCGCAATTTCAAACTAGGGGTGGGTGATATGGCAAAAATATCATACCACGACTCAATCACGATTCTTTATCATATTGGTTTTTATTATTTTGCAAGTGACCAAAGTTACACCTTACATTTACACAACATGATATACAAATGAAATAAATAGTACTTTTCAGCTACAGTAGGTGTATTTAACAGTAGCATTCAAGTAAGAAATTAAATTAACAAATATAAAAATAAAACACTATATAGACTTCACTGTATAATAGGGGTGTAACGGTACACGTATTGAACCGTTTCGGTACAGGGCTTCCGGTACGGTGCACGCGTGTACTGAACGGTTATGAATGTAATCTTTAACAGTTAACAGTCGGCTTGTTGTAAGCGCGGAACACACTTCAATCCGAGTTCCCACACGAACATATTAAGTATTCAGTCCATTTTATCACGAAATTCAAACGATAAATGCCGTTTTGACGCTCTATGTGGCGTGACTGGTCACTGATCACAGTTCAAGCGGCCGCGCGACGCGCGTGAACGCGATCATCTGTGAAGGCGATCGATCATCTCTTACTAAAGATTCAAGAATAAACATGATTAGAATGACCATCTGAAGGTATACTGAGGATACATTACAATTTACTGTCATGTATATATGTGGTGTAATCGTTAAATCAGTGTTTCAACGGCGGAAAGACATCAATATAACGGCTGTAAACTAAACAATGTCATGTAACGTTAGCATCACATTTACCTCAGGCAGTCATTCAGTGTCCACAGAATTTTATTCACTAGAGAAATCAACTCTTTCGCTAAATATATGCTCTATATTAGCCGTTATATTCATCATATTCTACTGAACCTGTTAGTGATGTCTTGATTATTTCATGCATGTTAAATAAACCTGTCATGAAAATGACAGACACTGTATATAAATTATTATATTTCAACAACGATTTGGAGAAAAAAACTATTTTATAATTAGACTTAGAAGTTAATGCAAAAACTGCCTTATGTGAAGTTTACATGTGTGCACACAATGTGTTATTTGAGTGTTGATTATTATACCTAAAAATAAATAGCAACTGAATTTAGGCTAATAGTTTGGGCTCTGTTGTGAACCTTTAATATTAATGACATGTAAGGGCTCCCTATATCATTTACAGAAATATCTTAAATAAACTTTAAAATATAATTTAATTCATTCAAGGACAGACACTTTTTCCCCCAGTAAACCACTGTTAAATATAAAAAATAAATAAAAAGCAATTTTGTAAATCTGCTGTACCGAACTCGTACCGAACCGTGACTTCAAAACCGAGGTACATACCGAACCGTCAGTTTTGTGTACCGTTACACCCCTACTGTATAAATTATATATTGATTCTTATTAAAGCTAATATATAAACGGTCTCAGTCAAGTGCAGGTAGTGATTTTCTCTTTGTGTTTTTTTGTTTCGTTTTATTATGAACATTTAAAGGGATAGTTCCCCCAAAAATGAAAATTCTGTCATCATTTACTCTCTCAAGGCGTTTTAAACCCAAATTAGTTTCTTTCTTCTGTTGAAAATAAAATTTATTTTGAAGAATGTGGGAAACCAAACCGTTGCTGGTCCCCAGTGACTTCCATAGTATATTTTTTCCAACTATGCAAGTCAATGGGGACCAGCACATGTTTGGTTACCCACATTCTTCAAAATATCTTCAACACAAGAAAGAAATGAATAAAGGTTTGGAACAACATTAGAAGTGTAGGGCTGCGCGATATGACCAAAATCTCATATCCCGATAACGATATATATATCACGATATAGTACATTTTCTGTAAATTCGATCAATTAATAGTTTATTCACATTGACGACATGGAAAGGACTATTTCAGTTTTTACATTTTAATGTTTATAGTCATTCATATGTGATTATTTTTCTCCCTTTATTTAGAAGTGTTAGTCATTGAATCGTTCATTTAAAAGATTTATTCCCAAACGCTGATTCATCAAATAACGAAACAAGTCGTGATGAATGAGACATTGACTCAAATTATTCCATCTTCAAGAGTCTATGTTACATGTAGTGTCGCGCGGGCAAAAGCCTGTTTTACTCTGGTTTATTTTTTAGCATTTTTGTCGTAGGGCTGGACGTATCGACGTAATTGTCCCATGTCGGTTGTTCTGGCTTTTAATCTTGTTAATATTTTCTCCTTAAAAACATACTACAGCGCATGTAGTCACGTGACTCCACCGTGTCCAGTCAGCGGCATGGAAGCAACACAGACTGGCGAACTCAAACAGAGTCAACGCACGTAAACAGCATCCCAATGAAAGTGTGTCAATTGCATGTGTTTACTAAACTATCGGAGTCAGTTGGTACTACATTAGCCTACTATAATATTGAAGGTAAAAATTTAATGATTTGTATATAACCAAATTTTTGGGAATAATAGAAGAAACATTTAAATGGTGGCTGTCATAAAAACTTGCCAGATATATTAAAACATGCATTGAATATTGAAGAACATTAAAAATGTAAATTAATATGTAATGTGGTGCATATATTTATCAAAATGCTCCTCTCTGGAGTTCATTTTTCTAGCTGACTAACGAGTTTATGGACACTGGCTATCTGGAGGTAAATGTGACGTTACTTGACATTGTTTACAAGCTGTTTTACTGAGGTCTTTCCGCGGTTAAAACACTGATTGAACGATTCCATGTGACCTGATAAGGATTTTGTCAAGTTGTACTGTATCTTTCAACACACTTTCAGACACTCATTTATGCTTATTTCACACTGTAACTGGTATTAAGGTGGAAGAGAAGATCAGTTCATGCTCGCTCCGCGCTGTCGCTTCTCTTGAGCTGAGCTGCAAAACGGTATTTATGTTTTTGAATTTGAAATCTGAGACTGTTTCATACCCATGGAAAAAAGCACAAAGATTATTGCCATTTATTGGATGGAAGGCACGCGACAACGTCCCGTTCATTCATCAACTGAAAACAGGATGACTAATCGATTCTTGGGTTTTAAGAATCGATGTCGGTTCGTAAAAATGAGAATCAATCAAAATCGAGAAATCAATATTTTTTACCCAGCCCTAATGTTTACTATTAGCTGCTGTCACTTTAAGACCTGCACACATCTAATACAGACACGCATCGGATTTTCTCTTAAATGTTTATTTTCACTTTAGACAAACAACCATGTTTATGTAAACCTTGTGTGTATTTGACAGTATTAGCCTAATAAAACTAGAAAGATATCTGTTGTCAAAGCTTTAGCGCCTGTGTGCTTCGGCTGTTTACGCTCAGAAAAGTGCATGCTAGAACAGCGCATCAGCACACAAATGAAATGCTTAACCGGCAATGCTTTAAAGCACATGCAAATAATGAACTTTTGTGAAGTGCAGTGTCCCGTACCCCTGCGTTAACATGTGATGTGAATGTACGTCGAGTTGTACAGTTTGACGGAGGCACCAGAACTGAACTGATAAACTGCACAATACTGTAATATTTCTTCAAAAACAGATCGTAGACACATTATAATTGTCCACTATCAAAAACGTCATATTGCACACCCCTATTTCGAACCTTGCAGATTAGACCCCAGCACCCTCAGGGTGAGGAAACGAGGAAAGATAGAGACATATGGCTCTTACTTTGTTGATAAGATGTTCTGTTACCACCTCTCTCAAGCCTGTATAGAGCTTCTCTCCATGTTTGTGTAGTACCATGGTGTAGGCGTTCCTGTAGAGCTCCTCGAAGCTCAGCCCACTGTTGTTTTTCCTCTGGATCTCCTGAATAGCATTTTTCAAGAGGTCCCAGATGTTGTTGACATATTTCTCATCCATGGTCATCTGTAACGGGGTGGAGATGAAATGGAGAGAAGTGGGGAAACCATTAAGGGAGAAGAGGTGATACATGTCATGATGCTGCCAGTCGTTTGAAAATAGCGTGATAATGAAGTTTGCCCAAATAAAAATGTAAAGCACTCTTATTCATGCAAGGCAACATAGCATCAGTACATAAGGGCTTACAGAAGCAGTACATTCCTCTTACTATGGCTCAACATAACCTTTAATTGGAAACAGATTATCAATCTAACCTACATTTATGTTGGGGTGTAACGATACCCTCATGTTACAATTCGATACATAACACGATACTGAACTCAAGATATAATATTATTGCGATACTCAAAGGCACATGGTAAAAGGTTAACTAAATAAAAGGCACTGTTGATTAAATTGGTTTTACATTGGGATGGAAATGAATAGGCTTGGACTTGGTGCTGGTAACCCAATGCACAGGACAATGCTGACACCAGAATAAAAATATTCATGATTCTGAAGCTGAAAATACAGAATTGTTTTAGACGAATATGCTTGCACTCTACTAACTAGATACATTTAAAATAACTTACGCCACTTTTTACTGGTAACATACGAAATTTGGCATTAGCAGGACCCACAAATAACCCAATTGCATTATTATACATTGTATTCAAAATTGCATACCTCCTTGAAAACGAGATGATGCATCTCAAGGGGTTTATCCTAAAGAATAAAAATTTTTACTACTAAATTAGCCTGGATGCCAGACGAACTTAGCCCCGCCCACAAAATATTTTGCACGGGCAGTTATTATTCTAATAATTGAACGCCCCGGAGTCAATTATTCCGCTTATACTACGGTTACCACACCTCAAGACATCGATCCGAAGATATATTTAAAGGGATTCGTCCGGTTTTTGTACTTAAATCGCTATTGTGAGTAGGACTATTTCTTCCGCGTCTCATCCAACGGCTCTTTTGCTAGTTCAGAAACGTCATTTTAAAGCTGTTAACGAAGGCTTGAGCCGTTGATAGCAGACTACTGCAGTTATTAATAAAGTTATTAGAGAGAGAGAGAGAGAGAGAGAGCGAGAGAGCGAGAGAGCGAGAGAGAGAGAGAGAGAGAGAGAGAGAGAGAGCGAGAGAGCGAGAGAGAGAGAGAGAGAGAGAGAGAGAGAGAGAGAGAGAGAGAGAGAGAGAGTGCTTGTGTGAATTAGGCTGCCTCTGTGCGTCTCTAAACAGCTGTTTTTACCTCGCTAGTGAAAAAATGTCACGTGTAGCCTTTAAGTTGCTCCACTATATAGGCTAACTGATCAAATGGTCAGGGCAGCGCTGACACCTTTAGTGTAAACTGTAGTGTGTGTGCGAGTGTGTGTGATTTCAGTAATGAGACAGAAAAGCTTGTCTCTGATGTCCGCTTCCGTCTGTTGGTTTTCATCTGGACTGTCTAATACTGCTGCCGCCCAGTTGTTGAACGTTTTATATTCACCGTAAATATTAAGATTTACTTTAGGAAAATCGTCTGTCATGTTGTTGTTTTTTAGTCCTGTAATGTCCGTTATTACAGTTAACTATGCGAAGTGATATGCAGCTGTAATGCGGTCAAGAGCTGCTGGAACTACGTTCGCTGTGCGTCTCCCAGAAAATAATTGCACACCTCAGAACGTTCATCAGCCAATCAGATTCAAGCATTCAACGGCCCCATAGTATAAATGATATTATTATGAAAATGTTGCCAATTTTTCCTCCCATTATTACTCTTTTCATTACATATTGCACCAAGAACACATTAATATGCAAATTAGATGCAGTGAACAGATGCATTGTATTGAATGGGAAAATTTTACCCACATATTTAATAAAGTAAAATAGTATATGAATAAAATATCATTTCATTAGTTTCTTATGCTCTAAACAATGTAATGACATAAATATCAGCTGAATATTCAGCCCAAACAGATGTGATTCAGAACAAGAAGTCTTGCCAATAACGGTGTATTTTGGTTTTACAGTATTTATTTGACTACTAAGACTAGTAAACAGTAAACACACACACACACTGTGTTTCTTCGTGGGCAATAACTAAACACTCACTAAAACCCCAGAAAGATATGAGCATTTGCGACATACACATGCATTGATGGGAAAAGTTAATAGACAAATCAACCTCTGCCACAAGTAACATTACTAGCACAAATCTCTTCGACTAGTGTTTAACACACATGCACAGGTGAGTGTATATTATTTGGGTCATGGCGCATTTGTTTATGATTATCAGCTGCTGTTAAACAGGTTAGCCAGCTAACAGGCTCGTTTTCTTATGTTTTTTGGGGTCAAAATGACAACAACAACAAGCCTAGATCAAACTGACACCCCTCTCATGATGTTTACTTGATTATTTGTGGGATTTGGGAAAATATCGAGGCAGTGTAAAGGGATTTGTCCACATAGGCCTGCCTGCTTGAATCCCCGGAGCTCGAGTGTTTGTCTCGCCGCTCTGAGCGCTCATACTCACAGGAAAGGCTCGTATCCTCATCTTGGTGTCTTTTTTAGTACCCCCTTTGCTGAGATTTGACATGTCTGGCTTATTCCCCGCCGTTGTCTCCTTTCACATGAAAGTCTTCTCTGACAAAAGACGGGGAACACGGATACTGAGGCAGCGCTGAGCCCCCACTTGACCTTCTTCGCGAGTCGCACTCTTCGGACTTGTTGACAACCGCTTCGCGTTCAGACACTTTCGGGCTCCAAGAGATGGCGGACGCGCAAATCTCGCGGATTCTCATCGCCGAGGGAACTCACGCGAGATCTTATACATCATATTTAAAGATTCTTACAATACAGTAGGTAGGTGGCGCTGTCGCCTCACAGCAAGAAGGGACTCGGTCGAGTCCCGGCTGAGCCAGGAGGCCTTTCTGTCTGGAGTTTTTTTTTCCCCCTGTGTCTGCAATCCAAAAAACATGCAGTATAGGTGAATTGTAGATGAATTGTAGAGTCCCTAGCAATGTAAAATTCATGCGTTGGCGAGAGATGGCCCAGACAATCACCAAGAGTCGGGTACGACTGAAATGGTTAATGAATGAATTGGATTATTTAAGGTAAACATCATATTATGTGACTATGCATTACTTTACAGAGAGCTATGTTCTGCTTTAGAACAAATTGTGCTACGGAAACCATATTGGAATAACATTATAGAGAATGTAGGCCTACTTTTTATTGCAATTTTAACAGATAGCTACAATAACACACAAACAGTGTCGTTCAAATTATAAACAAGCTGTGGCATAATAGTTAACAAGAGAAATTATTTAAAAGTAACCTAATTAATCTATTGAACATTTTCCTAAGAAATGGAAGAGAAAGAAAACAAGAAGAAAAAGAGGGCACAAAAATGATGATGAAAGCATATTAGGAAAGAATATTAAACATGGCACAATTTCTAAATGTTTTTATAGCTTACTTATTAATAGACATTGAGATTGTGTTTAAATAGAGATTCAGTTTTGTTCTTATGCTTATTAAATGTAAAATGTACTTGTGTATTTGCATTTATGGATATACAACTTTCCAATAAATAGAAGGTTTATACAAAAACTTGCTTTGATTAGCTTCTTGTCATTAATATAAAACCCCAAAGAATGTTAGGAAAAGGGTTAGGGAATATATTAGGTTAGGAAAAATCACAAAACACATTTTGGGCAATAGGCATTTCAGAAAGACAAATCAAATGTCACAAAAAGAGCAGGTTGTGTCAGCGTTACTTCAAAATTTCTGCAAAAAATGCTTGACATGCTTTAACTTAATTTGATAAGAAAATTATCTGAGGGAGTGACCATACATATGCCCACTTATCATCAAAAATGTTATTCCAATAAGAAATGGTGGAAGGAATTGAGGTTTCAAGGTCAAAAATGAAAGACCTGATTTTGTGATTGGATTTTAGTACAGAGATACAGATAAAACCAACCACAGTGGATTCAGGGCTGAGACACTATTATTGTTTCTGAAGATCAAATTTCCAAAGAGATGGCCTTTTAAACTATATTCAATTCTTAGAAACAAAATCAGTAGTTCTATCGCATAACCAATTCACACAATTAACATCACACCATTACTGAACTAGTTTTCAAGAAACAAGGATTTCCTCTTATGTAGAATATTACAGTTATTCCAAATAAACAAATTGTGTGGCCAGAAATTATGCTTGTAAATAAGACCCCAAACCAAAAGCATTTGCTCAACAATTGCACATTAAAAGAAAATATATACCTCCTAATTGAGAAAAGACATATCGTGGGATTACACTCCAAATAGAAGATTGATTACGGAGGAAGCGTTTAAACCAATTCATTTTTAGGGTATTATTAAGGGAGTCAAAATCAATCAAATTTAAGCCGATCTTATAGGGTGACCAGACATCCCATTTTTCCTGGGACAGTCATGTATTTCAGCTGTATTTTTAGGGTTCTGACTTATTATGAAAAAAATGGTACAATAAAAAAATTGATGGTACAACACCTTGCAAGATCAACATCTTTGTTGATCCTGGAACAACATTCCAAGGATATAATTAGGTTTAGGGGAAGGGATAGGGTTAGTTGTTCCAAAAACTCGTCTAAGACTGATGGGTGATATAGGGCTTTTTCCTCATCAGCTCCAAAATTATGGAAATTTTTACCGATTGAGATAAGGCAAGCTCAATCCCTTTGCATTTTTAAATCTCGCCTTAAAACTCATTGTTTTTATGGTAGCTTTTTATTGAACGTTTGTATCAATTTTATATAGCTTTTAATTGTTTTGGATTTAACATTCTCCTTCTTTTTTATTAATTTTTCTTTTTTGTTTATTGTTTATTTCTATTTTTGTGTACTATGTTTTGTCTGTTTCTGTAAAGCGCTTTGAGGTGTACATTTAAAGGTGCTATAGAAAATAAAGATGTATTATTATTATTATTATTAACCTTCCGGTTAGTAGACAACCTACATGAACCATTGAGCCACTGCCGCCCCAACTATCTTTTTAGTTTAACAGAACATGTAAGTGTGAGCAGCTCTGCTCAGTTAAGGATAGGCTACTTCTCTTCTCCACTAGGTAACAGAGATATTGAAATATTGAGTGTTGATTATTAAATAAATTTGATTAATTGATTATAAATAAATGTAATTGAATTTTTGGCTTCGGTTTTCGGCCGAGTGCATCCTGAATTTTCACTTCGGCAGGTTACCACTTTTTATGCAGTGTACATTTTAGTGTGCCACCCTAGGTGTTTTACTTTCCCCCTCTGGCCGTCCCATTAGTCATTTCCTGGAGGCGCCCCTGGCGAAACATCAGAGGGTCTTCGATCTCTCATTAGGGTCTCATTCATGTTGTTGCGTGGGCTCGTGCTGTATCTCCTGCAGTGGAAGGTCCGGGACTCTCTGATATACAATTTTGTAAATAGTTGATAAAGAAAAACTGTATTTGTTTTTGAATTCTCATTTATTGCTGGATTGAACTGTAGCTTGGTATTATTTTTTAATCATGATGGACATGGAGGTGGATGATTGATCTATGGAATATAAAAAAAGAGTAATTCAACTGTAAGCTTTCAAATGCCAGAGGAAAACAACCTGATCGAGAAATGGTAAGGAAATGTACATTTTATTTTAACTGCAGCAAATGTTCTGTGCATTTAGCTTTATTGCATTTTTATTGATGCATGTATAGTATATACAGTTGAGTGAATAAATACCTCTTTATAAATCCCATATAGGCCTAGAATTTATATAAGATATACAATATAAATTTTTTTTACTGCATAATACATGTAGGGCTATATGTAATAAATATAAAATTATAGGGCTATATCAAATAAAAACAATATACACTGACCATCCTTATTGTAAGATACAAATCCGTAGAAAAACAGAAAAGGTACTGGTAATGGTCTGCCAGGACATTTTATGTTATTTCCTTTAACCCTGAAACAACAACAAAATATGAAAGAAACCCCTTTTTAGGGTGCTGTTTACAAAAGTTTACATCCATTTTACAAAAGTTAAATGCCTTGGGATCATATAGCCATTGTTGAGAAGAGCTCAAAATACTGGAAAAGCCATGCAGTGGGATATTTCTTAAGAATGGTGGACAGCTTCACGCAGGGCAAAACAGGGACTATGCTATCACAAAACATACAAACAGTCATTGATTGTTGAGGAAGATGCACAATAATAAAAACTAAGGGGATCTATACTTTGAACATTATCATTTATCAATCCATTCATTATGTTGTTATAAGTAGGGATGTGCAATTAATCGAGTCATTATATAATCGCGATGTGAGCATACCCAATTTCAAAACCGCAGAAAGAACGATTTTCTCGTCAGCCCCCTCGGTGAATATGAATGCAGCACGCCTGCTGGAACAGAACCGAGCGGGTTTACTGTTACGATAATGGAACAAAGGTGGATTCAGGGAAAGAGAAGGACATTTACTTAGGAATATTTTGGATACAGGAGAGATGATGTATCATAGAGCCAGGTAATTTGCAAGACCTGTTGCAAACTATTGTTGCGGCAAAACAGAGTAGGGGACATTCACACAGAATGTGTTTTTGAGGTTAAAAACACGAGATGCGTTTTTTGTGTTTTTAAGTTGAACTTCTTTTACCTTGAGCGCCACGTATAATGTGTTATGCGCGAGATGCTGCAAAAGATGCAAGATGCGAGAGCAAAGGTTGAAGACATATGTCTAGCACGTGTAGAGAAAAAATGCCACATTCAAAACCAGTTGAACACAAATCAATAATACAAGCATTTGGAACTGCACAACATATGTTCAAAAAGCCATGAAGAAATAACCGGCGGCGTCACTTATTATTTACACAAAGATATGGAGCCAGCTTCCAAAAAATTAAACAGACAGGAAGTATTGTTTCAAAATCTTGATTAAAATCGAAATCACAATATTGATAAAAAAATCACGATAGTACTTTAGTATCGCACAGCTCTAGCAGTAAGTATTTACAGTCAAACCGAAAATGATTCAGACACCAGATTTTACTAGTGGGTGCAGGACACTATAGTTCATTTATGTAAGTGAGGATAGCAAAATACATTAAACCGTGACATATTATACCCAAAAATTCTTCACCAGTAAAAAGTTTGGGACCAAAATGATTCGGACTGAACAAAATGATGCATTGCTTGGTCATTGGATGACCTAAATTGGTATTATCTACTGTGTGCTTAAATTTAACAGCTGATTGGTTGATTGTAATCCATTACCAGTGTTGGGGGTAACGCATTACAAGTAACTTGAGTTACGTAATAATATTACTTTTTCAAGTAACTAGTAAAGTAACGCATTACTTTTCAAATTTACAACAAAATATCTGAGTTACTTTTTGAAAAAAGTAACTCAAGTTACATTTTCACATTTATTTGACTGACAGCTCTCCTGTCCTCATGTTGAGAAAAATTGAGAGTAAGTGCAGAAGCGTTGTGTGTAAATGTGTTATTGTAGTTCTAGACTAAATAAGCATTTATTTATCTCACTTGCAAAATAAAGATTCTGTCCTCCTCAAAATTAATAAAATCAGTCAAATGCAAAATCAGAATACTATGCAAACCTCAAATATATAAATGTTAAATATAACAAATATTTTTATACATTTAATCTACCTTTATTGACCAATATCTTGCTACTTACCTTCGATGATTCAGTTAAACCATGAGCAAATATTACTAGATTTTTTGTTTTTATTGGTAAAACTTTTTCGCTCCTGCGTTCTACTCTTCCATTATCCAGAATGGCAGCACATTTTTACCTCAGCCTGAGGCGTATTAGTTCAATTTTGGTATGAAGAGGTCTTTACATTTTCACAAAAATATAACTTTTTTTGCTATTAAAAAACAAAACAAAAAAACAAGCCCTGCCCAGGTGAGAAAAAGTAACGCAAAAGTAACGTAACGCATTACTTTTCTTAAAAAGTAACTAAGTAACTCAATTAGTTACTTTTTAAGGGAGTAACGCAATATTGTAATGCATTACTTTTCAAAGTAACTTTCCCCAACACTGTCCATTACACACCTTTCTATCAAAATTATCTGACATTATCACAATTCATTTATTGTCATATTTTATTACTAAACTTTAGCGAATAAACGGTGATGATGTGAGAAAATGTGGAAGAGAATTTTGGTTTGACTGTATAATATGAAATAGCTTGGCATTACTAAATAACAAACCAAATGCTATTTTTTGTGATTCATGGTATTTTTAATGATATTCGTTGCAGATTCTGTAAAGGGTATGCAGACTTATGTACCTAAAAATAAAATACTTCCCTCAGCCTGAAATTCTGGAACATTTCGGAAAAACATAGTCTGAGTCTACCTTCATTAGTTTACCCTTGCCTGAATATAACTCGTTTTGGAGGACAAATTATTCTAATTTAGGACGTTTTTTTGTTATATGTTTGAAACCAACATACAAACCCACTTGTAGAGAAAGCACACATTGTGCTATAGAAGTTTTGACTTAAACTGATATATAGCCCTTGTAACAACTAGCCTTGGTCTCCTCTGTGTATTATCATTAACTCTTTAATAATAAACTCTCATGTCCAGTATGGATTCATCAACACATGTTTGAAGTCTCTAGTGATCGACAGGTTTGGAGAAGAGACATGGGACAAACTAAGGTGAGCATCCATAACACTCATATGAATTACTGGATTTTACACAGAAAAATTACTGATTTTGATGGGATTTTTTGCAGGGATAAGGCAAGGGTTCAAGACACCTTTATAACTTATGAAGTGTACGCAGATAACATCACCATGCAATTAGTCACAGAGGCCTGCAAGATGCTTGGTAAAGCTCTTTCACTTCTTTCTTTAGACTTTGATTTTCAGAGCACCCAGCAGTATTTATTAGAAAGTGCATGCACAGTCAAAGATAATGCATGCTTTCTTTGTCTATCCAAAGACCTTGAACAAAGTGTGGTGCTGAGGCAGTTTGGAGAATACTTCTTTGAATTCTGCAAAAGGTCTGGATATGATCATATGTTGCGCACCCTTGGAGGAAATCTATTTGAGTTTATGGAGAATCTGGATTCACTGCACAGCTATCTCTCTCTTTCCTACAAGGTAGAGTGAGCAGGACATTATTATTCTCATAAATATCTTGAGGAGAATTTCGATCAAAGACACTGTTTCATAATTTATTTGTTAATCCAGAATTAATAACCCACTTTTGATGTGCCAAAATAGGAGCTTTCTTTCTCACTCAATAATACTTTTCATTCATGCATTCAGAATCAGTTATAAATATTTATTTTTGTGATAAGAACTACAAAAACATATGGTGTGGTCTTTCATATGCATCTATAGGCATAATGTGGTAACACTTTACTTGCAGGGGTGCGCATAAGACTGACATGACACCTTCATAATCATGACTTGACACATGCCATGAATATGAAGGAGTTTGTATGCATGTTCATGACAACTGTCATTAAGTGTCATTCGCTCAATTATGTCATTTTTAATGCAAAGATGACATTATTTGAGATGTCTTTGTTATGACAACTTGACATAAACCAATACATCATAACCTGTCAGTGTCTTTGTCATGACAACTTGACATTACCAGGACAACATAACCTGTCATAAACATGACATAGCAGATTAATTATCAAACTTAAGTATTCAAATATTAAATATTATCCAAATTACGTGTTAATACTCTGTCAAATTATTTTATATAAGTGTCATGAATATTTTCCTTGACCTAAATTACAGTGGTACAAGTTGAATTTGTCATTAAAATGTCATTAAGTGTCAATTAACTGTTTAGGAAACTTTTTTTTTTTTTAAACATTATGAACTGAAAAATATTCACAACGCTGTTATAAAATAATTTGACAGAGTATTAACCTCTTAACTGTCACCGTCCCACAGGTGGGACGCCTGGTGCTCTTTTTTGATCGCCTTTTTTCGTATCATATATTTAAGTAATTACCATAAATTAGGTATCAATTGAAAGCTTACAAACTCAAAATTCATCATGTGAAAACCGCTTTGACATCGGACATTGTGTTACCATGGAAACGTTACTCTAAATTATTCTAGCAGGCTCCTCCCCTAGTGGGCGGTGTCATGTTTCATATTACAACAATTATTTTAACTACTTTATAATCAAAATCTTTTCCAATCTTGACAAAACACATATTTTTGGAAAGGTCTGAGTCTCAAGGGTCCATATTTAGTGACTGTTTTGTGATGGAAGTGATATTTGGACAGAAATTCACAGGAAAATACATCAAAAAAACAATAAATGAAATTTGAATGACACCCGGTGGCTATTTTGGGTACAGCACCTAAACAAAATCTCATGGGGACTTCAATTTTTGTGATATCAACTTCAAATTTGGAACACAAATTGGTCAGACATATGGCTTTGATTTTATAGTAATTTTATAGTAATTTTTTTTTTGTAAAATATATATTTTATATGAAATAAAAAATATTTAGTACAGTATTTTTCATTTACAGTAAATTTAAACTTCCATATTTTGAATGGCTTTCACTTCAGCAATAATCTGCAGAGTGTCGTCTTTAAAACGAGACCAAACTTTGGTCTATATTCCAAAGCATTCTTGAATTACAGCCCTTTAAGTTTGAATAGTGCATTTTCATGTGTATTCTCAAAAAGGGGGGTGACAGTTAAAGGGTTAACACTTATTGACATTTTAATGACAAATTCAACTTGTACCACTGAAAAAAAGATTTATGACAGGTTATATTGTCTTGGTAATGTCAAGTTGTCATGACAAAGACACTGACAGGTTATGATGTATTGATTTATGTCAAGTTGTCATAACAAAGACATCTCAAATAATGTCATCTTTGCATTAAAAATGACATAATTGAGCGAATGACACTTAATGACAGTTGTCATGAACATGCATACAAACTCCTTCATATTCATGACATGTGTCATGTCAGTCTTATGCACACCCCTTCAAGTAAAGTGTTACCCATAATGTCTATAGCAAATTTGTGTTGTCTTTATTTTTATTTTAGGAAATGAATGCACCATCATTCCGTGTAGAAAAAAACAATGACGGCACCTTGCTGTTACACTACTACTCAGACCGACGAGGTCTTTGTCATATTGTCCCTGGTAAACAATTATCTATCTATGCATCCTATGCATGTGCATAACCAGGAAGTATTGACATTTTATGATTGACTGTTCAAATTCTGATGCTGTAGGTATCATCGGAGCTGTGGCCAAAGACTTCTTCAACAGTACAATAAAGATGGAAATTGTGAACCAGATAGAGGAAGTTGAGAGGATGGGGAAAAAAGAGCATATTGTTTTCCTCATCACACAGAGCCCAGAGTTCCTCGACAAAGTATGCACTGAAAATGCTTTCTCACCAACTCTACACAAGAGATCTAAATATGTTGTAACATCATGCTTTTATGATTTCGCAGTTATATACAACATTATGCAGACTATCGAGGATTAGGGTTTTGCTTGGGCATATACAGTAAAATACACCTACACTGTTCTCTTTCCAGGATTTTTCTGAATGGTCCCACCAGAAGAAGTCTCAAAATCACGTACAGAAAAACCACTGGGGCACAGTCAGAAGTTTGATACATCCAAAAAAGGGTAAAGATGGAATAAAAGCATTTGTTCTAGAAAGACCAGGATGTATGTACAACCCCAAATCAGAAAAAGTTGGGACAGTATGGAAAACGCAAATAAAAAACAAAAGAAGTGATTTCTAAATTTACTTTGACTTGTATTTCATTGCAGACAATATGAACACAAAATATTTCATGTTTTGTCTGGTCAACTTCATGTCATTTGTAAATATGCATCCTTTCCTGTCATTCAGTCCTGCAACACATTTAAAAAAAAGTTGGGACAGTAAAGCATTTACCACTTTGTAATGTTGCCATTCCTTTTCACAACACTTAAAAGACGTTTAGGGACTGAAGACACCAAGTGATGAAGTGTTTCAGGTGTAATTTTGTCCCATTCTTCCTGAAAACAAGTCTTAAGGTGGGCAACAGTGCGGGGTCTTCGTTGTCGCATTTTGCGCTTCAAAATGCGCCACACATTCTCTATTGGAGACCGGTCGGGACTGCAGGCAGGCCAGTCAAGTACCCGTACCCTCTTCCTCCGCAGCCAGGACTTTGTAATGTGTGCAGAATGTGGTTTTGCATTGTCTTGTTGAAATATGCATGGACGTCCCTGGAAAAGATGTCTTCTTGAAGGCAGCATATTATGCTCCAAAATCTCGATGTACTTTTCAGCATTAATGGTGCCTTCACAGAAGTGCAAGTTACCTTTGCCAAGGGCACTGACACAACCCCATACCATGACAGACCCTGGCTTTTGGACTTGTTGCTGGAAACAGTCTGGATGATTCTTTTCTTCTTTGGTCCGGAGCACACGGCGTCCATTCCTCCCAAAAAATACCTGAAATACTGATTCATCTGACCACAGTACACGTTTCCACTGTGTGATGGTCCATCCCAGATGCCTCCGAGCCCAGAGAAGTCGACGGCGCTTCTGGACACTGTTAACATAGGGCTTCCTTTTGGCACAGTACAGTTTTAACTGGCATTTGTGGATGTAACTACGTATTGTGGTACTTGACAAAGGTTTGCCAAAGTAGTCCTGAGCCCATGTGGCGATATGGCTTATAGATGAATGACGATTCTTGATGCAGTGCCGCCTGAGGGATCGGAGATCACGGTTGTTCAGCTTAGGCTTGCGCCCTTGTCCTTTACGCACTGAAATTCCTCCAGATTCCTTGAATCTTTTAATTATGTTATGCACTGTTGAATGTGAAATATCCAAATCTCTTCCTATCTGTCTTTGAGGAACATTGTTTTTAAACATTTCAATAATTTTCTCACGTATTTGTTGGCAAACTGGCGATCCTCGGCCCATCTTTGCTCCTAAAGGATTAGACCTTTCTTGGATGCTGCTTTTGTACCAAATCATAATTACAATCACCTGTTGACATCACCTGTTTCAAATCACATCATTATTTAACCATTTTACCTCATTACTAGCCCTAAATTGCTCCTGTCCCAACTTTTTTTAAATGTGTTGCAGGTCTGAATGACAGGAAAGGATGCATATTTACAAATGACATGAAGTTGACCAGACAAAACATGAAATATTGTGTGTTCATATTGTCTGCAATGAAATACAAGTCAAAGTCAATTTAGAAATCACTTCTTTTGTTTTTTATTTGCGTTTTCCATACTGTCCCAACTTTTTCTGATTTGGGGTTGTATATGAGATACAACGTAAATTGACAATTATTTTTTGAAGTCTACAGTTATACCTCTTAGCTGAGCATCCTCTTTAGTCAATCACAAACTGATTTTCTGATGGGGTCTGTATGACGTATCAGCAACATTCTTGCATTACTAATTTTCTTAACAAATTACCATGTATGTAATTCTTCCTGAGATGAATTGTAGAGTAAACTTAGTTTGAAATGTTATATTTCTGAGTGACTGCATTAATTTGATTGTTCTTTCCACATCAGGTAAAACGTTAAGGGGATTTGAGCCTGTGTATCCAGATAATCTCTGCATCGATCTGAAGACATTTTGCAATGCCTTCCCTTTCCACATTGTGTTTGATGAAGAAGTAAGCGATGGTTGGGGATTTATTCATTTAATAGATAAGTTTATCTAAAGCAACTTACAAATAAGGAACTTGTATCATATTAGCTTTATGAGCTAATGAGGAAGTTTGTTTATGGTTGTGCATTAGTCATTACCCATTGAAAAGCATATGTTGAGTGATGTTGAACAAATATCCAAATAGTAAAATCGCACTAATATTTAAACTAAACTGTTCAATGTAATCACTATTGTAAAACCAATATAAGGGCTATACATAAATCAAATATAAGCATATAAAGGCCACGCACAACTGAACATGCCACAGAAATCCAGCAGCTTATGTGTCGCTGCATTCAGTGCCACTCACAACTGGATATGGCACTGGATGCATCCCAACTTCCACCAGCATGTACCAGTGGAATCGAGATATAAGATGCCAGTGTTGCGCAATGAATACTGCACATGACAGCAACAGCACACCTGCATGAGGCAATGGTTGTACAAGCTGTGTCATTGGCTGTCATTAACGCCTACCACTGCTAAGCCATTTTCTTAGAGTCAAGTGCGCATTGTTGATCAATATTTACATCAAAATAATCTCAGAACAGGGTTGGCAGCAGAGCAGGGGCACAGTTTTTTTGCCATGGCACAGTTTTGATAAGTTAAAAACCCACGGCACAACAATATATATATATAAAAAAATAACACAATTTCACAAACATGCATTGCTTCAAATGGCATATTAATACTATTAAAATATTATATTAAAAGTAGAGTTATGAGGTTTGACTGACAGTTTGAGGAGCCAATGGAGTTAAGAGGTTTAGTCACAACCTTTTTTAAATGCTTTTTATTTGTTAAATATGTGTTAAACCCACATACAGACGTAAAGGATGACCAATAGCATTAGTTTTATAAAACAAAAATGACGTAATATAGAGAGATACAAGGTTGGCACAACCTGCCTAGTGTGTCATGGCACAGCGGTTGGGAAACAGTTCAACTGTTTATTCACTTTGTTCAGCAGACGAAAAAATTAACTTCAGTGGCAGTGGTAGGCAATTATTTCTCTTATATTAAAAATAATTTTCGCTTTTATTACAATCAACAGAAAAAATGACATTTAGAAAAAAAAAACTGCACCTGTTTTTGAATAGGCCCATTAATTGATCAGAAACAGCTGCATGAATAAAACGGGAAAAAACAAGCACAAATTTTGTAAATAAATACATTTATATACAATTTAATAATATTTAATTGTGTGTTCAACTGACGGCATGCCGTCAGAGTTTTCTGTGTTGACAGCTCCGTAAAATATAGCCTTCTGGAACCCGACCCTATAAAATATGAAAAGTAAAATACAAAAATGTTATTTTAAGTTAGGCCTACTTCTGTTTCTGAACAAATAAATCAGTAATTAATGTCATAAATGCACAAGCCTGATTCTTATTTTAATTGTCAGAATCTATTGTATGACGTACAAAAAAATAATTGGCTATCTAATAATTTAGGCTATAATTTAATGAATAAACAATTCAATAAATAAATGTATAATTATTAATGTAACTTTTTTTAGGAAATTAAAGTGGTTTGAATCCAAGGAGCTCTAAAAGAATTTTATAATTGTTAACTGAAGCTAAAGGCGTCATCTGCAACTAACAGTTGACAGTTGCTGTAGCAGACCATTTACAAATGTTAAATAGCTACACAAATATCATGTTTAGCTTACAACAGCAATTGTTTCTGACTCTGCAATTTTTATTGTTATTTTCAAAGATTAGGCTAACTCTCATATAAGGCCTATAAAGCAAATTAACGCTATTCTGATCTTTTATTTCGCTCCTGGTGAACAAAAAATATTTTTGCTAAGAACAAACCGAAATTAAAACTTTTTTTAATCCATGTATTTGACAGCCTACACCTATCCACTCGCCACCTTGTATACTGCTGAGTGGGAGATCTTCCCAGGGCCTGGTGAGGGGCCCAATGTCGGGCCGGGCTCCCTCACGCTGTCTCAGAACATTATTTCAGAATTTAAAACAGAATTAAAAGCAGAATTATCTTGAGCTAAGCAATCTTCACTGGGAAATGCCTGAATGGGAAATTGCAAAATGTGAAAAAGGTATTTCTCAAATAGGAAAAAGTGTTCCAGTGTGCAAAGATAGAGCTCTTTCGATGGCTTTGGACAGTGAAAGGAAATAGACGTGTCTATAATTTTCAACTGCTGTGGGCGATGTATTTCTTTGAGCCTTCTTAAATGTGGAAAGTTGCCATGTTGTAACAGATGTGTTGATAAAGTGAGTGAGAGGGACGAACCCCTCTGCTTTCAAATAGTTTGAAAGCATCCTGTTTAACATTTTCTGCATTGCTGAGTTCTAAATATTGTGAACATTAAGTCACTGATATTCTCTTTTACTCAATGCATCCATTCAGCTACAGGTTAGACAGGCAGGGGTGACCATTCAGAGAATTGTGCCAGAGTTACAGACCAGGTGTGGCCCGCTGGATCAGTATTTCACCATCCAGAATCCACAGGTGACTTTCAACATCTGCAGCATCCGCAAGTTTATTAATAGCCATTTTATTTTGCGGACACAAAGAGATATAATGCCTATGGCTTGGAAAGAGAGACCCATGCTAGAACTGAGAGGTGAGAATTCTCCGTCATTTATTCCTGATTGTTACTGCTGTTCTTTCTAAAATTCGATTGTTTTATCTGTAATATGAGCAGTGTTAAGTCAAATGAAAGTGGTGTGGGGAACAATGTGTCTCTTTGTCGGTGGTTCTCTAACCTGTTCCTGAAGACGTCCATGAATGTCTCCTTTGTCTGCTGCTTCATGGCGTTGACACTATGGAAATGCTTCCATGTGAGACGATGTCTGAAGCACATGTGCAAACACACCAATCCCTGATTGGCTGGTGTGTGTTCAGGTGACGCTGCATGGACAAACTGCATAGCATGTCACTGAGACCATAAATAGGCACCTGAGAAACAAGGAATGAAGGAATTATTGTCTGAAGGAAGGTGCTTTTAGGCATATCCCAAGGTGTAACAACGTGAGCAATATGGGAACCAGGTTACATATGTAACCTGAGACTTTCCCTTTCAAATAGGAAATGTGAAGCTGCATCAGGACGTTGACATTATGGGAACAACAAAACCAACATCGACATACCATGGGGAAATACCTGCCCATCAAGGCTGTGTAACAGTGTAACAGAAAGCAGACACTTTCTGAGCAGACAGGAACAGATAAACTCTGAAGGACATGAGAACACAGGGTAGGCTTGCTGCTATAATTGGTGTTACCGGTGTTACGTGTTCAGCCGCAACACCAGTTACATCACTTACCCACCCAGGCTCCGCCTCCCACCGTCTTTGTGATTTTTTTATAGTAATAAAAATAATTTAGTTCAGGTAGAGAACAGACACTATAATTAAAAACTGAATGTGTCTGCTCAATGCAGCATGAGCTGAATGAGAGTCGCAGCACAGATCAGCAGCAGAAGACAGATTTAATTTATCATGCGACGGGAGTCACTAGCTGACCGACAAGATGATGGTGGAAGATTTGGTTTCAAAGTGAAATGTAAAATGAGCCTGGTCCTACCAGATTCTCGTACATTTCATTTGTACAGAGGTTACGTTTATGTTTTTTACGGCTTACGTTTGGCCGTGACGTGTGTCATCTCAAACTAGAGCACGACATCAACGTCATCGTTCTCAGCCACACCCTCTGTTCGCTGATTGAACCAGTTAAAATTTGAATAGAATATACCTGAGTACTGAAGAAAAATGAAAATTGAGCGGAAGTACGTAAGAGGGCAGAGCCAGGCTAATGTAAAAGTGCCTATTTGGCAATATTTTGGATTTAAAGCCAATGCTAATAGGCAACCTGCAAAGGGTTAGTTGTGGTTTGCTAGTTATTGTGTTTTTCATTAAGAATAATAATAATGAACCCACCATTCAGGCAATTGCCGCCCCCAAATTGCGACTAATTCAAAAGCGAAAGTAAAATGCGCACGGCCCCTTGGGCATTCATAACGGTACGTATCCACTGGCGTGGAGCAGAGCGAGCATTTTCAGTTAATTCCTATGGAAGTTGAGCTTGACTTGAGCTCAACTTCCATAGGAATTAATTGAAAATGCTCACTTTGCTCCACACCAGTGGACACACACTGAATGCCCCAATACAAATCCCCCTTGGAAGATCTGACACCCCACGTGAAGTGGGCCCTGATGCCTTTAGGTGAGGCCATACTGTGCCCCTCATAGGCCAGAGCAATAGCATCTGTAATCAAATGACAGATGCACTGCTTGGTGACTGCAGTCCCCTTACTACGCCCACCAAAGCAGACCAAGAGTTGGGTGGATTCACACCACTGGCCTGAGCATTGGAAGTAAATCCTAAGGGCCTGTATTGGACATAAAAAATGCAGTCGTTATTGCTCCAGCGACTGATGCGGCAGATGGAAGAAGGCCTGAAGGATGCCCTTGGCCATTCGCAGAAGGCGACTTCGGGACATAATCTGGCCTATGGTGCAATAGATCAGTCAAGATCAAGTCCAAGCAAGAGGAGGCTACTGACAGGGCCTGTAAATCTCCTACTCTTTTAGGCAATGCTAACTTAAAAGACACTTTAAAAGTCAGTAACTTCTGAGGCTGACTATAGGAGCACAACTTCTGAGGCTGACTGTGTTGGAGCTCAAATGAAGTCCCTGATAAACCTTCTAAGACTATTGAAAGATAGTCCCAGGAAGGGACTCACGGCCAGCAGATAGGCCTCAGCTGAATGGCACTATGCAAAAAGCAGGAGAATAAGGCTGTCTCCCAACAGAAGCTCCATAATTAAATATATGAGTAGCTGAGAGCTGCTTCTTCAGGGCATACAGCTTCCTTGTGGAGGGAGCTCTAGAACTTAAAATAGTCTCAACAACCTCAGTTAAAAGACCAGAATCTATGCACTGGTACCCCTCAGGGACCAGGCCCAAAGTTTCCAGGTCTCCGTCCGATCGTGTCTTTCTTTCTTCATTCGAGAAGAAATTCAGTTTTTCGAGGAAAACATTCCAGGATTTTTCTCCACACAATGGTTTTCAATTGCAACCAACATGTTGAAGGTCCAACTCAATGCAGTTTCAAAGGGCTTCGAAGGGCTTCAGAGGCTCTGCACAACCCCAGACGAGGAATAGGGTCTTATCTAACGAAACCATCTGTCATTTTCAACAACAAAAAAATACTGTACATTTATATACTCTTTAACCTAAATTGTAGAGTTGAGCAATGTAGGTTAAAATGTATATACTTTTTTTTTAATGACAGATGTTTTCGCTAGATAAGACCCTATTCCTTGACTGGGATCACGTAGAGCCTTTGAAGCCCTTTGAAACTGCATTGATT
Source organism: Romanogobio albipinnatus (assembly GCA_023566225.1). Classification (NCBI taxonomy): domain Eukaryota; kingdom Metazoa; phylum Chordata; class Actinopteri; order Cypriniformes; family Gobionidae; genus Romanogobio; species Romanogobio albipinnatus. The sequence goes on from CM042247.1 coordinate 51,861,451, forward strand.
TGTACCTTCAACCAGTTGGTTGCCATAGAAATGCATTATGTGGAGGAAAATCCTGGAAACTTAATTTCTTCTTCGACTGAAGAAAGAAAGACATGAACATCTTGGATGAGATGGCGGTGAGTAAATTATCAGGAAATTAATATTTTGAAGTGACCTAATCCTTTATGCACAATATTGGTATGCTTTGCCCGAAAGCAAACCAGGGAAACTTTCTGTGTTCTGGCAATATCTCAATGTGTAAGTATGCATCCTTCGAATTTATCATCACTAACCAATCCTTGGATTGAATTTGTGACAAGTTTGAGCGTTAACATCTTAAACCTGCATGTCTTCACATGCAGTATGGATCAAGCATCGCAGATCTGGAACGCAACCCCCATCCTTCTTATGAACCAGAAATTAATTATCTCGCAGGAAAAGGTACAGAACATGCTTGATGGCCCCTTTGACCAGGAGAGACTGAAGTTCCAAGCACATCATTTCCAACCCGTTCTCACTCCCAAAGCGTCGAAAAACGAAGCATGGTCAAGTGCTTTCCGCGTCACAATAAAGACGCTAAAGGCACCCCTAGGCGTCACTATATCGACGCGCTGAGTGCTCCATTCATTTCAATGAGAAACCTTCGGCGTCAGACACAGACGCGTTGGGCATGGGAATGTTATCGTCATGCTGATCATATATTGGGTTATGATTTTGCCATTATGACATGTTGGACTGTAATTCTCAATTTAATCAGCCAGCATCATTTTATTTACGCTATCTAGACACGTTTGAACATGTAACCCAACCCTATTCCATCCCTAAACCTACCCATTCGTGTGGTATAAAACGCAGATATAACAGGCAGAGTCGACTGCATGCACAATTTATTAAAAAAATACAAATATTCCGAGGCCAAACGATTGATTTGTGTGAAGGAAATCCCCAAAAGCGATCAGCGTCTCCATCCGCAGAAGATCACGAACACAAACAATTTCAAATATTGCCGCCCGTTACGTCAGTTTTCATAGTGAAATTTCATTGGCTCTCGTATGTCTCGTGACTAATTGCGTCATTACGTCAGCTTTGATTGTAAAATTTCATTGGTTCTCGTGTGTCTTGTGACCCAATGCGTCATGCTAAAGAGGCGTGTGTATTATTTGAATGAGATATGAATGAGTGTGTTAACGGAGCGGCGGGATCATCATCTCAGCGATTAAAACATTAAGATCAACTCTGTTCTTTACATGAAGACATCGTGTGACTTCAGAAGACTTGGAATGCAACACGAGTTAATAGTTTTATACTGTTGTTGGTAAGTTTTTGCAATAAATACCTGTGACTGTACTTATATTTGCCTGTTGTGTGTTTTATATTGTTTAGGAGTGGGTAGGTTTAGGGTAGGAGTTGGGTTAGCTGCTCCAAAATATAAAAGTAACCTTTAAATATGAATAAAATATTAATAAAATCATGTATGCTTTTACAAATGCAAAGAATAAAATGCGTCTTGATCTGACGCATTGGGTAAACAACTGAAATGAGTGGAGCACTCAGCGTGTCAAAATAGTGACGCCTAGGGGTGCCTTTAGCGTCTTCGTTGCGACGCGGAAGGCACTTGACCATGCTTCGTTTTTCGACGCCCTTGGAGTGAGAACGGGTTGTCATTTCTGTTTGATCTGGATCCTGTAACCCTTTTTATGGTTTTGATTAGAGATTGACCAATATTGATTTTTTTTATAACCAATACCGATACCAATTATGTGCATGTTTATGTGCCGATTACTGATACAGAACCGATATTTGTTTATTTCAGCTTTTTTTTTTACTATAACAACAGCACTGAACTGAACAAATTGTATTAAAAAACTTTTTAAAAACAAAGAAGCTGATGCCGTGTTTCTCAGGCATTCATGTATTGTCTCGGTGACAAGATACTCAGACACCGGCTCACACAGAATCTTTCCCATAGCGTCAACGCTATAATGCAGTGTTGAAGTTCCTATTCGAAAGGGAACCACAGTCTTAGAAGAATACATTCTGAACTATTTTTTGAACGATTTTTCACCAAATGCACATATTGTACAATCTGTATACTTGATTATCTTATCTCACATTTAAATTTATATATTTTATTATATATATTTATTTACTTTGACAAACATTAATTAATAGAATTATTAGAATTAATTTCTGCATTCATTAATTCTGATTTTCCCCTTTTTCATCTCCTTATGTCCACCTCACACCCTTTTGTAGGGGATATCAAATGAACTTCTCTAATGACTATGGTTTAGTGACTTAACCACACTAAAATGTAGTCATCTGTAACTTCAGATTGTAACAAGGCTCATATATAACATTCTACACATCCCTTTATGTATTTGCCTCTATACCGCTCTCCTAATATTTTTCTTACTTCCTTCTCCCAGGACAAATGATATGGATGCCTCTGTTGCGTTGCATGCTGTACCTAGCATCACCATTACTGCGCAGCTTGCAGGAGCTAGAGGAGCACTGCATGCACCTCTCTGATATTGCTCCACATGACGCTACACGTGATCTGATCCTGCTTAACCAGCAGCGTCTAGCGGAGATGGAGCTCTCCAACCAGCTAGAACGGAAAAAAGAAGAGCTGCACCATCTATCAAAACACCTTGAGGAAGAAAGGCGGAAGACGGAGAATCTACTCTATGCCATGCTGCCCAAACATGTTGCCAACCAGCTGAAAGAGGGCAAGAGAGTGGAGGCAGGTGAATCAAATGGAGGGATGGATGTTTAGGCGAGCAGAGAATGCAATGAGTAAGGTTTCAATAGAAGTGGTGAGACAATATAGTATGTCTCACAATGAACCACATTAGTATTTTTAATTAAATTAAATTTTAATTCTCAGTTGTAAGGTGACAGGTTCTAATTTGATTAGTTAATTTATGATTCAGTTATTTAATTTCTATTCAGTAATTACACAACCATTTCCCCAAAATGAACACCCTGCATAGACAGTAGGCATGTGCTGGTATCAAATTTTCATGTTACAATTTATTTACTGTTTATCACGGTATACGGTATTATCACGATATTGAAATAAGTTGCACAAAAAAAAGTGTTTTCATACTATAACAGGTTTAATAACTTTCTTATAACAAAAAGAGCCGAACATTTAAATACAATAAATCAATACACAAAAATGTATAAAGTAAACAAACATTTAAAATAGATTAAAGTGCAAAAGAATTATAAAGAACAATCGGTGACACTTTACAATAAGGTCTCACTAGTTAATGCATTAACATTAACAAAGAGCGAATAGCTAAATTTTTACAGAAGTTATTCTTCTTTGATAATGTTAGTTTAAAAAAGCAACTGTAAGTGTAACGGAACTGCTCCGAGACACAAAGGCTGAGAATCCAAACGCAGCTTTATTAAAGGATAATCCACAATCGTAGTCAAAAACAGGCAAAAGGTCATACACAGGCAAGCAGTCCAAACAAGGCAGGAGAGACAGGCAAAAGGGTAATCCACAGAACAGGCAAGTAATCCAAGACTAATGCTCAGAAATGCAGTTACAACAAACAAGACTTTGCAATGAATAAATGAGACAATCAGGCTTATGTAGGGAGAGGTAAACAGGGTAATGAGACACAGGTGGATGTAATCAATGAGTGCTGATGATTCCGGGCAAAGGATTATGGGAAATGTAGTCCTTGATGGAGTGCGAGTCCAGGATGGAGTGCCCTCAGGTGGTAATCAGGGGCACTCTAACTGGTGAATCATGACATTCATCCAGACGCTCCTAAAATTGTTCAGGAGGGAGGTGGAGCAGAGTCGGACCTGGGGGTGGGATGGAGGGCCAGGCCCGTGGAGTGGAAGAAGGCCTGTAGACTGGGGAAGAGCAGGCAGCCAGGGCGGAGCAGGACGTGTAGATGACCAGGGTGGCACAGGCCAGGCAGGCAGCCAGCCAGGGCAGAGAAGGCTGGGCAGATGAGGGTAAAAGGGCTGATCCCCACGGTGGAGCAGATGACCGCCACAACAGTGCAGATGGTCTCGAAGACCCCCACGGCAGAGCAGACGACCACCACAGTAGTGCAGATGGTCTTGAAGACCCCCACGGCGGAGCAGACGACCACCACAGTAGTGCAGATGGTCTTGAAGACCCCCACGGCGGAGCAGACGACCACCACAGTAGTGCAGATGGTCTTGAAGACCCCCACGGCGGAGCAGACGACCACCACAGTAGTGCAGATGGTCTTAAACCCCATGGCCGAGCAGATGACCACCACAGCAGCGCAGATGGGTTTGAAGATGCCCACGGCGCAGCAGATGACCACCACAGCAGTGCAGAGGGGTTTGAAGACGCCCACAGCAGAGCAGGCTGAGCAGGTGGCCCGGATGGAGTCCTGTCGGTCCTGCAGGACACGGAGCCCTCTCTGGACTCTGGCCACGGGCTATAGCTGGAGCCCTCCTCTGGTCATGGGCTGGAGCTATCTCAGGACGCTGGTCAGGAGCTGGAGCCCTCACTGGATACTGGTCATGGGCTGGAGCCATCTCTGGATGCTGGTCAGTGGCTGGGGCCATCTCTGGATGCTGGTCAGTGGCTGGGGCCATCTCTGGACACTGGTCAGTGGCTGGAGCCATCTCTGGACGCTGGTCAGTGGCTGGATCCATCTCTGGACACTGGACAGTGGCTGGATCCATCTCTGGACGCTGGACAGGGGGATGTCACTGGGCTCTGGACAGAGACAGGAGACGTTACTGGGCTCTAGACGGAGACAGGGAATGTCACTGGGCCCTGGACGTTGACTGGAGATGTCGCTGGACTCTGGACAGTGATTGTGATGGTAGGAGACTCTGGACTGGCGGGCACTGCGGGAGTGCAGTGTTCCTCCTCTGCGACTCCCACAGTGAATGCAGAACCACACAGTTGCAGTGCCAGATTGATATAAAATTCCAGAGTCCAATTAGGGTTGTGAAATGGCATGATTGAGCTGAGTGGCTCAGATAAATATATGGAAACAACACGATTATGAGAGAGGTTAAAAAAAAGACTGGTGCTGACCAGTCACCAGCCTCGCTCTGTTCACATGGCTCTTGGCCTCGCCCTGCTTGCCACATACACCTATAAATCCCTCGCAGACTGGAGGGTATCATCAAAACTGCGCTTTACTGACACAGTGGCTGCAGCAGCTGGGGGTAAGGACACAGATGAGGCGAGAGAAAAGAAGAGTGAAGGATGAGGAGAGACAGAGACAGAAACTACACAAGGTGAACTCCTCCACAATGCCTGGCGGTGGCGCTGGTACCCCTTGGTGGACAGCCCTTTGACTCTTCTGCTGCCTGGTGGACGGCGACGGCACCTCCAGCTTTGGGGCAACTGGCAGCGAGTCCCCCGCTCCCTGCTCCTCCCAATCATGGTGGACGGCAGCAGGCTCCAGCCTAAGGTAAACAGAGGCGACTCCTCTACTCCCTCTCAAGGGGCAGCCGCCCCTCCAAAATCCAGGTGGATGGCAGAGAGTTTGTCCATGCCCCCGGCAAGAGGACCTGGTCCATGGGGCACTGGTGGAGCAGGAGACCACCACAGTAAAGCAAGAGACCACCACAGCAGAGCAAGCAAAGGAGAACAGTGGACCACTGTGGGGCCAATGTAGCCATGAGACCATGGCCATCTCTCGCCATGAAAAAGCAGACAAAGGGTTCAGAGATAGCCTCTGTGGCCGTAACAGGGCAGGCAGAGAGGTTCAGAGATGGCCTCCATGGCCATGACAGGGCAGACAAAGAGTTCAGGGATGGCCTCCATGACAGGGCAGACAGAGAGTTCAGAGATGGCCTTCTTGGCCATTAGCGGATGGGCAGAGGCTTCAGAGATGGCCTCCTTGGCTATGACGGGACAGTAACTGTAGGAACAGGAACTGTAGCGGATGCCGCCACCTTGGGAGGAGCTGCAGAAGTGTTTGTGGCTCAAACACACAAAATGGCAGTTGACATCACAGGCAGCACCGATGACAGTGGAAGGACCTCTGGGACCACTGGACTTAGTACCACCAGACTTGGGACCAGCGGACTTAGGATCACCAAACTAAGGACCACCAGAGCTTGAGGCGCATAGACCCCACATAGCAATACATTTAAATGAGAGCAAAGTCCAGAAAGTCAAAGAGAAAGTCTCCAATGTGGTCCCCGAGGGAACGTTCACCTTGACAGTGCTTGATCAACCTGATTGCTGGATCCATAATGGTTAGGTCATCTGTAACATTGGATAAACTCAGAAACAATTGAGAGCTGGATCCAAGTGCAAATAAGGTTTATTAAAGATATAATAGAACCTGGGAAGGACAAGACCGGACAATGAACATAGAAACACTTGGGTAATAGACTAACAAGACCTGGACACAATCAGGGTACTAATAATCAAGGAAAAAACTACACAGGACTACAACAATGGCACAAGAATGACAGGAAACAGGAACGCAACAAATACCCTTTACACAATCAATTAGGTGATTATAACACAGGATTATATTTGAGGTTTGCGCACTTTAAAGAGACCATTACCTCAATGCATCTCTGTTTTAATATACACTCACAGTGTTCTATGATACAACCAAAAAAAACATAATCCCAGAGCTCCCCAGTTCGGTGGTCCCAGAGTTGAATCTCATAGAGCTGGATCCTAAGCAGTGTGTTCCTCCCTCGAGATGGCTCTCTTCCTGCCGGTTACATCCAGCCTTTTGGACACTCTGCTTCTGAGCACTTCTCTGGACCCGCTAGTTCTGTCCAGCTTTCAAGCTCCTTCATCTCTCCCGGCTGCCTGGCTCCTGTTGGTTCTTGTTGACACATAGCGTGGTTTTCTGTCCTATTACTTGATCTTGTGCGCTCCAGAGGTTTTTGTTTGTTTGTAAATTAAAGACTGACTATTGCAAATTTCTCATCTTGTTCATGCAAGTGAACCACGCTATTACAAGTAAAAGGATATTGTTTCAGAATAAACATTAACATTACCCCATTACAGAATATTGCATATTTAATGTGAGATATTTCTAAAGCTTAAGCCCATAAATCTCTGCCTAATGCTTCCAGGCACATATGACTTTGAAGTGCATCATACAAAAATATTTTATAGACCCACACATATAAGTCACTTCATTATAATTTCAATCTTTTCCTTACCAGCACTATAGTCAAATCTTGACTACTATCCTTTACTTTTAGGTGAGTTTGAAGAGTGCACCATCCTCTTCAGTGATGTGGTGACCTTCACAAATATCTGCTCTGAGTGTGAACCCATCCAGATTGTTTCCATGCTCAATTCGATGTACCTGAAGTTTGATCGTCTTACCTCTGTACACAATGTTTACAAGGTGGGCCTTTGTCATGATGATTGTTCTTAAATGTATGAAAATTGATTAATTTTGGTGATTCATGATCTTTACAATTTTTTTTAATGTGTTACAAAATGTGTTCGGCAGGTTGAGACAATTGGGGATGCTTACATGGTTGTTGGTGGTGTGCCAATTCCGATGTCAAGTCACACTGAGCGTGTAGCCAACTTTGCCCTTGGCATGATCATAGCTGCAAAAGAAGTCACTAACCCTGTGACTGGTGGGCCTATTCAGGTAATGGGGGTTATCTTTGATTAATACTTTAGACTTGAGATTCAGTGTTTCAGTCTGTAATCTCAAGCCACACCTGATTTTCTAAAAATTTACATTTATATGATACCCCTTTTCCACCAAGGCAGTGCTGGTGCTGGTTCGGAGCCAGAGCCTAGTTTCAAATCAGTTCTTTGTCTTTCCACACCCAAAGCACCAGCTCCGAACCAGGAAAAGTGGTTCTTAAGTGGCACCAAAACATTGCTGGTCTAGAAGAAAGAACTGCTTGTATCAGGGGCTGGGGACGAGGTAACCATGACCAACAAGACGAACACAAACACGTGACCGCCATTTTTAAAATAGCAGCTAATCGAGCTAATATCTGCTTGATTGTAATCTCCATCTATACAAATCATGGCGACCTGCACGAATGCGTTGGATTCGCTGTGTTTTGATGCTGATGTAGGATCACAAAGATATCATACACTGATTGGTCTGCGCAGCGCTGATGCATCTCGAACAAGCCTGGTGTGTTTGTGTTTCCCGCTGCCTCGCTAGCGTTGCTGTGTGAAAGATGAGACATGACGTAAGACCTGGCTCTGTGGTGGCTCTCTAGCCTGTGGAAAGGCAAACCGGTTCTTAGAAGGCTTGTCAGTTGAACCAACTCCGAACTGGCACTAGCATGGGCACTGAACTAGCACCTGGTTTATTCTGGAGGGAAAGGGGTATGAGAGACATTATGAATCTTCAGATGTTTTGTGGGTTTAGGAAGGTGTTTGGATTGATTTTTACTTATACAGTTTTATTTATACTCTCTGTTTTTAAATGTACTTCTATTAAAGAGGGGTTTTGTGTCCCAGATTCGGGTGGGCTTGCACAATGGGCCAGTCTTGGCAGGGGTGGTTGGTGAGAAGATGCCTCGTTACTGTTTGTTTGGAGACACAGTTAACACAGCTTCCCGAATGGAGAGTCATGGCCTGCCTGACAAAATCCACATTAGTCCCAGTGTTTATCAGTGAGAAGCATGAAAATATGTCCTCTGCTTACATTTACTTCAAATAATCTCTGTTTGGCACTGTAGTATATACAGTATATAAACCTTAACATAGAATAATACCCGACATGAGTTGAGAATCTTGACTTAAATCAGAAATCTTTGGTTTATTTCTTGTTAACAGTGCTCTAAGAAATAAAGGCTATCAGATGGAGGAGCGTGGGGAGATAGAGATAAAAGGTAAAGGAAGAATGCACACTTACTTCCTACAGAGGAATCTAAAAGTCACAGAGAGTGAGATCATGGGGCTTTTGGTGCACAACACTGACTCAGACATGAAGATGACTCATTCTGGCAGAGACTGTGCTTCACAGCTACCTCACTATAGGCCGGCATTAAAAGGTCTGTTGAATATCTATTTATTATTTTGTTAGGCTACCAGTTACATGCAATGGCCTATGGATTGGTGTCTTATTATACATTCTTAATCAGACCAATAAAGAAATCCAATTCTTTAGTGGGAGAGCTATAGATATGTTAGATAAACTGTTTTATATTGAATGACATGTATTATTGTATATTACTTATATATTATTAGCTTATTTATAATTGCATTGCATTTTTTGCATGAACAGTTGGGAACACATCACTGTATATCAGGGTTTTAACCTGTATTCACCTGTCCCCAAGATTTGGAATCAGTTGCAAAAATGATTTAGCAAAAATTGCAAAGGAAATTCTAAATAAACAACATTTATTTTGTCACCTAATTTTTCATTGCATCTGAAAACAAAAACAAATTAGTACATTTGTATGACCTATTTTGTACCCTACAGTGGATATGCGCTGTATATGCTTGTAATAAAAAAGAGACAAATTGTATTGGACCATTCCATAAGAGATTATAGTTTTATTATTAATAATAAATTATGAATGTACAGAAAACATCAATTATGTTACAGTTTTCTATATGTCATTTACTAATGTTTTCTTTCCTTTCAATCTCCACCCCTCTTAAAGCTACCCAGAGGCTGCAGAATGGAGACAGTTGTCCTTTGGTACCAATGAAATATGGAGATAGCCCAACAGAGAGCAAATCTCCTGCACAGTTTACTGAACCTCAGCAAAGCAGTATAACAGGTATCACTATGCAGTACAGCAGAAATAAAAAATGTAATAAATGGGCAAGTCTGAATAATGTAATGAGATTTTGAGAGATATATAAAGGGGTCACATAATATCTCCTTTACATAAAAAAAAAAAACTTTGTTTAAAAAGTGAAATGCATTGATAACAAATGGGTGCACTGACATTGTTTGTAACATTGACTACTATGTTCACTAACAGGTAAACCACGAGATTCTGAGAGTTATGGGAGTCTTTACAGTGAGAAAAGCTCTTTGGACGAGCCCTCTGAGCTCACAAAGGAGAGCACACCTAACAAGACTGACAAAAAGAAACCTTCAATTGATAAGCACAGCAGACATGTTCACACTAGGTTCTGTTTGTTATTCTGATCTGTTTCTTGAGCCCAGATGTATCCAATATGTTATACTGTAACACTGAAGTGTTTAATATAATAGTAATATGGAAAATAGCTGTCTGAGACAAGCTAATAGTCATGTACTAAATTATTTTTTTAGTACTGTTTAGCTTTTTTTCCCCTTTTTACTAATTTCACAAATGAGGGTTTTTGTTTTATCTTTGGTAACTGTCAACCCCTGAGCAATACTTGATAACGTGACTCCAAAAGAGATTTTGGGTACCTCAAAGCCTCTGGACTGTTAATGGCCCTGATATGTTGTGCAGATTTTAAAGGGGCTATATGTAGAATTCAGAAACACTTGTTATTAGCAACACCGGAGGCCATTAAGTGAACTGCAGCTGGCAACTTCTTGCTTGTGCACTAGGGGTGTGACGAGATCTCGTGCCACGTGCCATGACGGAGTGTGAGGGTGAAGTTAGGATAGAATATGCCAACACTACGTTTACATTACGCCTCAACTCTAGTTTTGCTTTTTATAGAAATAAAAACAATTTACTTCAAGTGGATAACAGTCGCTTCAATTCCATCAGCTCATCCAACACGAGCTGTTTGATTCAGTGCGCAGCACTGATAACGTGAAGAGAAGACATTGAGCGTATCATACATGTTAGTGGACTTGATGTAGCGAGGTTATATTTTAAAATGCGCATTCAGCACCACCGTCCCTATTCCCAGAGTATGCATGATCGCGAAATTCAAAGTGAAAGTAAACGCGAGCATGCATTCAAACGCAATTTCAATACGTAACCGCTGTTTGAAAGCGGCTCCATGAGGTACGCAAATATCTCCCAATATAAAAGCTATCGCGTTGTAACCATCTCTTAGCTCTGTATCATGCTTGAAGATAAATTTGGTCTCTACTTTGAATATTGAGTACTTTGATTATGGTATTATGGTTATTGTTTGCACTTAATATCTATGATCAATTTGTGGGAAGGAGTTCAGTTAGGAGGAAAGACAGGAAAGAAGCCAGTCAGTTGAGTTTTTGTCAAAACCTTTACAGTGCTTGAGTATTGTTGTCTTTTACTGCATATGATAATTCATACTCAGAAAGTTGAACTGAAATGACATTCATTTCAAGATGATGAGTTAAATCATTTCAAATGCACCTGCAAACTATTTTTCTAGTCATGCATTTCATCATTGAAGATTTCTTAAAAATACTATGTAAAAATCTTCTCGTCTCGTTCCCGTGAACCCAATCTTGTGTCTCGTGACATGAGTGTCTCGTCACACCCCTATTGTGCACACATAACGTACAAGAGACTGAACGTGATTTCAATGCCCCGCAGCCCCGATATACTTGCGTTGAAGTTTTTTTGCTTAGAAATAAAAAGAAGTTGGAAATACCTTTGCAATGATATACTGTTAATGAACATCCCGGCACTGTCCACGTTTAGATGCTAGCTTTCAAACTTTCAACTCAATAAAAAAATAAACACGCAGCACAAATGACAGCGATGAGAAAACGGCAGTTAAGAAAGCATCTGATAATAGAGATGCATCGGTCGGCATCATGTCGATAGATGAGGTAATTAAAATTACACTGTTATGGTAGTTTTATTATAAAGTATATTTGAGACTATAGACTGTACAGATCTGGCTATGCGGGACTATAGTTTAAATTAATCACTTTTTTTGCATGACACATTGACATTACACCTGACATAAAAATCCGTCTACAGGCTTTTTTAGACAATCTAGGAAGTTGGGGAAGGTGTCGTTTTTTTGTTAAAGTTTCGCAACAAGCTGTTCACACATTGGCAATAAAAAAGTAATTAACACGTGTAAATTCTTACTATAGCCCCTTTAACTCAATAATAATAATAATAATAAAGTGTAAACCTTCCTTTGGCTTCATTCTCTTTCATGTAGTCACAGCTTTAATACACACGTTTTCAGTTAAACATGTTTATAAGTAAACTATATGCTATGTTAAAATTAGGCAAGCTAACTCTGAATAAAATAGTGTAAGATTTCAGGGAGAGACAAAAACAAAATGACTCTGTAGTGACTCACAAAATGAAGTAATGTTCATCATTCAAAGCGCTACTATTTCAGCAAACTTATAGTGTCTCCACTGGCACTTCACACAATCAGACTGTGTGTACAGACACCTGATCCAAACGCCACAGAGAGATTGCCAGGTCTTCAGACGAGACCAGGAGATGACTTGAGTTTCTTTAGCTGGATGGATTGGAGAAACCAAATCTGTAACAGGAGTCAAAGTGTTGAGGTCAGGTGTAGGTATTAATTCACCACAGGACTCACCTACAACATCTTAAATGAGTTGGGAAGGAGTTTGACCACATTACTGAGCTTTGTCAGATTCACAAACATCCATTTCACGGGCGTTTCTGCCATTAGTTTGGACCTCATGAGTCCGTTTCAGCTATTGTTTTGAGTCCACAGGTGCTCCTTTCAGACAGGTGCTCAGCCAGTACAGGTCGATTGGTATAAATATCATCCACTGGCAACAGGAAAGTTACCGTCTTGACTTTGGCTCTAAAATGTGAAATATAATGTTTAGCATACAAATTAGTAAGTCAATATTTCAAACAAAGCTACTGACTAAAGCCTAACTCACCTGTTTTTATTGACATACTCCTGAAGGGAATGTCTGTTGGTTAATTTCTCTATGTCTGGTTTAGAATAGGCAATAGAAGGACGCCCGAGTGAGCCATCATGTAATTTTGTCCATTTATTGTTGTTCACAGTCTCCTCATATCGTCTTGGCTTGTGCAAAATCTCATTCTTTCGCGAGCCGTTCAAGGAATTTGATGATATGGAGTATCTCCGCACGGTCATAATAATGTTTTCTATAGAAAGAGACAAGAAAGGCATGTACATAACATCTTTTTGATCAATCATAACCAATGCTTGGCTAAAAGTGACATTACTTGTTTGGAAAGAGATAAATGTATTAAGCTCTGTATCATTTTCATCAATGCATTAGTCATGAATGATAGCTCTAATGGCAAGGTAGGGCAACTCTGGCCCTTGAGGTCCACTGTCCGGCAGAGTTTAGCTCCTACTCTGTTCGAGCACACAGTAAAAAAATTCAGGCAGGTGTGTTTGATTAGGTTTGGGGTATGTTTTAATCAGCTTAGTTCAGTACTGATCAGGGAGTCAGCCATTTTAAGGGCATCTCAATCACAGAATCCTTCCAGTGCACTGAAACTTAAAAAAATCCCACAATGCACCGTGAAAACCAGGGAGCATCGATGCTCACTACGTTCCCTTAAAGGAAATGTGAGACATAATCATGTGAGCCAATTCAAAACACATCATGACATGAGGAAAAGGTTTAAAACCATTGTTTAATTATGTTTCAGCATAAACATACATCAGGTAATGAACAAAATCTAGCTAACATTAATAATTAATTTATGACTGAAATGTTGCAGGGATATGTAAGTATTTATCGCAATGTAATATAATAAACTGCTGCTGTTGTTCATAAATACAGCAGTAGTGACGTTGTATTTGATGTTGTCCGAAATAGAGCCATCATTGTCCCAATGTGTAATGAGTCAGGGTCCTTACCGTTGCCTGAATTTGTGTACACGATATACTGATTCACGAGTTAGGGAGCTGAATGACACGCACCCTAGGCCCACCCCTGTCTTAAGGTCTACTATGGTACCCTAATTAAATAATAGGTTTCATATGCACAGATATATATAGTGCACTGTATGTAAATATAAAATGTTTGGTTAATTCTAAAACAGTCTTCCCTGAGTAAAATCCAAGTAAACTAGTTTTATTTAAAAAAAAAAAAGTATTATTGTTCAAAAGTATGATTTAATATCACCAATGAGTAAGCCATTTTTAGTCAGGTCAGGTAGATAAACCTACCGAATAGAAATTGTACATGTTTTTACAGTCAAGACTATTTGTATTCTGTGGAATTAAGATGGCACATGCTTATTAAAGTTTGAGTAACACAAGATATTTACCTTTGAACTGTCCTTCAAGTTCTGGTGCGGACACGTTCCGTCTCAGGTTGGCGTGGGTCGAGCTCTCCAGTAACCCGTCCTTCTGCTGAGCAGGTAATGCAGATGGCTTCATTGAGTCCAAAGCCGAAGTTGGCCGGCTGAGCTGCCCGCGGAGTGCTTGGTTTTCACTCTCTAGCTTTCTGATCTCATTCTGCATTTCTGAGATCACCTTCGCCAAGCTCCGTCCACTCTCCATGCTTCCAGACTATCCGTCCCACCTGCCACTGCTGGCCATTTGAGTGCAGCATGAAGAGTCCTATTTCCACTCCCTTATATTGGACCTCTCCCACAGTGCCTTTCAATCTCAGTCCAAATCTTGTCCCGGGGAGATTATGTCGCCTTTCACCACTTATACAGCTGAAAGCGTTCAGGTGTTTGGCCTTTTGGGCCTCAGGACAATGTTTTATTAATCACAGACAGAGTGTTGAGTTTCAGTCATTAACTTTGCCTGGAATAGTACACATAGAGGCAAAATCAATGTGCAAATAAACAAACAGACATAGAACACTTGGCTATAAGAACATCCTGATTAAATTTCTTTCTCTGAGAGGACAAAGGCAATTAATTTGTCATCAGACAGAGATGAAGATCAGCGATAGATTCAGTGGTAACTGATGCGCCTCCCTAGGAGCTTAAAAAATTCATCAGGTCAGTCAACAAGTAGCAACAAATCTAGGATGGAAAAGTTTCCCATAAGCCTTATTACATGTCCCATTTACGTCTTTCTGAAGAGTAGAAGTAACAACTGCCATATTAAATAAATATTTTGATGATCTGGATATTTTTTATCCTAGCTTTCCATTCATGTTGGTGTTGTCATATATAATCCTTTTCACTGGTCTTCCGTTTAGTTGTTAAAGGTTGCAGTAGTGTTGTGCATATATCTTTTGTGGCTGTATCAGTTATACATTTATTAGAACTAAAGCAGTCACCACCTAAATATGTTGATTCATTCAGTTTATAATCAAGCGTCTCTTCTTCATATACATTCTTACTCATTCTGTTCTCAGTGCTAAGATAAATGATTCACCTACTACCTACTTTCATGGCAGGAAAGTACTTATTTGTTTTACTTATTTGTTTATTTGAAAGTATATTTGTCATTTATTCATGGGCGTCGGAAGCAAAAAAAATGTGGGTGGGTCCTCAGAATTTTTTTACTGGAATAGATGCCAATTACATTAAATACAAATATACCGCTTTGCTTGCTAAACGTATAGTTTGGAAGACAAAATTACGGAAATCGCCAAATCATTGAGAGCGGCAGCAGTAGTGTAGGGGTAAGATGCACGGCATCTAGTTTTGACACAAATCGACCCGCGGTTCGAGTCCGCCTTTCGCCAAGTTCAATCTTCTCCCTTTTCCCATCACATATCACATCGGAAAGGCATTTATTTTCAATAAAAATGAAGAAAATATTAGAAAAGTGGAAATAAAGCGTCTAACGTGTGTGTAATAATAAGTGTTTATCGATTTGGGGTAGGTAAACAGACATGTGCTGAATGTTAGAGACGATAAAAGTGAGTGGGTCCAATATCATTGATCGTAAAAAGTGGGTGGGTCTTGTCCCACACACATACAATGGTTCCGACGCCCATGCATTTATTGGTATTGAAATAAGTTTTCAATTATTGTATATTACATGTTGAGGCATGTCAATACCAATACAAATACAAATATTTAGCAAAATACATTTTAGACGTAAACATGTTGTATATGTCCAAAAAAGAGGAAGAGGTGATAAATAGAAACCAACCAAACATTGGCTAATTACCTGTAATTAGCACCCTTAAGGAAATTCATACACAATGATCCAGTGTCATTATGAGGTCCAATGAATATGCATTTGCCAAAGCAGCATAAACAGAGGTTAAGGATATTGCCCTTTAGTTATAGCACAGGCATAAGAATAAAGAATACTGTGTTTGAGTCTAACAAAGAATTCATTCTCACGAATACACATCAAATAAAAGTGTACAAAAGAACATACAATGGGGACAATTACAGAAAATTGCCCTAATATACATATGCACAAAATGGCTAAGCTCAGTATGCAGTTGTTTCTGCTTTAATGTTTTTTCCCCTTCACACAACTGCAATTTAATCAAAGACAGCATACGATGGTTTAAAAATTACCATATTTGACAAACAAGAAATGCTATACTTTCTCTGTTCTTTTTGCACATAAGCAAAATTCAAAATTCATACCCCCTGATCACCTCATACAGATTATAGAAAGTAGTACGTCCTCCCCCTAATCATAGTGCAAGAACCATGCACGCACGCACACACACATACACGTTGGGTTTCCATGTTTTATGGGGACTTTCCATATACATAATGATTTTTACTGTGAAAACTATGTATTCTCTCCCCCAAGCCCATCACAGAAAACTTTCTGCATTTTTACATTTATAAAAAACACCACTTAGTATGAATTATAAGCTGTTTTCCTCATGGGGACAAAAACATTTTCCTGCAAGGCTAAGGATTTCATATATTGCCATCTTTGAGGGGACATTTTATTCCCATAACATAGGACTTACCTGAAACACACAAACACACACAATATTGAATACCAAAACACTATGTTGTTAACAAGAGATATCTGATTCTCCAGTGTGCACACTAGATTCTGAATCATGCATGAGGCTGTCTGTGTGGGAGAGAAACCCTATCACCCAAACACTAGCCTTGCTATCCATGGCTTTAAAATTGTGCCCCTGAGTGTGTGCATGGTTGTGATGACAACAGCTGATTATTGTGAGGCAACCATTGTAAATAAAATCTAAAAGTTCTAAACAAAATCTTGCACCAACAAAATGTAGTGTGACATTTTATCATTTTAGTACATTATATGCTGATGTATATGGTTGCCAGGGCGATTCTATGTGGTTGCTAAGGTGCTCTGAGTGTTTTAGTGTGTTTTTGTGCCATTGCTAGGGTTTTCTCTTTTCTAGACAGTCTCTTTTCTGCTACCTGGCCCAACAAACAAAAACACATTGTTATATGTAACTTTGTTGATTTGTTGACCTATTGAAAACATAAACCAGGTGATGAGATTGTATCTCATGTGCATTATACACAACGAATGGCATGAAAGGTGACAACATGTATTTCGTCACCAGATGTGAAACACAGGCAAAATGCCTCCTAGCGAAATCACAAAAACATTTAAAAGGGTCATAAATTGAGAAATCAAATTTTCCTTGATCTTTTGACATACAAGGATCTTTTGACATACAATATGTCATTGTGCTATAAAAAAATATCCTGTAAATTTCAGAACTCAAAACTTCCCCATTACTCCAAAAACAGCTTTTATTGATACCAAGCTCAGAAAACGACTCTTTTCAGATTTTGTCTCAGTATGACATCAGCTTGACGAAAGGATCAACTCCTACACACACCGATTCATGCAAACACAGGATTACTCAAGAAACAAAACTAAAGTGACACCTCTGAGGATTACAAAACATTTTGCACTGCATTTTGTATTTTATGTCTATGCATTTCCTTCCATGTCATCCTAACATTAAGAAAGCGTGGATTAACTTTTTTAACAAACTTCCAGATTCCGTCACTGTTCATTTGTTTGCTTCATTTTACTGCGGATTCATTTGTAAACAAGACACAGTTCGATGAAGGATTGAAGATGAAAATAAATGATGCAGTGCCGACTACATTGGTTACGACAGTAATGTTGCAACACAAGTTAAGTCAAGTCAACTTTATTTATATAACTTTTTACAATGCCGATTGTTTCAAAGCAGCTTCACCGTATTAAACAGGAAAATAATGCAACAGAATTTGATTTGGCTGTACAGCCGCTCTGGAGAAAACTGTGATGTCATCCAGCTCAGTTCAATTATCATACAGTGTCAATACGGGCAGATCAGTAATTTAGTTGAATATTTAGTGTCCATCTGAGCAAGCCAAGCCAAAGGCGACAGTGGCAAGGGAAAAAAAAAAACCCATCAGGTGACCTAATGGAGAAAAATAAACCTTGGGAGAAACCAGGCTCAGTCAGGGTGCCAGTTCTCCTCTGGCCAATTAACAAACAGCGTATGATTATTATTCTGGCAACTTTAAAGGTCAGAGGTCATATTAGATCAGAATATTTGAAGGATCGGAGGCAACACGCCGGAGACGGGTTTATTAAGGATGACGTATTGATTAAATTCTCAATAAACCCGTCTCCAGCCTGGCGGCTCCGATCTTTCGAATATCGCAATTTAATAATTGTTTAATGACATATTGATTTAACAATTATTAAATAGGAATATCCGAACGATCGGAGTCATTACACCAGAGACGGGTTTATTGAGGATGCCGTGACGATGAGGTAATTCCAAGGGGAGTCTAATTGACACGGTCTCTGCAGATACTTCAGGGATGCGTTGGTCATGTCTGGGCGCAGGTCCACCAACTGATCTGGATACGGCCCGAATCCGGCTGACTGCAGTAAACCTCGGGATAAAACAGAGAGACTATCATTAGTGTAGAAGCCATTCTTCTGATGATGTAACGAGTACATCAGGTGTTATGGGAAGTGTTCCCTGTTCCGGCTGACCTAGTTAATGCAGCCTAACAATCATTTAATTGAAAAAGTGTTTTATGTGTATGCCACAGTAAAGAGATGTGTTTTTAGTCTAGATTTAAAATGACAGAGTGTGTCTGCTTCCCGAACAATGTTTGGAAGACTGTTCCAGAGTTTAGGTACTAAATAGGAAAAGAATCGACCGCCTGCAGTTGATTTTGATATTCTCTGTATTATCAACTGGCCAGAGTTTAGAGAGCGCAGTAGACGTGATGGAGTATAATGTGTTAAGAGCTCGCTCAAGTATTGGGGAGCTAAACCATTTAGTGCTTTGTAAGTAATAAGCAAGATTTTGAAATGTATGTGATGTTTCATAGGAAGCCAGTGCAGTGTTGACAGAACCGGGCTAATATGGTCATACTTCCTGGTTCTAGTAGGAACTCGAGCTGCTGCGTTTTGGACCAGCTGGAGTTTGTTTATTAGGCGAGCAGGGCAACCACCCAGTAGAGCATTACAAAAATCTAGCCTTGAGGTCATGAACGCATGAACTAACTGTTCAGCATTTTGCATTGAGAGCATGTGCTGTAATTTAGATATATTTTTAAGATGGTAGAATGCAGTTTTACAGATGCTAGAAACGTGGCTTTCAAACGAAAGATTGGTATCAAAGAGCACACCCAGGTTCCTCACTGACGACGAGGACTTGACAGAGCAGCCATCAAGTGTGTTAGACAGTATTCTAGGTTACTACTTGAGGTTTTTTGTCCAATAATTAAAAATTATGTTTTTTCTGAATTGAGTTGCAGGAAATTACCAGTCATCCAATGTTTTATATCAGCTATGCATTCCGTTAATCTTGTGAATTGGTAAGTTTCGTCAGGGCGCGAAGAAATATAGAGCTGAGTATCGTCAGCATAACAATGAAAACTAACACCATGCTTCCTAATGATATCTCCCAGTGGTAGCATGTACAGGGTGAAAAGCAACGGTCCTAGCACTGAGCCTTGCGGTACTCCATACTGAACTTGTGATCGGTGTGACATCTCTTAATTTACTGCTACAAACGGATAACGGTCAGATAGGTATGATTTAAACCATGCCGATGCAATTCCACTAATGCCTACATCATTTTCAAGTCTATTCAAAGAATGTTGCGGTCGATAGTATCGAATGTAGCGCTAAGATCGAGTAACACTAATACAGAGATACAACCACGATAGGATGATAAGAAGAAATAATTTGTAACTCTGATGAGAGCAGTCTCAGTACTATGATACAGTCTAAATCCTGACTGGAAATCCTCACAGATACCATTTCTTTCTAAAAAGGAACATAATTGTGAGGACACTGCCGTTTCAAGTATTTTTGACAGAAAGGGAAGATTTGAGATTGGCCTGTAATTGACTAATTCTGTATCACCATGGTTGTTTAATGAACTCAGAAAACAGGAGACCCGGGTGCAGAGATGACAAGCTAACTAAATATTGATTTAGATTAAAAGATAGCGATGTCAAATTTAACGTGATAGGCAATATTTAAACAATATATGGTGATGAGTAAGTTATATTTAGCAGTAAAACAAAGAAAATATATCAAATAGAGATTCAAAAGCAAGACTGTACAGAGCTACAAACACTAGCTGCAGCAAGACAGGAGGCAGACAATAGACAGGAGCAAATCGATCACAGGAGCAAGAGCAATTGATCACAATCGCTTACACCCTGCGGCAATCGATCATAATCACTTACAGGGTGCGGCTGAGGACGATGTCCTCATCTTCTACATCTCCAACCATGAATGCCGAGCCACAGTGCAAAATCCATATACTGTGCCAGCGTGCAGGTGGTAGCTCCCGTTGACAGTCGAAACAGATGGTCACCCAGCCCACTAAAAAAAAGATCTTTCACTTGTGTTTTCACTTCAGGACACCAGGTGAAGCTTGAGGAACTTTTATGTAGTCTTTCAGGGAACAGCCATCTTGTGAAAGGGAGAGGAAAAGATCTTAGGGAGAGTGATTGGAAAATCCTACTGTGCTCATCTTGTTGGGTCTGACCTTCTGTCAAGCTCAGGCTTGGACAATTTGGTATTTTAGGTGTAGGTATGTTGTCTTTCTCATTCGGAATCAGAGTGCTGCATTTCCACCGTAACCAGGTTTACTGGCTCCTCTTGCAATCCAGAACAAGGCATTACAGGGGAAATGCTGGGACCAAACATTAAGATATAACAATATCTATAAGCAAATAAGGGCTCAATGCTAACACAGAATTAAGAGCCCAGTCAATGTGAGGGTTATGCTTGACCAGCTAGTTGTGTCCCAAAACCACTGGAGTGGAGGGAGAGTGAATGAGGAGAAAGCTAATCCCCTC
Source organism: Romanogobio albipinnatus (assembly GCA_023566225.1). Taxonomy (NCBI): domain Eukaryota; kingdom Metazoa; phylum Chordata; class Actinopteri; order Cypriniformes; family Gobionidae; genus Romanogobio; species Romanogobio albipinnatus. The sequence continues at coordinate 51,882,457 of CM042247.1, forward strand.
TGCATGACTGCCCAGGAAAGTGAGAGTGATAAACTTGTTGGGATGAGTAGTATAGTGATATGAAATTGGTTCGGTCAGAGGAATGCAGGAACATCTAAGCATGCAACAAAGCCTGGGAATGGAACAAACACCAGAGGGCAGCAGAGTAGTGATTAGTGATGCTCACTGTACGCCCTCCTTTGAGGGATAGTGTGATCGAAAAATCCATCAAGGCTCCAGAGATTAGATCTTGTCATTGATGTACTCGACCAGCCCATGAAGGAAATGATCCCACTGTGCGTGTCATCCACAAGACACAACAAGCATGCAGAATCCGATCGAATACTCTGAAGCAGACCGACCTCCCTGCAGTAGCAGTGACAAAGCCCAGGCCGCATCGGTCCCCAGAGCGGTCGAAAACCTTATGGAGCTCCTCTGAAAAATATTTAAATCAGTCACAGATTTCATGTCCATTGTCCCACATGGCCGTTTCCCATCCTCTCACTTGGCAAACCAGAAGCATGATGGCAAAGGCCACTTTGGATCGCTCTGTGAGGAAACAGGAGTGAAAAAGTGAAAGAACAAATTTGACAAAAAGGAAGTATGGAGTAGGTGGATTAAGGCGAGGTTTGGCACAACGGTGAAAAGGGCCACATCAGGAGAAGGAGAGACGAGAGGCGGTGAGTTACCTAGAAGAATGCCAACCCATGAGGACTTGGCATAAGTCTGTTTCCTCTGCTGAGTCCATTTTGTGGTCAGTAGATTCTGTCAGGGTATGTGAACAAAGGAGTGAAATGCAGAAAGTTCATGAACAGAGTTTATTAGAACATTTTAGGAAAACATCCTCCAAAGTTAAGTGTGACGCGTGGAAAAAAAATATAAGTATGGGATCTCTAGAGTTGTCCGTACATTATCAAAAACACTCTTGAAGACACTTTAGCCCAGTGTCAAATGTTATATATTCTATATTTCAAAAACACGTCACTTATAATTTCTATGCAGACAACACACTGCGGCTGGGATGGGAATCAGCACCTCCAAATACGAGGCCATGGTCCTCAGTCGGAAAAGGGTGGCTTGCCCACTTCAGGTTGGTGGAGAGTTCCTGCCCCAAGTGGAGGAGTTCAAGTATCTAGGGGTCTTGTTCACGAGTGAGGGGAGGATGGAACGGGAGATTGACAGACGGATCGGTGCAGCTTCTGCAGTAATGCGGTCGATGTACCGGTCTGTCGTGGTGAAGAAAGAGCTAAGCCGTAAGGCGAAGCTCTCGATTTACCGGTCAATCTACGTTCCTACTCTCACCTATGGTCATGAGCTTTGGGTCATGACCGAAAGGACAAGATCCCGGATACACGCGGCCGAAATGAGCTTTCTCCGCAGGGTGGCTGGGCGCTCCCTTAGAGATAGGGTGAGAAGCTCAGTCACTCGGGAGGAACTCGGAGTAGAGCCGCTGCTCCTCCACATCGAGAGGGGACAGCTGAGGTGGCTCGGGCATCTGTTCCGGATGCCTCCTGAACGCCTTCCCGGGAAGGTGTTTCGGGCATGTCCAACCGGGAGGAGGCCCCGGGGAAGACCAAGGACACGCTGGAGGGACTATGTCTCCCGGCTGGCCTTGGAACGCCTCGGTGTCCCCCCGGAAGAGCTAGAGGAAGTGTCTAGGGAGAGGGAAGTCTGGGCATCTCTGCTTAGACTGCTGCCCCCGCGACCCGGCCCCGGATAAAGTGGAAGAAGATGGATGGATGGATGGATGGATGGATGGATGGACAACACACTGTAACAGACTCCCAACCATATCAGTGAAACATTTTACAACCACTGATGTTACTCTGTCATCTATTCTTTCTTTAACCATGCATTGCTCTGAGTACCTGGATAACCCTGCTGAAAAATCCAGCACAAACCAGCATGCTGGTCCAGGCTGGTCCACTGTTGAAAGTGATAGCATGCACTTTCAACAAATGCTGAAAAAAAACAAAAATAATTCGACCAAAGCAAATGGCCAAGGGCCCAACTAGAGGGAACACTAATCACCATGGTGACTTCAAATAGACTTCAACAACTTTTGTACATGTACCATATATAAGAAATAAAGACAAACTGGTCTGTAAAAAGTGAATATGTTAATGCATTTTTTGGAGTTGTTTAATCATCCCCTGGTGACATTTTGATTTTATTTGCAGTTAAGTAATTCTAGGCTGTGTGGCTGTAAGGCTGTTGTGTTTCTTCTCATCTCTTCTTGTCGTTCCTCTTATCTTCAGCGATTCTGCTTGTTAACTGCAGGAGTCATCACTAATGCTATATCATCAGTTGTAGTGTGAATCAACTTTATTTCACTAACTGCAACATGGCTTTAGTGTTACTTTTACTTTCTATAGATTGGGACCATACGAAAACTGTGTTTAACACTGGGGATTTTACCGCATAAACATGCAGCAACACGTAACTAATCATTTTAAATCATTTATTACAATTAATCTGGAAAATTGTCTTGGTCTTTAACTATGAACACACACTAAGAAAAGTGATATGTAACACACAAGTTTTGTGGTGGTCTTGCTGGGATCATACCAGCACCCAAAAGACATATGCTGGTTCACCAGCACACCGGTATCCCATGCTGGGATCTAGTGAATTAGCAACTAGCATCCCGTGCTGGGATCATTGCTCAAAAAGTTGTCCAGTGTATGCATCAAAGGCACTTTTTACTTGAAATCTTTGTTGGATCCATGTTAAAACATTCATGACATGAAATAAAAACACTTCCTGGAAAATAGACATTTCATTATCCAGGCTTTATCACTCCTAACATTTGCATGACACAAATTTAGAGTCACTATGTTTTAAGAAATTGATACTTTTATTCAGCAAGCATGCATTAAATTGATCAAAAATTACAGTTAAAAATGTATAGTTACACATGATTTGAAATCATTTAAAATCAATTCTCAAGACAAGTTAAGAAATGCAAGTTGAACAGTCGCCAACTTTCTGCAGAGTCAATAGCTACAGACCTCCAAACTTCGTGTGGCCTTCAGATTAGTTCAAGAACAGTGTGTAGAGAGCTTCATGAAATGGGTTTCCATGGTCGAGCAGCTCATCCAAGCCTTACAATCACCAAGTGCAATGCAAAGGGTAGGATGCAGTGGTAAAGCACGCCGCAGACACTAGAGCAGTGGAGACGTGTTCTCTGGTGTGACCAATCACGCTTCTCAGTCTGGCAATCCGATGGACGAGTCTGGGTTTGGTGGTTGCCAGGAGAACGTGATTCAGAAATGAGTTTTGAATGCGTTGCGACAGTACCGGAAGTAGCGTTACACTGCTTCACTTACCGGAAATAGGAAGTGAGAAAAGTCCATTATATCTTGATGACATCTGGATCAGAGTGAAAAGAAAAATACTCCAATTAGACTCACAACTAAACATAGCTTCAAATAACACAAATGATAATATGCTTATTACAGAAATACTGCTGATATTATAGGCTACAAATTTTTGTATTAAAATAGATTCATTATTTACATTCATGCATTTGGCAGACGCTTTTATCCAAAGCGACTTACAGGGACAATCCCCCTGGAGCAACATGGAGTGAAGTGCCTTGCTCAAGGACTCACTGGTGGTGACCGCTGGGATCGAACCAGCAACCTTCTGCGTATCAATTCAGTGGTTTAACCCACTGGACCACCATCTTACATCTCCAAGAATATTTACAATTTGCATTGAAAAGCTCAAGATAAAATGCCACGTGCTTAAATGACAACATCTTATCTAACTATTTTACCGGTTAATGTAAAAACAATGTCCTTCTATGCGTTGCCCAAAGCAAGTACAGAAAGAAAACGTAGCCTACAGCTATTGCTCTTCAAAACTTCCAAAATCCTTCTGAGTGACATAATATTGCCAAATTGCATCCCATGCTTTCACTACCTGTGGCTGAAAAGAGAATTAACATCTTTGTATTTTCACAAATTGATTACTGTAATGCTTTGCTGGCCGGGGTCTCAAAAGCTACCCTTAAAGGGTTAGTTTACCCAAAAATGAAAATTATGTCATTAATTACTCACCCTCATGTCGTTCGACACCCGTAAGACCTCCGTTCATCTTAGGAGCACAAATGAAGATATTTTAGTTGAAAGCTGATGGCTGAGAAAGGCCTCCATTGACGTTCCGTACATTTACTCTCACAAGACCCATAAAAGGCACTAAAAACGTCGTTACAAAGTCCATCTCACTACAGTCTTACATTTATTTTTCGGTTTCACTATTTTGGTCCCAAGTTCCAGGTTTGTTACTATAACTGATATAATGGTCTTGTTTATGGAATGTGATACCGGTTTATTGTAAATGGACAATGTAATTAAATTAGGGAAATTGTCAAATACATAAAGCAAAGCATGTCAACCGATTCTCTAACCTCAATACAGGACATTTGAAAGCTGTTAAGACATCTCGACTGTTAAAGATACTTGATGCATTAGATTTATGATTGATTTTAATTTCGATTTCATTGTTTTATAGATTTAAGTTTATGACTGCCCTGTGTGAAAGCCCCTAAGGTTAAAAAAACAACAAAACAAAAAAAAAGATTGAAATACAAAATTCATTCTGCAAAAGTTACTACTTTTCCCATATGTTTTTGGTCCTGCCAAAGTACACAAGAATCTGGAAAGATTGAGACTCATTGCTGATAATATTTTAAATATGTTTCTCTTATCCTATAAGTATGTGATATTAGGCTTTTGTATTAAGAACCATTGCTCAAAGGATGCGGTTTCATCATTTTATTTTTATGTAAATTTCATATCCACAAATGTAAATTCACAAATGCAAACCCAATTTTACAGTAAAGGGTTAGTTCACCCAAAAATGTAAATGGTCATTACTCACCCTCATTTCAGTCCAAACCCATAACCAGACCTCATTCGTTCATCTTCAAAACACAAATGAAGATTTTTCAGAAGAGCAGCTCCGATTATAAAAAATATTTTACTTGTGTTCTGAAGAAGAATGAAGGTCTTACGGGTTTGGAACGACATGAGGGTGATGAATTAATGACAGAAATTTCATTTTTGGGTGAGCTAACCCTTTAAGAATTTGATTATAATGTGCATACATGTAATGTCAAAATCTAGCAAAGCAATTAAACCAACTGCAATGTTATAACAAATAGCCCCTGGCGGCAAGTGTGCAGAACCCAAAACATAAAACAAAGACTTGGCAAAAAAAACACAGACTTGACACATGACCACTCACCAACAACAGGTTACAACATCAATACTAGACCAGGAAACATGGCAAATATAAGGGCTTAAATACACCAATGACTAGACAAGGGACAACTGTGAACAATGATTAAACAATGAACCAATGACAACATGACACAATAACACATGAGGAGGGCATAGGAATCACATGACAAACCAGGAAACAAGACAGTGAACATGACAAACTAAGAACATGAAACATGATCAAGAAACAAGCCATAACACACTGTGACAAATGTGTTCTTAATTTAACATTTACATATAAAAAGAATCTACTTCCTATTCAACAATATATAGATATGGACCCTTCTCTGTTATTTTCCTTTCTTTTCCTTTTTATGATTTCCATTGTATTGTGAAGCATGTAATATGTACTTCTGCTCTAATATGGAAGTTACTCTTGTACAGTACATTCTATTTGTTGATAATAAAGCATTCAAAAAATGCAATGAAACAAAGTAAACAGGAACTAAACACAAGGAAAAAGGAACAATGGTAACAAAACAATACTTCAAAATAAGAGTCATTAAACACATGAAAAGGGAGCACAAACTTGAAATGCATATAATAACAATAAAGCAATAATAATTAGATCAATAAAGTGTCAAAAGTAAGTCATCTTATGAATTTTGAACAATGCTGTTAAAGCACACAATGTAGGCTAAAGGCTCCTTTGATTTGATTTTCCTAAAAAAACACTAGATGGCCCAAAAACTTCTGCTTTGCAAGATGCACGTGGAAATTTGGCTGATCCTTGACGTGATAACAGGCAGCAACACAAAGCTGATTCTGCGTTAAATGTTGTGAATTTAAGTAGCAAAAGTTCATCTCTAAAATGATTGAATATGTTTCGCGACAAAGGTCAGTTTCATTCAAGCTCGTTTTCTTTCGTTCAATAACGGAAGAATATGTAAAAGTATGGCATTTGGAGTAAAAGGTGCCAATGCTGTTGAGGCAAAAGACACCATATTTAACATGATAAGAGTCATTACAGCCGGCTGACTTTTCCATGTGTTGACATGACATGGTTAGATTCAGATGGTTAATATCATATATTAAGTTGGGTGTCCACCTTAGAGACAATCACCATTTATAACGAAACCGTGCTGAACAGTTTGCAAATTTAGAAAAATGCATTCACATGTCAGTCATAACTACTGTTACAGGTGCCAGTCATAATATTTATGGATCCTTTGTAATATGTTCAGACTCAACTGCAGCTCTAATGGAAATAAAGGGAAGCAAGAGTGTGGCTAGATCAGATCTAATAGTAGAAATACTAGTAGCATTAAATAGAGTAATTCAAATGGGGAATACAGTGAAGTATCATTGGAAGTGTATGAAAGTGTTGAGTGTAAAAATATTATCCAGCAAGGAACAAAACTATGGCAGAAAGAATGGGAAGAGGGAAATAAAGGCAGACATTTTTCACTTCAGCCAACAGTGAAATTTTCAAGAAACATAAGATTGGGAAGGAGGGATAGTGTGGTTGTTACTAGACTAAGATTGGGGCATTGTGCATTAAATGATGGGCTGTCAATATTTGAAAAGCTTCCAGATGGCAGATGCACGTGTGGAGAAGCAGAAACTGTGTGCCATGTATTAATGTAATGTGTCAATCCTCGTACAGAAATAAATCTCTTGTATTCACTCAGAGTTGTTGGGAATCTGGAGTTACAAATTATTCATTCAAATACATTTTTAGTACTAAGGACTATGAGACAATAAAAGTTGTTTTGCACCGAACAGGACTTTATGTAAGGATATTAGTTCCTCAGAAGAACTGAGGAGGGCAGCAATTGCACCTCTGATGCGTCTAGTCTGCTGCAAATATCAGAAGAAAAAGAAGAAGACAAAGAAGAGGAAGAACGTTTACATGGAAAAAAGAAAGAGAGAGGAGATTACAAAATCAAATGTTGTGTAGATCGGATCATGGGGTTATCATCAAGAAGAAGAAAAACATTAAAAGTGTCAGTTGTCAAACACAGAATCATGAACCAGAGCAGAGCTGTCTTTGTCTAACATTAAATATATGACCAATAAGTGTTCACAAGTTGAAATGTCTGATTAATAATTAGAGTACAAGCAACAAGAGACATCCCCAGTCTACTAAATCAGTCCATGAATAAAGTCATCCGGTAAGGGGGCTTTGTATAAATGTGGTACTGTGAATGGTGTGGAGCGGATACTGAACCCCTGGCTCTGAAGTCTGCGCTTGTCTTGCATCCTGTCTCTGCTTCTGGACCGCTCGACAGCAAATAATGCTTAGCACTCCTCCACCCACCTCAAGCAACACTATTCCCATCCAGCCAGTGATGATCGCTGCTCCCCATTCCCGTGTTAAAAAGACAGCATTTGAATCGGTTAAATGTGTAGTCCAGGAGACCACCACCAGTAAAGGCAGTCCACTTACAATAAACGATGGCCCGGAGGCAGCTTTACACCATATGTTCTTAGGATAACGTATCCACCCAATAGCGTAAACTGCCACGCCAATAGATCCCATTCCTATAGATGTGATGACGAGTATTTTCCAGGTGGTAAAATGTTCAGTCAGAGACAGCAGAGACTGATAGAAGGTGCAATGAAGTCTGCCAGTTGTGTGGTGTTGCCAGTTTAACCACACTCCATCCCAGTACAATGGAAGTGTTGTTGTGGTGTTTTCCACCGTTCCACTTACTTTCCACATGGGTAGAAATCTTGTAAGGATCGTGCAAAACCAGCCTGCACTGGCCAGCCCGAAACTAGCAAATTCAATTTTTATATCCATGTCTGTGTTTATTCAGGACTGTGGAGCAGAACTATTTCCCATAGCACGGAAACCAGCTGTACTGCATTCCAGCTGTGGGCGGAGAGACACGCTGTGGTTGAAACGTGGAGGATCCCTTTGTGCTTTTGCCATGGTTTCATAACAAATCCCTCTGTTTTCTCACACGATGAGACATGAATAGGGAGCCGTGGAGCGCTTGCACATCAGTACTGACAAAGTTTAGTTCTCTAGTGCAAAACAACTCCAGAAACTTAAGAGACACTTGTAGAAACTATGTATTACTTAGATTTGGGTTGCTGATTGTTTTGCAGGAAACTCCATTCATGCCAGAGGTTAATAAAAGTTTTGTTCAAAAACTTTTTGGGAAAATGTTGTCCATGAAAAAAGTCTGTGGTGTTCGGTAGCAAACAAAACAGTAGAGATGACGTAGGGGGAGAACGGGGAGGGTTGTAACACAGGTCAGTTGGCAATTTATCAGGTTTCAAATCACCTGATTCACTTCACACATGCTCAGTTTAGTCCTTATGCCGCCTTGACGTGCCATCGGAAATTACCTACTTCCCAAAATGTTGACTCGAGAGGGTGTTCATGTCCAATTTTTTAACTAGGAAACTAGTATTTAGGGCTAATTCAGATAGGAAATAGAGCCCCGTGGCAGGCACAGCAGGTTTTAGAACTAATTTTGAGGTAAGAAAGGTTTGAAAGGTTTTTTTTTCTTTTTTTACTTTTAAGCATTAGGCCTACTTACATTAATTTTTGTGACGGCAATGCCTGCTTTAAACTCATTTAAGTTAAATTATGTTTTGTGTGTATTTGTGGATAACTTTGTCTTAATGTAGACAAGAAGCACAGAAAGCATATTCCCAAACTTTAATAACTCTTTTGAACATGCACACACGTGCTCAGCATTCTCCCTCTTCTCTCCTCTTCGCACATATATCTAACTCAAGAAGCTTGAGTTCCATCTTGTGGTGCATTAATGTAAGGACATTACATTTTCCTGCAAGTTGTTAGTGCTAATGTTTTGGCTGTTAGCTGTAAGTTGACTTTGGGTTAGTTGTAACAACAAGACTCTGGGTTAGTTACGTCAATGAAACATGTTACAATCCAAGCAATTATTTTGTTTTATTTATGTTTTCTTTGAATTTCAGTATGCCTAGGTCTTGGAAGAGAAAGTCAAACTGAAGGGTGTTTCTCAGCATTTTGATGCATCAGATGCTGTAAAAGAGCAGGGAGAGTTTGTAAGATCTGTGGCAAAATTGTATGGCATTTGCCATGTACAGATTCTGTAAAAAGAAGGAAGTGTTGGCAGGGGCGTAAATTTCATCTAAAAGTTGGGGGGGACAAAAAACATGAAATTTCTCAAGAGCAATTTTTGAAGGGGACACAAATAATACAGCCAAAATCGTACTTGTAAGGATATGTGTACCACAAAAAAAAAAAAAAAAAAAAAAACATTTCGTACTTATTTGGCGTTTTGGTGAACTGAAAAATTATCTAATGTCCGTTTCTCTTTTCTCTGTCATTTTATCTGACCAACAACACAAAGCGATAGTAGTTTAAATACGAATAAGGTTCACCACGCAGTCATATTATAATTATTACATTATCTTGCGTCCTCCACATAGTATTTTATACTATGATATTCAGATATTCAGATATTCAACTGCAGAAGCCTCTGATCTGCCACTTATTATCACATTGAGCAAAACCCTACACAGATCTGACTGAACTTACGGTTTAGAATTAGACAATTTTTAGTATTTGTGGGCGGGTTTCTTGAATTTTGGGTTCATTAGCCGATTATTCGTAATGAAAAACACAACAACAAAACAGTCCAATGACACACTCCCTTAAATAGGCGCTTTTACGCTTTGAAACCAAATCTTGGATAATCTTGTCTGTCAGCGGTTTGCTCGTTCGGCTCGTGCTGTATTGATCACACACGTTCAGTGTTTAATTGTTTCGTCAGTTCTCTAACTGAACTCAATGATGTTATTACTGTACAGCGGAGCGGGGCGGTGCGGCGGTGGGCAAGTGATGTTAACAGTGTTTTGCCTAATCTGTATTAAAGAGAAAAGAATCACTTCATCTGACGTTTAAAGTGAATAAAATAGCCTTGACAGCTGCTTACTGGTGTTTCACAACTGCAGTCTGAAGAGCCTTGTTCTCTCCCCAAACTTGTGTGGTGGTTTTTCTGCGGTCTATGGGTAACGTTAGTTGAGGTGCGGTGGATCAAACCACTGTGAGGCAAGGGGGGAGGGGGGACTCAAAATGTTTCTAAACTTAAAACGCATTTTTTGTCCCGTTTGCGTTTGTATTGTTTTACTACTTGCACATTTATTTTAAGTATATATTGTTATATTATTTACAATACTCAGCATGTTTTTTAGGGGGGGACAGCCCTCAGATTGGGGGGGTCCTGTCCCCCCCGTCCCCCCCGCGATTTACGCCCCTGAGTGTTGGAAGAGAAGGGATCAAGGGAACTTCTGAGTGTAGGCTACCCTGGTGGAAAGAAAGTCTTCACTGATGAATAAGAGAAATAACTTACAGAATATCTGATGAGGGCAGCTGATGCATTTTGACTGTGTCCACGTGAGGTAAGTAGGATAAAAAGTAGGATAGGGATAAGTTAGAAGAAAATTATCAATTTATAGTGGTGACAATGTAACATACAGGTGGATTGATGGGGTTAATATTGAAACTGATTAAACATATTGAAATTTGTATGCCAATTAGTATGAAATGCTCACACACACACACACACACACACACACACACACACACACACACACACACACACACACACACACACACACACACACACACACACACACACACACACACACACACACACACACACACACACACACACCAATTGTGTTGAACAATCAGTGTTGAAAAACAAAAAAGCTGTCATAATCCATAATCAGCTCGTTGGATATCATAATTACACCTCCACTCAGGGTGTTACATTTTACATTTATGCATTTGGCAGACGCTTTTATCCAAAGCGACTTACAGTGCCCTTATTACAGGGACAATCCCCCTGGAGCAACATGGAGTAAAGTGCCTTGCTCAAGGTTCAAATCCCCGCTAGGATTGAACCAGCAACCTTCTGCATATCAGTTCCGGTTTAACCCACTGGACCACCATCTCACATTATGTTACTTACAACTAACCCAGACAATGGTGAATTGTAACAGTTCACTCGTCTTGTTTGAAACTTCGTTCTATTTGTGCTGCAAAGATAACATCTACGTCATTTAATAGCAGACACTTGTAACTAGTTTGAATCACATTTTGAATGGACTGGCTTAAAAGAACTCCAAGATACAGATGCAGAAGATGTTGCAACCTTCCTCACCCCAGTCACCCCATTCAACTTGAACTTTTACTGCTCTTCTTCACTCTCTTTTTTAAGCATCAACAGATCCTCTATAGACCTCTAGTGGATCAGTTCCACACTGCCAATGGGTTTTAACTAACATTATTATTATTATTGTTAATAACATATTCCGAACACAAAAAAGGTAGATAACAGTTATTCTTCAGTCTTCAAAGTTTTTGTTTGGCACACTAATTGACAGAAAAATATAAATTAATTTAGTGTACTCTATGTGTGATAAAGTTATTGTCTGTACTTTCCTGCCTGTTTCATTGATTATGTAAAAAAAAAAATTAAGTTTGGATATAGAGCTAGATAAAAACAATGAGACCATGTTGTGAAGTTAGAAGAACGTTTTTATTTGGGGTGGGTATACATATCAATTTAGTTTGATTAACAAAATAATTGCATGTATAAAAGGTAAACTGTTATTCTTATAACCCACCACATCTACTTTCACAACTCTGTAGGTTTTAAAATAACTTTAATTTGTAGATTTGTGGCAGAAAAATGTTGTGTGCAAAGTTTGAGATACGCTTCATTCATAGGATAATGTTCATTACATTTGGTTAATTAATATTGTTAATTAATTAAATACTGATACTGAGATAAAAATAGAGCATTACAGACAATTTTCAGGCCAGTGGTCAGTGTTATTATTTTTTAGCATAACCTTATTATTTGAAATGATTTGTTTCAGTCCCTATACAAAGCAGGACACCTATTATTAAACACAGCAGTCTTCTCTCTCACTCACTCATTCACACACTCACAAAGAAACACACATTTGTTTGTGTATCTTCACGGGGACACTCCTTTGATTTCTATTGTTTTACTACTATTCTACTATTCTGGTGGGGATGTTTACCGCATAGTCCCCGCAATATACACACTGTAAAATCCAACAGTTTTTAGTTGACTTTTTCTTAATGTCACTCACTGATTTCCCATAGTCATCTTGAATGTTCATTTGTCAATACAACTGAAAAAAAATCACATAAACTGACTTCATAAACTGATGTTGATTTTTTTTTTTTTACTCACCATTATGGTTATCAATGTTCCATTTGGTTGGGCACTTCCGTATTGTAATCCTATTGATGCAGCAATGCAATCACAAATCACAATTATTCGATTTCAAAGGAATGTAGTTAATTATATACATATATAAGATGTATAATGTAACTATATATCATGTCAAATAATGATCTTTTAAAATGTTATTGCTAACACTTGTCATAAACACCCTGTGAAACTTAATTGGGTTGATATAGTCCCTCTATATTTGGACAATATCTTGTAATTGACCATGCTTGAGTCACACACAGACTTCAACATTAAGCATCAAAACACAACAATGGTAATCACTGAATTTTATTTAAAGTAAATTATCAAGTACTCTCAGTTCTTTTTTAGTTACTAGAACTCTTGTGTAAGTGAACTATACTAACTATGCATTTGTCAGTACAACCTACTATTTCTATTACACTTTACTTGCTTTTTTTAAGGCAATCGGTTTGCATGCTTTTTGTTAAGTAAGTCTAACTAGTTAGATATTACAGTGCAGAAGGTGAAACCTGAACACAAACACAATCTATTCAAACACTGGGGACAAGCTGAAATGTTGTGGGGCTTAGACTAAGCTAGGCTTAGGTGTTTGTTCAGTTAGGACATTTAAGTAACATTTATAAACATGCCTTAGAAAAAAACATACTGGTGTACATCTTGAGACAAACAATGGCACTTACATATTTTGAGATATGTTAGTGTAAGTTGCTTTCAGTTAAAACTGCTCAAACATGCATTTTAGTCTGGGACGAGGTTTAAGCCCTAAGGTTTTAGGTTTAACTTTTTTTTATTTAATTTAAAGAAGATCAAATATATGAAAATCAAAAAAGGGTAATTCCTTTATTGGTTCAAAGAGAGAGCTTTTCAAATCAGCATAAATTCTGAAGCCAAGTAAATTCTTTAGGGTCTGATGTAGTTTTCCGTTTAAAGCTACACTGTGTAACTTTTTTAGTTTATTCTTAGCTAAAAACACTTAGTTCTTTCAAAAATATATGTGCTCATTAATGTATATTTACTTCTTTCAAGTAATAAAGTATTCTCGTAAGTTTATAATATGCCATTGAAAATACATACGGGTAAGGGGTTCGAATGGGGGTCGCCATGTTGCCCCTCCATCTTGAAAGTACATTAGCCAAAGAGGGACATACCCGTAATTCAAGCTTCGCCTTTCGCGTTTTAACACTCGATGGCACCGTGTCTGGATTGAACTGGAAGCCATGTTAATCTTGGACTAAAACGGCCACCGTAGGAGTTAAAACGAAATTGGAATTGGGAGGAACAGAAACTAATATTAACTGGATGGTCATATACCTTTTCACCGCTAGATGGGGGAAAATATCACACAGTGTAGCTTTAACACTTGTACATTATGACGAATCGCTTTTGCATTTGACCAGTGTGTCTGCATTACTCAGTGGCATGTGCTTTATATCAGACATAGTTCTTTATGGCATAGCCACTGTGGGTGTCAGATTTTGTTAAGGTGTATCTAGGTGAATAGTTGTCCCGCTCCGGTGGGCAGCTGGTGCAGAGAACTGCTCCACCAACAAACAGAAACCCCGCTGTTAACCAGCCCACATAGAGGGCTGCCCCCATCTCTCTCTTTAATGCCTCATGCACTATGGGATTATGGAAGTCTCTTATAATGGAGTCGGCCGTCCAGGACACAGGCACCACAGTAGTTAGTCCAGAAAGCATAAAGGTAATCCCCGATACCACCACAATCCGTGCTTTGGCGCGTGGGTTACTTAGGCAGTTGGTACAATCAGCCCCAACCAGAAAAATGAGGAAAGCCAAGCAGGCCAAAGCCATGGTGGTCACCACTAGCCCACGCGCTGCCTGTAGGGAAGGATCCAAATCCAGCAGGGCATCGTACAGTTTACACTGCATCTGCCCAATGCGCTCGTACACGCAAGTCATCCACAATCCTTCCCAGAATACCTGTGCCACCACAATGTTTGTGCCGATGAAGGCAGTTACCTTCCACATGGGCAGAGCACAGATGATAATAGTTCCTGCAAAGCCGATCATTGAAAGAGTGATTCCCAAGACCTGCAGAGCCATGGAGGGGGCTGTGGATGACATAAAACAGAAAAAAACTTAAATTCTTGTTTTTAATCAGTGTTTTTGTAATATAAATGTTTGAATGGTGAAACAGATTTAGTTCTAATAAAGTCATATATGAATGATTTTCTCTCGCTAGGGGGCAGTAGACTACAAAATGCAGGTGAATTTGCTCAACTAAGACGGTTGTGTTTGGATTTGAATGAAACCGATACTAACTAAGAAATAGATTTCTCAACAGAGAGCTGGTTTAGGGGTGGTTGTTATACTTTTCATCTCTGTCTTTGACATCACTTGTTTACATTTCTAAGAATGCAATGCATGTGTTCTGACATAAAAGAGTCTGGGTGTATGGGTGTTGCGTAAAATAATACATGACACTTCCTTGTAGTGGTTATCTGAAATAACACCGTGACTCTGGCCCACTGAAGAGGGCATAAATAAGAACAAGCTCTCATTGTAAGGAAATTCAGGATGTTTGTGTATATGAGCCTGTGAGCCTGTAATAAGAGGCCTGTACCAAAGGTTAATAGTGGGAGAACGGGTTTTCAGTTGAACTGAAACTCCTGTACTCAGTTTATATTAACTTGATAAATTTATGAAAAATATAAAGAAGCATTTAAGTCAAATTTATGTCATTCACATTTATAATTCTTTGTGAAGTGCCTCTCAGAAGAAGAAGAAACACATAATAAAATAAAAAGTGAAATACAAAACATTTTTTCATAATCAATAAAGTACAGTAAACTAAACCCACAGTAAAAATGACAGTGAACTCATTTATCTTGATGGTTTCCGGTCAAGATTTGATTTATCTCCCCTAGAACCTGTATTTTTCATACAGTTTGTCAAGCAGAACAAAAACAATAGCTATGCATCTTGTTCTCAGAACACACGTAGTATGTTCGATTGACTAGTGGAAACTATGGGTGTTCCTGAACAACAGGTTTTCCTAGTGTTGTGTGAAGTATGTTCCTCTGGCACGCACAGAAAAACAGAATGAGAACGAACGGCAAGAACAATTTAGCCAAGATGGTTATATAAAACTGCATATCATTAGTGAAAAACAAGTGCTTTTGCACAAGAGAATGCAACAGTTAAAAGTGCTCTAAGAATTTCACCTACTCTATTTTGTGGTGTCAAAATACACAACAAAATGTAGTCTAGATGTAGGTCTTGGAAGGAGGAGTTGGAGACCATGGGACTAGTGCTGCGTGGCCAGGAAGAGTGCCATTCCCACCAAATGGATTTTACATCTTTACAGGATTATATATGACAGATGCTGAGGGGTTCTCTTTTGGTAGGCAAAAACTGCAATGCAGCCCATCTTCCAGCACCAGAAGGAGCCCTGTGCCCCGGCCGAGGTCGAATGAAGCCCCCATCTCCCTACACTGAGAATCTAGTAACAAGAGGTTCTCCCCAGGAGAAAAACTGCTTTTGGTCAGGCTGTTTTCTCCGTAAGGGCCAGCAATGGAACACAGTACCGGAAACCATCAGAGAGTCTTTGCCATTCTCTTCATTCAAAAAGAATGCAAAAAAATGGCTTGTAGAGAACCAAACTTGTGGGCAATAATTCCTTCTGTCTGTATTTATATATTATATAACTATTTTACCTTAATTGTATTTGCTAACCATAATGTGTTGTATGCTTTTTTATTTTGTGATTTTATAATTGTGATTGTTTTTAAGGTTGCCTTTTTTTTACACCTGGCTGGAGGACTGCCGATGAAAATTAGCACTTTTGAGCTAACTCGGGTACATGTTGACTAATGTACATTGTCCTCTTTTAAATAAATAAAAAATTTAATTAAAATGAAAGAGGTTGTAGGAGTCAGTTATTATAATGACAGCGGTCCAAGACACAGTGATAAGACAGAAGTTCAGAGGTGATCAGAGCCATCCCCAGCAGCAATATATGCTTTAACTTTTCCTTGTTTCTCAACTACGAAGTTAGTTCATTTCCCTGAGACAAGTGCAACAGGAATCCCAGCAATGCCAACCACGAGGGAAAGGACCATCAAGACATGGGCAGCCAGCAGATCAAGGCTCAGTGTAAGCATGGAGCCATAGATTTTACACTGCATCTGTCCGGTACTCTCCACCACACAGCTCATCCAGATTCCCTCCCAGAAAATCAGAGCGGTCAAAATTGCTACCAATTATGCCATTATTACTCCAATCCAGCCAAACAGAGCCAGGATGCAACCCAGTAAGTGCATGCCCATAGACGCTATCTCAATATCAGCTTCAGTCTTTTGGATTTGCTTTTCAAAAACTAAACCAATATGTATGAGGTAAACATGCTTGATGAAAAAAACAAAAATTGATATTCCAAATGTGAATCTGCACAAACTGAGCAAAAATAGCAGAATTGTAAGATTCAAAAAGGGCACATTGTCCAAAAGGGTTGTACCTCATCTCTTAATGCCTGATCGATTGCTCCTGTCTGCCTTTTGCCTTGTCTGTACACTCTAAAAAAAAAAGGTTCTATATGATACCAAAAATGGTTCTTCGTCGTAATCATAGGGGAACTACTTTTGGTGCTATATAGCACCATATCTTAACATGTTCTGTATATGGTAGCGGTGCTATATAGCACCTTAGTCAAAGAACCGCTGAAGAACCTCTGAAGAACCGCTGAAGAACCACTGAAGCACCAAAATTGGTGCTATATAGCACTTAAAAAGGTTCCCCTATGATTACGAGCCAAGAACCATTTTTGGTGCCCAGGCTATATAAAATAGCCTTGACAGCTACTACTGGTGTTTCACAACTGCAGTCTGAAGAGCCTTGTTCTCTCCCCAAACTTGTGTGGTAGTTTTTCTACGGTCTATGGGTAACGTTAGTTGAGGTGCACGGTGGATCAAACCACTGTGAGGCAAGGGGGGACTCAAAATGTTTCTAAACTTAAAACGCATTTTTTGTCCCGTTTGCGTTTGTATTGTTTTACTACTTACACATTTATTTTAAGTATATATTGTTATATTATTTACAATACTCAGCATGGTTTTTAGGGGGAGACAGCCCTCAGATTGGGGGGGGTCCTGTCCCCCCCGTCCCCCCCGCAATTTACGCCCCTGTTGGTGCCATTTAGAACCTTTTTTTTTAGAGTGTAGCTCTGTAGATCTGTACAGCCTTGCTTACGTTTGAATCTCTATTTTTGATATTTCCTCTTTGTTCTGCTGCTAAATATAACTTACTCATCACCATACATTGTTTAAAAATGGCCTATCACGTTACATTTGACATCGCTAGCTTTTAATCGAAATCACCATCACACGTTAGCATTTCGCTAGCCTGTTAGCTTGTTATCTCTGCACCCGGGTCTCCCTTTTTCTGAGTTCATTAGTTGGATTAGTAAATAGTGTCCAGCAAACGATTGTGGCAAACTGGATTAATCAACAAACACGGTAAGTCATGTCTTCTCCTGTCACTTGCACCGCTTGCTGCATGTTTAGTATAGGCTTCTCCGCTGGCGAACAGGGCTTCACATGTGATAAATGTAAGGAGATAGTTCGGCTGACGGAAAAGATTTCAGAATTAGAAACACGCATCCATACTTTATCTGAGAGTAGTGAGGATGTAACAGCTTTAGACACTGATTTGGATGCGAATAGCTTAGTGAACTCTGTACATTCTTCGGTTCCGGCTGCAGGGCCCGTACAGCAGGGAAACTGGGTAACGGTGAGACGGCATAGTCACCGACCAAAAAAAACGCTCTTCCGTTCCGGTTAGAACATCAAACAGGTTCTCCCCTCTCAGTGAAGCACCCACTGAGTATCCTGTTGAAAGTGCCCTAGTCATTGGCGATTCTATTACACTGAACGTGAAGATACCAGCCACCATAGTCTCATGTTACCGGGAGCCAGAGCGCCTGACATCAAAGCAAATTTAAAAGTGCTGGCTAAAGCTAATCGTAAATTCTCTAAGATTATTATTCACGTCGGCACTAATGATGTTCGACTTCGCCAGTCGGAGATCACCAAAATTAACATTAAAGAGGTGTGTGAACTCGCTAGTACGATGTCAGAGGCTGTTTATTGTTCTGGTCCGCTCCCCGTTAGAAGGAGTGATGAGATAGTTAGCAGACTATCATCACTCAATGGCTGGTTGTCTAAGTGGTGTCCGCAAAATAACATAAGGTTCATAGACAATTGGAAAAGTTTTTGGGGCAGACCTGACCTGTTGAAGAAGGATGGTATCCATCCCTCCTGGGGTGGTTCCGCTCTTCTCTCTAGTAATTTGGCACATAGTCTTAGAGCTAAACCTTGACTCACTAGGGCCCAGGTCAGGAAGCAGACAAACTGGCTAAACCGACCGTCTGTTAGCTGTCTCACGTCACCGGAGTCAGATAAATCCCAGCACATAGAGGCTCTTTCACCTAGATATTATCATATAGAGACTGTGTCTGTTCCCCGAATTAGAAAATACAAAAAAACATCAAAACCATTCAAAAATAAAAATTTAATTGATGTCCAACAAATAAACAAAAGATATAATACAGATGAACAATTTATAAAGTTTGGGTTGCTGAATATTATGTTTTAAAAACAAAATATGGGAGGAACACATTCAAAGTGCCTATCCAATCAGTACGAGATGAGGCCTATAGCTGACTCACCACCACCCAGTCCCCTCACACTTGCTTGGTTAACTTATTCTAATCAGAAGATATGGGGGGAGTACTCTGGGTTCAGGCCAAAATTTCGAGCTCTGAGCCCTCCCCTCGGACAGCCCGCCAAATACGCATACATTTTATTATATCTGATTATTTGTTAGTGTGAACTCGTGAAACATGTTTAGAAGCTTCATGATAATATGAAAGCTTTATACAGGTTGAACTCAGTGTTGCTTTATCCATTTTATAAATCCATTTTAAATGTAGTATTTTATCTTAAAATATAATTTTTTTTTGCAAAAGTTCTGTGACCCACATCCTGTTGTTAATATTCAGACACATGCCATTGCTAGTTGTCTAACCAGTTTGGGAGTACTTGAAACCAGTTTCAGCAAAACAACTTTTGCTGTGCCAAACCTTATTTCTTGGAATGAGCTAATATACCAAAGGTTATGCACAATCTCAGGGATGCATTATGATTTTAGCATGCCCTGGAGGTCTCAAAAGGGCCCATCAACAATACATTCTCCATTGCAACTGTTTATGACCTAGATCCATAATCAGAATTTGACCAAATTCTGATTAATAACATAATATTCTTCTGCATGTAAACATGGCCTTTGCCTTCCATAGAAGAGCTGAAAACTTTTATTTAGGTATGGTTACAGATTAAAAAAAATGATTTTACACTCATTTTATTTAATAAATACGTGTGCTCGCTAATATTGCACAATTATTTCCATTCACCACTGGGTACACTTTCTCCACTGAGCAACATCATTTTATTTTTTGGCAGTCAATTCAATTTCACAAGTCATATTTATTTATATAGCGCTTTTTACAAAGCAGATTGTTTCAAAGCAGCTTTACAGTGATAACAGGAAAATATTGCAACAGAATCTGATTCGGCTGTACAGCCGCTCTGGAGAAAACAGTGATGTCATCCAGCTCAGTTCAGTTCTCATATAGTATCAATGCGGGCAGATCAGTAATATTAACCAACAATTATAACCAACTAAGCAAGCCAAAAGCCAAAAGGCGACAGAGGCGATGGTGGCAAGGAACCAAAACTCCATCAGGTGACATAATGGAGAAAAAAACCTTGGGAGAAACCAGGCTCAGTCGGGGTGCCAGTTCTCCTCTGGCCAAAGAACAAACAGTGTATGATTATTATTCAGGCAACATTACAGGTCAGAAGTCATATTAGATCAGAGTATTTGTCCAGTTCCACAAAAACAAATCCAACCATATGCTAAAGTGTTAATGTAGCTCTATTAATGCAATTCGAATAAATGTACAGTTTATTTTCTGGTGCAACAAAGTGATTCAGCCATTTAAACAATAGTTTTTTTCATTTAGTTAATGAAAGAAATTACGATTTTTGCTTACTAATTTATTTGAATGAGGTGAAAACAGACTGAACATGCCTGTCACGCGTTGGTGTTATAGAGAAATTGCACTACGAGGAATATCAAACTAAACAGTCTTTAATAATACACTTCAGAGGGAAAAGGAGAACACAGGAGACACAACCACGTAAATACTGACAACGCGGAACAATGAGCGAACCTACACATACAGAGGTAAACGATGGAACAGAACATGAACAGCTGAATCAAATTATATCTTGTGTGTAACCATAGAAACTAACAAGAACTCATACAGACACGACAGAAACTAACTGAACAGAACATGATTGGGACAGCCTGATTGTTGTTTATCGATGTTCCCTGCCTTAGTTGTCGTCCTTAGGTGGGCAGGAGCTACACAGTATACCTCCTGCCACCCAGACAGCAACAGTGTCTGCCCACATCCGACACCACATCTACATCTGGTATGCTCCTTAGAGCGCAAACACAGATTTGCACTGGAGTGTGGCCATCCAACGGCAGAAACATAAATTGGCATCTATGCAGACAATGATAGTGATGACCACAAGTGCCCAAGCAGTCCAAGAGTGAGTTCATTGCATTTGTCCTGTGCTTTGTATCACACAGTTCATCCACAAGCCCTCCCAGATGGTCTGCGCTGTCACAATATTGGCTCCAATGAATGCTGTCACCTTCCACATAGGAAGGGCACAAATCATAATAAGCTCCCAAGACACCAATAATGGCTAGGCACATCCCACGTGGGAGGGGACATTCTCACAACCTTGCGAAACATTCCCTAAAACTTCTCTAAAGGTGATGAAAATCCCAAAATGTATAGGACATTAGAACATATGGGAAAATATACACTCACCTAAAGGATTATTAGGAACACCATACTAATACTGTGTTTGACCCCTTTCGCCTTCAGAACTGCCTTAATTCTACGTGGCATTGATTCAACAAGGTGATGAAAGCATTCTTTAGAAATGTTGACCCATATTGATAGGATAGCATCTTGCAGTTGATGGAGATTTGTGGGATGCACATCCAGGGCACGAAGCTCCCGTTCCACCACATCCCAAAGATGCTCTATTGGGTTGAGATCTGGTGACTGTGGGGGCCATTTTAGTACAGTGAACTCATTGTCATGTTCAAGAAACCAATTTGAAATGCTTTGTGACATGGTGCATTATCCTGCTGGAAGTAGCCATCAGAGGATGGGTACATGGTGTTCATAAAGGGATGGACATGGTCAGAAACAATGCTCAGGTAGGCCGTGGCATTTAAACAATGCCCAATTGGCACTAAGGGGCCTAAAGTGTGCCAAGAAAACATTCCCCTCACCATTACACCACCACCACCAGCCTGCACAGTGGTAACAAGGCATGATGGATCCATGTTCTCATTCTGTTTACACCAAATTCTGACTCTACCATCTGAATGTCTCAACAGAAATCCAGACTCATCAGACCAGGCAACATTTTTCCAGTCTTCAACTGTCCAATTTTGGTGAGCTTGTGCAAATTGTAGCTTCTTTTTCCTATTTGTAGTGGAGATGAGTGGTACCCGGTGGGGTCTTCTGCTGTTGTAGCCCATCCGCCTCAAGGTTGTGTGTGTTGTGGCTTCACAAATGCTTTACTGCATACCTCGGTTGTAACGAGTGGTTATTTCAGTCAAAGTTGCTCTTCTTTCAGCTTGAATCAGTCGGCCCATTCTCCTCTGACCTCTAGCATCAACAAGGCATTTTGGCCCACAGGACTGCCGCATACTGGATGTTTTTCCCTTTTCACACCATTCTTTGTAAACCCTAGAAATGGTTGTGCGTGAAAATCCCAGTAACTGAGCAGATTGTGAAATACTCAGACCGGCCCGTCTGGCACCAACAACCATGCCATGCTCAAAATTGCTTAAATCACATTTTTTTCCCATTCTGACATTCAGTTTGGAGTTCAGGAGATTGTCTTGAACAGGACCACACCCCTAAATGCATTGAAGCAACTGCCATGTGATTGGTTGATTAGATAATTGCATTAATGAGAAATTGAACAGGTGTTCCTAATAATCCTTTAGGTGAGTGTAGATATAGAACATATCCATGGTCATATTATAACATCATATGACTTTAGGGGCACATTCCATTTTGGTTATTCTATGGTCACACAGCAACGTTAAAAAGAAGATATTTGGGACATTAACAGAACATTCCCATATGGTTCCCTGTTAGTCAGATGGGGATGTTTCATTCTGGACTGCGCTGCAACATGGCAACATGGTGCAGTGGCCCCTATACTACATTCCCATAACCTTTAGGACCTTTAGGGGACCAACATAGAATGTTATTTTTTGGTCCTATTTAGGTCCTTCCATCACGTTTACTGAATGTTTACAGTACATGTTTGGGTGAATCAATGTACACTGGGCTGCTTTGCAAATGCAAAAAAACACAGGATTTGCACAAAAGTTGCTTCCCAGAACGTCCTGAATGTTCCCTGAAGGTCTGCCAAATAACGTCCCAACCCTTAAAAGAACTCCACATTGTGACCATTTCGGAACGTTCTGGGAACTTTACCAGGCGACATCCTTGACACCAGCAGGGACGTTCTGAGAACGTTCTGGGAACATCAAATTTTTTAGCGGGGACACCATTTTTATTAATTTATTTTTACATTTGCTTGGCTTTATTTTCTTGTTTGCTCCTCTGTTAATTGTAGAAATGACTTCAGGTCCTAACCTGTTTTAAGTTTTTCTCAGAAGGGAGGGGTCCAAGTCAAATGGGCCTGAAACCAGGTTAAACCTGACCAGATTCCACACAGGGAATGTGGATACAACCAGTTTATGTGAGATGCACATCAACAAGGAATTATCGGTTGATGACTTGGTTCAAATAAAAATGAAGTTATCAATATAAAAGCCTTTGGATATCAACCACAAGCCTTTAGAGTGATTTAGTGATATAGTGCTTTTACACTCGTAAAAGCTTGTTTTTAGCTTACTGGCTAATATTGCAAAATGATTTCTATCCATCAGTAGGTGCTCGATCTCCACTGAGCAGCATCATTTTAACAAAAACAGAACAAATCATATGTTAAAGTGTTGACATAGCTCTATTATTGCCATAAAATATTGATGTTTCAAAACACAATTCTAATAAACGCACTGTTCCCACAGCTTATTAGGACCGCTTGCTGATTTGCTGGCGCAAATGCCTGGAGTGACAACAAAGTTACAGAATATCATGTAATATCTATTCACCCAATAAAAAATAGATTTTTCTTTGACTTCATGTTATGTAAGAAACAAATGAATTAGAAACAGACTGAACACGTCTGATTTCTTTTACAGCAAAAGGTTGATGTCTTTTGCAATGAGGATCTTTCCAACATAATTTTTTTAACATGCATGTATTGTATTCTTATATGTGAGAATATTCAGTATTGCCAAGCTATTATAATGAAATGTTGTCAATGCAGTATCAATATGTTGTTTTACTGAACCATTTATTTTAATAACAAATTAAGACAAATTTAATGATCATTGTGCAAAAAATGCTAACCAGAAAAACTTGATATGATTAACTCAAAACATTTTTTAAACCATAGACATTGTATTTTATTAACAGTAAGATATCTTTCATTTTCTAATTAATAAAACAATAATTGCAAGAATGGCTTGTTTATAATAAAAACACAGATCTGCTTCACTGAGTTCAATTCCTCTCATCACATTATACATGCACACTTTTCTCTTTCAGTGATCGGTATATAATCACAGCACAAAAACTCAGTAAAAAAACTATACGTCATATCAGACACTGTCCGTCTACTGTTTCTCCTTGGGGAAAAAGTTCACAGGTGGGAATAAAGAGGTTTTACAAAAAAATAAATAAAAAAAAGAGTCTTTGCAAGTAACAAGTCTTTGTGTGCTTGATCTCTTTCAGACGTAGGCTTTGCTGTTGGCAACGGACCGTGGCTGAGAGTACTTGACGCCGTAGTTGTCTTCCTTAGGTGGGCAGGAGCTACACAGTATACCTCCTCCCAGGATCAGCAGTGCAGCTGCACCAAATCCAATATAGAGAGAAGCCCCAATCTCCCTTCTTTGGGAATCTGTGAGCAAGGGATTGTAGAAATCCCTGATGATGGTGTTAGCTGACCAACAGACGGGGACCAGAACCAGCACTCCAGCAATGATGAAGATTACACCACTAGCGATAGCCACCTTTACCTTTGTGCTTTCACCCTCGACAAAGCTGGTACATTTTCCACCGGCAATCCCAAGGATGATCCCAAGGACACACACAATTATGGAGATGATTACAAGAGCCCGAGCAGCCTGCAAGTCCTGAGGTAAGGCCAAGAGAGAGTCGTAGATTTTGCACTGCATTTGTCCTGTGCTTTGTACCACACAGTTCATCCACAAGCCCTCCCAGAAGATCTGCGCAGTCACAATATTGGAACCAATGAATGCTGTCACCTTCCACATAGGAAGAGCACAAATCACAATAGCTCCGATGAACCCAATAATGCCTAGGGACATGCCCAGGGTCTGTCGACACATAGACACCATTTCTTCTTGTTTGCTTGGCTTCGTTGGCTTGAAAGTATTCGTTCCTCTCTTTATCATAGAAATGGCTTTTGTTCCTAACCTTTATAGTTTTAAGATATTCTCCAAAGGGAGGAGTCCAAGTTGGATGGACCTGAAACCAGGTTAAACCTGATCAGACTCCACAGCAGGGAATGTGCATTTCAGTGAGATACGCACATGATTCAAATACAAATAAACCAGTCATCAACTGAAAGGATTGGGTGTATATCATCCATAACCCTTTATTGTAATTTAGTGATCCAGTGCTTTTACACCAATTTTATTTAATAAATAACCCTTACAAAAAATAAGTTTATTCAAGTGTGCTAATAGTATCCTTCTTATAAACTAAAAGTAAGAAAATATACTTTCGGTCTACTTTTTATGTCCTTCGCAGAAATATACTTCAATTTGCACTCAATTTGCAAGGACTTGACTTATATAGTTGAAAAAAGTCTAAGTATATTTGGCTTATACATGTATTCAATCTTTTGATCGGAATATATTTAAAGGTATAATTAAGTATTCTTAGTGTACTTGGCTTGTAGTTTTGATTGAGTAGCCGACGATTGAACTGAAGCTTTGAAGGTGTTGATGGACTCGATCTACTCCATCTGTGTTTTAATCATTGTTCTGAAACTGATCCGGATGGACGTTCTGGTCTTTTTGTTAAAATGTTGCTTTTTTAAATGAAACATACCCACATTACAGCGTTGATAAAAAAGTATGCGTGAAGCTAGAATAAAAAAAAAATTTTAATGTAAAGAGTTAAAGGTTGCAAAGAGTACATTTGCATCGTTTAATGTAAATCACACAATGTACGCAGAAGACTTCCTGTTTACAGTTTTCTTATGTTACTTTATCGCATGGCATTGGCATGTGTCTTGGCATGATTTTACATATGTTTGGTGGAAGTCACAAGAATCCCCCAGGAGGAATATTTAAAACATAAAAATGATCAAATCAAAAGATGTCCGAAGAGAAATTTATCTGTTATCTTTCATGAGTTTTTTGCCATGGTAAGATCATCAAAACTGTACAAATCGCACGTTTGAAACTATTGGATCTGCCAAGGGCCACTCTTGATCTGCCATAACCAATCGCTAACATTTAGTTGTGGCGTATGTCAGACACCATTTGCCTTTATTTCTCACATGGAAGTCCGTAAAAATAAATGTGCAGCCACCTCAGTGATAAAACCTTGATATAAACAGTGAATTTTGAAATGATATATTCATGAAAACTCAGATGTGGATTCGGACAGCAATTAAATTACCACACGACCTTGGTGTTTTCTAAAACAGTAGGTCATTCGGCCAGGGATTTTTAAATCACCGACTAGCCCCTGTAAATGATGACAATACCTTCCGGCAGGGGCGTAGTTTATAGGGGGGATGAGGGGAAGGTAACCCCCCCCCCCAATATTCAAATCCATCAGTTACAACCGACCCCCCCCCCCCCCCCCCCCCCAATCAAATATCAGTTTGTCTTAATAAATCAGACAAAACATACTCCCCCTCCATTGAACCGATTGGTAACGCCCAACTAATGAGTCGCACTTTCACCAAAACAATGCGAGTGTTTGAATGGGAGAGCACACGGGTAACGTTAGCGCCAAAAATGAAGAGAAATGCTGCACAGCGGACTATATTTAACTGCTGGTCAGAGAGGGATGCAAAAAATAAAAATAAAGCATATACTGAGAATGAGGTATGATAATATTGTGTAATAGCTAAGTACACACCACATATATTTTGGCTAGCTAATCCATTGCAATGTATTTAGCTATAACTATCCAGTCCTTCCAGAAAAATGCGGCTTTTTTTTGTGATTGTTGCGGGCAAAAATCCTTGATTATGCGGCACGTTTTCTTAAAAAATGCGATGAAAAATGCGGGATATTTATGCAATTTTATGCGATGAAATTGCGGGAACTTGCAAAAACTGTGGTTTGATGAAAAAGAGAAAAAAAACACTACATCACAGAAAGTGCTGGGAATATTTAAGTTCCCATCTTGTTTTATTGAAGACCTTAATAAACACACGGCTCAAATTTACAAAACATTGAGTCAAACAAGTTCTGTAGCTTTACAAAAGGAATATGCTACAACTTGAAAAATGAATAAATAACTTCCTGTTTTACAGAGGTAGCTTTACAAAACAGACATTTGAGTGCTTCCAATGCACAAAGTGCAATCTCTTAAAGGGTTAGTTCAGCCAAAAATTTAAATTCTGTCATTAATGACGTCCCCTCATGTCGTTGGACACCCGTCAGACCTCCGTTCGTCTTCGGAACACAAATGAAGATATTTTAGTTGAATTCCGATGGCTCAGAAAGGCCTCCATCGGCACAATGTACACTCTCAAGACCCATAAAAGATACTAAAGACGTCGATACAAAGTCCATCTCACTACAGTGGTTCTACAATAACTTTATGAAGCGACGAGAATAGTTATTGTGCGCAAAAAAATAAATAAATAACGACTTATATAGTGATGACCGATTTCAAAACACAGCATCATGATGCTTTGAATCAGCAAGTCGATTCATGATTCGGATCGCGTGTCAAACTGCTGAAATCACGTGACTTTGGCGATCCAAACCGCTGAATCGACTCACTGATTCATAACGCTTCAAAGCTTCACCGGGAAACTGCTTTGCGCGGTCTTTTGCTGTTATTTTTATTGGCAAATGGGAGTTTGCGCTTCATTATGGTTTCACTGATATCTATGGTTTCACCACGGGGTTTGCAGCTTTTCGATGATGTTCACGTCGGGTAATTACGTCACTTCAAAACGTTCCCATGGCAATAGGCGGAAATGGCGGCTCTTGTGTGAAGTAAACGAAAATTTTTCAACTTTCTGCTAATATATATATGACTTTTTTTGCAACGAAAATGCGGGGATTATGAAATCATGCTAGCCCCGCATATTTTGCACGCGGAAATAGGCAATTTATGCGGCGAAAGTGTGGCGTATTTGAAACAATGCGGCCCCCGCATAAATATGCGGACTTTGGCTGATTATGCGTTAAATCAGGCGATCGCATAATCGCGTTTTTCTGGAGGGACTGACTATCAGTATAACAAGTTACCAAAGCAGCCTGTTTTGCTAGTTCATTTTTCAATATTGTCTGTAATTATCATTGACAAAAGTATTCACATCGGGGTTTATTTTCTTCCTAAATTAATCTGACTTTTGAACGAATTGGATGAATGAACGATTTAACTGGCTCACTCACTCACTTTCAAATTTTTTTTTTAAAAATGCATTAAGGTGGAATGTAAAAATCTTAAAATAAATGTCTAAATGTTGTCTCTTTCATATTTGGATATGTTGACTTTGTAAGCAGTTAAAGCATGTAGATAGATAGATAGATAGATAGATAGATAGATAGATAGATAGATAGATAGATAGATAGATAGATAGATAGATAGATAGATAGATAGATAGATAGATAGATAGATAGATAGATAGATAGATAGATAGATAGATAGATAGATAGATGATAGAAATAAATTATCCAATAACAATACACATTAAAAATGTATGCATTTATTTTACTGCTTCAATTTGACCAATTAACAAAATCTCCAGTCTTTCACATGCATCTCAAAGATCATGTTTAATTGTGAGTGTGAAGTGGGGGCGGCGCGACCTAGAGCGGCAGTTGAGCTTGTGCCGGCTCTGGTAATATGCCTTCGTTTTTGTTTATCGTCTACTGTTTGGTTTCGAAGCGATTTTATGTTGTTTTTGCCATAGTTGATAACAAAACATGATATTCTCTCACTGTGTGGTGGCAAAATCATGTGGTCAACGTGAATGTGACCTCTGATTGCCTGAAGGTCTGAAGTGGGACATTTAATTTGGGATATTCCCATGTCCAACATCGTCTGCAACGCAGCTTCAGAAAAAACTGCAACAATGAGTAATTACAGACATTTAAAATTATTTTGTCAAAATGGCAGAAATATCAGAAATATGTACATATGTAATATCACTTAACTGTCTTTTTCCCTTTTGACCAATTGGTGGTGCTTTTATCAAATTATTTTAGTGTGGTCAGTGTGAGGCGACAATGACACACACAGTTTGGTGGCAATATGCTAAAGTGTTACAGACATACAGCCTCAGAATCAGCTTGGTTAGCATGCCTACAATTTCATTGATGTGTTATTTTAGAGTGCCTTGCCCCATTGAAAAACTTTTGAATTACTTTTTATTGGCATGGTCTGAAGATGATCTGGGCCAATTTTGGTGAAATTCAGACCAACGAAAAAGTAGGTTTTCAAAGAAATCCAAAATGGCGGAAAGAAAATTCGACCAAATATGGCATAATTTGTATAATTGTTCTCGGTATTACTCAAGTCCAAGTTTCATTAAAATAAGCAAAATTAATCAAACATCTTTTTTTGAAATTTCATCATAAAATTTGACCAGAAGGTGGTGCTGTTCCAAAACTTCAAGGCATGGTCCTGATGACACATACAGAGTTTCGTAATGATATGCTAAGGCATTCGTAAAATATAGCATTTTACAACAAAATACTGTATTGTAGTAAGTGCTGAATTCAGTGTTTTATTCAATTATAGCACCACCAAGTGGTGCAATTAATCGATTGGAATAATATTAGATTTTTGAAAAAATGTTTTTTGAACGCTAAATCACAATGTTGGACAAACCATAAAGCGAAACATAGCATGTTTGGTATCGTTGAATTCGGCAAGGATTCAGGAATCTACCGAGATGACTGCTGTAAAAAAAAAAGTCAACCACATCCAAAGTTATAAGCATGTAGATTTTACCACTTGGTGGCGCTGACCCAAAACTTCTCAGGCTCTTTCAGGGCATGGCGCTGATGACCGGTACCAAGTTTCATAATGATATGCTAATGTGTTCATAAAATACAGAATTTTACCAATCAATACAGAACCATTTATTTTAATAACAAAATAGTAAGAAAAAAATTAATGATCAAGATATCTGTGCAAAAATGCTAATTTATGTAACAAAAAAAAGTAGACATTGTACTTTATTAACAATTAGATATCTTTAATTTTCTGATTAATGAAACTATTCCTATTGTCATATTAAACATAAATTGCAAGAATGGCTTGTTTATAAAAAAAACAAAACAGATCTGCTTCACTGAGTTCAATTCCTCTCATCACATTATACATGCACACTTTTCTCTTTCAGTGATCGGTATATAATCACAGCACAAAAACTCAGTAAATAAACTATACGTCATATCAGACACTGTCCGTCTACTGTTTCTCTTTGGAGGAAAAATCCACAGGTGGGAATAAAGAGGTTTTACAGAAAAAAAAAGAGTCTTTGCAAGTAACAAGTCTTTGTGTGCTTGATCTCTTTCAGACGTAGGCTTTGCTGTTGGCAACGGACCGTGGCTGAGAGTACTTGACGCCGTAGTTGTCTTCCTTAGGTGGGCAGGAGCTACACAGTATACCTCCTCCCAGGATCAGCAGTGCAGCTGCACCAAATCCAATATAGAGAGAAGCCCCAATCTCCCTTCTTTGGGAATCTGTGAGCAAGGGATTGTAGAAATCCCTGATGATGGTGTTAGCTGACCAACAGACGGGGACCAGAACCAGCACTCCAGCAATGATGAAGATTACACCACTAGCGATAGCCACCTTTACCTTTGTGCTTTCACCCTCGACAAAGCTGGTACATTTTCCACCGGCAATCCCAAGGATGATCCCAAGGACACACACAATTATGGAGATGATTACAAGAGCCCGAGCAGCCTGCAAGTCCTGAGGTAAGGCCAAGAGAGAGTCGTAGATTTTGCACTGCATTTGTCCTGTGCTTTGTACCACACAGTTCATCCACAAGCCCTCCCAGAAGATCTGCGCAGTCACAATATTGGAACCAATGAATGCTGTCACCTTCCACATAGGAAGAGCACAAATCACAATAGCTCCGATGAACCCAATAATGCCTAGGGACATGCCCAGGGTCTGTCGACACATAGACACCATTTCTTCTTGTTTGCTTGGCTTCGTTGGCTTGAAAGTATTCGTTCCTCTCTTTATCATAGAAATGGCTTTTGTTCCTAACCTTTATAGTTTTAAGATATTCTCCAAAGGGAGGAGTCCAAGTTGGATGGACCTGAAACCAGGTTAAACCTGATCAGACTCCACAGCAGGGAATGTGCATTTCAGTGAGATACGCACATGATTCAAATACAAATAAACCAGTCATCAACTGAAAGGATTGGGTGTATATCATCCATAACCCTTTATTGTAATTTAGTGATCCAGTGCTTTTACACCAATTTTATTTAATAAATAACCCTTACAAAAAATAAGTTTATTCAAGTGTGCTAATAGTATCCTTCTTATAAACTAAAAGTAAGAAAATATACTTTCGGTCTACTTTTTATGTCCTTCGCAGAAATATACTTCAATTTGCACTCAATTTGCAAGGACTTGACTTATATAGTTGAAAAAAGTCTAAGTATATTTGGCTTATACATGTATTCAATCTTTTGATCGGAATATATTTAAAGGTATAATTAAGTATTCTTAGTGTACTTGGCTTGTAGTTTTGATTGAGTAGCCGACGATTGAACTGAAGCTTTGAAGGTGTTGATGGACTCGATCTACTCCATCTGTGTTTTAATCATTGTTCTGAAACTGATCCGGATGGACGTTCTGGTCTTTTTGTTAAAATGTTGCTTTTTTAAATGAAACATACCCACATTACAGCGTTGATAAAAAAGTATGCGTGAAGCTAGAATAAAAAAAAAATTTTAATGTAAAGAGTTAAAGGTTGCAAAGAGTACATTTGCATCGTTTAATGTAAATCACACAATGTACGCAGAAGACTTCCTGTTTACAGTTTTCTTATGTTACTTTATCGCATGGCATTGGCATGTGTCTTGGCATGATTTTACATATGTTTGGTGGAAGTCACAAGAATCCCCCAGGAGGAATATTTAAAACATAAAAATGATCAAATCAAAAGATGTCCGAAGAGAAATTTATCTGTTATCTTTCATGAGTTTTTTGCCATGGTAAGATCATCAAAACTGTACAAATCGCACGTTTGAAACTATTGGATCTGCCAAGGGCCACTCTTGATCTGCCATAACCAATCGCTAACATTTAGTTGTGGCGTATGTCAGACACCATTTGCCTTTATTTCTCACATGGAAGTCCGTAAAAATAAATGTGCAGCCACCTCAGTGATAAAACCTTGATATAAACAGTGAATTTTGAAATGATATATTCATGAAAACTCAGATGTGGATTCGGACAGCAATTAAATTACCACACGACCTTGGTGTTTTCTAAAACAGTAGGTCATTCGGCCAGGGATTTTTAAATCACCGACTAGCCCCTGTAAATGATGACAATACCTTCCGGCAGGGGCGTAGTTTATAGGGGGGATGAGGGGAAGGTAACCCCCCCCCCCAATATTCAAATCCATCAGTTACAACCGACCCCCCACCCCCCCCCCCCCCCAATCAAATATCAGTTTGTCTTAATAAATCAGACAAAACATACTCCCCCTCCATTGAACCGATTGGTAACGCCCAACTAATGAGTCGCACTTTCACCAAAACAATGCGAGTGTTTGAATGGGAGAGCACACGGGTAACGTTAGCGCCAAAAATGAAGAGAAATGCTGCACAGCGGACTATATTTAACTGCTGGTCAGAGAGGGATGCAAAAAATAAAAATAAAGCATATACTGAGAATGAGGTATGATAATATTGTGTAATAGCTAAGTACACACCACATATATTTTGGCTAGCTAATCCATTGCAATGTATTTAGCTATAACTATCCAGTCCTTCCAGAAAAATGCGGCTTTTTTTTGTGATTGTTGCGGGCAAAAATCCTTGATTATGCGGCACGTTTTCTTAAAAAATGCGATGAAAAATGCGGGATATTTATGCAATTTTATGCGATGAAATTGCGGGAACTTGCAAAAACTGTGGTTTGATGAAAAAGAGAAAAAAAACACTACATCACAGAAAGTGCTGGGAATATTTAAGTTCCCATCTTGTTTTATTGAAGACCTTAATAAACACACGGCTCAAATTTACAAAACATTGAGTCAAACAAGTTCTGTAGCTTTACAAAAGGAATATGCTACAACTTGAAAAATGAATAA
Organism: Romanogobio albipinnatus; assembly: GCA_023566225.1. Lineage (NCBI taxonomy): Eukaryota > Metazoa > Chordata > Actinopteri > Cypriniformes > Gobionidae > Romanogobio > Romanogobio albipinnatus. The sequence continues at coordinate 51,915,706 of CM042247.1, forward strand.
ATAACTTCCTGTTTTACAGAGGTAGCTTTACAAAACAGACATTTGAGTGCTTCCAATGCACAAAGTGCAATCTCTTAAAGGGTTAGTTCAGCCAAAAATTTAAATTCTGTCATTAATGACGTCCCCTCATGTCGTTGGACACCCGTCAGACCTCCGTTCGTCTTCGGAACACAAATGAAGATATTTTAGTTGAATTCCGATGGCTCAGAAAGGCCTCCATCGGCACAATGTACACTCTCAAGACCCATAAAAGATACTAAAGACGTCGATACAAAGTCCATCTCACTACAGTGGTTCTACAATAACTTTATGAAGCGACGAGAATAGTTATTGTGCGCAAAAAAATAAATAAATAACGACTTATATAGTGATGACCGATTTCAAAACACAGCATCATGATGCTTTGAATCAGCAAGTCGATTCATGATTCGGATCGCGTGTCAAACTGCTGAAATCACGTGACTTTGGCGATCCAAACCGCTGAATCGACTCACTGATTCATAACGCTTCAAAGCTTCACCGGGAAACTGCTTTGCGCGGTCTTTTGCTGTTATTTTTATTGGCAAATGGGAGTTTGCGCTTCATTATGGTTTCACTGATATCTATGGTTTCACCACGGGGTTTGCAGCTTTTCGATGATGTTCACGTCGGGTAATTACGTCACTTCAAAACGTTCCCATGGCAATAGGCGGAAATGGCGGCTCTTGTGTGAAGTAAACGAAAATTTTTCAACTTTCTGCTAATATATATATGACTTTTTTTGCAACGAAAATGCGGGGATTATGAAATCATGCTAGCCCCGCATATTTTGCACGCGGAAATAGGCAATTTATGCGGCGAAAGTGTGGCGTATTTGAAAAAATGCGGCCCCCGCATAAATATGCGGACTTTGGCTGATTATGCGTTAAATCACGCGATCGCATAATCGCGTTTTTCTGGAGGGACTGACTATCAGTATAACAAGTTACCAAAGCAGCCTGTTTTGCTAGTTCATTTTTCAATATTGTCTGTAATTATCATTGACAAAAGTATTCACATCGGGGTTTATTTTCTTCCTAAATTAATCTGACTTTTGAACGAATTGGATGAATGAACGATTTAACTGGCTCACTCACTCACTTTCAATTTTTTTTAAAAAATGCATTAAGGTGGAATGTAAAAATCTTAAAATAAATGTCTAAATGTTGTCTCTTTCATATTTGGATATGTTGACTTTGTAAGCAGTTAAAGCATGTAGATAGATAGATAGATAGATAGATAGATAGATAGATAGATAGATAGATAGATAGATAGATAGATAGATAGATAGATAGATAGATAGATAGATAGATAGATAGATAGATAGATAGATAGATAGATAGATAGATAGATAGATAGATAGATAGATAGATAGATAGATAGATAGATAGATAGATAGATAGATAGATAGATAGATTGTGCCGGCTCTGGTAATATGCCTTCGTTTTTGTTTATCGTCTACTGTTTGGTTTCGAAGCGATTTTATGTTGTTTTTGCCATAGTTGATAACAAAACATGATATTCTCTCACTGTGTGGTGGCAAAATCATGTGGTCAACGTGAATGTGACCTCTGATTGCCTGAACCTTACTAAGGTCTGAAGTGGGACATTTAATTTGGGATATTCCCATGTCCAACATCGTCTGCAACGCAGCTTCAGAAAAAACTGCAACAATGAGTAATTACAGACATTTAAAATTATTTTGTCAAAATGGCAGAAATATCAGAAATATGTACATATGTAATATCACTTAACTGTCTTTTTCCCTTTTGACCAATTGGTGGTGCTTTTATCAAATTATTTTAGTGTGGTCAGTGTGAGGCGACAATGACACACACAGTTTGGTGGCAATATGCTAAAGTGTTACAGACATACAGCCTCAGAATCAGCTTGGTTAGCATGCCTACAATTTCATTGATGTGTTATTTTAGAGTGCCTTGCCCCATTGAAAAACTTTTGAATTACTTTTTATTGGCATGGTCTGAAGATGATCTGGGCCAATTTTGGTGAAATTCAGACCAACGAAAAAGTAGGTTTTCAAAGAAATCCAAAATGGCGGAAAGAAAATTCGACCAAATATGGCATAATTTGTATAATTGTTCTCGGTATTACTCAAGTCCAAGTTTCATTAAAATAAGCAAAATTAATCAAACATCTTTTTTTGAAATTTCATCATAAAATTTGACCAGAAGGTGGTGCTGTTCCAAAACTTCAAGGCATGGTCCTGATGACACATACAGAGTTTCGTAATGATATGCTAAGGCATTCGTAAAATATAGCATTTTACAACAAAATACTGTATTGTAGTAAGTGCTGAATTCAGTGTTTTATTCAATTATAGCACCACCAAGTGGTGCAATTAATCGATTGGAATAATATTCGATTTTTGAAAAAATGTTTTTTGAACGCTAAATCACAATGTTGGACAAACCATAAAGCGAAACATAGCATGTTTGGTATCGTTGAATTCGGCAAGGATTCAGGAATCTACCGAGATGACTGCTGTAAAAAAAAAAGTCAACCACATCCAAAGTTATAAGCATGTAGATTTACCACTTGGTGGCGCTGACCCAAAACTTCTCAGGCTCTTTCAGGGCATGGCGCTGATGACCGATACCAAGTTTCATAATGATATGCTAATGTGTTCATAAAATACAGAATTTTACCAATCAATACAGAACCATTTATTTTAATAACAAAATAGTAAGAAAAAAATTAATGATCAAGACATCTGTGCAAAAATGCTAATTTATGTAACAAAAAAAAGTAGACATTGTACTTTATTAACAATTAGATATCTTTAATTTTCTGATTAATGAAACTATTCCTATTGTCATATTAAACATAAATTGCAAGAATGGATTGTTTATAAAAAAAAAAAAAAAAGAAAAAGATCTGCTTCACTGAGTTCAATTCCTCTCATCACATTATACATGCACACTTTTCTCTTTCAGTGATCGGTATATAATCACAGCACAAAAACTCAGTAAATAAACTATACGTCATATCAGACACTGTCCGTCTACTGTTTCTCTTTGGGGGGAAAATCCACAGGTGGGAATAAAGAGGTTTTACAGAAAAAAAAAGAGTCTTTGCAAGTAACAAGTCTTTGTGTGCTTGATCTCTTTCAGACGTAGGCTTTGCTGGTGGCAACGGACCGTGGCTGAGAGTACTTGACGCCGTAGTTGTCTTCCTTAGGTGGGCAGGAGCTACACAGTATACCTCCTCCCAGGATCAGCAGTGCAGCTGCACCCCATCCAATATAGAGAGATGCCCCAATCTCCCTTCTTTGGGCATCTGTGAGCAAGGGATTGTAGAAATCCCTGATGATGGTGTTAGCTGACCAACAGACGGGGACCAGAACCAGCACTCCAGCAATGATGAAGATTACACCACTAGCGATAGCCACCTTTACCTTTGTGCTTTCACCCTCGACAAAGCTGGTACATTTTCCACCGGCAATCCCAAGGATGATCCCAAAGATGCTCACAACAATGGCGATGACCACAAGAGCCCGTGCAGCCTGCAAGTCCTGAGGTAAAGCCAAGAGAGAGTCGTAGATTTTGCACTGCATTTGTCCTGTGCTTTGTATCACACAGTTCATCCACAAGCCCTCCCAGATGGTCTGCGCAGTCACAATATTGGCTCCAATGAATGCTGTCACCTTCCACATAGGAAGAGCACAAATCACAATAGCTCCGATGAACCCAATAATGCCTAGGGACATGCCCAGCATCTGTCGACACATAGACACCATTTCTTCTTGTTTGCTTGGCTTTGTCGGGTTGAAAGAGTTCGCTCCTCTCCTTATCGTAGAAGTGGCTTCTAGCCCTAACCTTCAGAGTTTTAAGATTTTCTCTCTGAAGGGAGGAGTCCAAGTTGGATGGACCTGAAACCAGGTTAAGGTGAATTTTCAAGCCTGTCCAGATTCCTCAGAAGGGAATGTTGATACAGTGGCTAGTTTCGATGAGATGCGCATTGACAAGGAACTGAACAATAGCAATGTCACAAATACAAATGGCCAAGCCATTAACCAAAACGATTGGATAGGTATCATCCCCAAGCCTTGTTGAGACTCCAAACACACAAAAAAAATATGAAACTAAAAATAGAGCTCTGTGTTTTGATGGCAGGACGAATTAAACGCTTCTTGAATATTATTTTTCAGTTAGCTTTCTTTTTTTTACTATTGTTAAAATCTAAGCCAATTCTACACTGAACAAATGCGGTCATTTCCTGTTTCGTGATAGCATTCCTGGTACTTTCCAAGTAGAATTCACAAAACAATTACATCAGCGCTTTTCTGAAAACTAATGGGGCTTTTTAATCATATTTTCTCATGTTTAACTGGTTGGCAGCTGGGCGAAAAAAAGGTTTATTGCTCAAGTTTCAATTAATCAACTAATGACGGATAAATTCATAAATGGCAATATCAGATCATTTGTAATAAACCAGAAAATTGTTTATTGACAAGATAATTTACAAAAATCCAAAGCTTCATTGTCAAAACATTCCTCTGTGGAGACGCAATCAAAAGTACAGATTCTTAAAAATAATTAATAAAACAAAAACATAAGAAAAGGATTGATTTACAAAAAGTGAACAACACAACAGTACCTACAAATTTCACCTACTGTGTTGAAACATACATATTGTATATTCATATGGCAATTAGCAATACAACATTTTAGAACAACTGGAATGAGTGGAGAAAGTGGACAAACAAGTTTTACCTCCATTCACAGGCTATAGTGAAGAATAAGACACTGCAAGCAAGTTACTAAATTGAGTTGTTGTTGTTGGATATATACATTTTATTCAATCAAACACTGAAGTAAGTACAGATTTCATTCAAAAATATTGAGGAGCACTGTTCTAGAAGGTGTCAGTCAAAAAAATGGTCCATTAGCTAAAGATATTGTCCTGGAACAGATGAGTAAGCTGGGGCTGGATAAGGTTTGTTAGGAAGGTAACTTCCAGCATATGCTACATTAGGTGCATATGTGTTGGCAGGCATGTAAGTTCCAGGAGGCCCATACATAGGTCCTTGGTAGGGGTACATGCCTGGGTAATTTGGATACACATCTTCTCTCGGTGGACAGGAAGTACACAGAATGATCCCTCCAAACAGAAGAAGAGCTGAGGCGCCCCAGCCAATGTATATGGATGACCCAAGCTCTCTCTTTTGTGTCTCGATTGTGAGAACATTCTGGAAATCTGAGATGGTGACAGCCGAGGACCAGCAGACCGGAATAAGACAGGCGACTCCAGCTATAATGCAGAGGATGCCACCCAGGATCAGCACTTTGGCCATGGAGGACTCTTTCTTCAGACAGCTACTGCACTGGCCACCCACAAACGTCAAGAGCATTCCAATGCCGCCGATCACTATTGCGATGATGATCAGCGCACGTGCCGCTTGCAGGTCCTGGGTCAGTCGCATTATTGAGTCTGTGACTTTACATTGCATCTGTCCTGTGCTCTGCATTACACAGTTCATCCACAAGCCGTCCCAGACAATCTGGCCCGTGACAATGTTGGCACCAATGTACGTAGTGACACGCCACATGGGAATGCCACAACAGACACATATCCCAACAAAACCAATAAAGCACAGGATCTGGCCAGAAACCTCTTTAGCAATCCTTCCCATGGTGTTGTCACAATCAAAAGCAGCTGTGGGTCTGGTCGTAATCCATGTGTGTCTGAGAAACAAGCAGGAAGTGATGGCCTGTTTGACACAGATCCTCGTCTGGGAGGAGCCTTGCAGGGCTGTTTGTTTAATCCTGCTGAACAAGATTCTTGAAATATGCAGCCTCAGTGCGTTCCGTGAATATAGCTGCTTTCAAAACAATCAGTCTTGTCTCTTTTGTGTCAAAGATATGTCCTTGTGAACAAAGATTCAAAGATTCTCTCACATTTTGAAAAGTTGTGGAAACTGACAATTACATATTGGCTCAATAAATGACTTCCAAAAATTGTCCCCATGCAAAAAGATGCATTGTACTAATTAAAGCTTAAAGGTCCTGTTCTTCGTGTTTTTTTGAAGCTTTGATTGTGTTTACAGTGTGCAATATAACACGTGTTCATGTTTCGCATGTAAAAAACTGTATTTTTCACACAATTTACTTATCTGTACACCGCTGTTTTCACTGTCCTAAAACCGGGCCGATGAGTTCCTTGTTCTATGAAGTCCCTCCTTCAGAAATACGTAACGAGTTCTGATTGTGCCAGCGGTTCCTGTGTTGTGATTTGACCGCAGCTTAGCACACGTAACTTGCACGGAAAGGCCACGCCTCTTAACGGGAGATGTATGCGCTTAATGATCTCTACAGCGTCCCTGGGAAAGCCAAACAAAGGTGATTTGACTCCGGGATGAAAATAACAGCGTCTCGACGACATGGCGACTAACACACTCAAACGCAACAATTCCTTTTCTCCACGCGACACGTCCTCTTCTCCACGTGGGACAGCAACAAGACCACGCCCCCTTTTTTCGCGTATTCTTGTGGGCGGAGGTTAGTCTGTTCTACTGTTCTACTGACGTCATTTATGAAGGAAGTACCAGGATGTAGTCCAAGCCGGCCGTTCGCTGTAGGCTTTGAAAGGGAACTTCTGTTAAATAAAATATCTGGCTTGGCATTGAACTTTGAGCTTTATAATTTTACAGGTATTATTTATGCTCTAACAGCAACATTACACACTAACTAAAGTTTGAACAATGGGATCACGAAGAACGGGACCTTTAATTTATATTCACCAAACATATTTAATTGTGCTCAGTCAATCTATCAAGTCGAATTGAAAAATCTGTGTTGGCTACATCCAAAAAACTGTGAAAGAATGCACAAAATGCGCCGAGCCAGCCGGTGCTGAAGAACGAAACAAACATTCCCAAAAGAACACAGGCATACATCGTCACAAGTTTCAAGACATTATGGTGAGTATTGAGCACTGAAATTATTCTCCAAAGTTTTGCTTTAGGACCCGGTATAAAGTTTAAAAGGCATTTTGTATAATCACATCGTGTTTTCCCTGTTTTCGACATCTACTGACACAAGTCTAAAAATTAAATATAAATCAAGCATTTTGCGTTAGTTCAGGCGGGCCACATGGTCAAGCTCCGCTATCACCTGACTGGCAATTCCAACCCCGCCCATATCAGCTGATCCGATTCCTATGCACTCAATTGTCAACTTTGAGAGTTTGAGCGGTTCAGTCTGCCTGCTTCCACACTGCTTCTTCTTAACCCCTCCTCCTAAAACTTGTGTTTAACTTAATGCCATTCTGTTGTCATTGATGCATGCTCTGTTCTCCATGGGGGGATTTACGCTACCCTCCCAGTTTAAAATGGGAGGTTGTGCCCTGAAGCTGCTGCTGTTCCCTGTCTTTGCTTTTCATGGAGCTCATGATAAAGATGGGGAATTTAGAACAGAGCCATACCGCCAAATGTAACTTTTGCAAAATATACCAATAAGAAATGTAATTTATTTTCAACTAAAAGTTTGTATTTTTGACGTAAGTGGTCCTGACTGAACTTCTGTTCTGTCACTTGCCAGATGTGATGCAGGGGAACTTTTTAACCCATGCAGTGCCGCTTTTGAAAGTTTTCTTCACCACATCAAGACATCCTGTTATGCAGAAGACTTCTTGAATCAGTTCAGTGTGTTTAAAATAAGTTATTTTCACCAAATATCCTGTGCTGGAATTGATTTGCTAATAAAGTGATGTGATAAAATGCCAACCCTCTTGTCTTTGCTCTGCGTTTTGCTTAATGTATGTTTTTCATACTTTCTTTTCTTTTGGGACAGTGAGAAATACAATTGCTACTACAATTTAAAATACTTAATTGGACACGGTTTGGTAAACAAATTTTTTTTCCATTGGCTCAACATATTATTTCTGTTAACTATTGTCACAATTGCCAAAATTCAACTTACAGAAATTCAATTTAGATGTGACCAGCCACTAGAAATGTTTAAATTGGAGAGATTTACATTTTTTTTACAATGCAGCTGAGCAAATGAATGAATACTGCTGTTTACCACAATATTTGAAATTACATCTACATTTGAAAGAGGTGGAATGCTTTAAAAACAGTACATTATTACAGTGCATGTTTAAAAAAAAAAAAAAAAAAAAAGTGTCGCGCTTAAGCAGTGTTTAATAGACACGGTAACAGCTAGTTTTTGCAATGTTTACACTTTATTTTGGGTAGCAAAGTTATAGCACATATTGAGTTTCCATTACTGAAATTACAATCTCACTAATAATATGCAGTTACAACTGTTTGACAGAGCAACACCAGTCCAATGAATGCGAAACATGTCACATAAAAATACTCAATATTAAAGAGGCCAGTACATCCATATGCTAAATAGTTAAACAGAGCCAAGAGAGAAATATTCTGATGTTTAATGGCTATACTTCAGAATTTGCCATCAGATTCAAACTTATTTATTTATCTTTTAGAGAAAACTTTGTAAAAGTATATTGTGTGCTGTTGCCCAAGAGTTTATCAACTATATGATTTAATTAATACCCTACATCACAGTCTGGAGACTTGGAATACATTGTTATTTATTGATGCTAGTACATTAAGACAAAAATACACAATACACATGACAAATTACGGAATAATACAAAAGGTATTATTGTAGACATTTTAAACGAATAAACCTATTCATATTCCCAACATAAAAGTTGTAAAACATACATTTATGCATTTGACCAACTATCCAAAGGGACTTGCATTGCATTTATTAAGGTATACATTTTAGCGGTTCAAGCATTTCCAGAGAATCAAACCCATCAGATGCTTCTAGCACTTTCCTCTATTGTTTGAGCTACTGGAATACCCACATAAAGAAGTAAAGTACTTTCATTTTACAGGAAAGTACTAGGTGATATATGTAGTGGCATACTTCATCTCTTTTCAGAAGAAATGTATTGCTAGCAAGAAGGGGAATGTTACACTATTACATGTAAAAAGTAATTCTACAGATTAATTGTTGACATACAGTAATTAGATCTGCAGTTACTTGAGTGTGCATGTTAAGGCCAGTCATATGGGTTCTGCATCTCAGACAAATTCTCTAGTAGAACTGGACCTCACAGCGGAGAACTTGGGGTTGTAGATGCGTTCTTGCTTTGGCGGGCAGCTCCAACAAAGTATTCCTCCTCCCAGTAAGAGCAACCCAGCAGATCCCCAGCCGATATACAGAGCTGCACCCAACTCTCTTCGCTGGGCCTCCACCATCAGTGGATTATAGAAGTTCTGTATGATCGTGTTTGCTGACCACGACACTGGGATCAGACAAAGAAGTCCAGAGACGATGAAGAGAATCCCTGCAATGATGCACGCCTTTGCTTTAGACCCGGGGTCCTCAATACAGTTGGTGCACTTCCCACCAGCCATAGAAATTATGATTCCAAAGAGTCCAGTCAAAATGGAGATGATGATCATGGCCCGGCCCGCTTGAAGGTCAGAACTGAGGGCCAGCATGGAGTCATAGACTTTACACTGCATTTGTCCAGTGCTCTGCACCACACAGTTCATCCACATGCCCTCCCAGATGTTCTGTGCTGTGACAATGTTGGCTCCAATAAATGCAGACACCCTCCACTGGGGCAAAGCACACACAACAATGACCCCCAGCCAACCCAGCATGGCTGTGGCCATGCCCATAATCTGGAGTCCTTGGGAGACCATTTTAAATCACAAGCCTGCCTTTACAGTGATAAAGTTGCCAAAAGTGTGCAAACCTGTCATGTTTGCTCTTTATAGGAAAAGTCTGAAAAGGCGGAGTTTGTTTGTCCTGAGCTGATGATTTCTATGGAGAGCCCACATGACTTTGCATTTGGCTGCTTACACTATAAACACAAAACAAGAGAAACTGACAAAGCACAGCAGCACTTCGAGGTCCTTCAAGGTCAGTTAAAAAATAACATTTCAAAATGACTTTTCAAAATGACCCCACTGATCAAAGGAACTGTGAAAAGATATGGCCTTTAGATGGCAGATTATGGTTGGAAATATTTTTTGTATACTCTCTTTACAATTTTTTATGATATGTAGATGATATAACAAAATTGCAAGAAATTGTAAAAACAATGCCAATCCGATCTCACGTCAATTCATATGTATTTGACGAGTTGCCCAATTCGTACGAATGACCTACCCCTAACCCTGCCCCTAACCCTGCCCCTAAACCTACCCGTCACTGCGGTTTAGACAAATCTTACGAATTCATACAAGCGAGGTCGTACAAATATGTTCGAATTGGTTGTGAGATAGTGTTGAAAACGCACGCTAATCATAATGTTCCTTATCGAAACCCTAAAACTAGTCATGATTGTAACAGGGAAATGTTTTTTTTTTATGATTTATGATCACATCTGTACTCTAAAACATTATGGGTTGTTTCAACCCATGTTTGTGTCAAATATGCACAAACCCAACCGTTGGGTTTAAAAATGTAATTAAACAAATTTAAATGGTTGGGTATATATTTGACCTAAATATGGGTTTAAGGTCCCGTTCTTCGTGATCCCACTGTTCAAACTTTAGTTAGTGTGTAATGTTGCTGTTAGAGCATAAATAATACCTGTAAAATGATAAAGCTCAAAGTTCAATGCCAAGCGAGATATTTTATTTAACAGAAGTTCCCTTTCAAAGCCTACAGCGAACGGCCGGCTTGGACTACATCCTGGTACTTCCTTCATTAATGACGTCAGTAGAACAGACTAACCGCCGCCCACAAGAATACGCGAAAAAAGGGGGCGTGGTCTTGTTGCTGTCCCACGTGGAGAAGAGGACGTGTCGCGTGGAGAAAAGGAAGTGTTGCGTTTGAGTGTGTTTGTCGCCATGTCGTCGAGACGCTGTTATTTTCATCCCGGAGTCAAATCACCTTTGTTTGGCTTTCCCAGGGACGCTGTAGAGATCATTAAGCGCATACATCTCCCGTTAAGAGGCGGGACCTTTCCATGTGCGCTAAGCTGCGGTCAAATCACAACACGGGAACCGCTGGCACAATCAGAACTCGTTACGTATTTCTGAAGGAGGGACTTCATAGAACAAGGAAGTCATCAGCCGTTTTTAGGACAGTGAAAACAGCGGTGTACAGATGAGTACATTGTGTTAAAAATACTGTTTTTTTTTTACACGCGAAACATGAACACTTTATATTGCACACTGTAAACACAATCAAAGCTTAAAAAAGACACGAAGAACGGGACCTTTAAAACAACCCAACATTTTTAGAGTGTGCCTATTCCACCAAGGATGCCATAATTTGTGTGAATCATTATTATTTTGATATGTTGAAACAATATTTTATTTTTTTCTGCTCCTGGTTAGATACAGGAGACTGGGGTCAGTTACTGTAAACTTTTACTCCATTTACTTGGTAGGTTTATTTTTTTAAATCAATTTTCTGTGTAGACATTTAATAGCGTAACAGCTACAAAACTCTATTCCACATTTCCATTGTTAATTTCCAGACAAAAAGATACCATACTTAAAACTTATGGAGCTTCATTACAGTAAAGAATCTACACTTGTATAATCTCAAACTCCTATATATTTGTACATTTTTATACAGCATTATACAACTATTATTTGTCAAATAATATAGGGAATCAAACGTGTGTTGTGTGTGTGTGTGTGAGAGAGAGAGAGAGAGAGAGAGAGAGAGAGAGAGAGAGAGTGTGTGTGTGTGTGTGTGTGTGTATCGGGGGTAAAACGTACAACATTATTAAAACACTCAATGTACTCAAACAATCAATGCTCAATTAAAATGGGACAAAAACTAATTCTTCACTCAAGGGTGAGGATATTATTCAAATCAGTTAAATGATTGTTAGGCTGCAGGTCTGCCGGATCCGGGAACACTTCCCATAACACCTGATGTACTCGGTACATCATAAAAAGAATGGCATCTACGCTAATATCTCTCTGTTTTTCCCGAGGTTTACTGTAGTCAGCCGAATCCAGATCAGATGGTGGACCTGTGCCTACGACCACAACGCAGCCCTGAAATGTCTGCAGAGACCGTGTCAACTATACTCTCCCTGTGAAGGCCTCATCGACATGACATCCTCAACAAACCTGTCTCTGGCGTGATGACTTCAATCAGATGGAATTGGACAAATACTCTGAATATTCCGATCTAATATGACTTCTGACCTGTAAAGTTGCCTGAATCATAATTCATACACTGTTTGTTCATGGCCCAGAGGAGAACTGGCCCCCCGACTGAGCCTGGTTTCTCCCAAAACACCTGATGGAGTTTTGGTTCCTTGCCACCATCACCTCTGTCAACTTTGGCTTTTGGCTTGCTCAGTTGGGGACACTAAATATTCAACTATATTACTGGTCTGCCCACATTGTCACTGTATGATAATTGCACTAATCTGGATGACATCACTGTTTTCTCCTGAGCGGCTGTAGAGCCGAATCAAATTGTGTTGCATTATTTTCCTGTTAACACCGTGAAGCTGCTTTGAAACAATCGGCTTTGTATAAAGCGCTATATAAATAAAGGAGACTTGACGTGTGAGACAGGGCTGCCCACTATCACAGACCATCTTCAATATTTACATCAATGAATTGCCGAAACTGGCCTCACACTGCATGACTCCTCCATGAAGTTCCTCCTGTATGCAGATGCAGTTCTGTCAGACCTGGGCCCTGACTATCAACCATAACAAAATTAAAATACTAACATTTCAGAAAAGACCCAGATGTCAGGGAAAGAGACAAAATTTCACCCTTGGTACGACCAAAATTGATCATGCCACCAACAACACATACCTCGGGTTGAAATTCAAGGCAAACATAAACCTCAACTTGGCTGTGAATGAATTGACAGAGAGCAAGAAGGGCTTTCTAAGACATCCAATTAAAAAAAACCTATTGCACTTCATGGCAGTGAAATTTGGGGTCCTCTCCTAAATCACGAATTTTAGAAATAGGACAAAACCCCAACAGAAGCCCTGCATGCTGAGTTCTGTAATACCGATTTCCACCAGAATGACCCGGGTGCTAGTTCAGAGCCCGTGCTAGTGCCGGTTCGGAGTTGGTTCGACTGACGAGCCTTCTAAGAACCATGGGCTAGAGAGCCGCCACAGAGCCATGTCTTACGTCACTGTATACGTCTCATCTTTCACAAGGCAACACTAGCGAGGCAGCGGGAAACACAAACACACCACACTCTAAAACATGCTGGGATAAAAACAACCCAAGTTGGGTTGAAAATGGACTAACCCAGCAATTGGGTTGTTTTAACGCAGTGAATGGGTTGTTTTGACCCAGCAATTGGGTTGTTTTAACCCAGTGAATGGGTCGTTTTAACCCAGCAGTTGGGTTAAATGTTTGCTTAAAACAACCCAATCGCTGGGTTAAAACAACCCGAATGTTGGGTTAGTCCATTTTCAACCCAACTTGGGTTGTTTTTAACCCAGCATGTTTTAGAGTGCAGGCTTGTTCGAGATGCATCTGCGCTGCGCAGACCGATCAGCGTATGATATCAAAATAACGCATGAGCTATTCAAAAGCATAAGGAGTCGTATACTCTCGTTGTACTTTGATGTCATACGGATGAGGAGTCGACCAATCAAGTGATGCACACACACACACACACACACACACACACACACTCGCACGCACGCACGCACGCACGCACACACACACACACACACACACACACACACACACACACACACACACACACAGGCTCATACACGCGCTGAATTCTAAATTTTTCATAGAATTCTAAATGTTTATTGATTGTTCAACTTATTAATATTTTATTATTATTATATGTTTGTAAAATAACTGTTTTCTATTTGAATATATTTTAAAATGTAATTTTGCATTTTTTTAAAGGATTCTTTTATGAATAGAAAGTTAAAAAGAACAGTATTTATCTGAAATAGAAAGCTTTTGTAACATTGTACTACCGTTCAAAAATACTACCGTCGGTAAGAGGTTTTTGTTTTTGTTTTTTTTGGGAAAGAACATAAAGAAATTAATACATTTATTCAGCAAGGATGCATTTATTTGATCAAGTGACAGTATAGACATTTATAATGCTGCAAAAGCTTTATATTTCTGATAAATGCTGTTATTTTGAACTTTCTATTCATTAAATAATCCTGAAAAAAAATTGTACACAACTGTTTTCAACATTGATAATAATAATACATGTTTCTTGGGCAGCAAATCTGTATATTAGAATGATTTCTGAAGGATCATGTGACTCTGAAGACTGGAGTAATGATAATAAATTCAGCTTTGATCACAGGAATAAATTGCATTTCACAATAATACTGTTTGTGCTGTATTTTGAATCAAATAAATGCAGCCTTGGTGAGCAGAAGAGACTTCTTTCAAAAACAAATAAAATAGTTCAGTTTCCAACTTTTGACTAGTGTACGATGAATCACTGTAAAAATTAGAGATGCTTTGACAATACATTGTAATAATTGTCATGCCAATTAAGCACAATTGAATTGTGTGTGTGTGTGCGTGTGTGTGTGTGTGTGTGTGTGTGTGTGTGTGTGTGTTATAATAGCTTAAAGCTAATAGCTTTAGTAGATCATTTGTTGGGAACAGAATCGTCTTTCTAAACAAAGAGAGAACATTTAATTTTTTCATTGACATTTATGCAAAAATCACCATTTAACTGTGTAATGGACCACAAGAAACTAATTTGAGTGCTTTCAAAGAATTTATTTGTTACAATGCATATAGTTGAAATGTTTTGTAGCTTATCACAAAAAATCTGTCACAATTCTTAAACACGAAATGATTACATTTACATTTTATATAAATCCTTAACAGTTTAAGCACCTCCTCAGAGTATGAAGCCAGTCTGCAAAATTAAGAAGAGATATTTACAGTCCCCGTTCTGTTTTCTGTTCAGCGCTGTGACCTGATACTCTCTTAGTATTTCACCATTCCTGTCATGTCTTGGCAGCTGACAGCTAATTCAACCATTTGGTCAGTGATAGAGCGTTCGCATGCATGGTCAATTGTAACACCACAGGTCAAAAGCTGACCAAGGTACAAAATGATGCAGTTTGAATGTCAGTATTTGCAGTGCGCATTGGCTCCTCTTCACACATACCCTTTGGCTCCTCCAGGCCGAGCAGTGTACTTTGTGGTATACTGATCTTGGGGAGGGCAATTTGCACAAAGAAGTGAGCCGCCAATGATCAGCAGTGCCGAAGCGGCCCACCCAATAAACAATGAAGCGCCCAACTCTCTCTTTTGTGCACTGACGGTTAAAGGGTTGTAGAAGTCCCTTACAATTGTGTTGGCGGTCCAGCAAACTGGAATCAAACACAGAACTCCAGCGACGATGAAGATAGCGCCTGCGATAATGCCAACTTTGGCCTTGGCTCTCTCATCTTCAATGCAGTTGGTGCATTTCCCTCCAGCAGCCGCTAACAGGATTCCCACAACACCCACGAGGATGGAGATGATACACAAGGCGCGGGCAGCCTGTAGATCTGAGCTGAGAGCCAGCATGGAGTCGTAGACTTTGCACTGCATCTGGCCAGTGCTCTGCACCACACAGCTCATCCAGATTCCCTCCCAGGTAATTTGCGCAGTGACTATATTCTGTCCAATGAAAGCTGTGACGAGCCACATAGGGAGAATGCAAACCACAATTACCCCGATCCAGCCAATGATGGCCAGGGCTATGCCCAGCATCTGTAACCCTGCTGATACCATGCTGTGCGTTGAAGTAAAAGAGAGTGAAAGAAAAATATGCTTCTGTCTGTAGAGCTGGTTTAGTGAACATGGGAATAAAGCAGGCCCTTTTATGCGAAGGGGAACAAGGAGGGGCAGCGCAGAATCACTCTCACGTCACTATGATTTGCCCCCTGGCCTGTGGTGTCATCACTCAAGCAAAACCCAGGGGCGAGTCTTAACTCGTGTTTGCATTTGGGTGGATTTCTATTTGCTGAATAGGGCATTTTATGAATCATAAATTCACAGTTATTCATAGTTTTTGTAGAAAATAACATGATTCATGGTTCAACAATAGGGGTAATCCATAAATGAAGACTAAAGAAGCAAGGCAGACACAAATATATAATACAGAACATGGGTGTCCCAAGGCGCGTGAAGGGTTTTGAAAGACAAAGTAACATAATTAGCTCTGGGCAATACGTTTAAACGCTTAAAAGAGCACAAATTGTATTGTAGGATTTTAAAATGTTGATTTACCCTCTAAAACACACCCAAAAGACGCTTAACATGGATTCACTTTTGTCTTCACTAATTGCTGATGAAGGAGGAGGATATCACACATTTCATCACTACTTAGAGATAATTACGTGACCATTATACGCAGACAGTTTTAATAACGAGTTTAACGAAATTAGTCATTTCGAGCAAAGTATAGGCCACCCTCTCACCAACACAATCTCACAAAAAGACGTCAATGGTGAAAACAGTTGCTTAGATAAGATTAAGACGGCCACTACTTGAAGATCCACATCCCATTCTATATATTTAATCAAAGAAACAAGGAGAGAAGCATGCAGTAGAATGCTGACCTGGTTTCCAATGTCCAGAGAAAGAGGTGGAATCTTTCCTAAAGCCACTGCAGCACTATACAGTTAAAAGAGCTAAAAAGTGTTCGCTGTCCAAGGGTTTGCAGGGAACAGACATTACAGGCACATGGTGAAGGGATGAAAATCAATCTCAGGTGTTTGCTGTGTAGAAAACGGAGGGAAAAAAGAGGGACAGACTAAGGGATACTGATCGTTTCATGAATGAAAGAGCGCTCTGTTTGGTGGCCAGAAAGACAAGAATGGCTCTATTTTACATGGCAGCTCATTAAAATCCCCTTGGCAAGGAGAAAGAGGATACGGTTCCACACAGGTAAGGAATGTCTGCAATTAAGGAATCGAGGAAAGACGGGCTGCCAAAGATCACTTTCTCAGATGGGTTATTTTGAATTCTACGAAAGCCTCTATTTGAGGCCGCAGTATCGAACATCTCAATACAAACATCAGAATTTATTCAATTGCTATTCAAAGATCATGTCATCATAATCATATGACCGTAATTTAGGTAACAAGTAACGGTGAATCACATTTGATTAGTGTTCATTTGTTCAAACGTCCAATCTAATTAGCTAATCTAATTGGGTTTGTCCTATATGCACTGTCAGAAAAAAAGGTACGGTGCTGTCACTGGGGCGGTACCCTAAGGTACCTAATATGTACTACTAATATGTACCTTTAAGGTACTAATATGCACTCTTAAAGTACTGATATGTACCTTTTAAGGTACTAATATGTACCATCTAGGGGTGAGTAAGGTACAAAGATGTACCTTTTCACTTTTGTACCTTAGGGTACCGCCCCAGTGACAGCACTGTACCTTTTTTTCTGACAGTGTGGACACATGAGTTACACTGCAAAAAATGCTTTTCTTACTTAGTATTTTTGTCTTGTTTTCAGTCCAAATATCTAGAAAATCTTACATTAAGAAACATTTACAAGCAAAAGTTTTTGTCTTGTTTTGGGGGAAAATAACTCAAAATTAAGTGAGTTTTTGCTTAAAATAAGCAAAATAATCTTGTTTTCTGTTTGAATTAAGATTATTTTGCTTACCTCATTGGCAGATTATTTTGCTTATTTTAAGCAAAAACTCACTTAATTTTGAGTTATTTTCCCCCAAAACAAGACAAAAACTTTTGCTTGTCTAGTAAATGCTTCTTAATGTAAGATTTTCTAGATATTTGGACTGAAAACAAGACAAAAACGCTAAGTAAGAAAAGCATTTTTTGCAGTGTAGAAGTGTCTACATGCTCTCAAAATCAGCGAAGCACCTATTGGTTTATTTACACAGAGAACTGGCTGGTCTAGTTTTTAGGCAAATGAGTTTATCACACATTGGAAAATAGCTCATACTATGAGTTTTGTTATATAGTAAGAAGCACATTTCCATAAAATGTCGACCTTAGAGTCAACTGTCAGAATGTGTACAAAAGTAATCCATATCATATCAGTTCGTAAAGCATGAATTAATGTTAACAGATACAACTTTTGAACTTAACTAAAACTATGAATGCTAGAATGATTGTTCATTGTTAGTTTATGTTGACTACATTAGTTAACAAATAAAGCTTTATTGTAAAGTGTTACCAAACAATAAACAGATTTAATTTATGTAAGTATTAAAATGTATATATTTCCACAGCGATGGGTAATGTTTTTACTTCTGCTTTCGGCAGTGAGTCATTTGTCTCCACACTCTGTTTACAGTCACCTGTGTAATTGCTAATGAATCTTTTAATAGTTTCTTCCTCCCGCGTGACATCAGAGAGTTTCACCCCCGGGCTCGTGGGACGGGTACACAGAGTTTCTATGGATGACCAAACCTGTGATAGTGATCTAGAAGAATGAAAAGACAGATGACTCAGCTTTGCTTTCCAATGATCAAGCAAGAACACACAACACTGAGAACACTTGATGCTTGACCCAGCCAGATAATTAAAGACTGCTGAGTATCTAAACAATTAACATATTAGACCAGACAAAGAACAGAGGTCTACTACACATCTTGGTAAAGCTCAACAGAAAATAAAAGCTTCGATTTTCTTTGATAAGAAGTGCATTTTCTTTACTTTTAGAAGTTGCATTTGATTTAATTAAGACCAGAGAATTGCAAATGCTTAGAGTCAAATAAAATACAAACAATGGACAGGTTTGATATTGCAAAGGGGATGAAGGAAAAGTCAGCAAATGAACATTTAATTAAATAATTTATTCCTGGTATAGTTTCGATGTGGTTTGTAACAAAAATCACAGTTAAACAAATAAGCAAGCAAATAAATAAATGTATACATAACACATATAAATAACTTATTTTAAATTTTCCTGCCAAACCAGTAGGCTATATGTGACCCCGGACCACAAAACCAGCCATTTAAATTGAGATTTATACATAATTTGTTAGGATAGGACAATATTTGGCCCGAGATACAACTTTACAACTGAAAATCTGGAATCTGAGGGTGCAAAAAAATATTACTAATAATAATAATACATGTTTTATATATTTACAGTTGGAAATGTATCAAATATTTTCATGGAACATGATCTTTACTTAATATCCTAATGATTTTTGGCATAAAAGAAAAATCTATAATTTTGACCCATACAATGTATTGTTGCTGTTGCCACAAATATACCCGTGCGACCTATGACTTTTGGTTTTGTACTCCATGGTCACATATAGCAAATATAATTTCACCACACCACAAGTCAGTTTTGATTTCTATTAAGAATTACATTTATTTTTCTGTAAACAATCTTTCCTATAACCAAGTTGAACTACTGAGTTTTAGGAGAAAAAAGAAAAAGAAAAAAAAATTGTGTTCATTTCACACTAACTACATATGAAATGTATGAGCTTTTGCAGTTTTGTGGAGATTTAGGCAGTCACATTTTTCATAAGATTTAATATCGACTCTAGACTACACACCCTCTGAGAAACTATAGGGTGGAAAAAGTTCACACTCCCACACTAGAGTAAATATGACCGTTTAACAATTCACAAAATGCCCATTTTTCATGCTGTGCTGACTTTAAATGCTGGTTGCATAATATTGTAAACATAACAACCTAGTCAGTAAAAACACTCACACACACACAAAAAAAACACATCTCATGTCACTTGTTTATCAGTGCCCACCTGTTCAATTCTTCTGTCTGTGCTTAGCAAAACATTCCCACACTCTAGTGCAGTCAAATCCTTGCACTTGTAACACTCACATGGTCCTGAATGCTGTACACAACTGTACAAGTATATATTTTTTCTAGTAATTTTACAGTAGAAAAATTATAAAATATTTTAAGACATTTTTCATTGCTAAAGTTTGTCAGCATTGCTGTCAGATTGTTCTCACAAAACCAAAACTGTTGAAGTGAAATGTGAGTTGTTTTATGAATATGTTCTTTGCATGTGCATTTATTTTCACCTTGATTAACAAAACTATTTTGAATGAAAACAAGCATTCACTATACACTCAACTTTATACAAGAGAATAAATGAATATTGTTAGCTTTAAAAGTATAGTGACTCCACCCATACAAACAAGCAAACAGACGTTATCTAGTAGCTCCCTCTATCAGCTAAATGCAAGAACTAAAACACACAACACATTGGCATGTACACAGAGAGTTCCCAAAAGAATTACGCTTTGTAAAATAAATAGTAAACAAATGTATTTGCTGTTTATCAGTTTGATGTTACTCGAACTCTGGGAGCAGTCAGTGCTCAGTGTTTTAGCCTTGATAACAAAAGTGAATATTTTCAAATATAGATGGATGCGTTTGGAGAACTGATCTAAAGTGACCAAAACCAGTACAGTATAAAATCCCTCCCTAGTCTTACAGTTTTTTACGATCGCTATGATAATTTTTTTTCTAAACTCTTAACACGCCAACACACCTACAACACACAAAACGGTTAATTTCATGTTCAAAATCACACATTGTAAACTAAACTCCAACACTAATTTTCCAAATAAAATAATACACTAACACAATACATCGAATACGCAATCGTGCAAAATAATAATAATTAATTGGTTTGAGTAGAGATTAGTTCAATTAGTTCACTTTTCTTTTAAGTTCTCAAAACAAACACATTTTAGGTAATCTGAATGGTTTCAATGTTTTGAGTTTTATTAACTTGTTTCTTTTAATTTAGATTAACTTAAATTTAACTGAAACTGGGCTGGGATTTCTATTTCCCAGCATGCTTTGCCATGACACTCAAAAGGTACAGTAAATGCCAAAATTAATTGTTATATTATGTTTTTTTTGTGCAAGATTAATGTTACAGTTTTTTCCAAATGCTTACACACGTTTTTAAAACCATGTCTCCTTTTTTCCAAACTCTACACACAATTCCCAAATCTGCAAACACAATACCTCACATCTCCCTCAAAATGTAACACTGCATTCAAAATGCCATAAACGCATGTCAGAATGAAGCATTTGCATCAAATGGCAAACACTTCTTTCATAATAGTACATTTTTGGATATATGTAAACATGTTGTTCTCAATCTAAAGCTCTTTGGTTTTCATAGGCTTATATCTACATTTCAATACAGTTTTTTTATTCGTTTTGTACTATTTTCACAAGCAATATGTACATTTTCCTCTCCTTGAACTGTCACCTTATCGTGGTGGAGAGGTTTGAGTACCCGAATGATCTTGGGAGCTATGTTGTCTCGGGCTATATGCCCCTGGTAGGGTCTCCCAAGGCAAACAGGTCCTTGGTGACGGGCCAGACTAAGAACAGTTCACAAACCCTTTATGATTACAACTACAGCAAGGACCGAGACGTCGCCCGGCATGGCGCAGCCGGGGCACCACTCTGGAGCCAGGCCCGGGGTTGGGGCTCGTATGCGAGCGTCTGGTGGCCGGGCCTCCCCCCATGGGGTCGGGATAGGTCTCTCACTGTCGTTTGTGCCTACGGACCGAACGGCAGTGCGGAGTACCCGGCCCTCTTGGAGTCTCTGGGAGGGGTGCTGGAAAGTGCTCCGACTGGAGACTCCGTCGTTCTACTGGGGGACTTCAACGCCCACGTGGGCAGTGACAGTGACACCTGGAGGAACGGCCCCCCTGATCTGAACCCGAGCGGTGTTCTGTTATTGGATTTCTGTGCTAGCCATGGTTTGTCCATAACGAACACCATGTTCAAGCATAAGGGTGTCCATCAGTGCACGTGGCACCAGGACACCCTAGGCCGGAGGTCAATGATCGACTTTGTGGTCGTGTCATCAGACCTTCAGCTATATGTCTTGGACACTCGGGTGAAGAGAGGGGCAGAGCTGTCAACTGATCACCACCTGGTGGCGAGTTGGATCTGATGGCGGGGGAGGAAACTGGACAGACTCGGCAGACCCAAACATACTGTGAGGGTCTGTTGGGAATGTTTGGCCGAGCCCCCTGTCAGAGAGATCTTCAACTCCCACCTCTGGCAGAGCTTCGACCGGATCCCGAGGGAGTCTGGAGATATTAAGTCCGAGTGGACCATGTTCTCCACCTCCATTGTCGCTGCGGCCGCTCGGAGCTGTGGCCGTAAGGTCTCCGGTGCCTGTCAAGGCGGCAATCCCCGAACCCGGTGGTGGACACCGGAAGTAAGGGATGCCGTCAAGCTGAAGAAGGAGTCCTATCGGGCCTGGATGGCTTGTGGGACTCCGGAGGCAGCTGACAGGTACCGGCAGGCCAAGCGAACTGCAGCCCGGGTAGTCGTGGAGGCAAAAAATCGGGCCTGGGAGGAGTTCGGTGAGGCCATGGAGAAAGACTATCGGTTGGCCTCGAAGAGATTCTGGCAAACCGTTCAACGCCTCATCGAGGTAGTTAAAAAGCTCCTCGGTGGCAAGGCACCAGGGGTGGATGAGATCTGCCCTGAGTACCTCAAGTCTCTGCATGTTGTGGGGCTGTCTTGGCTGACACGCCTCTACAACATCGCATGGCGGTTGGGGACAGTACCTCTGGACTGGCAGACCGGGGTGGTGGTCCCTCTTTTCAAGAAGGGGGACCGGAGAGTGTGTTCCAACTATAGGGGGATCACACTTCTCAGCCTCCCCGGGAAAGTCTATGCCAGGGTACTGGAGAGGAGAATTCGGCCGATAGTGGAACCTCGGATTCAGGAGGAACAGTGTGGTTTTCGTCCCGGTCGTGGAACACTGGACCATCTCTATACCCTTTCCAGGGTGCTGGAGGGTTCATGGGAGTTTGCCCAACCAGTCCACATGTGTTTTGTGGATTTGGAGAAGGCATTCGACTGTGTTCCTCGTGGCATCCTGTGGAGGGTGCTCTGGGAGTATGAGGTCGGCGGCCCACTGCTTAGGGGTGTCCGGTCCCTGTACGATCGGAACAAGAGCTTGGTTCGCATTGCCGGCAGTAAGTCAGACCTGTTCCCGGTGCATGTTGGACTCTGGCAGGGCTGCCCTTTGTCACCGGTTCTGTTCATAATTTTTATGGACAGAATTTCTAGGCGCAGCCAAGAGCTGGAGAGTGTCCGGTTTGGGGACCATACGATTTCGTCGCTGCTTTTTGCGGATGATGTTGTCATGTTGGCCTCCTCAGACCTGGACCTTCAGCGTGCACTGGGGTTTGCAGCCGAGTGTGAAGCGGCTGGGATGAGAATCAGCACCTCCAAGTCCGAGGCCATGGTTCTCAGTCGGAAAAGGGTGGACTTCAGGTTGGTGGAGAGTTCCTGCCTCAAGTGGAGGAGTTCAGGTATCTTGGGGTCTTGTTCACGAGTGAGGGAAGGATGGAAGGGGAGATTGGCAGATGGATCAGTGCAGCTTCTGCAGAAATGCGGTCGCTGTACCGGTCTGTCGTGGTAAAGAAGGAGCTGAGCTGTAAGGCAAAGCTCTCGATTTACCGGTCAATCTACGTTCCTACTCTCACCTATGGTCATGAGCTGTGAGTCATGACCAAAAGGACAAGATCCCGGATACAGGCGGCCGAAATGAGCTTTCTCAGTAGGGTGGCTGGGCGCTCCTTTAGAGATAGGGTGAGAAGCTCAGTAACTCGGGAGGAGCTCAGAGTAGAGCCATTGCTCCTCCATATCAAGAGGAGCCAGTTGAAGTGGCTCGGGCATCTATTTCGGATGCCTCCTGGACGCCTTTCCAGGGAGGTGTTCCAGGCATGTCCCACCGGGAGGAGGCCCCGGGGAAGACCTGGGACACCTGGGACAACGCCTCAGGGTTTCCCCGGAAGAGCTGGAGGAAGTGGCTAGGGAGAGGGAAGTCTGGGCGTCTCTGCTTGGACTGTTGCCCCCGCGACCCGGCCCCGGATAAGCGGAAGATGATGGATGGATGGAATATGTACATTTTCAAAACTTATAGTGCTAATATCACAACAGATCATCAAAAGTGCACTTTTTTCAAACATTTCAGCATATTTTCAATTGTGTTAGTACACTTTGCACATGCTTACATACTGTTTTCAAAACTTTTAAACGTATGTTCAAAACAATAACATAATACAAAACTGAATAAGACAGCAATTTGCTACACTCCTACAGTAATATTTTTATGAAATATATTTTAAATCTTAAAATGAAATGCTATAAAAACAATTGGACAATTGGACCAGCCACAGCTGATTCTTATTGTAGATGGTGGTCTGATTCATTCCAGTAACATATATTGCAGTGAATTATAAATAGAGATGTGCCCTTGTTTTACACAAGAAAACATTGTATAATGTTACATGTTGTTAGTGTTTTTTAGGTCATTGTTTTGTGGGTGACAAAGTGTGTTTTTCGACTGTCAACCTTTGCTAGTGTTCTGGAAGAATGAGTTGATTTGAGACCTGAATAAGGTGTTTTGGTAGTTGTAGTGCATTTTGAATGTGAAATGAACTGCTTTGCCAAGCTGAAAGTTGGTTAGGAGAACTGTGTGAAGAGTTTTGCAAAAGTGACCTAAGTATTGAGAAATGTGTCCTAGCGTCTGTAAAAAACTGTAAAAACAATATTCTCATTACAACACACTTATGTATGTACTGCCTTTAGTTAGTGTAACACTGAACCAAAAAAAGACTTACAGTTTTTAACGATTACTTACACACTAAAATGAAACTTTTCCCACAATTAGCAAAACCTTACACTCAAGGAGTAAAACACAAGGCTAGATTTGCACAACTGTAAGCACATTGTCAGCTTCACACTATTTGGAAAACATTACACACAGTGATTTGCAAAACACTAAACACACTTGTATACATCAGATACAGAAGTATATCATGATGTCACTTCCTTGCAATTCCAAAGCACTGACTGTCAAATGACCACACCTATGAGCCAATCTGTTAAACACAGCCACCAGGTGCACAAACACATGATTGCTAAATTGTAGACACACCAATCAGGTTTAAGCACTATAAAAAGGCAAAAGGTAAGTTCACCTGTCTTCAACAAAAATGGAAGGCAACGTCGCAGTGAGAGGAAGAGTGAGTGAGGATGAGAGGGGGAGCCCGTGGAGGAAGAGGGGTAGAGAGGGGTGTAAGGGGGGATGAGAGGGGAAGAGAGGGGGAGAGGTGAAGATAGGGGAAGAGAGAGGAAGGGGGGATGAGTGGGGAAGAGAGGGGAAGGGGGGATGAGGGGGGATGAGAGGGGAAGAGGGGGGAGGAAGAGGTAGACCTGGAGTAGGATGTGGCCAAAAAAGACGGGGACCAAATTTATCAGATGCGATTCGGGCAACCTTGGTACCCATGGGTACTACTGAGTACCCATGGGTTGACATTGAGAGAGGCTGGACAGAGAGTTCATCTAAAACTCAGCAGTTATAAAAAACAAACCTTTGAAAATGCATGAATGAATCGAATGATTTTACAATGTGGAGAGAAATAAATATTTCCATCATAATGCAGCATTGGTCTTGTGTAGTGTTTGGTGAACTATTGTATAGTTGCACTTTCTCTGTGTACTTCATTTACAGTACTCTAATCACTGAGAATTAGACTTGCTAAAAGTGTTTTACGTTAGCAACAGCAGTGTGTAACTGCTTCAAAAAGATTGAAGTCATATGAATTGTGTGTGTTTCATATAACAAAATATTGTTTTTATAAATTTGTGTATAGTTTTGACAAAAGTATTCCATTTTGCAAATGATCTCAAGTGTTGTGCTACTTTGGTGTAGGGTTGTGTTAATTGTGTGTGGTGTTTTAACAAACCGGGCCCTGGTTTCAAAATTGTGCTTAAGCAATTGAAAAAAACTGATTGATGTGTAAAATCATTCAAACTTCAAAGATCAAAGTTCAGCATTCGTTGTTAGTGTTTTTTAGGTCAGTGTGTTATGAATGATGTGTATGATGGAACAAGCTTATTTTGAGACATATATTATGTGTTTTGTTGGTCTGAGTGAGGGGGGTAGAGAGGGGAAGAGAGGGTAAGAGGGGGAGAGGGGGAGAGGGGAAGAGAGGGTAAGAGGGGGAGAGGGGAAGAGAGGGTAAGAGGGGGAGAGGGGAAGAGAGGGGAAGAGGGGGAGAGGGGAAGAGAGGGGAAGAGGGGAAGAGAGGGGAAGAGGGGGAGAGGGGAAGAGAGGGTAAGAGGGGGAGAGGGGAAGAGGGGGAGAGGGGAAGAGAGGGTAAGGGGGGAGAGGGGAAGAGGGGGAGAGGGGAAGAGAGGGGGAGAGGGGAAGAGAGGGTAAGAGAGGAAGAGAGGGTAAGAGGGGAAGAGAGGGGGAGAGGGGGAGAGGGGAAGAGAGGGGGAGAGGGTAAGAGGGGGAGAGGGGAAGAGAGGGTAAGAGGGGGAGAGGGGAAGAGAGGGGAAGAGGGGAAGAGAGGGGAAGAGGGGGAGAGGGGAAGAGAGGGTAAGAGGGGGAGAGGGGAAGAGGGGAAGAGAGGGGAAGAGGGGGAGAGGGGAAGAGAGGGTAAGAGGGGGAGAGGGGAAGAGAGGGGAAGAGGGGAAGAGAGGGGAAGAGGGGGAGAGGGGAAGAGAGGGGAAGAGAGGGAGAGGGGAAGAGAGGGGAAGAGAGGGTAAGAGGGGGAGAGGGGAAGAGAGGGGAAGAGGGGGAGAGGGGAAGAGAGGGGAAGAGGGGAAGAGAGGGGAAGAGGGGGAGAGGGGAAGAGAGGGGAAGAGAGGGTAAGAGGGGGAGAGGGGAAGAGAGGGGAAGAGAGGGGAAGAGAGGGGAAGAGGGGGAGAGGGGAAGAGAGGGGAAGAGAGGGGAAGAGGGGGAGAGGGGAAGAGAGGGTAAGAGGGGGAGAGGGGAAGAGAGGGTAAGAGGGGGAGAGGGGAAGAGAGGGTAAGAGGGGGAGAGGGGAAGAGAGGGGAAGAGGGGGAGAGGGGGTAGGAAGAGGTAGACCTGGAGTAGGATGTGGACAAAGAAGACGGGGACCAAATTTATCAGATGTGATTTGCGTAACCTTGGTTGACCATGAGTACTGAGTACCCATGGCTTGACATTGAGACCCTAACCCTAACCCTAACCCAACCTCAGCAGATATAAAACATATAAACCTTTGAAAATGCATGAATGAATCGAATGATTTTACAATGTGGAGAGAAATAAATATTTTCATCAATATGCCGTACTGGTCTTGTGTACTGTTTGGTCAATATATTCATATACTTTACTCTAACAATATCTCTGAAGAAAAATCAAACCCAGATTCATGGGCGTCGGAAGCAAAAAAAATGTGGGTGGGTCCTCAGAATTTTTTTACTGGAGTAGATGCCAATAAGTACAAATATACTGCTTTGCTTGTTAAGCGTATAGTTCGGAAAGACAAAATTACAGAAATCGCCATAACATTGAGAGTGTCAGTAGTGTAGGGGTAAGATGCATGGCATCTAGTTTTGACACAAATCGACCCGCGGTTCGAGTCCGCCTTTCGCCGAGCTCAATCTTCTCCCTTTTCCCATCACAAATCAGATCGGAAAGGCATTTATTTTCCATAAAAATAACGAAAATATTAGAAAAGTGGAAATAAAGCATCTAACATGTGTTTAATAATAAGTGTTTATCGATTAGGGGTAGGTAAACAGACATGTGCTGAATGTTAGAGACGATAAAAGTGAGTGGGTCCAATATCATTGATCGTAAAAAGTGGGTGGGTCTTGTCCCACCCGCATACAATGGTTCCGACGCCCATGCCCAGATTATATCATTAGATAAGTAGAAATTTTACAAGTGTTTCAGATTAAGAACAGCAGTGTGTAAATGAATCGAACAGAATCATATTGTATGAACCATGTGTGTGCCATACGGTGTCAAAATCGGCTCTTGTTAAATTATTGTAACATTTTGAAAGAAGTGTTTCATTTTGCAAAAGATCTGAGGTGTTCTGCTACTTGTGTGTGTGTGTGTGGATGTGTGAATTGTGTGTAGTGTTTCGACAAAATGAGCCTTGTTTTTAAAATTGTGCTTAAGCAATCGTAAAAAACTGTAATGCATTTATCAAAAATAAATACTAACATCAAAACTACAAGTGTGTTCTCTGTTGATTTAATAACAAATTCAGCTGTAGATACACAAATACTTGAATGAAAATACTTAATTGTTCTTCCAAGATCTTTAATGCTGAGTTTAGATGAGTTTTCACGCCCCTTCCCCCAAATAAAGAAAGAAATCTACTGCAATCATTGAATCAATTAACTTTATTGATCTTGCCTCTTATTTACATCCGGTCAAATAATCTCAGCATATATTTTCACAAGTCATCCATTGTGGTGGAAAAAGCTGTGAAAGCTGGATCCATCCTTGTGCCTCAACTTTTCCACAGACCTCTTCCATAACTTGAAGAAGACTTACTTGGTTGTAAGCGTTGCGATCATTTCCAACTCCAAGAGGAGAATATGCTGGAAGGAACATCATCCTGAAATGTGGGTGATGCTCAAACCACTCTTGTACCAGTGCTGAAAGGTGGAATTAGACAAAACAACGTACACTCTAAAAAAAAAAGGTTCTATATGGCACCAAAAAAGGTTTTTGGCTCGTAATCATAGGGGAACCTTTTTTAGTGCTATATAGCACCAATTTTGGTGCTTCAGTGGTTCTTCAGCGGTTCTTCAGAGGTTCTTCACCGGTTCTTTGACTAAGGTGCTATATAGCACCTCTGAAGAACCGCTGAAGAACCACTGAAGCACCAAAATTGGTGCTATATAGCACTAAAAAAGGTTCCCCATTGATTACGAGCCAAGAACCTTTTTTGGTGCCATATAGAACCTTTTTTTTTAGAGTGTATGAGCTTTTTTTGTGTTGTGCAGCCCCAAGAAAGCAGCAGTTGAAATTGCAGCACTCGTTGTTCATTGACTGTGGCACAACGTTTTTATTGGGCTGAAGTCTCTGTCCAGCTTCTCTCAAGTAAAGACCATCATTTATGACATGGTCAATGAGGGTGGCTCTGATTTAATTTGAAACCCGTCCTCTCATCCCTCCTCTTCCACCTCCCCTCATTTCCTCTCTGTCCATGTCTTATATTTTCTTCTCTTGCTCTTTCCACTAAAACCATTGCCCTCGACTCAGCCATCTCTTCTCCCTCTTCTACTCTTCCTACATCCTCAGCTCTTCTTGCTTCTCCTACATCCTCAGCTCTTCTTGCTCCATCTCTTCTTCCTATACCATCTATTTGTTTCCCCTCATCTATTCCATCCCCTCTTCCACTGTTACTCTCCCTCTCACTATTACCCTTCCTCTATCCTCTCCAAAACCTCTCACTCTTACACCTCTTCCTTTTCCCATTCTCATTCTCATTTTCTCTTTTTTGTCATTTTTCTTTTCCCCTTTTATAGTTGTTCTAATTGAGATAAACAATTAGGAAATTTGCATTTCCTGTGTTGTGTGTATTACTAACTCAGCAGATATTTACAGTTTTTCTCAGTCGCTTTGGTACATTTCTCAGATCACAACTGAAATTCTCAAAATCAACTACCTGAATTGATGAATTCCGGAGGATAATTTTGAATTTCAGTAATGAAGGGAAATGTAAAGGGCTCGATCAACCAATTATTATTTTATTTATTTTAACCAATGATCAACCAGTTCTCTAAAATAGCTCTCTGAGATGCATCTCACTTGGCAAGCATATATATACAGACAACAAAAAAGTGTTACGATTTCTTATAATGGAAGAACAACAAGGAAACAACTAGGGTCAACAGCCAGGAAGAAGAAGAGGAGTAAGAATGTGAGGTGGAATGGTACAGAGACAAAACAGTGGAAGAGGTAGAAGAGGCCAAGATTGTAGACTTGTTTCTGATTAAATAAGGGCCACTATTGTAGACAATTTTCTCAACCATGACCTTATGGCTGAGCCGGGTCAAAAGGTACAGCCACATGTTAGGAGAACAACGGTGTCCTCAGTCATTCAAACTTCTGTAGAACAGAAGAGGTATGTAATCAAACACTTACTGTAATGCTATATTACAGTAGTCCACTTACATTTTACATTATACAGAAAATATACTTTATAGAGACATAATGTAACACACACACACACACACACTATGCAGTTGCGATTTGGGTTATGTGCGATTATGAAAGCGCAAAGGCTGCGATTTTAATTAAATAAATATATGCCCAGCGTGTCAGTGAAGAGCGGCTCTGTGATCAGTAGTAAACGCTGCTCCGTCTGAAAGACTGCGAGTTTGAGTTTCTTATAATGTGCGCTTGAAAAAGCAACAGACGTCAAACATCTTCACAAATTAGTAATATGTTCATAAACCTGTTCAGGGACGTGCACAGGGGGGTTGCTCAGGTTGCCCGGGCAACTGCCCATATGCCCTTCTTGACTCACGTTGCCCTTCCGAGGTGGAAAAAATAAATTGTACAATGGATGCAGAATTTCACGTAGTCCTAGATAAAAATAAAAATAAAAATCGCAAAGCCTCATTCACTTCCATGTTCGGGCACCCGTACGAAAGTGAAAGTCAGTACACTGTAAAAAATCTAACTCACAAACATTTTGACTAATGATAAAGTTTTAGTTAACTGGACAATTAAATGCAAAAAAAGTTGGCTTAACTGGTCAAAATAAGTTGGTTCAACAATTGTTGGACCAACCTAGTATTAATTGCTAATTCGATTTGTAAATGCAAGGGTTAGGTTAACAAGTTAACAATGCATTCTGGGTGCATCATGCAAAACTCGTCCATGGCTCCCAGAATGCATTGCGGTATGAAGCATGTCACCATTGTTGAGATTTATAGGCTGATTCTTGATGTCTGTGTGAGAAAATCTCATAGGAGGTCAAAGTGCTTAATGTACAATCGGTTTTAGACCTTAGTCAACTATTTGGAATAAAACTGTATTTGATCTTTTCTAGAATCACAATTAAAAAAAGCTAATAGAATATTGCTCATATTAAACTCAGTCATAAAATCTGTGAATTAAGCCACTACACAATGATTATATACTTATCATCGAGCAACTGACAGCATTTGTTTATCTTTTCTTGCCAAACATTAAAAAGTCGTCAAACTGCCCAACTAAAGAAAACACTCATCACCATGATGGTGACATAAAAAAAAAACTTAATCAGCTGAACAAAAGATCTTAAATTGGGAGACATGTGGCCTTACTCAGTTAATTGAGTTAAGTGAACGACTTTGTTTAAAATTTCAGTAAACTCAAAAAAGCTGTGCAGCAAGTTGCCTTACAATTTTAAGTTATGCCAACTTTTCTTTTTTTACAGTGGGGGAAGGGCAAACTGTGTTTCCGTGGCTGCAGCGCTGCACGCGACCGCCACCTGAGCTGAGCCTGCATGAGCGGCACTAGAAGGAGATTGTCGCGGTTGTCGGGTGAGACGACTTAAAGGGTTAGTTCACCCAAAAATGAAAATTATGTCATTAATTACTCACCCTCATGTCGTTCGACACCCGTAAGACATTCGTTCATCTTCGGAACATAAATGAAGATATTTTTGTTGAAAGCTGACGGCTGAGAAAGGCTTCAGATAGGCCTCCATTGACATTCAGTACATTTACTCTCACAAGACCCATAAAAGGCACTAAAAACGTTGTTACAAAGTCCATCTCACTACAGTGGCTCTACAATAATTTTATGAAGTGATGACAATAGAAAAAAATCAAAATAACGACTTTATTCTACAAGTTCTTGTCTTCCTTTGTCTGCCGCAAACTCACGAAGCACCACGACGCATGCGCGAGAATATGACGCAGAACCGGCGTTCGGACACGTGACCCAGAAGCGAGGAGATTTGTTTACAATGAGCAGAGGAAGACGCGCAGTATCTGAGCTGTTGAATTCTACATTGATCGTGCTTTAGGTCTCGGTGCAGAGCTCAGAATGGGACTAAAGTGTGCATTTCATGGATTCCCGAACGCCGGCGCTACGTCATATTCTCGCGCATGCGTCGTGGTGCTTCGTGAGTTCACGGCACAGACAGACAAGGAAGACAAGAACTTGTGGAATAAAGTCGTTATTTAGATGTTTTTTTTTCGCTCAAAAACTATTGTCATCGCTTCATAAAATTATTGTAGAGCCACTGTAGTGAGATGGACTTTGTAATTACGTTTTTAGTGCCTTTTATGGGTCTTGTGAGTGTAAATGTACTGAACGTCAATGGAGGCCTTTCTCAGTCGTCAGCTTTCAACAAAAATATCTTCATTTGTGTTCCGAAGATGAACGGAGGTCTTACGGGTGTCGAACGACATAAGGGTGAGTAATTAATGACAGAATTTTCATTTTTGGGTGAACTAACCCTTTAACGTTGTCGGAAAGGTATAACAAACGGACGATCATCATCATCAAGTTTTATGAATGAATTAAAATCTTCATAAATCCAGGATGAGTTTGCCACGTTTAGCCTAAATAATCAGACAGCTTGCAGACAAGCAGCCTAGGCTACAATTTTTTTGGTAGGCATTAGGCAAACTAAGCTACATGTCTGCTGATAGTTAGTTTCTCACTTTTTGTTTTAGCAAGAAGAATGAATGATGGAAGTAATGCATCACATTAATTATTTTATTCAATATGGTTAAATGCCTAAATCCTATCACTATTTTGGGTATTGTTTGAAGCCAAGATGCCCACTGAAAAGAGGCGGATTCAGGAGAGGGAGAGACGATTCAGGGAGGCAGCAAAGGGCAGCACATCACTGCAGGGTTGGCTGCGAAAAAGGGGGGTTGGTAGGGGAGTGCCCTTTTTTTTAGGTCAGAGCAACTGCCCCTCAAAATTCCTGTGTACGTCCCTGAACCTGTTGTCCAACAAAATACAACATTTAATAACATGTTTTAACTCACTTCATATCGTCAGTCGAGCTGATGTGGCTTCTTATCACAGAATGTCAATCAGCACTGAATACTTTATTATTATGAAAATACCCGAGAAGGCTTGAAGAACTCAAATACACCATATCTTGTCGCAGAAGTATTATCTTCATGTTTAATCAGTCAAAGCGTTTCTAGCTTCGTTTTATTCAGCCTACAGTGAGAGCTTCACATTAGGGAATAGGGATTTCCCATAGACAGTAAAGGGATTTGCTGAAAATGATTACTTCTCTGAGGCGTATGTGGAGATTCTGCTCCAGGGCACCCTCTGGCTTCCAGTATGAATTCAACTTTTTTTTTTTTTTTACAGTCTATGGGTAGAACATTTGAAAAATAATACTTCTAAATAAATCCATATGTTTTTCTTCAATGTACAGAAGTTTAAATCCCCACAGTGGATGCATAGAGGCTCATATTTCATATTCTTCTTCTTCTACTTCTTCCAGCGTGCGTGCAGTTGAGTTCTGTTGACAACTATGCGTCGCTCAACACGTCACTTACTCCATTGCTCTGATTGGTTGTAGGTCTATCCAATTGAGTGCAGAGGCATTTTCTTTCCTGGTTACGTTGAAACACACCTCATAATCACAGCCCAATGGAGCAGGAGCAGACTCATATTCTGACTAGAATCTGAATATGACGACGTCAGGCTAATGTTCATAGATATGAATTACTTTTGAGAGATGAACTAAGGATTTAGTTAAATGCTCCTGCAGGTAATCCATTGTGTGGTGCTGTTTGTATGAATTGTACTGAGAAATGCACTTACTGGTTTGGAAATCTTAAGGATGTTTCAAGAAATGTACCAAAGCAACTGAGAAAAACTGTATTTGGGAATACTTGCAAACATTCCAAGTGCAACTGAGAATTGAACAAATAACAGTTTTGTTTGTTGTTTTTGGAAAAATGGTGCACAAATGATTGTGATTTTTGTAAAACCAATAAAAAGAGCTGCAATTTTTTCCTGATATATTGTACAGTTTTGGTTGGCTGTATGGACTACTGTGAAAACATTTGAGAATTCTGTGCAGTGTTTTGAGAAAATTATGCATGTGAATAGTAAATTGTTTGAAATTAAGGAAAATGTACAACCTATTTAGGACAATTACAAAGTCCTCAGATTAGTGTTTGGAGAAAACTGAGAAAAACTGTAACTGTTTGGCTATTCATGTTGGTAATGCAGACTGAAGAGTTTTGAAAATGTGGCTTCAGTGTTGAACAATGCTTGTTAGAAATTGCAAAATAAAACCTGGATATGTAAAGATATAGGGAAAAAAAAAGTTGCTGCATTTTTTAATGCTCATTCATTTTTTATGCTGTAATACAGTCAGTAAAAGGATTTTTTTTTCTCATCCTATAATTAAATATTGATTTATGTAAAAATCATACAAAATTTAAAAAGTTTTAAACTTCATTTATGTAATGCTCTTAGTTGTTAGTGCTTTTTAGGTCAGTGTGTTATGAATGATGTGTATGTTTTCTGAATGAGAATTGTTGCCAAAGTTATGGTGGAATTGTATGAATTGTGGAATAATTGCTTTTTTTTTAAGGATTTAAGCATAAGGCAACATAACAAGTAAAAAATAAAGAGGTATGGAATACTTTTTAAATGTACTGTATGGCCATGGATCTTGGTCATAAATGATTTCCAAATGTTAGGCCTGCCATAAATTACAACATTGATTCTATTATTATATTTTTCAATTATATTTTATTATATAATTATATTTTTCATTGACGTTTAAAAATATCCACATAAATTTGCAACCATAGGGTTTCTATGTATGGCATATACAGTATACTCACCGGCCACTTAGGTACACCTTGCTAGTACCGGATTGGACCCTTAATTTAACAGCCTTAATTCTTCATGGCAAAGATTCAGCAAGATGCTGGAAACATCCCTCAGAGACTTTGGTCCATACTGACATGATAGCATCACTCAGTTGCTGAGGATGCACACCCATGATGTGAATCTCCCGTCCAACCACATCCACAAGTTGCTCTTTTGGATTGAGATCTGGAGACTGGAGGTCATTTGAGTTTAATGAACTTATCATCATGTTCAAGAAACCAGTTTGAGATGATTTGAGCTTTATGACATGCTACGTTATCCTGCTGGATGAGGCCATCTGAATGATACACTGTGGTCATAAAGGAAAGGACATGGTCAGCAGCTATACTCAGGTAGACTGTGGCGTTTAAACAATGCTCAAAAGGTGCCCAAAGTGTGCCAAGAAAATATGGCACCATTACACCACCAGCACCAGCCTGAACCGTTGATACAAAGCTGGCTTGATCCATGCTTTCATGTTGTAATTTTATTATATTTAAAAAACTCAAATTTGAAACGTTAAGTGCTAAAATGATCCCTCTTGGTCAATTTTAAATGTTTAAAGGTCCCGTTCTTCGTGATCCCATTGTTCTAACTTTAGTTAGTGTGTAATGTTGCTGTTAGAGCATAAATAATACCTGTAAAATTATAAAGCTCAAAGTTCAATGCCAAGCGAGATATTTTATTTAACAGAAGTTCTCTTACGAGAGGTTCTCTCGTATTGCGTAAGTTCCTTACGCATCGGGAAAGTATTCTTTCTTCGAGATTTCTGAAAAACCCAAAATTATCCTTAATTTTGTAACATTGTCAACGCAGTGCGGCAGCCTGGCAGACCATAGCAGGCTATTCCAGCGTGCTATTGGCTGCTCTGCTGGCAACTGCAGCAGCCTATCGGTGAGCCCGCGTGACGTGGCGACCAATGAGGGCGCTTCGCGCCCACCTGGCTTAATTTGCCTACAGGTGGGGCGTAGCCACGTGTATATAAGCAGGGCTCACGGGCTGCATATTCGATTTTCTTTTCTTCAGCGAAGCCCTTCGCATCGCTGGATCTGGAACCCGCCGCCGTGATCGCGCAGACAAGCAAGCAGAGGACAGCACCTGAGGAAGCCGGCAGCATCGCGCCACCTTCAGCCATCCGTGCCTGCTCTGCTGTCCGGCAGCCCATATCCTTTTACGCTCAAGTGTTGTCGCCGCTGCGTCACACTTTCTCAAAAAGAGCCGAGCGTTTGATACAAAATGTCTCGTTCCACCTGCGGCTCGTGTCACGCGCAGCTCAGTTCCGGGGACCGCCATGTGATCTGCGCTCTCTGCCTGGGCCGTGATCACGCCGCCGCCGCACTTCTCGCCGGCGGATGCCCGGAGTGCCAGGAACTGACGATGTCGACCCTGCGGGCTCGACTCGTCCTGTTCGATGATGATATCCCTCCAGTCCCTGCTAAGCCGCGCAGAAAGAAGCGCCGCTCGCAGCGGACTCCGGAGTTCGCCGAGAGAAGCTCGCCGGAACCCTTCCCGCCCGCTTCACTCTCGCCTTCCCCGCCCCCACCCCAGGCCGCCATTTCTGTTGCCGCCTCCGGGGATGAGGCGGATGCGGCCGCGGAACGCGCCGACAGCTGCTCCATCATGGCTTCCGACAGCGAGGACTGGTCTTCCGCGACCTCTTCAGTCCGGGGCTCCGGACGCTCTCGAGCGGGTGAGGACGCCGAACTTTTGCGCCTTCTCACCCGGGCTGTCGAGCAGCTAGGCCTCGAATGGGCCCCGCCCAAGGTGGAAGCGCCGCACCGACTTGACGGATGCTTCCTAAACAGTCGCCGCCGTGCGCCCACCTCCAGGACTGCACCCTTTCTGCCAGAGCTTCACGAGGAGCTCGCGAAGTCCAGGAACGCGCCATTCTCCGCGAGGGTCTCATCTCAGGCTTCTTCGACACTCTCACAAGTTGACGGCGCGGCTGAGAAAGGCTACAACGCTATCAGTCAGAGGCCAAGCTCCTCGCCCACAGGGCAATGCTGCTCAGCCATCTGGACAGCCTGGGGCTCAAGGTCAATTGGACCAAGAGCTCATTAGTGCCCACGCAATCAACCTCATTTCTGGGTTTGAATCTGGACACTGTGGCAATGTCAGCCCGCCTGTCACCCCAACGCGCGCGCCAAGTTCGGCGCATGGCTGCGTATTTCCGGCCGGGCAAAATCGCACCTCTCAAGCTTTTTCAGAGGATGCTGGGACGTATGGCCTCAGCTGCAGCTGTGCTCCAGCTGGGCTTAATGCGCATGCGCCCGCTGCAATGCTGGTTAAACGCCCGAGTGCCTCACAGAGCCTGGGCGTCCGGAGGCTTCAGGATCAGAGTGACTCAGGGCTGCGTGTCAGCCCTAGAGCCCTGGCTAGTAGCCGACTGGTACCAGAGGGGAGTGACGATGGGAGCCATCTCACACCGCAAGGTCATCTCGACGGACGCCTCCACCACGGGTTGGGGCGACGTTTTCGAGGGCAGATCAGCCTCGGGCCTCTGGTCGAGCGAGGAAAAACTCCTACACATAAACTGTTTGGAGATGATAGCGGTAGAGAACGCGCTCAGGCAGTTTCTCCCGCTTATACGAGGACACCACGTGTTAGTCCGGTCGGACAATACCACAGTGGTGTCCTACGTGAACCGGCAGGGCGGTGTCAGGTCCAGATGTCTGGGAAATCTGACAGAACGCCTGCTCGTATGGGCACACAGCTCGCTGCGCTCGCTGAGAGCTGCGCACGTGCCGGGCAACCTCAATGTAGGCCCGGACAAGCTGTCCAGGGGCCTCATTCTCCCAGGAGAATGGTCCCTGCACCCCCAGACAGTCCAGCTGGTATGGCGCCTGTTCGGCAGAGTGGAGCTCGACCTCTTTGCAACAAAAGAGAACGCCCGCTGCCCGACGTTTCTGTCCAAAAGCGAGGATGCGCTGTCCCAACCTTGGCCCAGCCTCCCGCTGTATGCTTTCCCGCCGATTTCCCTATTGCCCCAGGTCATAGCGAAAATCAGGGAGACGCGCCGCCTGGTGCTCCTTATAGCACCGCGCTGGGAGAACCAGATTTGGTACCCAGAGCTGGTGAAGCTGTCGCACTCACCCCCCTGGCCAGTTCCGCTGAGAGCAGACCTCCTCTCTCAAGCAGGAGGGTCAGTTTGGCATCCCCATCCAGAGCGATGGTCTCTGCATGTATGGGTGACCAACGGATACACGTTGACCTGCCCGAAGGGGTTATGAACACGATTTCACACTCTAGAGCCCCCTCGACGAGGCGGTTATATAGTTCTAAGTGGTCGGTGTTCACTGAGTGGTGTGTTTCCAAGGGATTGGACCCACAGCAATGTGGGGTCCAGCGGGTGCTCTCCTTCCTCCAAGAGCTTTTGGAACTGGGCAGGTCCCCTTCCACGCTCAAAGTGTATGTGGCGGCTATAGCAGCGTTCGCTCAGACGATGCTAGGTAGCACGCTAGGAAGGAACGAGCTCATCATCCGTTTCCTCAGAGGAGCCAGACGGATGAATCCCCCGCGGCCCCCGTCGGTTCCTATATGGGATCTGGCCTTGGTCCTAGAGGCCCTGAAGGCTCATCCATTTGAACCGCTCGAGACTGTGGAACCAAGGTTCCTTTCGCTAAAAACCGCGTTTCTGATAGCTCTGGCTTCAGTGAAACGCGTGGGGGATCTACACGCGCTCTCAGTGAGCCCGACGTGTATGGAGTTCGGTCCTAATGACTCTAAGGTCATTCTCAGACCGAGGCATGGTTATGTCCCCAAAGCGATCGGCACTCCCTTCAGGGCGCAGATTATCTCCCTCTCGGCTCTGCCAGCATCCGATGAGGGGAACGGTGGCAATATCCTCTGCCCTGTCAGGGCATTGAGGGTTTATGTCACACGCTCCGCCGCCTTCAGGCGTTCTGAGCAGCTATTTGTTTCGTTTGGTGGGCGCACTAAAGGTCTCGCCTCCTCGAAACAGACCCTGTCCAGGTGGATAGTGGACGCGATTGCAACTGCATACGCTTCCAAACACCTGCAGTGCCCGCTAGGTGTCAGAGCACACTCCACCAGAGGCATGGCCTCTTCGTGGGCTTGGGCCAGAGGGATTTCCATCCACGATATCTGTATGGCGGCAGGCTGGGCCTCCCCGTCTACGTTCGTGAGATTTTACAATCTGGAAGTTCCTGCCTTACAGGCGAAAGTGTTATCAGTTCAATAGGGCTGTTGGTTCTGCCCAGTGATTCTGCGCAGACATAGCTCACATACTGGTAGTAAGTTCGGTAATAGGCTCATGTGAATTTGAAGGAGACCGGCGGTGCCGTTCCCTCATTTACGAGACGAGCTGTTGTGAGTTTGAAGGTGACCGGCGGTGCCATTACCTCACTCATATAACAAGATATTGTGAATTTGAAGGCGACCGGCGTTGCTGTTCCCTCATTCATGAGACAAGGTGTGGTGAATTTGAAAGAGACCGGCAGGTGCCGTTCCCTCATTCATGGGACAGGGTGTTGTAACCACCCGTCGTAACCACCCGTCAGTTCGAATGAAGTGTCTGTATATTTGATGGCCCGTTCTCCTTAGTGTTATGGTCCCCGGTTCCCTGGGATACATATGCTTTACGCGAGGCGCGCACGGCGTTGACAATGTGTTCCCGATGCGTAAGGAACTTACGCAATACGAGAGAACCTCTCGTAAGAGAACGATACTCGGTTACTTAACGTAACCTCGGTTCTCTCTAGAAGAGGGAACGAGTATTGCGTTCCTTGCCGTGCGCCCCGCGGGCTTTTACGCTTCAGAACTACGAAAACCGAATATGCAGCCCGTGAGCCCTGCTTATATACACGTGGCCACGCCCCACCTGTAGGCAAATGAAGCCAGGTGGGCGCGAAGCGCCCTCATTGGTCGCCACGTCACGCGGGCTCACCGATAGGCTGCTGCAGTTGCCAGCAGAGCAGCCAATAGCACGCTGGAATAGCATGCTATGGTCTGCCAGGCTGCCGCACTGCGTTGACAATGTTACAAAATTAAGGATAATTTTGGGTTTTTCAGAAATCTCGAAGAAAGAATACTTTCCCGATGCGTAAGGAACTTACGCAATACTCGTTCCCTCTTCTAGAGAGAACCGAGGTTACGTTAAGTAACCGAGTATCGTTCCCTTTCAAAGCCTACAGCGAACGGCCGGCTTGGACTACATCCTGGTACTTCCTTCTTTAATTACGTCAGTAGAACAGTAGAACAGACTAACCTCCGCCCACAAGAATACGCGAAAAAAGGGGCGTGGTCTTGTTGCTGTCCCACGTGGAGAAGAGGGAGTGTCGCGTGGAGAAAAGGAAGTGTTGCGTTTGACTGAGTCAAATCACCTTTGTTTGGTTTTCCCAGGGACGCTGTAGAGATCATTAAGCGCATACATCTCCCGTTAAGAGGCGTGACCTTTCCGTGCAAGTTACGTGTGCTAAGCTGCTGTCGAATCACAACACAGGAACCGTGCCACGTTCTCTAACC
This sequence comes from Romanogobio albipinnatus, assembly GCA_023566225.1. Classification (NCBI taxonomy): domain Eukaryota; kingdom Metazoa; phylum Chordata; class Actinopteri; order Cypriniformes; family Gobionidae; genus Romanogobio; species Romanogobio albipinnatus. The sequence continues at coordinate 51,955,832 of CM042247.1, forward strand.
TCGGTCAAATCACAACACAGGAACCGCTGGCACAATCAGAACTCGTTACGTATTTCTGAAGGAGGGACTTCATAGAACAAGGAACTCATCAGCCGTTTTTAGGACAGTGAAAACAGCGGTATACAGATAAGTAAATTGTGTGAAAAATACAGTGTTTTTATACACGCGAAACATGAACACATGTTATATTGCACACTGTAAACACAATCAAAGCTTAAAAAAAACACGAAGAACGGGACCTTTAAATGAATGCAGCGTTTGCAGCAATTATCCGTGCACTCCGAGTTCAGTCATTTTTTTTTATCACACAGAGCTACAACTTCTGAATACTTAAAGCATAACGCATAAATTTAATGGTTTATGTTCATGAGATTTTAAAGGTGTGTTTGTAACTTTCTGTCCCATAAGCACAATTAAATAAAATTATTAAGTAATGATTAAATTATGACAACATTTCAATTCCTTTTAAGATTTTCAATTTTAGGCTTGGGTTGTGATGGAGTCTCACAAAATGAATCAAACAGAACAGAATGAAACTGTTTACCTGAAAATGTCATTTCAGGTAAATGGGTAAAAACAAATGATATGCAATTGAACAAAATCAGTCTATTCAGTAATATTATTGACTTGACTGTTTTGAACTGGACTGATTTTGCAGTTCCCTTTCGTTCAGTCACTACGACATAACGTTAGTGACTAACGAATGGGGGTTTCGCTTTGAAGCCTATCATCTTCGAGTACTTAGAAAATGCCCAATGGCGTGCCAGTTCTTTCCGGGAGACGGCAGCAGGGCCGCTCCTTCCCCCGGTGGAGGGCCGGGGGAGAATCTTTTGTTCAGCTGCTGGCCCCCGGGTCAGCAGCACCCTAATGTGGTTAAAGAAAGAACTGACAATCCCATCCCTGAGCACCCAGAGATCGGTGATGACGGTGCGCGCCACCCTCGGGTCCCGCCACTCGCATCCCTCTCTGTCGCCAGCCTCCTCTCAGAGCAGACCCCAGTGGAACGCACGTCCTTCCCTGGTCTCCTCTGTCAGGACGCAGCCATTAACCGTGCCCCCACACCGGGACGCCCAAACGCCTCCCATGTCCGGGCCGGTAATGCTGCCTCGCTGCCCCACCCTGGGATAGTCTGTGCTCCGAATGACCCCGCTGGTGCAGTTCCTGGGAGCCTGGCTTCAGCTTCCGGGACTATCCCGCTGGGTGGCGCGGACCATCAGGCTCAGCTACGCGATTCAGTTCACGCAGGCTCCTCCCCACTACAGGGGAGTCCGCTATACCATGGTCGGGGCCAACGGCCCGTCATGCATGCGGAGGTTGCCACCCTGCTGGTGAAGGGTGCGATCGAGCCTGTCCCTGCAGCCGAAATGAAGTCGGGGTTCTACAGCCCTTACTTCATTGTACCCAAGAAAACCGGTGGGTTACGACCAATCCTGGACCTTCGCATCTTGAACCGATCCCTTCACAGGCTTCCGTTCAAGATATTGACTGCGAAACGCCTTTTCGATTGCGTTCGTCCGGACGATTGGTTTGCAGCGATCGACCTGAAGGATGCCAAATTCCATGTCTCCATCCTTCTTCGACACAGACCGTTCCTACGGTTTGCTTTCGAGGGGCGGGCATATCAGTAAGCGGTCCTCCCATTCGGGCTATCTCTGTCCCCTCGCGTCTTTACGAAGATTTTCGAGGCAGCCCTTGCGCCCCTCCGGCAGCACAGGGTTTGCATCCTGAACTACCTCGATGACTGGCTCATACTGGGCCACTCTCGAGCGCAGGTTTGCGGACACAGTGGGTTGCGGACACATATGGTGCTCCAACACCTAGCCCGTCTGGGCCTTCGGGTCAACTGGGAGAAGAGCAAACTTTGCCCCGCGCAGAGGATCTCTTTTCTCGGTATGTATATCGACTCGGTCGCCATGTGCGCGCAGCTTACGAGCGAGCTCGCGCAGTCTATGCTAACTTGTCTCCGTCAAATCGAGAGCAAGAATGCGGTTCCACTGAAACTATTTCAGAGGCTCCTGGGGCATATGGCATCTGCAGCCGCGGTGACGCCGTTCGGATTGCTTCATATGAGACCGCTTCAGCATTGGCTTCACGACCGAGTCCCGAGATGGGCATGACGGTCTGGCACACTCCAGGTACAAGTGAGTCGGGCCTGCCGACAGACTCTCACCCCGTGGTCGAACCTCAGTTTTCTACGGGCTGGTGTGCCCTTAGAACGAGTTTCCAGGCATGTTGTCGTATCGACGGATGCCTCTGCCACGGGCTGGGGTGCCATGTGCAATGGACAGGCAGCCGCGGGCTCCTGGATAGGACCCCAGCGCCTTCTGCATGTCAATTGCCTCAAGTTGCTGGCAGTACAGTTCGCCCTGCACCGCTTCCGGGCGTTGCTGAAGGGTCAACATGTACTAGTCAGGACAGACAACAATGCCATTGTAGCGTACATCAACCACCAGGGCGGTCTACGCTCCCGCCGTATGTCTCAACTCGCCCGCCATCTCATACTATGGAGTCAGAAGCGCCTGAGGTCCCTTCGTGCTGTCCATATTCCGGGAGTCCTGAACCGTGCAGCCGACGAGCTCTCACGGTCTCAGCCACTTCCGGGAGAATGGAGACTCCATCCCCAGACGGTCCAGCTGATTTGAGAACAGACTCTTCCCACTGCAGCCTGTTTTATTCCCTGACCGAGGGCACGCTCGGCATGGATGCACTGGCGCACAACTGGCCGCGAGGCCTACGCAAATATGCGTTCCCCCCAGTGAGCCTTCTCGCACAGCTCTTGTGCTAGATCAGGGAGGACAAGGAGCAGGTCCTTCTGGTTGCCCCGTATTGGCACGGCCGGACCTGGTTCCCCGAACTCTTACTTCTTGCTACAGCCCCTCCCTGGCCTATTCCTCTGAGACCGGACCTCCTTACTCAGAGACGGGGCACCCTATGGCACCCGCGTCCCGATCTTTGGAACCTCTACGTGTGGCTCCTGGATGGGACGCGGCAGGTTTGAGTACCCTACCACCTACGGTGGTGGCTACCATCACTTCCGCTAGGGCAGAGTCCACTCGGCATGCCTATGCGTTGAAGTGGAACCTCTTCGTCACCTGGTGTTCTTCCCACCAAGAAGACCCCTGGAAATGCACAATCGGGTCTGTGCTCTCGTTTCTCCAAGAAGGGTTGGAGCGAACACTGTCTCCCTCCACCCTTAAAGTTTATGTGGCCGCAATATCTGCCCACCACAATCTCTTGGAGAAAAAGGTAAGTCAGCAAGACTTGATCATCAGTTTCCTGAGGGGAGCGAGGAGACTGAATCCTCCTCGCTCTCCTCTCGTACCCTCTTGGGACCTCTCAGTAGTTTTAGATGCTCTGCAGAGGCCTCCCTTTGAGCCTTTGCAGTCAGTTGATCTTAAATATTTGTCAATGAAGACAGCGATCCTGACTGCATTGGCCTCCATCAAGAGAGTCAGGGACCTGCAGGCATTTTTGGTTGACGAAGCGTGCCTGGAGTTCGGGCTGCAGACCCGCCCTGGATATGTGCCCAAGGTTCCCACCACTCCGTTCAAAGACCAGGTGGTGAACCTGACCCAGCCTTGGCATTGCTCTGTCCAGTTCGCGCTCTCCGCACTTACATAGACAGGACGCAATGTTTCAGGACCTCAGACCAGCTCTTTGTCTGTTATGGAGGAGAGCGGAAGGGAAGAGCTCTCTCAAAGCAAAGGCTGTCTCACTGGATAGTGGACACCATTGTTTTGGCTTACCAGCAGCAAGGTCGACCATGTCCTCTTGGGGTTCGGGCCCACTCCACTTGGAGTGTGGCCTCCTCTTGGGCTTTAGCGTATGGCGCCTCGCTAACAGACATCTGCACTGCTGCAGGCTGGGCGACACTGAACACATTCGCCAGATTCTATAATCTCTGAGTGGAGCCAGTGTCCGACTATGTACTCGACCCCCCAATGGGCCAGGCTCAGGTGTCTTCGCTTGCTCGCCATTCCACTCCACGGACTGGATACGTGCAATATTCTCCTCAGGTGAGCTTCCCGAAAGCCCTGAGTCCCTCCAGCACTGTTTACGTCGATACCTGTGTGTCTGCCCTCTAACGAGCCCAGACCCTCGTGTCCGGCCAGGTGCCCCGTGTGCATGGTTCCCCTCTGGCGACCCCCACATGTATATTTCCACCGTAAGCCTCCTCGGTGAGCGGGTGTCTTTCCCTTGGCAAAAAATCTACCTTCGGCTGGTACCCTAGAGTTTTCCCATATGCAGCCCTTAGAGGGTCATATGTGTACTCTCTAAGTCCTCCCATCTTTGCATACCTCCACTGGAATATGCTTCCCAGTGTACCTTGGTATTCCTGTGTTAAGTGGGAGTCCTTCGTCCGTCTTACGACAGGGAACTCACACTTACACAGGGCACTTGAAGACAGCCGAGTGGCGTGATTATATTGGGACCCCCATTCGTTAGTCACTAACGTTACGTTATAGTGACTGGACGAAAGGGAACGTCTCGGTTACGGATGTAACCCTCGTTCCCTGAGGAGGGAACGGAGACGTAACGTCCCGTTGCCACATCGGCTGTGCTGCTGGAACACGGAGTTCAGTCTTGGCTCCTCAGCAGGTAACATAATGCTATGTTGCCACGTACTTCCTTTTATACTCATGCAGTGAGGCGGAGTTACGTATGCAAATTCCGCATGCCCATGGCATTGGCACGCCATTGGGCGTTTTCTAAGTACTCGAAGATGATAGGCTTCTAAGCGAAACCCCCATTCGTTAGTCACTAACGTTACGTCTCCGTTCCCTCCTCAGGGAACGAGGGTTACATCCGTAACCGAGACGTTCTTCCACCCTGACGTGGTAGTCCAGAAATTCTACAAATTATAAAAATAGTAATGGAAATTACTTCTATACATACAATGTTGTATGTTAGGAAAGTTTTTTCTTTATTATATTTTCTTTTATACCCTACTCATTAACAACATGTATTCTTATTTAACTTATTTCTGTGCCTTAATTATTATATTGATCAATAATAGATTTTTAGCTAATCTGTGTGCTTTGTATATGTGCATTTCTGAATACATAACATGGACAAATCACTTTAAATAGTAATGTAGACGCATGCATTTTCTGTGAAGCTGCTTTGAAACTATATGTATTGTGAAAAGCGCTATACAAATAAATGTGAATTTTTCCCCAGTCCACTTTACAGTATATTGACTACAATGTAAAAAAATGACCTGTTCTCTTCTCTGAATGTTCTGATTATGGTGTAATAATGACTGTTTACTATTGTCTTTTTAGAGCTGCTTTACATTGAAAATTGAATAGGGGAGAGCGGGGAACGACCTAACACTTTTTGACTTTCTCAGTTTGTGTAAATCCACTCGGGGTTCAGAGTATTTATTTTTTCCCACATTAATTTCAGACGTCTAGTACAATTATGTGGTTTTGTTGATTTACCCCGAAAGAATGGAAGTGAAATGTGACAACATGCCCCATAGGTGGGGTACATTGTAACATGTGAGAGGCACAATGTGTAACATGACCAAATGACAGCTTAAAATATTATCTGATCTAATCAAAAAATATCCAAAATTTACTATATTGTAAATATTGTAAATTTACTATGTTTCTTTATCCTGGCATGTGTGGAAAGTTTTAAACCATGTGTGTTACAACTAACGCTGTGTTAGGTTGTGCCCCGCTCTCCCCTACTGTTTGCACTGAATCATTATTTTTCTCATTATCACTGCAACGCAGCCCTGCAGTATCAGTTCAGCAGAGACCATGTCAGCTAGACTATACCCTGTGAAGGCCTCATCGACACAACAAAAGGTTTCTTTTTTTTTCTTTTCACGACAAAGGTTTTTTCTCTGTAGAGATGAAAACATTATCACAATGATTCCCGTTCACACGGATCCGCAGAAACGACTAAAAATGCTGTATTATGCATGCCGGCCAAGTAATTGCCAATAAAGAAAGACAACACGCCTGCGCACATACGCATTCAAACGCGCTTTCCTATAAGACTAAACATGTAATAAGCATGAGCATGCTGTCACTGTTTTCACAGATTCACGTTTTTGAAGTCTACACTGAAATGATAACGGTATCATTTCAAACGTGCACTTTGAAACCTATTTGCGTTCTCAGGCCACTGTTTTCATGTAAATGAATGGACAGAATGCATTAAAAGTTTTCAGTTGAAAATGGTTTTGTGAAAGCGTCCCCTAAGTTAATAACTAATGATTATTTACAACAGAAATGAATCCATCAAAAACTTGCTTTAGCTGGACAATGTCTTTCTTCTAGAGCTGATGTACAGCTAAAACTGTGTTGCATTCATTTCCTATTATCACTGTAAAGCTGCTTTGAAGCAATCTATATTGTGAAAAGCGCTATATAAATGAAGGTGAGTTGACTTGACTAAAACTGCTTTTGAAATAATCTGTATTGTATAAAGTGCTCTAAAGGTGACTTGACTTGACGTGTCTAAGTTGTTTACGCATACAATGCTTATATTTTTGTCAAGACGTTAGCCTTGTTGACAGTGCTATTGCTTCTCTCATTGTCTGTCCTCTCAAAATTATATGCTGTAAATGTCCATTAATAATGTATTTAACATATGAAAAATGTAACTGTGCTAAAACCCAACATACAGTATAAATTCCTATGATTACTTTTGAGATCCCGCTGGATTATGTGTCTTTCTGCTGAAGACAAAGAGATGAATTGTCCATTCTTAAGAGCAGTGATTCAGCAGATCTCAAGGTTATCTGGAGAAATGGACACATGAGACACTATAGTTCTTTCATTTTAATGTGGGACAAAAATGTATACTTTTATATAATGCCAAGGTATGCAGGTGATAAAAGAACCAAAATCTGAAACCTGAACCATATAATTACTGGGGCTGAACAAGTAAGTAAGAAAGAAATATGTTATATTATGTCTTTTTTATATACATTTTTTTATCCCAATGAGGGAAAGAGTTTATAAATCCTACTAAGTGAATGTAAAAATACAGAAAGTTTTGTGTGCTGGGTAGGTTTAGGGTTAGGATTAGTGTAAGGGGACATAATAAACCATTTGTACGGTATAAAAATCATTATGTCTGTATGGAAAGTCCCCATAAAACATGAAAACACAACATGTGTGTGTGTTTTAAAGTTTATTTCTAATAAAGAATACAATACTTATTTGTTATGGCTTCAACTGAATGCAGCAAAGACTTTTTTCCACTAACGACAGGCATGCTACATGCTGATATTCTTCTATTTCTCCTTTCATTAAAGACTAAATAATTGCATAACAGGTTAAAAAATATTGAACAAACCAGATATGAAGCATTTGATACAAATGCTGTTACAAATGCGGTCTCTCTTGTACCACACAAAACATGATGCCATCTAAGACTCCACCTTCCATCTTCTCTTAGCAGTATAAAGAAGGTAGAAACTTTATCTCTCTCTCTCTCTCTCTCTCTCTCTCTCTCTCTCTCTCTCTCTCTCTCTCTCTCTCTCTCTCTCTCTCTCTCTCTCTCTCTCTCTCTCTCCCCCTTTCTTTCTTTCCCCGTTTCTTCATTTAAGCAAGTCTTCAAGTCCGAGGACGGCTCTAATATCAGGGCTAATTTTCAACGCTTAGTCCTGGATACTGAGCACCACAATCTGTGAAACTGCACAAAGCAAAGCACAATGGCTTCAGCCGGCCTGGAGATCCTGGGGATGATCCTGACCGTGGCGGGGTGGCTCGGTGCTATGGTTGCCTGCTGTTTGCCCATGTGGAGAGTAGCGGCGTACATAGGCCAGAACATCGTCATCACACAGATTGTGTGGGAAGGTTTGTGGATGAGCTGCGTGGTGCAAAGCACAGGACAGATGCACTGCCGAGTGTACGACTCCATGCTGGGGCTTCCAGATGAGCTGCAGGCTGGCCGCGCTCTCACCGTCGTGAGTACTCTGCTCGGCGTGGTGGGCATGGCTCTGGCAGTGGCTGGGGCAAAGTGCACCAACTGCACATCAGATGCAGCAAGCAAGCCACGCATCATGATTGCGGCTGGGGGCACGTTCATAACATGTGGGCTGCTGCTGCTAGTGGCCGTCTGTTGGACAGCTAACGGCATCATCCTGGATTTTCACAACCCGCTTCTAGAGGAGACGCAAAAGAGGGAGTTCGGGAACTCGCTGTACTTCGGATGGGGTGCCTCCTGCCTGCTGATCCTAGGTGGAGCCATTTTGTCTTGTTCCTGCTCCTCAAAAGCACAGAACAATGCCGCGCCGGCAAGAGTGGACTACTCAGGGGTCAAATCCATCTCTGTGAATGGATATGACAGGAGAGACTATGTTTGAGGGGTCTGAATCTTTGCACATGAAGGAACTTTGAGAGAAAAGCCAACAAGTCTGCTAAATGACGGCAACAAGCATTCAAATGTCAACAACAAATTCATGATTGATGCTGAATCTTGAATACCAGCATGGCAGATATCAAATTTGTATTATTGTTTTGTTTTCACTTGAATGTATTAATTAATGTTGCAAGAACTCATTTTGTAATTTTGTCTTTTGATCCAGACGTTAATACGTGAATAATCATTAGAATAGATGCTTTTCCATTCAGACTGCAAGATTAATTAAAGACAAGATTTCATTCAAACAGACATTGATCTGTTTATTAAAAAGTATTTTGCCAATTTAGCTACAAACTAAAGTGTACATCTGAAAGTAAAGAATTTGGTAACACTGGTATGGGGAACAATTCTCACTTTTAACTAGTTGCTAATTAGCTTGCGTATTGGCTGTTTATTAGTAGCCTACTTATAAAGCACACATTAATGCTTTATTCTGCATAACCTTATTCTACATCCCTTAATCCTACCCAATATCTAAACAAAAACGACCTTACTAACTATTAAGGTAGTTAGAGCTTATTGAGGCAAAAGTCGAAGTTAATAGTAAATATGTGAATATGTGTTCCCCATACTAAAGTGTTACCTTGAATTTATTTACAAGAAAAACGTCAATACATGTTTTTTTTATCTTTCCCCCTCAAAGTCTATCAAAGTTTATAACATTAAATCATGGAGGAATTATAGAAACAAAGTACTCAGAAACTATAGTGAAGCAAAACATGTTAGTGCTCTTCATCATCATTTGAAATCAATCCTACTCTTAAAGGTCTACCACAATATAAATGATACTCTCTATGTTGGCCCAGTTGTGAATGGAGACAATGCACTGGTTGTTCTAGTAAATCTCTAACCCTCTTTGTGCCTAATTCTTTAGTCAGGAGAGCGTAACTGAGACTGCTATGGAAAGATAAAAGCACCTGCCTTATTGCTCAGAGGATGCCTAGATAATTATTCTTTCTCAAAGTGTTTGATAATTAGGAAAATGTGTAAAGATTTGGTGGGTTATTATGCTAAACTTCTTTTGTAGCTCATTAAATATTATAATTCGAGGTACTATAATGGTATTTTGTTTACTGCTCATTTAAGTTGAGATATTGACGTAGATGATGTAAAAAAAACAACAACAGCAATTTTAGCCCACATTTGATGTAATAGAATTGAACGTAATTTTACACACAAAAAAGATGCCCACACTTGTTCCTTAGTAACACGCTCCAAAATAAATACCCAGTGCAAAGGTTAAAGCAAGGTCACAAGACTTTGCATACCTATGCATGACTGATTAGAGTGTGAGTGTGTGTTTAATGTGTGTGTGAGAGAGAGTTGAATATGCCTATTTGTGATGCTGTTTAGATTAGATTGACCCTGTTATTGTGTGGCCTTGAGGAATGCTGGACTGCTGATAGCAGCTAAAGACATGCTCTCATGCATCACTGATCCTCTCGCTGACTTTATTGCTCCTCCTCAAGTGAAACCTGATGAATCAGCTCCCTGTAAGTTGAATTATCAATTCACTTCCTCTGCCAAAATGAGGAAAGCTTATGCTTGTGGTATACTTGCTTACACATTTCAAGCACGCATTTTAATCTTATACCGTTGGAATTTTTGTTCAAACGTGTGGTCTTGTCGGTTATCCTTTAACCAGTTCCCGCTGGGCTTTTGTTATCTATCCACCATTTGGTCTCGGAGTGGGAAATACCAGATGAAGAGAGCTAAATCATTAAACAAACTCGTTTCCAAGCCAAGGTTAAGCTCACTCAAAAATCAACAAAGTTTAGCCAATCCCCCGAGACTTTTTCCAGCATAACTCCACCTTCCTCCTTGTTGTCATTATAAAGCCTTCCTTGTGCCGAGAGCCTTTCCTTAGCGAATGGACTTGTGAGTTTATATCGTAGCACGTTCTCCCAGACTAAGTGATCAGAATGGCAGCTCTGGGGTTAGAGATACTAGGGGTCACCCTAGCTGTGTTAGGTTGGATTGTGGGCATCGTGTCTTGCGCTTTACCCATGTGGAGGGTCACAGCTTTCATCGGGGTGAACATTGTAACGGCGCAGACCATATGGGAAGGAATCTGGATGAGCTGTGTAGTTCAAAGCACTGGCCAGATGCAGTGCAAAGTCTACGACTCTATGCTGGCTCTCAGCTCAGACCTACAGGCAGCCCGGGCGCTGTGTGTGATTGCCATTTTGATGGGAGTACTGGCACTCCTGCTCTCTATTTTGGGGGCCAAGTGCACTAAATGCCTAGAAGAGGAGCGTGCCAAAGCCAGAGTTATGATCACCGCTGGAGTCACCTTCATCTGCGCTGCGGTCCTGCACTTGATCCCTGTGTGTTGGTCTGCTCACAGTATCATCAGAGCCTTCTACAACCCCGGGATCATGGAGGCACAAAAAAGGGAGATTGGTGCATCTCTTTACCTGGGATGGGCATCTAGTGCCCTTCTGCTCCTTGGCGGGGGCATTCTCTGCTGCAGCTGTCCCCCACAGGAGGAGAATAGGTACGGTCCACCTAGCAGGATGGTTTACTCCGTTGCACGTTCTGTACCGCCCAGTGGCTTTGACAAACGAGATTACGTGTGAACAAACACACTCTTTTTGAACAGAAAATGTGATGACGCAGAGAAGACAATGTGTGTTTCTGTACAGTGAGTTCTGTTGTTTTGCCATTCAAATGTATTTCCTAGTTTGCTGTGCTCTCTTTTGCTATACCCAGGTTTTTCAACCAGTTTCGAAGAATTGCAAGTATTACATTAGTACTAATGAGCACATCTGTATGTTCATAACCGTGTGTGTATTGATAATGGTGTTGTAATTATTAGTACAGTGTTATTACTAATAATTAAAAATTCTCTTTAGCGTTTCAATATATTTTTGCAAGCATTTCAGTACGTGTTTACATGATGTATGAGTTCATGTTCTATTAAGACTTTTATTAGTGTGCTACTGGTGTCTGCTGCAGGGTATTTTTTTTATTAACCATAAAAAAAGTTACAAATACAAATTAATTTGTATCTATATTCAATGTTTTTTTTTATTTTAAATGCACTGAACTAACTTACTGTGCCACCTTTGTTGAGTTGTCTAGTATGAAACACAATGAACAACAGCCAGAAGAACCTTTCATAGCCTCAATAATGAGGTGATGAGTTGAATCGGCTGTCACTACCTTGTTATTCACCTGCTCATCTTGGGAATCTTGTCGAGTCCCAGACAATGGGGCTGTTTCAGGGATAAAGATGAGGCACTTGGTCATGGAATCTAACAAAAACACAGTAGTATCTCTTTGTGCTTTGTACTTTTAAGAATGGACCTTTGAGAACATCCATGCAACTTAAAGTTCAATGATTCTAACATTAGTCTACAGTTGAAATGAATAAGACAGAACTTAGTGGCCACTACACAGCATATTTGAAATCTGCATCCATATTTGTTCCCTATTTCCCACTATATTGGGTGCCAGCCATTTTGTAGTGCTGTACGAATTCCAAGGGAACACTTTTATTCCCTATATTGTTCATTCTTTTTACACTCAGAATGCACTCTGATTTATGGTGTGCAACCAATATAGACTTGCCAATGCTGTATTGCCTATAATACAATGCAAAGATGAGTTAATATATGTCTCTTTATTTCACACTGGCAGTTTTTGAGTTGATTTATTTCACCATTAATTTCCTTGTCTAATTTACTGAGGTAATATATTATTGTTGTTTTGTGGATTATGTAAATATTCAGTTATTACCTGTAGGTAACATATTTGTCTTATCATTGAATCATGTTATGTCACTTTATAAGTGCTTCATGGTCTGATGTTCTCTGATCAAATGCTACACTTCTTGGACTTCTTGTTTCAAGATACTAACATAATAAATTAAATGATCTATTCATGTGTTGTTTTCTAATTAACGTGTCATACATGAATTATTATTATATAATATCAAACATGACAAACAGATCAAACATTTAGAGTCCTCTCTGGTGCACGATAATTATGTCAGCGTCTAAAATGTGTAAAAATTAAAAGATTGATGCACCTTTTGGAATTCTTCAAATTATATAGGGCGTTTACTATATGAGGAATATTGAATGAGGGAACAAGCTATTGTCAAGATGTTCAGATGTTGTTAAAACCTAACACCAGATTTAGAAACAGAATATTATCCAAGTGAATTGATCTTGCAGTGATTGTAGTGCTGACTTCCTGGAATTGTCATGCACATCAGTCTGCGAAAAACACAATAACTAACAAACAAACACACAAATCATATACAGTGAGCTCCATTTCTGTGGATGAAAATGCTTTATTAATGAGAAATGTCTGAAAGGAGAATGACCAGACCGGTTTAAGCAGGAAGGAAGGCAACAGCCTAAAAATTTCCAGCTGTTGGCTTCATTTACATACATCACTGGAGAATCAGAGGAAGCTGGTAGATGTGCATGCTTCCTTCCTGCATGAGTTAATGTTTAACAATTTTTGGAAAAAAACAAACAAAAAAACATTGGAACCAGAGGGTGAGGTGGGGTCTCATGCCGTGGCAAGTGACCAATGTGCTTCAAACTGAGCAGTCATGGCCTAGTGGTTAGGGAGTTAAACTGGTAACCCAAAGGTTGCTGGTTCGATTCCAGAACCGGTGGGAAATCACTGAGGTGCCCTTGAGCAAGGCACCTAACCCCTAATCGCTCCCCGGGCGCCACACAAGGCTGCCTGCTGCTCTGGGTGTTTGTATACACGTTTGCAGTGTGTGTGTGTTAACTACTCACTACTCTGCTCCTAATGTGGGTGCATTAACTGGATGGGTTAAATGCAGAGGTCAAATTCCAAGTATGGGTCACCATACTTGGCCGTCACGTGTCACTTTCACTTCACTTTGAGCAAAGCCACATCGCAAACGTGGTTGAAAAAGGTTTTTTTTTTAATAGTTTTTTGCTCACTGAATCCTCACGGACATATGGTACAGCAAATGGACATCACAAACATTCACAGTGTAATGTTATATGAATTGCATCCTATTTCACTCCATTCTGTTCCCTTTCCTTGTGTTCCTGTTGTTATTTCGACAAGTTTTTTTGCATGTGCAACCAAAAAATCTGCAGTTACTCTGTGATGTTTATCATGGGCCAGAATGTAAGGAATCTTGCCTTGTGGAATCCATGCCAAGAAAAACAAAATCAGGCTGATACCCAGTATCAGAAAGATGTGTCTAATAAAGTGCCCATTGAGTGTAGGTCATCTGTCTCAATAACACCAGTACACTGGACGACCTCAAGAATGTGAGGAATGGGGGCAACTTTCCAAACTATTTCTCATAGTTCCCTGTGTTTTGAATATGAATATGATAATGAAAACATTATCTTGTACCGTTAAATAAACCCTACACTCTGTTCAAATGCTGAAAACACACAGAGAAACAGAAAGAGGGCATGCAGTTAGGGAAATCATGTTACCTTTGTTTAATAAAATGTAACCTATTTAACACAGCTGAGAATGTATTTTAGTGTGACCTGGCAGCATTATCCAAAACCTTGCTCTGTGTTGGTTTAACAAGAGATCACACTAGTGTAGTAGTCAAGACCACCTAAAACGAGACCAAGTTGAGACCAAGACCATTGTGTGCCGAGACCAAGACTTTGTGGCATTGAGACCAGGACAAGACCAAGACTAATGCAGGGCAAGACCAAGATAAGACCAAGACCAGACCAGCATTCCTTAAATTAATCTAAAATATTCAAATCTACTGTCTGAGAAATGTCTTATATTTAATAAATAATTACAATTAGAATAGTAAGGCACTAGCGCTGTTACCAATCAAATCACTAACAATGAAATTCATGGCACATGTGCATTGGTACAATTACACCTGCATAAATAATGTTCAGATTAATTTAACATTAAAACATTAACATTATTTAACAGTCACAGAATAATTTATTCAACCAATTTGTTCAAAGCAGCTGACTAATTTAATAACTAAACGTTGCAGAATTAGAAAAGACAGTTTAAAATGTAATTTAATATTAATTTCTTGTTTATTGAACGTTTGTATAAATTAATATCATTTGCAATCACGCTTATATTCATAAAAAAACAGCTTGCTTGCTCTTGTGATATTGCTTACTTTTATTCTGTTATATAAAAAAACTAAATCTCAGAATTTTGTGGGCATTTATATTAATTTTGGGTATGTTTGAGACAATGCTGCATTGGTTTTGACCCCGGGCAGCATAGTAACACAATAAATCACATTACAAAGAAGTTATTGATTGCATTTTAAGCAGCAAGTTTTACATCCAATCACATTAATGATGTTAAATCAGACAATGCACCAGCAATTTAGTGATACCCTTGCAGTTGTGGTCTTGACCGGTCTTGAGATAAAATCCTGAGTCCTCCATGTCTGAAACCGAGACAAGACCGAGGAGAAATGCAGTCGAGACCGAGACAAGACTATGACCTTCATAAAATGGTCTTAAGACCCGTCTCGTGACCAAGTACTACAACATTGGATCATACCTTTAAAATATTCTGCAATGATAGTGTGGTGAGCAGCGAGGCCGAGGGACCGCGAGGGCGGGACGAGGCGGCGCTCATCAGAGAGGATGAGCGCCAGCTGTGAGCCAGCGATCTCGGCTCTCGCGGAGGAGTGAGGGACTATAAAGGACGAGCGACGACAGTGAGGGACGAGAGAGGACCAGGCCTGGATTTTATGTTGTATTTTATTTATGTTTTGTTATGTGTTGCTGCAGTCGACCGTGAGGGGCTGCAGCTAATTATTTTCATTTGTATTTGTTTGTATGTAGGCGACAGTCGACCGTGAGGGGCTGTCGCCGCCATTTTAGTTTGTTTGTTTAATTAAAACTTCTTTTGATTGTTCGGCGGTTCCCGCCTCCTTCTTCCCGTACAAACATACCTTACTACAGTGGTGCCGAAACCCGGGAGGAAGGAGGGACGCGCTGTCGAAGAGCCCTCGCAGCTGAGGGGGATCGCGGTGCCGCGGAGTTCGGGCACCGCGGAGGAATGAAGTCCGCGAGCGGCTGCCCGAAGCGGTGGTGCTGGAGCGGATGAAGGTCGGTGGGACGAAGAGCTCGCTGCCGTGCCCCTGGGTCAAGGTGGGGTGGCGGCCGTCCTAGAGGGAGCGCGGAGGAGTCACCGGCGTTCGCCGTGGGCCGGAGCCTGTATCCCTCCGCCGTGTAGGGGAGGGGCAGGGAGCGCGCGGGACTCGCTGCCGGCTGCCCTCGAAAGGAGGAGCCACCGCCGGCCGCCAGGGGGCGGAGGAGCGTCGAGCCGTCCACCGGCCGTCCAGTACCACCGCATGGCACCGCGAGGAAGAGCCTCTCGGCTGGCTGAGGACCGAGCGGCAGTGTGTCTGGGAACCGGACCAGAATTTTTTTTTTCTTTTCTCCTCTCTCCACTCTCTCGTCTCTGTCGCTCCTCATGTTCCTCGCTCCGTTCTCTCACCTCGCTGTTCTTACCCCCAGGTCCCGCGGCCGCCGTGATCGGCCCCCCCCGGGGAGGGGGGGGGGAGAGTAGAGCGCAGTCTCGAGGGTACCCCCCGGCCTGCAAAGGGCGTTGGGGGTATGTGGTGAGCAGCGAGGCCGAGGGACCGCGAGGGCGGGACGAGGCGGCGCTCATCAGAGAGGATGAGCGCCAGCTGTGAGCCAGCGATCTCGGCTCTCGCGGAGGAGTGAGGGACTATAAAGGACGAGCGACGACAGTGAGGGACGAGAGAGGACCAGGCCTGGATTTTATGTTGTATTTTATTTATGTTTTGTTATGTGTTGCTGCAGTCGACCGTGAGGGGCTGTCGCCGCCATTTTAGTTTGTTTGTTTAATTAAAACTTCTTTTGATTGTTCGCCGGTTCCCGCCTCCTTCTTCCCGTACAAACATACCTTACTACAGATAGTTACACAGATCACAGAAACATCAGTGCAGACCTTGCCTGTGTTCTACATCTTCAATCCACAGTAAACACTCTGGAAGCAAGAAATGTTACACAAACATATATGTTGAAGTTCTAAATCCCTTGTTATTCACCATTTTTCTATAGTATATCCAACATTTGTCAAGTCAAGTCACCTTCATTTATATAGTGATTTATACAATACAGATTGTTTCAAAACAGCTTTACACTGATAACAGGGAAATTAGTTTTGGCTGTTGTTCAGCTGAAGTCAGTTCAGTTGTCAAGATCATCATTTATTAAATCAGTTCATTTCATTTATAAAGCAATCATCCAGCTCAGTTCAGTTCTCATCAAATACCATCAGATCAATAATACTGTTGAATATTAAGTGTCCCCAACTAAGCAATCCAGAGGCACAAACTTCTGTCTGTAAACAATCAGTGACTTGCTGAATGTTTGCAATAAATCTCCTTGGGCACACACAAAATCTTGTGTAAAATAAAAGAAGGATCCCAAATGACTTACAGCAGCATCTCACATACATCACATGTTATCCATGGGCAGAACATGAATAACCCCAGATTAAATTAAATTTTGAAAGAGCCTAACAGTGTTTACGAACAAAATGCAACCGTGGTTCTATGCTGTGCTATGCTCTAAAGGCAGGTGAAGCACAGTGCAGTTCGCTGTTGTGACTTGCAATATATAATAAAATATAAATAAATGTACAACATATAATGTTCAGATCGCAAGGAATAGCCTACAGTAGCTATATGCTAACACAAAGTTCCCTTTCAGTCGAATTGGGATCTGATTTCAGAGACCAATCTACTTCGAGTGTTTTAAAACGAGCCAATGAAGATTGGCATGCGATTCACGCATTCCACGCACCGCCCCGCAGCGCGGGCATAAATAAGGAAGTGGAATGCCTGATCATTGCTTTCTACTTCGGAGCCGAACAGTGAATGTTTCCTGTTTCCTACGAAGAGTGTTCGAGTCTCGTGAGAGGACTGCTTCTGCTAGTGCGGGTGTGACGGCGCGTTCAGTGAGTGGCTGCTTCAACGGACATCAAAGCGTTGGTTCGCTGGGCGTTTCCGTTTTGAGTGCACACACAGGCTTGCACTATTGTACTGTGTGGTGCCACGGTCATCTCCCTGAGTGCTTCAGCACATAAAAGAGCAGTTTCCTTTCTAAAAGAGCAACACGGTTTGACCCTGCATCTTTTTCAAGATGTCATTCTAACCGTGTGTTTCTGGATGCGGTTGTTTCCTGTCCTCATTTGACGGCCACGATCTCTCTCACATATAAACATGTGAGATTGCGTTCGTGGGTGATCCATGCTCTCTCAGGAGAGCATGGTCACGTCGACGCGCTGTTCGTCTCAAGCCTTTCTCGTAAGGGCTTGAGTGTTCAGTGTGCCGTGTGCCGTCGGGCACCGGCTGACAGCGGGGGTTGCCACGGCAACCCAGCGCGTCACTCGGCGCTAGAGATGCGCAGTCGAGACTATGAAACCTCAAACGGGGTTGAGTCCATTTGCCTATTCCCCGATTTAGTTTCTTTTTCTGCAAAAGCAGAGAAGAACTACTTTGGTTAATAAGCCTTGGTGACCTGAGGATTACAGTGGTGCTTCCCCACCGGGTACGTCTCCGTGGGCCCATATGTGTATTCTTCCACGGTACCTGCTACCCTACTTGGCTAGCCCCGTGTCTTTCCCTTGACAGAGCTCGCTCTGTCGTCTCTGGGTGTGTGCTTTCCCCCCTGGAACCAGGCTGGAACCACCCCAGAGACTGCCATATGTTGCACTACCCTGCTAGGTTAGTCCTTATGTGTATTCCGCCACCAAGCCTTCTACTGAAGGACGTGGCTCCGCAGCGTACCGTCTCCGAGACGGGCACGCTTTCCCAGCGTTATCCAATAGTCACACTGGGTGGGTCTTGCAGAAACAGCAGTGACTGACCTTCCTGCTTGGAGCCCTGACTTCCGTACCATCTAAGACGGTCCAGTGCGCTCAAGCAGGATGCTGGAAGGGCCAGCGCCCTGGCGTTTCGAGTTCGGCTCCTCAGCAGAAAAAGCAATGATCAGGCATTCCACTTCCTTATTTATGCCCGCGCTGCGGGGCGGTGCGTGGAATGCGTGAATCGCATGCCAATCTTCATTGGCTCGTTTTAAAACACTCGAAGTAGATTGGTCTCTGAAATCAGATCCCAATTCGTCGGTCAGTTCCGACGTACGTCTCCGTTCCCTCCTTCAGGGAACGAGGGTTACATACGTAACCGAGACGTTTTCCATGTCCTACTGATAAATGCAAGACTAAATGCAAGTCTATATAGTCTCATCTTTAGGAAAATGCTTGGCTATAGACTAATATACAGATGCTGTATTGCAATGAACTTCATTCAGCCATTTCATGGAGCCAGTGTAGGCGTGATATGGGCTTGAGGTTTGGGCCCTACATGTGTTTGAAACCAGCTCATGCAGATGGCTTCCGTGAGTGAGATGCTATGGCTCTTAATGTTAAAACTGCCTTTCTGATGCCTCTGGCCTATTGCAAATAAATATGGCATACAATATGTAATCTGCGCATAGTTAGAAATGCATATAAAAGGAAATAATAATAATAATAATAATAATAATAATAATAATAATAATAATAATAATAATAATAATAATAATAATAATAATAATAATAATAGTAGTAAAAGTACCCAGCATAGGAGTGATATGAACATTACCTAAATACACATTTGAGCACATAAATAATAATATTTGCTATAGATCAGACTTAATAACAGTTGCTTTATTTAAAAAAAATACTTTCGTTTAGCAAAATAATTGTACATTTTTTTCAGCATTGCAATGTTTTTATTCACATTATACACTCACAAAACCCAAGTATACACTGCGGTGATGCTGAGGTTTGGTCTGGTTACATTATAGATTTTCCATAGCACTCCATATTTACGTTTCTTTGCAGCCTTTAGCCACTGCCCACAACGCCCTGGATCCTTCACTGGAAATCAAAAATAGCTTTCCAAATAAGTGCCCTGTTGAGTCATGGTGCAGGGACCTCATTTATAAAATGTTGTATAGAAACCATCCTAAATTTGATCTTACGATCATCTCTCAAATGTGCATATGTGTGATTCATAGAAAACGAGCATACGCCTCTCTTTCAGATGTGAAGTCTATAAACCGCAGTTAAATGGTTTCAGTTCTCTGCCTTGTAAACTACCCCTAATTGATGTCATCTACATATAAAAAGCACCAGTCATTGTCCAAATCCTTTAATATAGAGCTGCAAGAATTGCTAAGATATCCAAAGTGTGCAGCCTACAAGTCGACACCATTATGACTAAAAGTTTGCTAAGTGGTATTTCCTACTCAAGCAAGGCTGTCACGCCTATCCAATGAGAGCAGACTGGGTTTGGCCAGTGGATTATGGGTGTTGAAGTCTTCCTACCTTTTTGGCAAAAGGGAAGACAACAGTCACCTTTTCTCTAGTTTTTTTTCTTTTCTAGTCAGGCACTGATTTCAAGGTTTAATCAAAATGTTTTATCGAAAGCCCATTTTGCCAGCGGTGAATTATCCTTTTAAGGAGCTTAACTTGTTAAACATGCAGCATGGACATTGTCTGCAGAGCCAATCCAGCTGAGCCTTGCACGCCAGGTTGGAGGTGACACCTTGTTGTGTTCGGCACTGATTTATGTAGATGAAGACCATTTCTGAAAAGTAGGTAATTCACCGTATGGAATTATCTGCCCAAGGCTTAATTTCAGGAACTGGGTATTTTAAGCATTGGGTTTCACTGTCCTCAAAGTCTGACACAACTATTTGTGTTGTTTGTAGAAATAGTGCATGGACTGGCAAAGAGAGAGAAAGGGTTTGACTTTGTGATATTGTGCCTTGTTATAGCTATGTGCTTAGCATTTTATATAGGATTTAATACAACAGAACAATTCAACATTAAAGTTCTCAGAAATGTTGAGTGAGTCATTAGCTGATTAATGGTACATCCTCAGAAGGAGCGCAGTCTGGCCAGACTCAAATTATTTTCTTGTAAACAAACTGTGCAACTACTGTGCCATGAGCAAACTATCTAAAGTGAGTATATATGAGTTTTTTATGTATACATATACAGGTACTGTCTATTAAAATTATATTTATTTTTAAATATATTAAATTTTCTGTTATCAAATGTATTAAATATATAAATCTAAAAATCATCAACGGATGGAAATTAGCTTTGTGCTAAATCTGGTGTATTTACGTCAATTTATATTGTACGTTCATCAATATGCATTGTCCCATCTAAATAAATATATAAATACAAATACAAATCAAAAACACGTCTTCACGGTCACTTTTGATCAATTTAATGCAGTGCTGGTAAATAAAAGTATTATAATCTCTCTCTCCTTTTTAAATCTTACCGCAAATGTTTGAATGGTCTCATTGTTTCCACACAAATTTAAGCAGCAATTTTCAAAATTGATAATAGTCAGAAATGTTTCTTGAGCAGCAAATCAACATATTTGAATGATTCCTGAAGGATGACACTGTGACACTGAAGGAATCATGTGACACTGAAGACTTGAGGGAAAGTGCAGGTTGTCCAGTAACAGGCCCCGAATCGGCATGTGCATCAAACAAGCCTTTGCCTTCAAAGGTGAGCTCTCCAACACAGGCCCCATCCACCATGGCCCTCTAACATTAGGCCCCATCCACCCTGGCCCTCCAACATCTGGCCCCCTCCACCCTGGCCCTCCAACACTTGGCCCCCTCCACCCTGGCCCTCCAACATCAGGGCCTTCAACATCTGCAATAGGTCCTGGTCCTGAGCTCCCTCCTCCTGACTCACATCTGTCTGAGGCCTCCTCATGCGTGGAGCAATGAATTGAATTGCTAAAACACTAAATCCCATTCTCTGAACCAAATTCTCAATAGCCTAAACTAGTTTGTCGAATAAATCAGTCTTTTCACACTTGAGTCATCATTACTATCCAAAACCGTACAATCATTACTAGTGGGTTCTACTACTAGTGATCTCCACTTTAGAATTAATTATACATTATGTATTATTCACATTAATTATGAACCTGTAGTTCTTAGTACTTCAGGGAGGTATGAAAATAATAGCAGTTATTGGTTAGCTAGTAATACCTCATTCAACTCAGCGCTATTACTTACTGATTAATAAACTTCTTAGATTCTTGTTAGTTACAATTTTTGAATTGCTAAAACATATTTCTCGAAACCATCACCCATTTTCACAAAACCTTAAACACAACACCAAATCTTCAAACTACATTCAGAGAGAGAACATCAGACTCTTCTAGCAAAATCAAACAATTGCCTGAAAACCATTTTACCTGTGCTCAAAATCCAAAATGCTTTCATATTATAAATACAGCGAGTTAGTTATCACACAGATCATTCATTAGAAAAAATGGAGAACACAGAATCCAAAGCATGCAGTTACAGAATAAAGGATATTATAAAAAAGTAAACATATTTTGCAATTACATAAAACTTGTGTATGCACTGCAAGTATAGTATTGTATTGAATATTGTGAATGTCTGTATATTCAGCACTTGCACTTATAAAAATACAGTGACCCAACTGCAAAAGCTAAAAAATCAAAGTCAGTGAGAGATTCATTCTGCCTCAGCATCATGTTGGGTCCGGCCTGAGAACTTTGTCCACATCACAGGCAATGCCGTCTCTTGCCAGGAAATGGGAAAACCCTCTAGTGTGCCGGATTCAGCATTGACAACATTCTCCACACCTTACTCTTTCTAGTCCTCATCCTCTTCCTCCTGGTTCACTACCTCTTACACATACTCTTCCTCCTCTCCCTCTTATATTGTTTCCATCCAATGTCGGTATCAACATTCTGTGCAATATTTTGAGTCATTTTTGGCACTCTGAACTGGCTTGTATTTTGTACAGTTGGTTTGGTCACATCATTAGAAATAAATTAGCCTGGACGCCAGCCAAACTTAGCCCCGGCCACAACATTTGAGGTCGGGAAGTTCGGTCTGGACTTGATCTGTTGTGGAGCAACTATGCTCGAACCAGAGCTGTTCGGACCAATCAAATTGTCAGAGCGGGCTTTATACGATGATGGACAGATGATCAACAGTAACGTAATATGTCACCAAAGAGCGCTTGGGTTGAATTTGTTTACTAAACGGAGAACTTGTTCGTGTATGCATTCACCTTTACTATTTCTCTCAAAAATGATGATTGTGTTGGAAAGTACTCGTGTATCCTTAAATTCTTTTTACAACACTGGCAAAGATTGTTTGCACTCTTCTTCTTCTTCTACTTTTTCCCAGCGTGCGTGCAGTTGAGTTCTGTTGACAACTATGCGTCGCTCAACACGTCACTTACTCCATTGCTCTGATTGGTTGTAGGTCTATCCAATTGAGTGCAGAGGCATTTTCTTTCCTGGTTACGTTGAAACACACCTCATAATCACAGCCCAATGGAGCAGGAGCAGACTCATATTCTGACTAGAATCTGAGTATGACGACATCAGGCTATAAATAAGTGTGAACAATTTTGAGTCGTTGTGTCTAAATGAAGTTTGTGTTGTAGTTGTGTTTAATTTTTGCCTCGTGTTTAGCATTTTGAAAAATAAGTGCATCACAGTGCAAAATGTGTTTGAGAATGTAAGTGAGTGAGAATGTGCTTAGAGTTTTGCAAAAATAGTGTTTGAGATTTGCAAATGGTGTTTTGACTATGTGAAACAGTATACATCCTTCTAAAGGAATTACTGATTATTTGGAACAGTATCCTAAAATGAAGATCATGATAACCCACTAGTAATGACTTAAGTATTACCAAATCCTTCAGAAGGAATTACTATTACGAATTACAATAGCTTTCCACGAACAATAATTTAAAACTCTAATTTGTGATTGAGTCAATAATGAGGTATTTTCTGGCATTACAGAAAAATGTGTGGAATGTGCACAAGCATTGGCAGTCCCAATTTATGGGCAAATTAATTTTTAGTTTTGTTTTTAATTCCCAATACATTCCAAGAATGGAGAGCAGTTTTAGTTCTGATGTGACTAAGCCCTTCCTCTGTGTAATGTCAGCATCCTAACAGACTCCTCCTCTCCACCTGATCTGGGGTATAAAGGACACTTGTTTTGTCACAGATGCGCTCCATTTGCTCTAAGGGATTGGCTCAAATTAGGTTTATATCTACTCTAACTGCTGTCCGGTTATTTTACCAGTCTCTCTGGCATTGCATGTGGCTGTCACAGATCCTTTAAGAAGTCATGTCTTTAGGGCTGGAGCTCATAGGTCTTGTGTCATGTGTGCTGGGCTGGCTCTTGGCCATCGTGGCTTGTGCTCTTCCCATGTGGAGGGTCACTGCCTTCATCGGCTCCAACATCGTGACGGCTCAGATTATCTGGGATGGTCTGTGGATGTCCTGTGTGGTTCAGAGTACCGGACAGATGCAGTGTAAAGTCTATGACTCCATGCTGGCCCTCTCTCAGGACCTCCAGGCAGCTCGAGCCCTGACTGTGATATCCATCCTTCTGACCGTCCTGGCTGTATTGGTGTCCATCGGAGGAGCGAAGTGCACTAACTGCATTGAGGATGAGTCGTCCAAAGCTAAAGTCATGATCTTTGGAGGGGCGATCTTCATCGTGGCTGGGCTTATGCAGCTGATTCCTGTATCCTGGTCTGCCAACAGCATCATCAGGGACTTCTACAACCCTTTGCTGCCTGATGCTCAGAGGCGGGAGCTGGGTGCCGCGCTCTACATCGGCTGGGCGGCAGCTGCGCTCTTGATCATGGGAGGCTCCTTGCTTTGTTGCTCCTGTCCTCCACATGATAAAAAATACAACCAGTCTAGAATGCCATATCCTGCGTCTCGCTCAACAGGTGGGGGAGGGTATGACAGAAGAGACTATGTGTGAAATTAAGAAAGGAGACATTTCTCAAAGAGAATCATTTTCTGGAAAAAAAGTGGAAATATGCCACGCTACTCCATCATGGGGGAACTGTTCAGAATATAAGAACGCAAACACTGACCGTGTGAAAGCGACCTTTCGTAATTGCTATGAAATGTAAACTCGGACTGTTGCTCTCAACTGAATTCTCAACAAAGAGTGATATTCAGTTACCTGAGGTGTATAAAGCTGACTTTATATTTATTGGCCATTTCTTTTAGTTTTTTAGGACTAGTTGCACTAAGATTTTTGGCACAGACAAGTTGACTGTGTGTTTACTATGTTGGAGAATTTAAAATTGTCCTTTTTCCTCAACTAGACACAGGTACATTTCCATGTTGTGATGTATTTACTTTATATGATTCGAATTGTAACGTGCATTTCTTTATTATTTATACAATATTTTTCATTAAAGCTGTAGAAATTGATACATTGTCTTGTACATGTATCGTTGATTGATAGACATTTGCTGCCACTTAAATTTGTATTCTAAAAATTAAACTAAACTGAACTTAAAAATTGTCCCGAGGATCATTTAAGTGGGCGATTGTGAAGTGTGGGAGGAGGGCTGGAATGGGTGGGAGTGTGACTACTTTATAGTGAGCATCGAGGCAGAAAGAACAGCCGAGGATCTGAGCGTGGTCATTTTTGTCCAAAGTTTGTTATCTGTGTAGGCTATAGTGTATTGTTGATCAGGAACATTAACATATTGTACCTTTCTGTTCCAGTACAACAATAAATGAACACATCACCCAATGATGAATTGTGTATATAGTATGGATGCTTGAAATCATCACAGTGTCTGTTCCTTTATAATCATGATGATTAGCATGTGCGCTATAGAAAACCTGAAACTCAAGCCAAGGGGCCATGTTACCTTCAGTTAGCAACAAAGCCAAATACACACCATGAAATCACCAACAGATCGCCTTACAAGTGTAGGTGGCAGATGGTGGCAAGTAAGAGACATGACTACAGTTAACAAATACACTTGTCAGAGGTTAATTATTTAGCTGGTTATCTTCATTATGGAAAAACAATGTAAAAAATGAATACAGAATTCTTAGTCAGAAACCAGTTTTATAAATAATGTTGTGTAGTGAATTGTAATGAAACCATTTTTAGCAGCTTCAAACTGCGGCAATTTTAAATATTGAACAGGGTGTCATATGGGTGACGCATACTTCAAGCATATCACTTTACCAGGGTATGTCACCTGTTTCTATAACCACAGGATCAGTGTCAGCTCAATTAAAGCCAGCATGCAGGCTAAATGACCTACATTGATAATAGTAACACCATAATAAGGTTTTTTCCCCGATGTTAAAATAATAATGAAAATGCTAGGGATGACAGAATCTACTTATTACGGTATGAACTACACAAAAACACGATTTATCAAGATACAAACTAATTTATTTGAACACACATTCTTTCTATGACAGAATATCAGTAAAACAATGTGCATGTCTTACACTCTAAAAAAAAAAAGGTTCTATATGGCACCAAAAATGGTTCTTGGCTCGTAATCATAGGGGAACCTTTTTTTAGTGCTATATAGCACCAATTTTGGTGCTTCAGTGGTTCTTCAGCGGTTCTTCAGAGGTTCTTTGACTAAGGTGCTATATAGCACCGCTAACTATGGTGCTATATAGCACCGCTACCATATACAGAACATGTTAAGATATGGTGCTATATAGCACCAAAAGTGGTTCCTCTATGATTACGACGAAGAACCATTTTTGGTGCCATATAGAACCTTTTCTTTTTAGAGTGTATAGTTTATTTGGAAATATGCTGATTACATGTACAGGGACATTCCAACGGCTGTGAAGCATGCAGACATTTTTTTGTGAAATTAAGGCTTAACCATAATATGAACTTGCATGTAAACATGGTTATTAATTTAATACACCATTACTAGGAAAATAACTGCAACAGTTATAATACAAAGTTGGTTACACTTTATTTTAAGGTGTCCGTGTTACAGTGTAACTATACACTTAAGTACAGATTGATAATAATTAACTACATGTACTTACTAGGGTTAGGTTTTGGTTTAGGGTTAGTTGCATGTAATAATGCATAATTTATAGTAACTACATGCAACATGTGTAATAAGGACACTGTAAAATTAAATGTTACAAAAAAGTCAATCAAATAATTATCAAAATAACACAAAGATTGAAGTTTGGTTCACATGAGATCTCAGATTTCACTTTAATAAATGTATTGAGTGTATCCATTTCATTTCAAAAAGTGCACTTTGTAATAATAATAATGTCAACTTAAAAGTTTTACTTTCAAATACTTTTTTTAAATCATTGTTTTATTAATCTTTTGTGCTTTAAAGAAGTACTCTTAATTATTTTGTGTGTTGACAAACATACTAGTGCAAATATAAAGTACTTTATTGCATTATTCTGTATTATATTTAAAAGTTATTAAATGTACTTAATTTTAACCATGATTACAAATATGTAATTACAAATGTATTTACGTTTTTTTTACAATTGCTAGGACACATTTCTTAATACTTAGGTTATCTTTTCAAAACTCTTCACACAGTTCTCCTAACCAACTTTCATCATGGCACAGAAGTTAATTTCACATTCCAATTCACTAAATCTACTAAAACACTTCATAAAAAAAATCTCAAATCAACTCATTCTTCCTTAACACTAGCAAAGTTTTTCACATGACAAACACACTGTGTCAAACATAAAACACAGACCTAAAAAACACTAACATCGGGTAACATTATACAATGTCACATGATCCATGTTTACAGTAGAGTACAAAAGTATTCCTAAATTTCCCATTTTGAATGGATGGTGATGCAATTGAAAGACTAACACTTGTGCAGGTGTTCAGTTGCATCTAATTGCTTTGATAGTATTTGATTTTTTAGATTCAGAATATATCCCATTACAATATTACTGTAGAAATGTATCAAATGTCTGTCTTACAGTTTTTAAGCTCAACCAAGATCAAAACAATGGATTTTTACTGCCTTCATCCTCTATGTCAGAACAGATAACATCATGTTATAGGCTAAAGTCAAAGTCAAACAGCTGTTCATATTGTGAATTGAAACACAAATATATCCCCTGTATTTTATTCCATTGCTACTGAGAAACAGCCGATCGAAGTTATGCAAATATATAAATCACGGCTGATTCCCATCTAGGAATTGTTCAGGTGTTGATGTTCTTTCAATCACTTGGCCATATGGTACAGTAAAAGAGGACCTCTTTGAGCTTATCTTGTGTGAAAAAGGTACAATATAAAGCAACACAAAGAAAGTAGGAAAAATGCCTGCACGAGGGAGAGGAAGACGAGTACCATGACAAGGGAGAGGAGTGGGACAAAGGCAAGGGCAAGGGAGAGGAATACCTGGATGAGGACAAGGAAGAGGTTGATGAGTTAGAATTCATGGTGGCGCTCAAAGAAGGGCCAGAATTAGGGAAACTGATGAAATAAGAGCTACTATCATAGACCATGTCTTAAACCACATGCTATCATACAGAGAGGCTGGTGAACGAGTACAGCCAAATCTCAGCCGGGACACAGTAGCATCCATTATCCAGATTTTTAGAGAAACCAACAGGTAGGATATTGTATAAGGGCTTCTCCTACTGTAAAGTGTAAATAATGTGACCATGTATTACAGTGACTGTATGCCTCTGGACTCTAATATTTAACTGCATTTTGAATCTAAGGATTCAACGTCTACCTCCCTCAGGGGGCAGAAGAAAGCTCCTAAATGAACTTGCTATTGTCAACATGATGATTGCTGACATTGAAATAAAACTGAAGGGCATTCTATAAAGCTACTCTGAGATGGGTCATTCATTTTTCTGTACTCAATTTCTTCAGCAAAAGAAACAAAATGCATGCATTTACTAAACGCAACAAAACAAAAATGTGGAGAGGCTTGAAAAGACACAATCTATGATCAATACTGTCTATTGTATAAGGGCAGACCTGACACATAAAATAATGCAGTTTCTGTAATTCCATCTGATGTTTGTTTTGGTAGACAAAGTGTATTGTGTATTATGTTAGTGTATTATTGTATTTTGAAAACTAGTGTTGGAATTTAGTTTACAAAGTGTGATTTTGAACATGAAATTAACCGTTTTGCCAATTGTGTGTTGTAGGTGTGTTGGTGAGTTAAGAGTTTAGGAAAATTGTTCCACGTATTGAAAAAA
The DNA here is from genome assembly GCA_023566225.1 of Romanogobio albipinnatus. Classification (NCBI taxonomy): domain Eukaryota; kingdom Metazoa; phylum Chordata; class Actinopteri; order Cypriniformes; family Gobionidae; genus Romanogobio; species Romanogobio albipinnatus. Next base: position 51,984,312 of record CM042247.1, read on the forward strand.
TTGTCATGCCGATCGTACAAAACTGTATTCTGTATTTGTATTGTTTTGAACTTCAGTTTAACAGTTTTGAAAACAGTATGTAAACACGTGCAAATTAGCCTGTAGTTACACAGAGTTTTGGCATTTATTGTGTCGAAGTGAGAAAACACTTCATATAATTTGAAAGATGTACTCATTGAATGCATTTTGTGCCAAAGCAATGATAACTGATCCTCAGTTTAGCCCAATTTGTCATATAATAAAAAATATAATGAGATACTGTAATTTGTCAACATAATCCTCTTTTGTAAAACTGTTAAACATGTTGAGGTTTTCATATTTCCAGATTCCTAATGAATAACTACATTATTAAGCCTAATGACTGGAAGAGCTGGTGTACCTCTACCAGAGTTGTCTGTATAATTGATCTCAATCTAGAAGTATTTCACAGAGTTCTCTTTGTTCAAACCGGACTGTTCCCGGGGAAACTCAACTCGGCTCACAACAGTGATTCCTCTGAAACTGAGGTCACATGACCGATACTGGAGAAGGTGAGGAACCGACAGAGTCATTGACGGAAAGATCGGTGCTTTCTCAAAACACAGAATCATTGTGACTGACTGAAAGCAGTAAAAAAAAATTTTTTTAAATTCTGATACCATGCTAAAACATCTGTTTAGATTGCCTCATGTGCTCAGTTCATGTCTTTTATATTAAAATTCATTCTTGTTCACTGTCTAAGTCTTGTTCGCTGTTTCCTGTCCTTGAATAGATTAAAAATGAACTTAATCATTCAAAATCAAAATCACATTAATGAGCACTTTTCATGCAGTCTCTCTTATTATTTGCCTTGATGCTGTTGGCTACTATTGGCAGGTCCGATTTCCAGTTGTAAAGCAGCCAACATCCGGTTTTAGTGGCAGTCAAACGCTTCTAAAAATCGTAATTGAACTGCTGTCACTGCTGCTGTCACGTATGATGTTGTGGATCTGCAACTGGCTGAGCACTAAAGTGAGCATTATATAAGTTATTTATAAGTTATATCTAAGAGTGAGATATACGTTGCTAAGCTAAACATTTTATTTTTAAAAAACAATTTTTGTTGTGTGAAGTTCAACGACCAACAGCTAGACTGATTAGCCACCTGCCTAATATCAGGGACCAGAACAGCTCTGATGCTTTGACGCTCCACAAGACCTCGGAATGTGTCCTGTAGTGTCTAGCACCAATACATTAGAAATGGTACCTGTGAGGTTTTCCCGTCAGGATTTAGACCGTATCATAGTGCTGAGACTGCTCTCATTAGCGTTACAAATGATTTGCTCTTATCATCCTACCGAGGTTGTATCTCTCTATTAGTGTTACTCGATCTTAGCGCTGCATTCTATACTATCGACAACAATATTCTTTTGAATAGACTCGAAAATTATGTAGGCATTAGTGGAATTGCATTGGCATGGTTTAAATAATACTTGACTGACAGTTATCAGTTTGTAGCAGTAAAAGAAGAGATGTCACACCGATCACAAGTTCAGTATGGAGTACCGCAAGGCTCAGTGCTAGGACCGCAACTCTTCACCCTGTACATGCTACCACTGGGAGATATCATTAGGAAGCATGGTGTTAGTTTTCACTGTTATGCTGACGATACTCAGCTCTATATTTCTTCACGCCCTGACGAAACTTACCAATTCACAAGATTAACGGAATGCATAGCTGATATTAAAAAATGGATGACTAGTCATTTCCTACAATTTAATTCTGAAGAAACTGAATTTCTAATTATTGGACAAAACCCTCCGCCCGTAGTAACCTAGAATACTGTCTAACACTTGATGGCTGCTCTGTCAAGTCCTCGTCGTCAGTGAGGAACCTGGGTGTCCTCTTTGATACCAATCTCTCATTTGAAAGCCACGTTTCTAGCATCTGTAAAACGGCATTCTTCCATCTTAAAAATATATCTAAATTACGGCACATGCTCTCAATGCAAAATGCTGAACAGTTAGTTAATGCGTTCATGACCTCAAGGTTAGATTATTGTAATGCTCTACTGGGTGGTTGCCCTGCTCGCTTAATAAACAAACTCCAGCTGGTCCAAAACGCAGCAGCTCGAGTTCCTACTAGGCAAGGCAAGGCAAGGCAAGTTTATTTGTATAGCACATTTCATACACAGTGGCAATTCAAAGTGCTTTACACAGAAAAGAAGTAAAAATATTTGTAAGTGAATAAAATAAAAATAAAAATATATATAGTATAACAGTTATACTAGGAATTAAAAAAAAAGAACAAAGTTAAAAATAATAATAATAATAATAAAAAGTATAATTAAAACTAAAAATAAAACAGTCTAATGGTCTTTTTGGTAAGGCCAGTGAGAAGACCATTACAATAGTCCACCCTACTGGTGATAAAAGCATGAACGAGTTTCTCTAAGTCTTGCCTGGAAACAAGGCATCTAATTCTTGCAATATTTTTGAGATGATAGTAAGCTGATTTAGTTATTGCTTTGACATGACGACTGAAACTCAGGTCTGACTCCAAAATCACACCCAGATTCCTGACTTGATCTTTTGATTTTAGACCTTTAGCCTCAAGATATGCGTTCACCTTGAGAATTTCATCTTTGTTTCCAAATGTAGTGATTTCAGTTTTGTCTTTGTTTAACTGAAGAAAGTTTAGGCACATCCAACTGTTAACTTCATCAATGCATTTACACAGAGAGTCAATGGGGCTGTAGTCATTAGGCGATAGGGCTAAGTAGATCTGGGTGTCGTCAGCATAGCTGTGGTAAGCAATTTTGTTATTTTTCATTATTTGGCTGAGTGGCAGCATATACAGGTTGAATAGGAGTGGTGCAAGAATTGACCCTTGTGGGACTCTGCATGTCATGGGTGTCCACTCAGACTTATGGTCACCTATACTCACATAATAACCTCTCCCTTCTAAGTATGACCTGAACCATGCGAGGACCATTCCGGAAAGCCCAACCCAATTTTCTAGCCTGTCAAGAAGTATGTTGTGGTCAACAGTGTCGAATGCAGGACTGAGGTCGAGTAGCACCGGAATTGATGTTTTGCCTGTATCTGTATTGAGGCGAATATCATTTATTATCTTTATGAGCGCTGTCTCTGTGCTGTGATGCGGTCGGTAACCAGATTGAAAATTGTCAAAGTATCCGTTTGAGTTCAAGAATTTGTTCAGCTGATTGAAAACAACTTTTTCAGTGATCTTGCCTATGAAAGGAAGATTTGAGAGAGTCTGTAGTTGCTTATGCTGCGTTCTATTATTTATCCGTGTCGGAGCTCCGACTAGGAAGACAGACGTTACCTAGCAACACGCACCAACACGCCCCCTTTCCTCGGATTTTGCCGCTCGGAAGTTTGGACAACTGTGAGGACACCGAGCAAGAATTCCGAATCGGAATACAAGATGGCTGCGACCTGTGTGACTTGTAAGTATGAATTTTTTCATTGTTTTTGGACCGATTTAGTTGTTTAAATGTTCATTTGGCAAAGATGTTCAGATATCTCTATGCCTAGTAGACCTACAACAAACGTTCATTAAAAAGGGTCCTGTACCCGCCTTTTTCAAACTGGCGCAGCGCTGACTCGCGGTAGGTAACGTTAGAAAATGCATGATTTGATTTGATAACGTTAACCTAGATTATTGTTAGCTATTATTAGGCGCATAACCAAGTGTGTGTGCGGAGTGTGGAGCCAGTGCTACCATAGCAACAGCTTTCCGGGTGGCGTCCATGTTTTTCTCCGACTTGGACGCGCAAAACATACCAGAACGCTTGAAGTGTGGAAGTGACGTCATATCCGAGGGCCGAGTCGGATCGTTGACCATAATAGAATGCACCATTAATATGGAGTTATCCAGGTTTCCCTTTTTCAGGAGAGGCTTAACTACCGCGGTTTTAAGGGAGTTTGGAAAAGTCCCAGAAAGAAGTGAGGCGTTTACCACTTCTAGGAGATCTGCTTCTAAACAGTTAAACACACTTTTGAAAAAAGAAGTGGGGAGTGTGTCCAAGGTGCAGGTTGATGTTTTAAGGTGCTGTACCGTTTCTTCTAAAATTTTACCATCAACAGTCTTCCTAACATTGTTCGGGAAGCAGACACACTCTGTCAGTTTAAATCAGTTAAATGATTGTTTAGGCTGCATTAACTAAGAACACTTCCCATAACACTGTCACCTTATATACTCGTTTACGTCATAGAAGAATGGTATCTACGCTAATATTAGTCTCTCTGTTTATCCCAAGGTTTACTGTAGTCAGACGGATACAGGCCGTATCCAGATCAGATGGTGGACCTGTGCCTATGACCACAACGCAGCCCTGAAGTGTCAGCAGCGATTGCATTAACTAGACTCTCCTCTGTGTGGCACTGATCCTCAACAAACCCGTCTCCTGCGTGATGACTCCGATCTTCAATCAGATGGAACTGGACAAATATTCTGAATATTCCGATCTAATATGACCCCTGACCTGTAATCTGGAATCATAATCATACACTGTTTTTTCGTTGGCCAGCGGAGAACTGGTCCCCCCACTGAGCCAGGGTCGACTACATCAAATGAAATGAGTTAGCTGAACTTGTTGGGTTTTACAGTGTATCAGCTGTGGGAACATTCCGTACAGACTGACTTCAGTGCTACTTGCATAACTCAGCCAGTAGGTGGCAACAAGGGACTGTCTTTATAAGTGAGCAAGTGAACCATTCAATTTGTTAAAAACATTGGTTCATTTAGGAAAGAAAGATACTGAAACTATTTGAGCTTTATTGTTCAAACGCATTGCTCATACAAGACATATTTTGCTTACAGTTTGAGACAGATTTCTATCATTTAAATCCCAGATGATAAACTCAAACATAAAGATGAAATATACATTTAAAAGATTTTTTATGAACTTTGGCAGGAACGTCAATAGACAACTGTTCTGTATTTCCAGTGTAGGTCATTCATACAACATTTAACCAGATTCTCATCTTTAAAACTCTGTTATGTGCTTGATGAATGAAATGCTACTGCCCACAGACATGATTTTAAATTATTAATTGACTATAAAAAACATGATTATTATTCCCTTTTTGGGGGGGAGGGGCCTTCAAGTGTCTTAAAATGTACACGTGTATATATTTGGAGATGCTTAATCTCTTTTCTACAAATCAAGTTGCTTTTGGTTCACCAACTAAAACGTAAAGGTGCTTCTTATTCCTATAAAAGATAGAATACTCTAAAGGAACATGCAACCTAAAACAAATAGTATAGTATTTTCAAAACTTTTTATTCCTCAATATATACCTCGAAAATCCCTTCAGACTCAACAGATATGAATAAAGTCCTTTAGTGATCCCATAAGTATGGTGGTTTTATCGGGATTTGAAATAAATATCAAAATAAAAAAAAGTGAATGGTTTCCTTTGAATAATTCAGCTGGATTTGAGGTCTTCCTTTTTTTTCTTCTTTTTCTCTGATATGCTTGGCTCATTCTGTGAACAAATGTGATGACGACTGTTTTAATGTGCTTTTGTACCTGGGCAATGCTATGTTAGTTTGCACAATGTATAGCTTTATTACTTAAATAAAAATAAAAAACTGTAAAATAATGTATTGCACCGGGTTACCAGTGATGAAGCGGGTACACAGGCCATTCACTTTGCCAATTAATTGCGGCCTCGCACCTGGCCTGCAATCCATGTTCATTAATGTATTTCTTTTAACAAATGTATTTTGGTCTTGTAATCTTTAATAAAAATGTCCTAACTTTTTAGTGACTCCTCTGCTGACATTCTGTATGCAGGTTTTCCTCATTTACACAGAGCAGAACAAGTAATCAAATAAATGGACATTGGATAAAGTCCTGCCTTTTTGCCCTAAATTTTGTCTTGATTGATAAGGCATTTCTCATTTGTAAAGATGGCACAATACCAAAGTCAATTGCAATTTTTTTTGATGAAAAAAAAGTTGGGACAGGAGCAATTTAGGGCTAGTAATGAGGTAAAATGGTTAAATAATGATGTGATTTGAAACAGGTGATGTCAACAGGTGATTGTAATTATGATTTGGTACAAAAGCAGCATCCAAGAAAGGTCTAATCCTTTAGGAGCAAAGATGGGCCAAGGATCGCCAGTTTGCCAACAAATACGTGAGAAAATTATTGAAATGTTTAAAAACAATGTTCCTCAAAGACAGATAGGAAGAGATTTGTATATTTCACATTCAACAGTGCATAACATAATTAAAAGATTCAAGGAATCTGGAGGAATTTCAGTGCGTAAAGGACAAGGGCGCAAGCCTAAGCTGAACAACCGTGATCTCCGATCCCTCAGGCGGCACTGCATCAAGAATCGTCATTCATCTATAAGCCATATCGCCACATGGGCTCAGGACTACTTTGGCAAACCTTTGTCAAGTACCACAATACGTAGTTACATCCACAAATGCCAGTTAAAACTGTACTGTGCCAAAAGGAAGCCCTATGTTAACAGTGTCCAGAAGCGCCGTCGACTTCTCTGGGCTCGGAGGCATCTGGGATGGACCATCACACAGTGGAAACGTGTACTGTGGTCAGATGAATCAGTATTTCAGGTATTTTTGGGGAGGAATGGACGCCGTGTGCTCTGGACCAAAGAAGAAAAGAATCATCCAGACTGTTTCCAGCAACAAGTCCAAAAGCCAGGGTCTGTCATGGTATGGGGTTGTGTCAGTGCCCTTGGCAAAGGTAACTTGCACTTCTGTGAAGGCACCATTAATGCTAAAAAGATTTTGGAGCATAATATGCTGCCTTCAAGAAGACATCTTTTCCAGGGACGTCCATGCATATTTCAACAAGACAATGCAAAACCACATTCTGCACACATTACAAAGTCCTGGCTGCGGAGGAAGAGGGTACGGGTACTTGACTGGCCTGCCTGCAGTCCCGACCTGTCTCCAATAGAGAATGTGTGGCAACGAAGACCGCGCACTGTTGCCCACCTTAAGACTTGTTTGCAGGAAGAATGGGACAAAATTACACCTGAAACACTTCATCACTTGGTGTCTTCAGTCCCTAAACGTCTTTTAAGTGTTGTGAAAAGGAATGGCAACATTACAAAGTGGTAAATGCTTTACTGTCCCAACTTTTTTTTAAATGTGTTGCAGGTCTGAATGACAGGAAAGGATGCATATTTACAAATGACATGAAGTTGACCAGACAAAACATGAAATATTGTGTGTTCATATTGTCTGCAATGAAATACAAGTCAAAGTAAATTTAGAAATCACTTCTTTTGTTTTTTATTTGCATTTTCCATACTGTCCCAACTTTTTCTGATTTGGGGTTGTACATCAAAAGTTGAAAACGTTGGTCAAAAACGTACATTTACACACAAATGGACATCCAACCGCAACTCTCAGATGCTTTTTTTTTTTTTTTTTTTTACTTAACTGTCACATAATTGAACGCACAGGATTGTGGGATATCAAAGGCAGTGAAGGACACATCTATGATCCCTTCAGAAATTGATCAGTATCTCAGGAGACAGGAAGTGAAGCTAACATTTGATTTGGATGTGCTTTGATTCCTTCCTACCCGAAGGCAGAATTTTTCAGATTTCGGGCGCAGCCATTGTCCATGATTTTTTTGTGCATTCACATAGCAGGTACCAAAACCTTTACCAAGTTTCATACCGTTCCGATTAAGTAAAAAAAAAAAAAACTTAAAAATGTTAAATCAAAAATGACCGAATAGGGTTATGAAGAAAGTGGCTGATGCTTGCACAGTGCGTCTGAAATAATGTACCAATGTGTATAAGCTGATCTGGTATTAGTGTTTATACAACTGATTAAAATTTTTACTTTCACTGAAGCCTGATGTGCAAATGCATTTCTCAATAAATATTCTGAAGACTGTACATAATAAAAACAATTTAATTGTACAAATCTGTCACATTGAAAAATATATAAATTACATACAAAACTAGCTTTAAAAACTGCATTAGTGATAACACACTTCTTGCAGAAGAGCACTCAGCAATGAACGGTGTCAGAGCACAAAGACCATCGGATCAATCACACCAAGGACGATAACTATAACAATAAAGATATGGTGCTAATCCTCTAACCTATGGTTCTGATTCTCCAGCATTAAAGCGTCAGACGACTAAACTGCAGCGTGTGCATAAAATAAACAGAACAATATAACGCACTGATGTGAATGCTAGTGAAGTTATTAAACGTAATTTCGGGAGGAGTACGCCCATCTAATCTTCCAATTAATACCAAGGTATAAAACCAGCAGCTTACCTCTTGCCATTTTTAGTTCCTGCAGCATCCCTCCTCCTCCCCTGCTCCTCCTTTTGTACAATTTTGCCTGTTATAGGGGGGCAATCGGAGCTCGGGTATAATATCCTCTCCGAGCCCCTCTATAGCAGACAGCAAGCCAAATCTGTTTACCACTTTCACTAAGATTATATGGGCACACAAACTCGTGAAATATAGTTATCTTTATGGTTATCGTTCTTGGTGTGAACAGGCAGGCCTTAAGTCATCACAACGGCACAAGTTTGAGCACTACATGTTCTTCATATGATACGGAGCATTGAACAATGTCAGTTTTTGAAATCTTGAGCACCATCTTGAGTATTTCACTCTAGTCTACTGAAACATACTTTCATGCCCACATACTTGCAGTTCAGGTAAATGTTTCTCTCATATAATGTTATTATATCATAATATTATTATTTGAAATGCCATTGAAATCAACAAGATCATGACCAGCATGTCATTGTATTGATTCTCTCATCACTTACATTTAGTATTTGACAGCAACAAATAAGTACCATGTAAATTAACAGTACCATTTAAATACATTTTCCACCAAATAATTTGACTGTAAGTAAGTATAAATAGCCATTTTGTATCCTGAAATAAGCCATTTCAGTATACATTCAAGTCTCACAAAAAAAAAAAAAAAAAAAAAAAAAAATATATATATATATATATATATATATATTTCACTCCAAAGTCAATCGAAAGAAAGAAGAAATCCTATTTTGCATGAGGAAATGAAATCTTCTTATAACTTTTTTTTTTATCTTCTTAAATTCTTATAACTGTAATGAAAAAATACAAGGATTTTGATTTGTATAATATTCATATATCATCGTGATTGTTTTTTTAATTAAGAATAAATTGTTTAATAGTTAATATATATATATACACACTCACCAAAAGGATTATTAGGAACACCTGTTCAATTTCTCATTAATGCAATTATCTAATCAACCAATCACATGGCAGTTGCTTCAATGCATTTAGGGGTGTGGTCCTGGTCAAGATAATCTCCTGAACTCCAAACTGAATGTCAGAATGGGAAAGAAAGGTGATTTAAGCAATTTTGAGCGTGGCATGGTTGTTGGTGCCAGACGGGCCGGTCTGAGTATTTCACAATCTGCTCAGTTACTGGGATTTTCACGCACAACCATTTCTAGGGTTTACGAAGAATGGTGTGAAAAGGGAAAAACATCCAGTATGCGGCAGTCCTGTGGGCAAAAATGCCTTGTTGATGCTAGAGGTCAGAGGAGAATGGGCCGACTGATTCAAGCTGATAGAAGAGCAACTTTGAATGAAATAACCACTCGCTACAACCGAGGTATGCAGTAAAGCATTTGTGAAGCCACAACACGCACAACCTTGAGGCGGATGGGCTACAACAGCAGAAGACCCCACCGGGTACCACTCATCTCCACTACAAATAGGAACAAGAGGCTACAATTTGGAAAAATGTTGCCTAGTCTGATGAGTCTGGATTTCTGTTGAGACATTCAGATGGTAGAGTCAGAATTTGGTGTAAACAGAATGAGAACATGGATCCATCATGCCTTGTTACCACTGTGCAGGCTGGTGGTGGTGGTGTAATGGTGTGGGGGATGTTTTCTTGGCACACTTTAGGCCTCTTAGTGCCAATTGGGCATGGTTTAAATGCCACGGCCTACCTGAGCATTGGTTCTGACCATGTCCATCCCTTTATGACCACCATGTACCCATCCTCTGATGGCTACTTCCAGCAGGATAATGCACCATGTCACAAAGCTCGAATCATTTCAAATTGGTTTCTTGAACATGACAATGAGTTCACTGTACTAAAATGGCCCCCACAGTCACCAGATCTCAACCCAATAGAGCATCTTTGGGATGTGGTGGAACGGGAGCTTCGTGCCCTGGATGTGCATCCCACAAATCTCCATCAACTGCAAGATGCTATCCTATCAATATGGACCAACATTTCTAAAGAATGCTTTCAGCACCTTGTTGAATCAATGCCACGTAGAATTAAGGCAGTTCTGAAGGTGAAGGGGGTCAAACACAGTATTAGTATGGTGTTCCTAATAATCCTTTAGGTGAGTATATATATATATATATATATATACCATTGCAAATCTTTATATTTCAGTCATTTTTACTGAGAGAGTAAAATGATGGTCACCTTTGACAATAATGGGAATTAAAATAATTTACCTGGTAAGGTAAAACATCCTGATGCATTACACTGAGAATTTTGAGAAGGAAATGTGCTTGATTGTCATTTATGGTTCTAAAAAGTTTCATTATCTTCATATAAAATATTACTTTTTAATTTTTTTTTGAGTTTGGAGAGAAATGCTTTTTTGTGAGATTTGGCCGACCCTTCATGCCACATGAATTTCCCATGTTTTTCACTTGGATTTCACATGAGATCTGTTCCAAAACCACATGCTTCCCATGTATAAAGTATGTTTTTGCACGTGAAATTCATGTGGTTGTAAATAAGCTTTTCTCCATGCTTTCCAACATGGTTATAAAGTATTTTTGGCATTGATGGGTCATAAGTATCTGAGGTTGTAGAGGAGCAGTCGGCGCTGGAGGCAGAGAAGCAGGTTCATTTGCTCAGTCTGAGCCAGTCTCTCCAGTGGGACAGGTTCTGCTCTGGGCTGATCTCTGATATAACAGAGGGGGTCGAAGAGGGTCGTCTGGACTTACGCAGGAAAGAAAGACGACCCATCGATCTCTTCTGAGGCAGTTGCTGCTGTTCTGTCTGCTGTTGGCTCCTCAGCTGTTGATTGATGATAATCTGGATATCGTCCTGAGGGAAACACATCAATAATTCAAAAACATTATTATAAATTATAACATTTTAAAAATCTACGCATAAATGAAAGTGTATTTATTCTTTTGCACATAGTTATTTGTATTTGTGTCTATGTGATAGCAATTTATTTCATCTCAATAGCAGTTCCATGGCACATTAAACATCTGCATGCTTCAACTGTGAACAGCAGGGGGTGACAGAGTACCATCCCTGAACAGCCCAGATTCAGAAAACAAGTGCATGTGTAGTCATGAGTGCATGAGCCCAGGACATGAAATGTGCAGAGAGTCCTTCTCAAAAAGTTAGCATATTGTGATAAAGTTCATTATTTTCCATAATGTAATGATAAAAATTTAACTTTCATATATTTTAGATTCATTGCACACCAACTGAAATATTTCAGGTCTTTTATTGTTTTAATACTGATGATTTTGGCATACAGCTCATGAAAACCCAAAATTCCTATCTCAATAAATTAGCATATCATGAAAAGGTTCTCTAAACGAGCTATTAACCTAATCGTCTGAATCAAAATTACACCTGTAAAAGATTCCTGAGGCTTTTAAAAACTCCCAGCCTGGTTCATTACTCAAAACCGCAATCATGGGTAAGACTGCCGACCTGACTGCTGTCCAGAAGGCCATCATTGACACCCTCAAGCAAGAGGGTAAGACACAGAAAGAAATTTCTGAACGAATAGGCTGTTCCCAGAGTGCTGTATCAAGGCACCTCAGTGGGAAGTCTGTGGGAAGGAAAAAGTGTGGCAAAAAACGCTGCACAACGAGAAGAGGTGACCGGACCCTGAGGAAGATTGTGGAGAAGGACCGATTCCAGACCTTGGGGGACCTGCGGAAGCAGTGGACTGAGTCTGGAGTAGAAACATCCAGAGCCACCGTGCACCGGCGTGTGAAGGAAATGGGCTACAGTGGCCGCATTCCCCAGGTCAAGCCACTTTTGACCCAGAAACAGCGGCAGAAGCGCCTGACCTGGGCTACAGAGAAGCAGCACTGGACTGTTGCTCAGCGGTCCAAAGTACTTTTTTCAGATGAAAGCAAATTTTGCATGTCATTCGGAAATCAAGGTGTCAGAGTCTGGAGGAAGACTGGGGAGAAGGAAATGCCAAAATGCCTGAAGTCCAGTGTCAAGTACCCACAGTCAGTGATGGTCTGGGGTGCCATGTCAGCTGCTGGTGTTGGTCCACTGTGTTTTATCAAGGGCAGGGTCAATGCAGCTAGCTATCAGGAGATTTTGGAGCACTTCATGCTTCCATCTGCTGAAAAGCTTTATGGAGATGAAGATTTCATTTTTCAGCACGAGCTGGCACCTGCTCACAGTGCCAAAACCACTGGTAAATGGTTTACTGACCATGGTATTACTGTGCTCAATTGGCCTGCCAACTCTCCTGACCTGAACCCCATAGAGAATCTGTGGGATATTGTGAAGAGAAAGTTGAGAGACGCAAGAGCCAACACTCTGGATGAGCTTAAAGGGTTAGTTCACCCAAAATTGAAAATAAAGTCAGTAATTACTCACCCTCATGTTGTTCCAACCATGTAAGACCTTCGTTCATCTTCGGAACATAATTTAGTATATTTTTGATGAAATCTGAGAGCTGTCTCACTCCTCCATAGGCTTTCAGAGGGAATGAAACTTGATGGCCCAGAATAGTAAGTAAAAACGTCATTTAAGGAGTCCAAATGACTACAGTGGCTCTGTATTAAGTCTATCATGCGACGAAAATACTTTTTGAGCGGAAAAACAACAAAAATAACGACTTTATCCCACTATTATTGTTCAATTTGAGCCTCTGACAAGAGTTCGCGGGAGTGCCACGACGCATGCGCGAGAATATATAGTGGGATAAATTCGTTATTTTTGTTGTTTTTCCGCTCAAAAAGTATTTTCGTCGCATGATAGACTTAATACAGAGCCACTGTAGTCATTTGGACTCCTTAAATGACGTTTTTACTTACTATTCTGGGCCATCAAGTTTCATTCCCTCTGAAAGCCTATGGAGGAGTGAGACAGCTCTCAGATTTCATCAAAAATATACTAAATTATGTTCCGAAGATGAACGAAGGTCTTACATGGTTGGAACAACATGAGGGTGAGTAATTACTGACTTTATTTTCAATTTTGGGTGAACTAACCCTTTAAGGCCGCTATCGAAGCATCCTGGGCCTCCATAACACCTCAGCAGTGCCACAGGCTGATTGCCTCCATGCCACGCCGCATTGAAGCAGTCATTTCTGCAAAAGGATTCCCGACCAAGTATTGAGTGCATAACTGAACATAATTATTTGAAGGTTGACTTTTTTTGTATTAAAAACACTTTTTTTTATTGGTCGGATGAAATATGCTAATTTTTTGAGATAGGAATTTTTGGTTTTCATGAGCTGTATGCCAAAATCATCAGTATTAAAACAATAAAAGACCTGAAATATTTCAGTTGGTGTGCAATGAATCTAAAATATATGAAAGTTTCATTTTTATCATTACATTATGGAAAATAATGAACTTTATCACAATATGCTAATTTTTTGAGAAGGACCTGTATACATAGATCTCGTGGCCATGAATTAAAAATGCATTACCTCATTTTAGTTCAATTGTGGCCACAAATTTAGATTTTGTTCCCTTGCTTTAGTAAACCGTGGCTATGTTGTAATAATTTGTTTTAGTTCAAATCAAAACGAGGAAACAAATTAGTACAAAGTGGCCACGATTTAGTTTCTTCTAGCTATGATATAGGCCTACTGGTAAAACAAGAAACTTCTCTCAAAAATTCTCCCAAATGACTTTAATGTTTTTCTATTAAAACTACAGCAAAAAAGACTTTGTATCATCACACAGAGCTGCGTAAGTGCATTTATTCAGCAACCATAATCGCAAATATAGTCGAGAGATCCATGTTTGGATTTATTACAGTTAATCACTGAGAAGGTTTGATGGCAGATTTAGTCGCAGCAAACAGCGCAAGTGGCTCGTGACACCTTCGTTTAAGCAGAAAATCTCAAATGGAGTTTGCTGAACTACAGCTTACTTATTTGTCTGTGTTCTCAGATCACCGGCACTTCTTCCGCGGTGTAGAGAGCGGTGTGCACGTGGTTGCCAGATTGCGAATATTAAGTAAAACACTGGGTAGAAAACATGTTTTTTTTAACAGAAAAACATCTGGCAACCGCAAACATGAAAGCTCATAGAGGCTTGTTAAAATAATGTAATGTTTTATTCAGCAAAAACAAAGAGTGATTTTGGTCAAGTTTTTATTTTTTAACTACATTTTAGTCTCGTCTTTTTTCGTCAACGATTATAGCATGTTGATATAGTCACAGTTATCATTTAATGACATTGGTGTCGTCTCTTCATCGTCTTGTCTTAGTGCCTTAGAAAATAGGTCATCAACAAAAAATGTTTTGTCATACATTTCATTAACGCAATGGCCACGATATGTATCTTTTTGTCCGTACGTTATATGTGCGGAACACTGTAGCAAACCACGCCACTGCAGAGGCATCCATAAAGTCATTAATGGACAATATCCACCTCATAAACCTGGCAAGTAGCAGGAAATTAATCATAACGATTAAAAATCTATACGTGAGGACTGAGAGGTTTTGTAAGTTAAAGGGTAACTTCAGTGATTTAGCATTAAGCTTTGTATCAGTAGAAACCCCATAGTATATTTGAATTATGGTACTTTCCCCCCCTCATATACCCCTGAGACGAGATAATAATGCATTTTATTTCTGGAAAAAAAAATGTTTTGGGCCAGAGGCTAAAAACTACAGCCAGTAGAAGGAGCTGTTCAGCACGTTTTCAACCCGCCCATAGGGGAGAGATCTCACGCACAGAATGTAAATGCACTCGGCTCGGCCTCAGGCATTCATAACGGAGTGATGCAGAGCAAAGTGAGTGTTTCAACTTTTCAATGAATTCCTATGAAAGTTTAGCTTCCATATGCAATCAGAAAACGCCTGACTGGACACGCGCTGAGAATGACTGCCGCGCTTACCTCAGCTCTGCTCAGCTCTTACTTTCCTCTCGTTATGAATGAGATCTGATTCCTACTGCGTTTGTCCAGTGACTTTCGTTCGGCTCACTCACACTTTATTGAAAAGACACGTTCAGTTTTTAATTGTAATGTTTATTCTCTAACTCAGCGGTTCCCAAACTAGGGGTGCGCAGATTGACCACCGGGGGTGCTCAAGAGAATGTTTGTAATGGCAGAAAAAATGTCTCTTTTTAATTTTTATGTATTTAACTTAGGTAAACTTCACATGTCCGATTATTATTGATAAATAAAGATTTCACATTACAAGCTGTAGTAAATTACTCATATTTTAATTTCATTTTACAAGCGCTTCTGCATCACCCAGCACTTTTCATATTAGGTGCTAAGTGACCATTCATTCATTCATTCATTTTTTCGCTTACTACATTCATCAAAATGGACCTGAGATAAAAACTGGCACTTTAAAGAAATCAAGGGACAGTGAGCCATCTACATCGGAGATTATTAGGAGACAATATATGTCGTTTTAACAACATAAGATCTTGTTATTACGACATACTTGAGTGAAAGAAAAAAAAAAGTAGGCCCTATGTGGCAGCGTTTGCATTTACAGGTCACCTGGTATGGTGAAGCATTGCTGCCACATAGGATCTATATTTTTTTTCAACTCAAGTATGTCGTAATAACGAGATCTTATGTTGTTAATATATTTTCTCCTAATAAGGACAGTGGCGTAACTTTAACCTAGTAATGACAGACCCCGGTGCAGCCACACATATAAAAACTATCTTTAGGCCTATTGTAATTAAGACATACAGTATATTCAAGAAATGTATTAAAACAGAAAGACGCTGTAGTTTCAGTCTTACTCAAAGACCAGTTATGCACGTCATTCCATTCCCGACGAGCTTGGTTTGCTTCTTATTTATTAAATACAGCCAAATAGGTGATTAAATATGGATCAAAATTAAAATACAATTAATACAAAACAAAATAAATTTTAAAGAAAGACTTTCTATAAAACAAAATTCAACAAAGTGCTCAAAATCCATGTCCCCAGACATATATGCACATCTGATTCTTACTCATGCTGCTCACTTTTCATAATCAACATATGAAATAAAAAAAATGATAATATTTAAACTATGAAACTAAATAGGAAACGTTTTCTTTAACCCTCTGTCCAACGAAGTCGTCGCGCCTTCTGATGGATTTTTTCCTTTATGACAGTGGAAACAACTCATAATACTCCGTAATTTTTAGCCATTCAGATAAGTGCAAGATATAATTATAAACTATAAACGGTCTACTTTTATTTGTGTACACTCACAATAACAGCAAAGGCCGTGGATTCAGGGAACAGATTATTTTGCACTCCACTCCAAACGCTGTCTTCATTTCAAAAATATATTTAGTTTATTAAACGCAAAGCATTTCATTTCAAAAGCACCAAAGCTAGATGCCGAGAATGATTTGAGAGTAAAACTGTCATCCATTACCCCAAATTTTGATGATTAGTGTGCAAACATGCAGGCCCATCCATCTCACTAAAAAGGGTACGAAGCAATAGTATGTAAATAAATAAATATATATATATATATATATATATATATGAAATGTTGATGTTTTCTAATATACAGTGAATATTTGTATTTAGTTATTGCTATTAAAAATGTGATGTTTAACCAAAGTAAGGTGGTGGGGGTGCTTGACAGGTGTCAAACACTAGAAAGGGGTACGTGCTACAAAAAGTTTGGGAACCACTGCTCTAGAACGAAATTATTGTATTATTATGAAGATCAAAACGACGTTGGGGGCGGTATAGGGAGTGGCCTCGTAGGGCAGCGAAGCAAGTGCATTCTGGGAGTTGTTGTCTTTCATCCACATGAGACAAAAATACATTTTCTGTCTTTTCTCAGTCTAGAAGGCACCAAATTCAAAAATAATTTCACATTTCTACTACATAAATGACCCAGTTTAAATACACATTCATCTTCCCTGCGCTGAAGTGCCCCTTTAACTGTTGTAATCAAACAGTTTCCTACCTGCCAGGCCTCCAGTTCCTGTGACAGCTCAAGTTTACGCTGAATGGCTTCCAGGAGTTGGTTGTTTAAACACATCATATCATGCTTAGTCCTCAGCAGCTCTGCTTCCATCGCTGTCTTCCTGCATGAGAGGAAGCCAACACTTACTTAAAAATGCCACCTTTCTATTATACCTTACGGTATATTTATATTATGTATATTTACTTTCTTTACTTTCTCACAAGCATTTAAGGAACCATAGTACCAAGTAAATGTTTAATATTTACTTTGCGATGGCATCGTCGCGGTCCTTTATGGCCTGCTGAACTACTTCCTCGTTCATAAGTCGCAGTTTGAGCTGGGAGTTTTCTGCTACGAGACGCTCATTCTGAGAGAGGATGCAAACATATTATGGTTAATATGTTAACTGATTTTGCAAATGTCTGTCTAATGGAACTAATAACACCCTTAATGTCTCTCACAGAACACGGAAACATACACACTCTGTCCCCCAAGGCTTAAGACAGACTAAAATGCATGTTTGAGCTGAGATGTTTGAACACTGGCATATCTTAAAATATGTGAGCGCCTTTGTTTTGTCTCAAAATGCAAAGCACTAATTCTGTTGTCTAAGGCACGTTTATAAAAGCTACTTAGACAGTCCTAATTAAACTGAGGCCTAATCCTGGCTTAATCTAAGCCCTGTCTGTATAACCAGGCCTCTGCTTGCTTGCATTTAAGCTTAACTCAATGATCAAAATGTTTTTAAAGTAATGATAAACATTTTAAATATTTTTCCTGGTTGTGTACAGATGAGAAAAAGTGTGGTTACAGCAAGTCGTTTAGAAACAGACAATCACTCTTAGGCCTGGTTTCACAGACGGGTTTTTAAAATGTGTTCACACCTGAGCTTTTGTTTCAGAACCTGGTGTGTGTTTTCTCCCTTGGTTCGGTTAGTTTCGGCATATGTGAACACAGCAATCAGGTTTCAGATCCGCACCAAAACCCTCTGTGATGATTCGCTTGAGGTATGAAAGCAAACTGACCAACAAACCAAATGGTATTATAATTCATAATGGGAAATATGCTATATAAATAGCAGTAGTGTCTCATTCTGTGAGTCGGCACATCACAGTTGAAATCCAAAAGAGCACCTCTTCTTCTTAAAATGTGTAATTGCACTAATGAAGCCTTGATTCCTGCTCTAGCTGCATTATAACATTCATATAGTGTTTGCGTGTGTCTTGACACAGTTAACCTCTAGACAGCGCTGGGAGATTCAGAGAGAACGCTTGAATTTGCTGCAGTATTAAAGGTCCCGTTCTTCGTGATCCCACTGTTCAAACTTTAGTTAGTGTGTAATGTTGCTGTTAGAGCATAAATAATACCGGTAAAATTATAAAGCTCAAAGTTCAATGCCAAGCGAGATATTTTATTTAACAGAAGTTCCCTTTCAAAGCCTACAGCGAACGGCCGGCTTGGACTACATCCTGGTACTTCCTTCATAAATGACGTCAGTAGAACAGTAGAACAGAACCTCCGCCCACAAGAATACGCAAAAAAAGGGGGCGTGGTCTTGTTGCCCTCCCACGTGGAGAAGAGGACGTGTCGCGTGGAGAAAAGGAAGTGTTGCGTTTGAGTGTGTTTGTTGCCATGTCGTCGAGACGCTGTTATTTTCATCCCGGAGTCAAATCACCTTTGTTTGGCTTTCCCAGGGACGCTGTAGAGATCATTAAGCGCATATATCTCCCGTTAAGAGGCGTGACCTTTCCACGTGCGCTAAGCTGCTGTCGAATCACAACACAGGAACCGTGCCACGTTCGCTAAGCTGCGGTCAAATCACAACACAGGAACCGCTGGCACAATCAGAACTCGTTACGTATTTCTGAAGGAGGGACTTCATAGAACAAGGAAGTCATCAGCCGTTTTTAGGAGAGTGAAAACAGCGGTGTACAGATAAGTACATTGTGTTAAAAATACTGTTTTTTTTTAAACGCGAAACATGAACACGTTATATTGCACACTGTAAACACAGTCAAAGCTTCAAAGCTTCAAAAAGTAGTATATAATTTAACAGTGGGAAAGACGGCTACATTCATATATAAATGTACCTTAGAAGAAAATATACTGGTGTGCATCTTGAGACAAAACAATGGCAGTTACATATTTTAAGATAAGTCAGTGCAAGTTTCTTTCAGTTAACATGAATCATGCAATTTAGTCTGGGACTAAGCTTAAGCCTTGTCTGTGAAACCGGGGGTTAAACTAGGATTGTGCCTCATTAAATATTGATGACCTTTCAGCTGTAAAAATGTTCACACGTTTTTTTTTCAGCATGTGTTAAAAACTTGTCCAATCAATGTTAAAAATCGTGTAAATATGCAAATAAAAAATGCTAACCAAACACTTGAAAACTGCTGACCCAGGACAGACGTTAACCCCAGGGCAAAGTATGAACAAGATAAGCCAGGATTATTTTTAATGGTGGGTTTAAAGGTGAAGCGTTTTATTTAGATGGGGTGAAAGTGTTTTATGCAATTGATAATTTTAGCCAGAAATTACATGTTTTAAGTGTAAAAAGCCCAAATGAGAGTCCGTGAGGATTAGTTTTACATGCCTTGCCATGTAACATTCTTCTCTTCCTGAAAACGTATCTCGCAATAAATTCAACAATTGACTGCATTTGTTAAATGTCTTAATTCAGCTGAGAATCCCAGCAAGAAAAGCAGTGAATCTTTGTACAAAAATTCCTCAGGCTTTGCAAGGCTCTCCAAACAATAGTCCCATTTTTAAGAAACTGACCCCAGGTCAGTGACAGTGGTATCGGGCTGTTATTGGCTGTGGCTGAAAGCTGGAATGCATGAATAAATGTTACCTGATCCTGTAGCTCCTGTATCTGGATGACATTCTCACAAGGATCGCTCACCGGTCCCACAATGGACTTCCTCATCTCCTGCAGACACAAATGATACAGTAGCGTTCAGTGCTGCATGGTGGTAAGCCTGGGAGAATTTGTGAAGTGTCGTCTTTGTTAGGCCGTGATGGCAGGGTGTATCTCTCTACAGCATCAGTATCATGTAACGTAAATAAACGACCCTCTGTTCCATCTCTCCCACTTTTTCTCTCTCTCTCAGTCTTTACCTCTGGCTACATTTCAGGCTTCATTGATCCCCACTGAACACACCCCAACCTGAACTCTGATGCAGGTCCCACTTCAATGCACACACTGGCAAATCTCACAAAAATCTAATGGGCAAATCTCACAAAAGCAGGTCCAGGTACGAGCAAGTAAAATAAATGTGTTGCATGTTTTATTTTACCATCATTTTTTTAACATTATTTTCATAAACTAGTTTATTTTAGGTCAAATATGAGTAATTCTCTTTATACTGATGTTGAATTAACTAGTAAATAGATCGTAAATGTAACACTTTTTTTGCACTGGAAAGAAAATCCCACAATGCATCATTCTCTTTAAGCAAATTATGCTAAAGCCCCCCCACCCCTTTTGACTGAATGAATATGGAATACGCAAGGAATATGATCCGGGAAGGTTCTTGACAGGTTACGTAAGATTCATTCAATGACAAATCTTTTTACAAGCCATGTGTGCACATATACTGTGGCCAAAAGGGATGTTCCAGCCCAGGAAATTCAATATATTAACCCTTTATTAAAGTATTATTAAAAATTTGTCAAAGATTATGAAAGCATATTGCATAGTTGTGCTTGGAGTCGATTGTTTTATATGTGATAATGCAAAGAAATATGCCTAATTGTGTCATTCAAAGAAATTATGAACACATGCAAAAACAAGAGAGACCCAACAAAATAATAATAACTGACTATGTTGTAGTCAATGTATGACTTTCCCTGTGTGCTTTTTGTTTTTCTATGCATTTTTGCAAAGTAAAATAAAACCTGTAGCTGTAGTTTGCCTTTTTTGTCAAATCATTTTGTCAGCTAAATGATAAATGCCTTAACCAATTTAGTGTTTTGTTCTTCCCTTGTATTTCAATTATTATTATTTTTTTAATACTTTCCTCATATTTTGATGGTTTAATCAAACTTGTAGGGACGTTAAAAACGTTTGCCCACTACTGTATGCTTGAGAATGTGAATTATTGTTGTTGAAACGGGAGACAGTGCGAGATGTCTAAATACTCCAGGAAAGATGACATGTTATGTGCAGCACATTATATGTCAGCTTCTGTTACGCTTCAGTGTGTGTTCCATATAAAGCAACTTTACCTGTAGTGTGTCACTCTGTGCTATCCATTGTGCTGCATGTTTCAATTGTCCCAGCATGCCCTGTAGGCTATCATCTGAGTACTCTTCAGCCTCTGATCTGTAGGCCACAGGTCGAAGCAATTCCAGGATGAAGTGCACCTCCCGAGAGACCTGCTAGGCAAGGGTAGATAGATGTTCAGGTTGAGCCCAAATATCAAATAGGCATAAATATATTGTAAATATCTTATGTGTATTTAGCATTGTTCCAAAACCAGGTGAGCTGTTTTGCTGTCTACTACCTCCGAAAGCATCTTCCTTCTAATGTAGCATCCTAATCGAGAACCTGGGGATTTCAAATGCACCGCCACATACCACACTAATAGTGTACCTCAGATTATAGTACACACAAGAGCCTTGACTCAATTTGAATTCAAAAGTAATGACACTGTACTCCATGAAGCATACAAATACATCCTGTAGCACACACATTTTGGGGAAAACAATACATTTTTAATTTGCGTTTAACTTTTTTTAAATTATACTTTTCAGGCCTCATCATTACCCATGATGACCACGGCTTTTGAATCTTAAGGGAGTCTCACATTCAACGTATCTGTCGGATGACCCCCTGGCCCCCTGGCATTAACATACATTTTGTATCTGGATAGTGCCTGGATATTTTTTAGAAGGATTGCATTTACACCTTCACTCCAACCTGTCTCCGGTGCAGCTGGATAGAGATACGATCACACTCAAACATCACTTCTCAACCTATAAGCTGGAGTGTGATGGGCGTTCTGCCGCACTATGTCTGCCATTGCATCATCCAGGCAGATGCTGCACACTGGTGGTGGTTGAGGACTTGCCCAACCCATAAATTAGTATTATTATTTTTCACTAAATGTGGTCAGAATCCATACCAGACCACATCTGAATGTGCTGAACAGCTGTTTTTCTGGTATGTGAGCGGCTTTAGAGGAAAATTAATTAACACTTTCAAGGCCCAGAAAGGCAATAAAGACATTGTTAAAACTTAATCTGCGACGAAATTGTTGAAAAGTAATTATTTTTGTATGATTTTGCGCACAAAAAGCATTCTCGACACTTCATAACATTAAGGTTGAACCACTGGAGTCACATATATTACTATTTGAACAATGACTTTACTGCCTTTCTGGGCCTTGAAAGTGTTAATTAATTTGCTGTCTATGGAGGGGCCAGAGAGCTCTAGGATTTCATAAAAAATATATGCATTTGTGTTCTGAAGATGAACGAAGGACAGAATTTTTATTTTTGGGTGAACTAACCCTTTAACCCCCCAGAGCCATGTGGAGTACTTTTATAATGAATGGATACACTTTTTGGGCTTCAAATTCTGCCATTCACTGCCATTTTAAAGCTTGGATTAGCCAGGATATTTTTGTAATATAACTCTTATTGTATTCATCTGAAAGAAGAATGTCATATACACCTAGGATGGCTTGAGGGTGAGTAAATCATGGGGCAATTTTCATTTTTGGGTGAACTATTGCTTTAATTTTAACCAGGCCCATGTAAAATTAGCTTGCAATATCCTGTAACACATTTATTTGAAAGTAGAGTGCGTTATCAGGTTACAACAGTTCAGTGTATCACCTGTTCTTTGTCCAGGCTCCAGTCTGCAGTGTCCAGATTGTTTTCAAGCTCAGACAGTAAAGATGTGTCATTGTGACTTTTCTCCTGAAGGGCCACTTCCTCCTGCAGCTCCTCGACCTGAGACTGCAGCTCATGTGCCCAGGAACGAGCCCTATCCACTTCTTGCCAGGCCTCTGCCAGCTGAGACAGAGAAAAAATGTATTATTACTCATGTAGGTTAAGTAATGCGCACATTATTTTTAGAAAGAGACTATATTTGACCCTGAAATAGGCATATGTTTACATTTATGAGGGCATATTTTTTCCTAACTGTATAAAAACAAAACAACACAAACATTTTGCCACTTTTGGTGTAAATATTTCCTCAAGCCCTGGTTGATTTTTCACCCTATCTTGTACTAACAACATGGCAGAACATCAGCATTTGAGAATGTTTGTCATCTCTGGATCATGTGACTACACTTTCTCCTATCATGAGAACTGTACTAAAACTTTAAGACAGAAATCCTGAACCACGAGATTCCAGTTTCACATTCAGGCAACAGTTTCCAGCCTTATTAGTTAACATTAAGCTTGAGTATGTGTGAGTGTGTTGAGTGAGCGACCAAACCTGTTGTATGTGTGTGTGACTCTGTTGTTCCTGTAAATCCAGGCGTTTGTGTAGTGAGGACACACTGTCTTTAAATTCCTCATTCTCGTGACAAGTCATCTTCAAGCGCTGTTCAAGTGTTTGCTCCCGTTGCGTGAGCCGTGCCACCTGAACATACACACACACACACACACACACAATTATCACAACTTTTGCAACATTATTATAATCCTTGAATGGAAGAGAAGGCTTGAGCGTGGTGTAAACCTCCAAAGACTTGAACACATGATCTAGTCTAGAATGCCACAAAGACAAACAGAGTGATACAGCAGTGAAATCACTCTTAGAACAATTAAACTTGAGGTCCGGAATGAACAGTTATATAATATTTAATAAACAAGCATGCATGGAAAGCCGCAGAACCAGTGTTGGACTATTTGTTTGGAGTATATATTCAAGTGTGTAAGTATGGAACTGTTTCTCACCTGTTCTCTAAGAGCATTGATGATTTCTTCATCCTGGGGTCTGGCATGCCCTCTTTCTCTCATTTCCTGTTTTAGTCTTTGAAGCTCGCTGGTCATTGTTTGCTCCACTTCCATACCCTAAACATACACAACACAGCTCACTTATCAAAAACCACAGTGTGTTTGAACAACAAAGTTCATTTGCAGCCTTCAAATACATGCAGTGTGTTCACAAATCAAATGGGCTGATATTTTTATTATGATGTTTTTCCACTAAGGAATGTGTCCCATTTTCATAATGAAAAGGAGTTACGTTCGCTTGATAAGAGCTAAACAAAAGCCTGCATTGGGCATTCGGAGGCCTGTGGTGACAAACCTGAATCAGCAGATAACTAGACAGCCCTCAACGTTCCTAACACACGCTCAGAATCAGATCAAAGAGCCACATGACAGATGCGGCTTGGCATCTTGGTCTTGGCAGAGGCATCATCCTCATGCTAGATAGTCAATGTGAGTGTGTATGGGACGGGGGTGGGGAATGACCCCACGCCCAACAGCATATGGAGGGGTGGCAAGAGGTCTTGGTTCAATGAGACTCAACTACCAAACACCAAACGGTTAGTGGTCCCTTGAGGGAAAGGCTATTCAGGACTGGAGATAAAGCTAACACGCTATTATGTTAACCAGCGCAAGTCCAGCCCCTGTAGCACTCAATAATGCTCCTGCCAGCTGATGCCCCAAGCCAGACCATCGCATTCTTGACAAAGCATATCACTCCTGTGGCGTCCTCAAACAAATACATCTCAGTTTATTACTTAATCAGATCGTGTCACAGGCTTTACTGAATTGAGTACTAGCAGTCGAAAATCAACACTAAAGAAATATTCTTTTTTTACAGATGTGGTTGAAAGGGTAAATTTGTTCAAACAAAAAAATCTGAAGAAAAACCAAAAAGAAAAATCTAGGAACAACTAAATGTTGCACACAACTCTGGAAGCAACTTTACAGGGAGTGCAGAATTATTAGGCAAGTTGTATTTTTGAGGATTAATTTTACAACATTAATAATTAAACAACAACCATGTTCTCAATGAACACAAAAAACTCATTAATATCAAAGCTGAATATTTTTGGAAGTGGTTTTTAGTTTTAGCTATTTTAGGGGGATATCTGTGTGTGCAGGTGACTATTACTGTGCATAATTATTAGGCAACTTAACAAAAAACAAATTTATACCCATTTCAATTATTTATTTTTACCAGTGAAACCAATATAACATCTCAACATTCACAAATATACATTTCTGACATTCAAAAACCAAACAAAAACAAATCAGTGACCAATATAGCCACCTTTCTTTGCAAGGACACTCAAAAGCCTGCCATCCATGGATTCTGTCAGTGTTTTGATCTGTTCACCATCAACATTGCGTGCTGAAAATCAGTCTTGAGATATTTCTTGGCCCAGTCTTGACGTTTCAGCTTGTGTGTCTTGTTCAGTGGTGGTCGACTTTCTGCCTTTCTTACCTTGGCCATGTCTCTGAGTATTGCACACCTTGTGCTTTTGGGCACTCCAGTGATGTTGCAGCTCTGAAATATGGCCAAACTGGTGGCAAGTGGCATCTTGGCAGCTGCACGCTTGACTTTTCTCAGTTCACGGGCAGTTATTTTGCGCCTTGGTTTTTCCACACGCTTCTTGCGACCCTGTTGACTATTTTGAATGAAACGCTTGATTGTTCGATGATCACGCTTCAGAAGCTTGGCTATTTTAAGACTGCTGCATCCCTCTGCAATATATCTCACTATTTTTGACTTTTCTGAGCCTGTCAAGTCCTTCTTTTGACCCATTTTGCCAAAGGAAAGGAAGTTGCCTAATAATTATGCACACCTGATATAGGGTGTTGATGTCATTAGACCACACCCCTTCTCATTACAGAGATGCACATCACCTAATATGCTTAATTGGTAGTAGGCTTTCCAGCCTATACAGCTTGGAGTAAGACAACATGCATAACGAGGATGATGTGGTCAAAATACTCATTTGCCTAATAATTCTGCACTCCCTGTATGTACATTGTTCAAATTTGTGCATGAATTTGAAGGCTCCGTACTCAAGACCTATTTGTGACCCTGGACCACAAAACCAGTCATTAGGGTAATTTTTTTTTAAAATTGAGATTCAGACATCATCTGAAAGCTGAATAAATAAGCTTTCCATTGATGTATGGTTTGTTAGGATAGGACTGTACTAAATATTTGGCCGAGATACAACTATTTGAAAATCTGGAATCTGAGGGTGCAAAAAAATCTAAATATTGATAAAATCACCTTTAAAGTTGTCCAAATGAAATCCTTAGCAATGCATATTACTACTAATAATACATTTTTAATATATTTACAATAGAACATTTAAAAAATATCTTTATGGAACATGATCTTTACTTAATATGCTTATGATTTTTGTCATAAAAGAAAAATAGATCATTTTGAACCATACAATGGAATTGTTGGCTATTGCCACAAATATACCCGTGTGACTTGTGACTGGTTTTGTGCTCCATGGTCACATTTATTAAAGAATGATAATTTTTTCAAAAGTTAGATCGCTGCATATAACCAATTTAATTCCATTGATGGTGTTTGTCTTGTGGGATGCATCATACAGGTGTTAAACTTGAAGGATACCTCAAATCATGCAGTTTGTTGAGGGTAGGTGTGGCATTACGTAAGACTGGTCCACCTCACAGCAGGTGACTGGAGAACAGCACAAGTGTGAATGATTTACAAAGTCATGCAGTTAAACTGCGACTGATTTCTGATGACTGAATCAAAGTCGTATGACCTCAACCACTCTACACTTCCAGTTCATCTATTTTAAGGTGAATTGAAAGTGTGCAGAAGAAACATGCATTACTTTAGGGTTGATGTTCATATGAATACCCATAAGTAACAACAGCACAATTAAAATTGATTCTCCTGAATGGATGTTAGATAAAATCTAAGTATTAGTAAAACTGTCAGAAGACCCACTACCTGAGAGAAATCTAGCATCCTGCAAGCGTGTTTGAGCATCCTGAGAGGTTTACTCTCTCGAACAGGAAGGCACAGCTTTCCTGGAAAAACAAATGCTTGTTTTGAGCCTTCTCAGTAAACAACTAGGGGAGGCCGATTTCCTCGAAATTACCCTGTATTCTCCTGATAGTGCTTCTGTACGCCTCTCTACTCTACAGACTGTTCGGTACTAAGAGTATGTAATACACAGTAACACCAGAAAGTATACGAAATACTTACAAATACACACGTAAACCACACACAACCTAAACTAGTCCAAACCCTCACACAAAGCTTCTTTTTTTTAAGTTGAAATTGTACTGTCTTTGTGGGGACACTAGTCCACACAGACAGGCACACAAGTTTACTTTTGTCTCAAAAAGTATAGCTTAAATACTCACCAATCATGGGCTGTTTACCATAACTGCAACCGAACCATAAAAGTCGCTTATCTAGAACTCCACTCAAGACAACATTCAAGAGCAGTTAAAAAAAGAGCGCATACATGGAGGGAGCCGCAGTGGAATGAGTAAGACACACTTCCTCTTCCTTCAGAGCAAGACAGGATACATACAGTAAACATCAGTATTTCCTGAACTTTGACTTCTTGGAAAAATATTGTCAAAGACGGTCTCTACATCTACTTCAGCCGACTGACATCACGTGTGGAGAACAGTGGGACAGTATGAGTTAGCCATTCCTCCAGTCCAAACTGACAACAACACATGACTACACACACAACAGAACACAGCCCTAGTGTTTTGGCATGTCTGTCATACAAAATTATGATTAAATGTCATGAACAGCTTTATAAATAAGCTCATGAGTTTGAACTGGGAATCCTGGCAAGTGTGCAAACACATAAAAAAAAAAACCCTGACCTTGAGCATAACAAACCTGCGAGATTAGATACCAGCCCAATGCGAGAGCAACGTGTGTGAATGAGTCAACAGGAGCAGGTGGATCTAAATTTAGGTTTTCTTTGTATTACAGTAATATATTACTGTGGGGGATGCATAATATATTGGACACCATATCAACATCGGCTGATATTTGTTCATTTTGAATGTTATCGTTATAGACCCGATACAAAAATTTGGCCGATATCTTAAAGCCGATAGATAATGGATTATTTCCTTCAGATGAGACACTTCAGATGTGCACTGGTCGCCATGGTGGTTTAAATTTGCTTGAAATATGATTGGAATCCCTTCAAAAAGGAAAATACAGTACAAAATACAGCGCAACGCAAGTCTGTCATATAGACTACATAAAATAATGAGAACATAACTGTTAACCCTTTAAGCACTGAAGGCATTTTTAGAGTAAATGTTTTTTAAGTCATTACATTTGGACATCCTCATGCTGAGAAACTGCTGATAAAAGACAAAAAAGGGTGCTCAAGGGAAATTTTACATATCTTTCTTATTTGACATGCAATAACTTGACATAAGCCGTAAGGCGAAGCTCTCGATTTACCGGTCAATCTACGTTTCTACTCTCACCTATGGTCATGAGCTTTGGGTCATGACCGAAAGGACAAGATCCCGGATACAGGCGGCCGAAATGAGCTTTCTCCGCCGGGTGGCTGGGCGCTCCCTTAGAGATAGGGTGAGAAGCTCAGTCACTCGGGGGGAACTCGGAGTAGAGCCGCTGCTCCTCCACATCGAGAGGGGACAGCTGAGGTGGCTCGGGCATCTGTTCCGGATGCCTCCTGAACGCCTTCCCGGGAAGGTGTTTCGGGCATGTCCAACCGGGAGGAGGCCCCGGGAAAGACAAAGGACACGCTGGAGGGACTATGTCTCCCGGCTGGCCTGGGAACGCCTCGGTGTCCCCCCGGAAGAGCTAGAGGAAGTGTCTAGGGAGAGGGAAGTCTGGGCATCTCTGCTTAGACTGCTGCCCCCGCGACCCGGCCCCGGATAAAGCAGAAGAAGATGGATGGATGGAATAACTTGACATAAACATGACATAAATGCTGCATCCGTATATTATTTACATGTGGGTCTTACAGGTCTTCATGTACAAAACCTTGCTTCTGTTACAGGGTCAAATCCCAAAACACATAATGTTTGTTGTATTCTACTCCGAGAGACTTTTCAAATGACATATGACACATGATTATCTGAGCTGTATGATGTTTTAGACATACAACTGGTTGACATTGTTTTTTTTTTGTTTTTTTTTTTTAATCAGGCTCTCAAAGGCCAATATTTTGGGTGTCGCCTTTCAAATAAAAATTATTATTGGTTATCAGTAGCTGCCAAAATTTCATATCAGTACATAGTACAAAAAAAGCATTTCATAAATTATGATTTATTTTTATTTTTATCAGCAAATACCTCGGCACTACTTAGAAGTTAATCAAATTGGCTACATGCATTGTAAAGTTCAGACTCTAAGCTTTGAAATGACACCTATTTTGTGTTGATCAAGGCAGTAGTTCTGAAAAATATGATAATTAATTACCGCTGTCTGCGGTACACTTCGTTTTAGAGGGACTACTCAGCACTCATTAAGAGATGGTTAGGTCGATTAAAAAGAATAAAGAAAGTAATGTTAAAGAATGTTGTGAATTCTTTGTTCTCTGGATTTTAGCTCGCTGTTGCGGGAAGAGCCCATCCACACCTTGACTAGCCTAAGTTCACTAGTGAATTTGCAGCCTTTTGTGCAATTGTAAATTATATTATGTTTATTTTGTGTGTGTGTATATATATATATATATATATATATATATATATATATATATATATATATATATATATATATATATATATATATATATATATATATATCTCTATATATCTTGTTGGCCATAGGACTGTACATTTAGTTTTAAAATTTACACTGGATCAAACTGATTTACATTTTTTTTTTAATCAGGCTCTCAAAAATTATATAAAAATTTGGATGTAGATTTATCAGGATATTGGATATTGGCTTCCAAATAAAAATAATTATTGGTTATCATCAGTATCTGCCAAAATCCCTAACTGTAATAATGTAAAACATTACTGTATTATGGTAATGAGAATAACCATTATAAATAATGTGAATTATTAAATATTTCAAAACTAAATTATTATAAAAAATAACATCATAGAATAAGGAAAAAAATCTGAAAAATTCTGAAATCCACTGCCGCTTCAATATATATATATATAAATGTATAATCAAAGCCTTGATCAACATTTATCCTCTTATATTATTATAATGATTTTTAATGATTCTTTTCAGTTATGATATTATTTCATCGACAGAACCTCTGATTGTTTGTTTCTTCATATACGTTTTCTAAAGTTTGTATTTGGTCTCTGAGGAGTGACTGAGGGTCTGGCCCATGCCAGGAGTGCAGTAACAGTGCGTACTCACTTAACACGGCTTCCAGAGATGAAATATGGATTTGTCTTTTATTCTATATTACATTTTATTCTTTTTATATTTTCTTTTACTGAAACACTAACGAACTATGGAGAATACTGTCTGTACCTCTCACTGAGAGAAAGCACATGTTATCAGTATGTTTTGGGAAACTTTCCTTTCAGAACTGGAGCTCAACCAACTCCAACCTTGGAGAGACTGTGTATCTCTGACTGTGTATGTGCGTATTATTCTGTGTTACAGATCAGTATTGAAGGTGTACAACGGGCATCCTGCGGAGAGTGATGGGATGTTGTTCTGGACAAGCTGGCGCCTGCTCCAGACCTGGAAGGTCACTATGTGCCTAATTCCGGGGTGAAAACGTCAACAAGTGATCTATGGAGACGTGCATCTGATTAACTGACAATGTGTGGAAATTTACTATGACTATCTATTTTTCTCTTAGCCAATCAGAATCATTCAACTTGCAGTATTGACGTGGCTAGACCTTGAAAGAGTATAACTGTTGAGAAATTGTATGTACAAAATCTGGTAGAGAGGGACCACGGCCTACAAACTCCTTGTGAGAATTGAAGCTGGCTTCTGCTGATGAAACCGCAAACTATTCTTCAGTAAATGTTTCTTGAATTAATTGCACTCCTGACTCTTGGTCTTCATTCTTCACAGCTGGTCTTGGGTCCTAAACTGTTATTCCCCTAACAATACGAATTGTCCTAAAATATGTTTCATTTTCTTTATGCAAAATATATTTGGTTTTGATTTTGGGCTGAAATGGGTTTTTATGAGTTTCATACTATTATCTTTGGAATTTGAGTCAGATGTTGCTGTGTTTAGCTCATATGGCCATAACCAGAAAGGATGAAGAAAGGAAACAGGAATGCCACAAAACAGCAAATACTGTGATCATGCACTCTTTACTCGAGAAAAAAAATTAGACCATTTTGTCATTTTTTGACATGTGCTTACTGAAGTGCTTACTCCGAAAGGTTGTGAAATAATAATGGCCTTCAAAAATGCACCGTCAAATTTGAAGAAACATATCAAGGTATGTTACAAATATCATCACGAATCACACCAGCTTGAGCTATAAGTAAGCCCTTTTGCTAACTAGCGACATGCTGCGGTGTTCACATAACGTTAACTAGCTGGCTATCATAAAGGCTGTCACGCAGCGCGTTAAATGGTGTTTTTGACCCATCATCACTAATGTCAACTTTCTCTTATTTTATGACATGGCCTACTGTTGCCAAAAATAAATCATAGAGCATGTCTCCTTTGGAGCTGCTTAATCACACGGCCGTTTTTATAGTGTAGTAATGTTTTATAGGTTAATGGTAGTATAGATTGACACTGACAACTAATGCAGGAGTTTTCCTGCATTGAGATGTTTTTGGCGGCCGCCAAAACCTTATTTGTTTGGTGAGTAATGTAGAATAGAATTAACTAAGATGAATAAATACAGTAACAAATGTATTGATCATGGTTAGTTCATGTTAGTTATTAGTCTAATACATTAACTAATGTAATGTTAACAAATCAAACCATATTGTAAAGTGTTACAAACAAATAATTTACTTAGAACATATCTTGAAATGAGAATATAAGTGTGCTTACCCCATTTTGTTTAAGTAAGAGTGGTTAGTAAGATTTAATCTTAATGAACTACAATATTTTCAGGTTATTTATATGACAATGTGTAGAAAAATTACCTAACAACATTGTGATTGTCCTTTAGGTTAATCATTTAAAATAATACATGGGCGTCAGAAGCAAAAAAAATGTGGGTGGGTCCTCAGAATTTTGTTACTGGAGTAGATGACAATAAGTACAAATATACTACTTTGCTTGCTAAGCGTATAGTTCGGAAAGACAAAGTTATGGGAATCGCCATATCATTGAGAGTGGCTGTAGTGTAGGGGTAAGATGCACGGCATCTAGTTTTGACACAAATCGATCCGCGGTTCGAGTCCGCCTTTCGCGGAGTTCAATCTTCTCCCTTTTCCCGTCACATATCAGATCGGAAAGGCATTTATTTTCAATAAAAATTTCAAAAATATTAGAAAAGTGGAAATAAAGCGTCTAACATGTGTTTAATAATAAGTGTTTATCGATTAGGGGTAGGTAAACAGATGTGCTGAAAGTTAGAGACGATAAAAGTGAGTGGGTCCAATATCATTGATCGTAAAAAGTGGGTGGGTCTTGTCCCACACACATACAATGGTTCCGACGCCCATGCAATAATAAAAACAATATGATGTTCAAACTTTTGACTACTTTCTTTAATAACTACATAACACAATACTTGTACTTTTACTTTCAGTACTTGAGTAGTACATTTTAAAATAAACTACTTGCAATACTTAAGTACAAAAAATGTTGAATACTTTAGTACTTCTACTTAAGTGTGGTGCTTAAAGAGCAAACTACTCAAGACTTCTACTCAAGTCACTTTTTTGATAGAGCACTTGTACTTTTACTCAAGTCTGGGTCTCTAGTACTTTATACATCTCTGGTCATCAGAGGATTTTTTCCAGAAATAAAATGCATAATTCTCTCGTCTCAGGGGGATATGAGGGGGGAAAGTACCATCATTTGAATATACTACCGGGTTTCTACTGATACAAAGCCTAATGCTAAATCACTGAAGTTACCCTTTAATGTTAGTTAATACAAAATACATTTATAATTTTTTTTTGTTCATGTTAGTTCACAGCTCATTTACTAATGTTATAAAATAAAAAAAATTAATTTAAAATGTATTATTATATGTTGAAACTGTCATTAATTAACAAATGCTGTAGACGTATTGGTCAATGTTCATGTTCACTTGTAGTTAACAACTGAAACCTTATTGTAAGTGTTACCCTTAGATTTGCTAAAAGCATATATTGCAGGCTTAGGACTGACTTAAAATATGTGGCTCATTTTACCATTAGCTACACTGTGGCAAGGAACAGCGTGACGTCATCTTTATCTGAGGGAGAGAGTTGCATTATTGGCTTTCTAATTGTTATAGTCTTTTATGACCCCTGCGTTTGTGTACATATATTACGTGTGTGGTCAGGTTTTGAAGTCTGGCTAATAAAGGGCAAATTCTTTACACTAGCAAAGCAACAAACACACCTACCTTTAACGATCGTATCATGAAAACTGGCTTGTCACTATGATGAGTACCACATATATGAGTGTGGCAACAGGCTGACTTTGATATTATTATTGATTAACTATATTTCTTAATTATTTTGAGAAAATGTGAGTGTGTGTGGTGGTTGCTTACTGGCCAAACACGGCACTACTTGAGGTGTCATTTCATGCCCGTAGTTCTACTGATAATGAGGAGTAATACTTGGGGTTGATGCTTGTGATGGCAACCAAAATATGAGCAATAGTAAACGTGATGCTTGAAAAGATGGATAAATGTTGGGTGATGTGAGGGATGATGTAGAATACAGTAGGTGTCACTGACCATCTGCAGCTGTTCTCTCAGTCTCTGGCTCTGTTCGCTGTGCTCATGCTTCAGTCGGGTCTTCTCTCTTTCAGCCTCACTCAGAGTCTGGTTCAGTGTCTCCACCTGCGCCTGCAGCTCCTGCACGTCCCGCTCCAGCTCGGACACCTGACTCTCCCACTGTGCCTGACAGTCATCCAGCTTCACCTGCAGCTCGTACCTGCCCTGCTGCAGCTCCTGAGGACACAGCAGCAGCCCAACATCCAATCACAACATCTACACTGTACTTCATTTCAATCTGAGATATCACACTACAATTATAAAAATAACACGGTTTAACTTTAATAGTTGATCCTACAGCAAAACACAGCTATGCCCAGGGCATTTGTTGTGTGATCTTTATTTTTAGTAGCAGTAAATGTACAATGACTGTCTTCCACCATTTTATCCTCACGTCTCTCCAAACCTGTATGACTTTCTTCTGTGTAACACAAAAGAAGATTTCAATGTGATAAAAATGAGATTACGAAATTATACAAATGTGAAGAACTTAAATTAAATTTTTCTGTTGCTTGAAGTTTTGAATAGCTGCCAAAAAAACAACTTTATATATTCATACACTGGCCTCAAAAGACGTATTTGAAGAATACAAAAAAATGTCTGTGACTGCATTAGATAAACTATCAAAGTAAGTGTAATTTGCCTGAAAGAAAGTACACTGTTCAAAGAAAACATAATATATATTTAAAAACAAAACAGATATAGCGCTGAAACTGTGAACCCCAGGGAAACTGGCTTCATAGAGTCCATAAAAATGATCATGGAACCTGCAAAAATGGCTCAGAGAAGTGAAGTTTGTTTTGAGGAAAGCTCTAACATTATCAGATTACACCTGCTTAGAGATTTAATACAATGATCTTCATTTAAATGTTTTTAAACGGCCTTATGTGTAAAAAAAAAATTATAATTTGGGTACCACTGCACATAGTATTATATATAGACATGTACAGTACACAGTTGCCTGTATATATCTAGGGACATGGTCCTCATAGTCAAAAAGTACACACATGAATATTATCACGTTTTATATAAAACAGCAACCTTCAGAAGACTAGTGTGGCAAAAAAAAAAAAAAGACAAGAGACGGAAATTATGACGACTCTCTATAAATACACCGTGTGGTTATTAAGCTACAGAGAAATGGAAATAATTATGGGAGGAACTTTACTCGAGTCTCACCTCCAGCTGCTGCATGTATTTGTCATGAAGTGTGTCTCTCTCTTCTTTCAGCTGTCTGTTCTCCATGAGCAGAGCATTTCCAACCTGAGCAGCCAGAATAACTTCGTCCTCCTTCTGCCGAAGAGCTGCGAACAACTCCTCACTGTCCTTATACACCGGCAGGCCGTCATCATTACTGAACTCATACGAGTAGAAGTCTTCCTCCACTTCCATTGTCTGGCTCTATATTACAGCTCTTCTCCCCGACTCATGGCATTCGTTTTATGAGTGGAAACGCTCCATGCGTTTGTGCTTCTGTAGCCTATGTAAGAGAGTATGAGAGTGTGTTTGTGCTTCTGTAGCCTATGTAAGAGAGTATGAGAGTGTGTTTGTGCTTCTGTAGCCTATGTAAGAGAGTAAGAGAGTCCTCTGGTGTCACTCTGCTTTTTGTTTTGAAGGCGGATGATGGAAAGGAACTCCCGTAACGTCGTGTGTGGGTTGGGCTTGAGGGTTAGTATTGTTAGTTTCAGGTGACTCGTCACTCTATCCTTTTTTTTTTTTTTTAAATAAAAGTATTACAATAAATGTTTAAATCATACTAAATATTATAGTAAGTACTTTTTGAGAGCATATAAGCTACGCAGACCTACAACAATATGCAAATAGACCTAACTGTAGATAGTTTAGATGGCCTAATTCATTTTACACGAAAAAATAAAAAACTTAGCATATGGGGTTATTATTGTTGCAATATTTACACGTAGATGCATTGCACATATTCACAAATAGAAAGTTTATTCACAAATAAATAGCTAAAATCAGATGCACAAAAATTGTATACATTTCACAAAAATGAAACATTTACATATGAATAAATAAAATAAGCTTAGAAAACACACTATGAGATTTACAATATTTATTGCAAATAAAAAACTATATTTATTGTTGGCTGTGTGTAAGAATTGGAAATAGGTGGACTTCACCCACTATTCTGGTCAAGGAAATGTTAGATGATCAATGCAGACTATAGTCATCTGGAGCTTAATACCAAAGCCATATCTCATGTTTGTTTGTTTTTACTAATACCAAACACAATGTTAGTACACAATATTTAGTCAGCAAATTACTGTGAATGATTAATATGTAATTATCTATACACACCACTGCTTGGCCAGTTAAATTTGTGGGCTAACTAATTAAAAAAAAGATAATAAATGGAAAACAAATATAGAGTGCATTAAATGTGCAGTTAAAATGTTTTATAACTACCTGAATTACTCATTAATTACAGTGGAAATACAAGTTAATAAAGCATTTATTAACACACTGAGTAACTATTACTATATGTCTAAATAATAAGATGTATAAATGTATATTTAAATAGTTTATTACTCCTTTATTTACACTTTCTAAATGATCTGATGAACCACTGACAACTAGATAACTGGTGGTTTGTAAATAATGTAATACTTAATTTAGAAATGATAAATTGATCATTTATAAAGTATGAAAATACAATTATTAAACACATTATAGATATGCTTCTAAATCAAGAATAAAGCATTTATAGCTGTATTTATAAACTGCTTAGTAATGTATATTAATGCTTTATAAATGATGAATTAACTATTTACTAATGCTTAACTAATGCTTCATAGCGTGTAGTTATTATAAAGTGTTACCGTTGTGGTATTGATTCACATTGTCTCACGATTATTGTGCAGAGTAATCAGATCCGGAAAGTATTCACAGCGCTCCACTTTTTCCACATTTTGTTATGTTACAGCCTTATTCCAAAAATGATTAAATTCATTATTTTTTCCCTCAATTCTACAAACAATACCCCATAATGACAAAATGAAAGAAGTTTGTTTGAAATCTTTGCAAATGTATTAAAATAAAAAACGAAAAATAAATCACAAGTACATGTATTCACAGCCTTTGCTCAATACTTTGTTAAAGCACAATTACAGCATATTTTTGGGCAGTTTCTCCAATTCTTCTTTGCAGGACCTCTCAAGCTCCATCAGGTTGGATGGAGAGCGTCGGTGCACAGCCAATTTCAGATCTCTCCAGAGATGTCAGCTCTGGCTGCGCCACTCAAGGACATTCACAGTTGTCCCATATTCACTTCTTTGTAATCTTGGCTGGCTGTGTGCTTAGGGTCGTGGTCCTGTTGGAAGATGAACCTTCCGCCCCAGTCTAAGGTCCAGAACACTCTGGAGCAGGTTTTCATAAAGGATGTCTTCTGTACATTGCTGCATTCATCTTTCCCTCGATCCTGACTAGTCTCCCAGTTCCTGCCACTGAAAAACAACCCCACAGCATGATGCTGCCACCACCATGCTTCACTGTAGGGATGGCATTGCCCAGGTTATGAGCGGTACCAGAGTTCAGTCTTTGTTTCATCAGACCAGAGAACTTAGTTTCTCTGACAATTCCTTGAACTTCATGGCTTGGTTTGTGCTCTGACATGTACTGTTAACAGGTGGACTCCAGTCAAGTTGTAGAAACATCTCAAGGATGATCAGTAGAAACAGGAGCACCTGAGCTCACTTTTGAGTGTCATGGTAAAGGCTGTGAATACTTGTGATTTATTTATTTTTTCTGTTTTTTATAAGTTTGCAAAGATTTCAAACAAATTTCTTTTGCATTGTCATTATGGGGTATTGCTTGTAGAATTGAGGAAAAACGATATGAATTTAATCCCTTTTGGAATAAGACTGTAACATAACAAAATGTGGAAAAAGTGAAGCGCTGTGAATACTTTTCGGAAGCACTGTCTACAGTAGCCTTGCTTTTTTTTTCCAGACACTTTCATTATTTTACAATGCCTTCATAAAATACAAGATAAGTAACTTAACCAAAAAAAAAAAAATATATATATTGTTTTAGTTTGAACCTTCCTAGGTAACACTTTATAATAACTACACGCTATGAAGCATTAGTAAATAGTTCATAATTTATAAAGCATTAATATACATTACTAAGCAGTTTATAAATACAGCTATACACGCTTTATTCTTGATTCATAAGCATACCTATAATGTGTTTAATAATTGTATTTTCATACTTTATAAATGATCAATTTATCATTTCTAAATTAAGTATTACATTATTTACAAACCAGTTATTAAGGAGTTGTCAGTGGTTCGTCAGATCATTTAGAAAGTGTAAGTAAATGATTAATAAACTATTTAAATATACATTTATACATCTTATTATTTAGACATATAGTAATAGTTACTCAGTGTGTTAATAAATGCTTTATTAACTTGTATTCTCACTGTAATTCATGATTAATTCAGGTAGTTATAAAACATTTAGTTTTATATTAAGTCTCCATTTTTGCATTTTGAAATACATATTTCTGTGTTATGTTTGTTTCCTTTTTATGTTCAGAAGAGAACTGAGCCTTTAAATCTCCTTTGTAAAAGCTTTACGAGGCATAAATAGTCCTCACTTTATATGAGCTCACAGAAATAGTTAACTGACAACTACTAAATGTGTAATGTAATTTATAACTACCTGAAATACTCATGAATTACAGTGGAAATACAAGTTAATACAAGTCAGTGCACAAATCGGCCCATAAAGACATGGATGAGTGAGTTTGGTGTGGAGGAACTTGACTGGCCTGCACAGAGTCCTGACCTCAACCGGACAGAACACCTTTGGGATGAATTAGAGCGGAGACTGAGAGCCAGGCCGTCTCGTCCAACATCAGTGCCTGACCTCACAGATGCACTTCTAGAAGAATGGTCAAACATTCCCATAAACACACTCCTAAAGCTTGTGGAAAGCCTTCCCAGAAGAAGCTGTTATAGCCACAAAGGGTGGGCCAACTCCATATTAAACCCTACGGATTTAATGGGATGTCATTAAAGTTCATGAGCATGTAAAGGCAGGCATCCCAAAACCTTTGGCAATATAGTGTATCTGTGTCTGGTGTTCAGCAACACTTTCTGACAAATTGCACAAGCCTATGCTTAAGATTTTTCTGTTTGGATAATAGACTAAGCAAGCAGGGGTGTTTTTGAAAAATACCATACATAAATTCCTTTTTCACATTGTACATTACATTTCTTTTTGCAATGTCTGTTATGTTTTTGTATGTTTGTTAACCTTTTTTTTTTTATTAAAGAAAAGCACAAACATCTCAAGGCACTGTACAGATATTGAATTGTTACAGAATTGTATGTATGCATAATACATAAAACATGCATAATAAATGCCCACATACATAAGAAAATATAATCACAATAATATACTGTATGCATATTCATATACACATATAAAAAACAGAAAGAAAAAAAAGTGAGCCTTATTTTAAAGTTTTATTTTTCTTACTGTTTCTCCTCGCCAGTGTATAGCAGTTGCTTTACATTCAACTATTGAAGCATCTGTTGCGAGTTACTGAAGCAGTGATTACAGCCACTGTCCACAACCCTCTCTAGGAGCCACCTTGCCATTTCAAACAGGGTTCTCCAATTCGGTGAAAATGGCTCCGAGGTCTCGTGTCTAATGCAGTTCTTGTACTGACAGAAACTCCTTTGCAATTAATTCTGTATCGTTATCTAAACTGTTGGGGTAACAGCTTAGGACCCAGGACCAGTAGTGAAAAATGA
The DNA here is from genome assembly GCA_023566225.1 of Romanogobio albipinnatus. NCBI lineage: Eukaryota > Metazoa > Chordata > Actinopteri > Cypriniformes > Gobionidae > Romanogobio > Romanogobio albipinnatus. The sequence goes on from CM042247.1 coordinate 52,024,079, forward strand.
AGACCAAGAGGAGTTAGATTAATTACAGAAAAATTTACTGAAGAATAGTTTGCAGTTTCATCAGCAGAAGCCAGCTTCAAGTCTCACAAGGAGTTCGTAGGCTGCGCTCCCTCTAACAGTCTCCCCGCCTCCGCCTAACGTACATACAATTTCTGAACAGTTATACTGTTTTCAAGGTCCAACCACGTCATTACTGTCATGTGGAAGGATTCTGATTGGTTCTAACAGCATGCACATAAGCAACTTTCCACACAAGAATTGGCTAACTCGTTATATCATCAAAATCAACAACATGTATGCTTGACCCTGTACCGACTAGGCTATTAAAAGAGATGCTACCAGAGGTCATAGATCCTCTTCTTAATATCATTAATTCATCTTTGTCATTAGGATATGTACCGAAAACTTTTAAGTTGGCTATTATTAAACCACTTATTAAAAAACCGCAACTTGATCCTACAGAATTAGTCAATTATAGACCAATCTCAAATCTACCCTTTCTGTCAAAAATACTTGAAAAGGCAGTGTCTTCACAATTATGTTCCTTTTTAGAAAGAAATGGTATCTGTGAGGATTTCCAGTCAGGATTTAGACCGTATCATAGCACTGAGACTGCTCTCATCAGAGTTACAAATGATTTACTCTTATCATCCGATCGTGGCTGTATCTCTCTATTAGTGTTACTCGATCTTAGCGCTGCATTTGATACCATAGACCACAACATTCTTTTGAATAGACTCGAAAATTATGTAGGTATTAGTGGAATTGCTTTATCATGGTTTAAATCATACCTATGCGACCGTTATCAGTTTGTAGCAGTAAATTAAGAGATGTCACACCGATCGCAAGTTCAGTATGGAGTACCACAAGGCTCAGTGCTAGGACCGCTACTCTTCACCCTGTACATGTTACCACTGGGAGATATTATTAGGAAGCATGGCGTTAGTTTTCATTGTTATGCTGACGATACTCAGCTCTATATTTCTTCACGCCCTGAAGAAATTTACCAATTCACAAGATTAACGGAATGCATAGCCGCCATAAAACATTGGATGACTGGTAATTTCCTGCAACTAAATTCAGAAAAAACGGAATTTTTAATTATTGGACAAAAAAGCTCCACAAGTAGTAACCTAGAATACTGTCTAACACTTGATGGCTGCTCTGTCAAGTCTTCGTCGTCAGTGAGGAACCTGGGTGTGCTCTTTGATACCAATCTTTCGTTTGAAAGCCACGTTTCTAGCATCTGTAAAACTGCTTTCTACCATCTTAAAAATATATCAAAATTACGGCACATGCTCTCAATGCAAAATGCTGAACAGTTAGTTCATGCGTTCATGACCTCAAGGCTAGATTACTGTAATGCTCTATTGGGTGGTTGCCCTGCTCGCTTAATAAATAAACTCCAGCTGGTCCAAAACGCAGCAGCTCGAGTACTTACTAGAACCAGGAAGTATGACCATATTAGCCCAGTTCTGTCAACATTGCACTGGCTGCCTATTAAACATCGCATACATTTTAAAATCTTGCTTATTACTTACAAAGCACTAAATGGTTTAGCTCCCCAGTACTTGAGCGAGCTCTTAACACATTATACTCCATCACGTCTACTGCGATCTCTAAATTCTGGCCAGTTGATAATACCGAGAATATCCAAATCAACTGCAGGCGGTCAATCCTTTTCCTATTTAGCTCCTAAACTCTGGAACAGTCTTCCTAGCACTGTTCGGGAAGCAGACACACTCTGTCAGTTTAAATCTAGACTAAAAACACATCTCTTTACTGTGGCATACACATAAAACACTTTATCAATTAATTGATTGTTAGGCTGCATTAACTAGGTCAGCCGGAACCGGGAACACTCACCATAACACCTGATGGACTCGTTACATCATCAGAAGAATGGCATCTACGCTAATGATATTCTCTCTGTTTTATCCCGAGGTTTACTGCAGTCAGCCAGATCCGGGCCGTATCCAGATCAGATGGTGGACCAGAGAAGACCAACACAGGACCCCGAAGTGTCTGCAGAGACCGTGTCAATTATCCTCCCGCTGCAACTGCCTCATCGACACGGCATCTAAATAAACCCGTCACCAGTGTGATGACTCCAATTGTTCGAATATTACCATTAAATAATATTTAAATCGATATGTTATCCGCAATAAACCCGTCTCCAGCGTGTTGCCTCCGATCATTCGAATATTGCACTTTAATAATTATTTAATCAACATCATCCTCAATAAACCCGTCTCCAGCGTGTTCCTCCGGTCCTTTGAATATTCCGATCTATTATGACCTCTGACCTGTAAAGCAGCCAGAATAATAATAATAATATGCTGTTTGTTAATTGGCCAGAGGAGAACTGGCACCCCGACTGAGCCTGGTTTCTCCCAAGGTTTATTTTTCTCCATTAGGTCACCTGATGGGGTTTTGGTTTCCTTGCCACTGTTGCCTCTGGCTTGGCGTGCTCAGTTGGGGACACTGTATTTTTCAACTTAACATCGAAATAAATCTAATTAATAAACTAATTTAACCATGTAAACTAAATTACTGATCTAATTATTGATCTAAAGCCCACACTGTCACCGTATGGAAATTGAAATGAACTGATGACATCAAATGGCTATACAGCTGAATAAAATTAGGCTGCATTATTTTGCTGTTTAACACTGTAAAGCTGCTTTGAAACAATCTACATTGTTAAAAGCGCTATATAAATAAAGTTGACTTGACTTGACTTGACCTAAACAGATAGGAGCACATATCACTAAAAGTGCGTAGACTAGTTGTCGACCAGGCCAAGATTTAGATCGTCATGACCTCGGAGGTCGCAGAAAGACGTCTCAAGGTCTGACATCGTCCGCAGAAACCCCATCTCCAACACTGGATCTGCAAAGATCATACAAGGCACATACACACAAAAGCTCCAGAGAATAACAGTTTGCTCAAGGTTGAGAACATCTTAACTAACTATCAACAAGGCACTTTTCCAAAACATACTGATATTACATTTTAGGACAGAAGTGATTTTATTCTTTTAGTAAGAAAGGCACATAAAAGAGGTACATTTCTCTGAGTCCCCAAAAAGTCACGTAGACCTGCGACCTATGTGGACTTAAGGTCACTTTAGGATGACATATAGCTCAACACATGTAGAGAGGCCTCTTTGCTCTCAGAGTGTTTTACACCCCAAGGACAGTTGCCTGTCAGCACGCCTTGACACAGACATCAGAGAAGTAACTGTAGAAATGTGGATACAAAAGCACACAGCAAATATAATACTAAAATCACTCATTAAATATAGAGAGGTTAATATTGATCATAAAACCATTCTTGAAGGATATGTGTATAAAAGAAGAGACACAGGTATCTGACCTGCCCCAATAAACCGAACACACTTAATGGTCCTATAATGGTCAGTGATGAACTGTCACTCTTAGCTTTCAAATAAACTGTTCTGGGTCGATCGGACAAGCCAAATCTCCACGAGCCACAAAAGTCACAAAACTAGTTTTTCGTTTTTCCATTTTTATTTAAAACATTTTGCCAGACATGATGCCTATTGTGCAATATTGAACGTTTTCCCATTCAGTCCCTGTTGAATTAATGAAACATGTTTTATTATCAGTTGCAGCCAATGCTGATAATGCCAACCTGTCACTAAGGGGGCAACTCATTTCTAAACTAAAACACAAATATTGTTCACAAAAAAAAGGTATGACCACATTCTATAATTGGACTGTCGTTTTTTATTCAATAACTCATTTTTTTCCAAACATGTACACAGAAATTTCAATGATACTAATTATATATATATATATATATATATATATATATATATACATATATATATATACACACACATACATGTTGGTGTATATAATGATATTCTCTAAAAAATCATAAGGGCATGGGACATGGCTGCTGTGCGCTTAAAGAGAGGAAGGTAGGTTTCTGCTGTAGTATTTTGAGTCCACACAAAGGGTTCAGGATCTGCTAGACAAACAGTTGAAGGTACAAGGGTTACAGAAGATATCCAGTGCATTTCAGCCAAGCATGTTGGGAGAAAGAACATGTGGGAGCTGCCTACATCATGGAGAACACCAAACAGTTACTGAGCTTCACAATACTGCACCTTTCCCCATTCTGAAGGGGAAAGAGTGTGTGAAGAAAACTACTGGAGTTACACAGTACATAAACTTGTTTTGTGACGTTTATTTGACACAAAGAAACTCTTGATCGCAAGACAGATGCTCTGGGTCAGTTTTCCTGATGGAGCTTTATAAAAACTTTTTTTTTTATTATGCTTTTTTAATGTTTTTGGAAGATGATACGCACAACACATTCACTGCTACAGAAATTAAATTACACGCTGTTCTCCCTCCCAACATTACTTCACTAACATGAAATAGGATTTGGGGGAGGGGTGAAATATTCATGGGGGTATTCATATTTTTTCAAAATAAAGGCCTTATGTAGAAGCACACCTTTGGGTAAAAGTGCTGATCAGGTTTTATGCCGCCGACTTTCGTAATAATATGGTCACAGGAGCTGAAATTCTACATCAGCACTCTTCCTTTGGGATGCATTGTATACATTTACCCATTCTTTGGTACAATTCAGCTCCATTATCATAGAGCAACATCCAATTCAAACTATCTGGCTCTACGTGAACTGATACATTAATGACAAGGGTGTGAGGACGCTGGGGGGTATGTGTGTCTTTTGAGGAGCGTCATCCCAAAAATGACATCCATTAAAATGCGCAAATTATATTTCCATTTCCTTTTGATAGTCAAGGCATCGCCAATGTTTGACTATGAGTGATTTCGCCCCTATGTAACTACAGGTATGACAGTACTGTAAAAGTGTGTGGGTGTGCACAAGGAAGAAACTGTTTGTTTGAAACAGAGATGAGAAGAATGTGAGAGTGGATTTAGAAGGATTGGTGTGGACTTCAGACCCAGCAGCTGCTGTGTGATCAATGGAAAACCTCTACATCATACCCAGCTGCATCAGAGAGTTGGCATATGCCATCGGCTTGACATTTGGATGAGGCTGAGGAAAAGTAAAAAATAAAAAAAACATGTTTATAGACTGCATTTATTACAGCAATAATACATACATACTGATTATATGAGGTTGCTAAGCCACATAATTAAAAAAAAAATGATGCACCAAAAGGAAAATTCTATATAATACTTTGGACACACTAGTAGTGAAAAAAAGTTCTTGACACTTTTCTGAAATAATTATATAAAGTCTATTCATATTTATTTACAGTGATTGCAATGTATGGCATTTTCGGACAAACTTTTTCCTCATCAATAGCCTTGTGATGTCCTTCATTTGTAACTCTCTTTGGATAAAAGTGTCTGCAAAATGAAATAATGTAAATAATGTAAAAAAATTTGGGCTGTCACCGTTTAATTCAAATTCCTTAACGCGTTAAAATAATTTAAAGCAAATAAATTACAGAAGTACGTGAAGCTGCGTCATTAATGTAATTTTCGTCACGCAGTTAGATGATGTTAGAAGTCGGGCGTTTATCACAATCACACTGAGCATCTACAGCACCTGTAAACCTGGAGGAGGAAATGTCCATTCTAACTCTTTAACTCGATTCTTCTTCTCTGTTTGTGATCAGGACATTTTTAGCCGTTGAACTCTGGGAAAGTGTTCAGTGATCCAGTAATCGAATTCATTCAAACAGTCCAAAACAGCGCTAATGTAAAGAAGGCCAGGCTGATTCCATCAGAGAAAATAGAGACTCACATTGTTTTTTTAGTGAATTATTCATTCCAGTGTGTGCTTTGCTTTAAAACATTGTTTCTGAAGAGCACAATTTTCGTTGTCGTGCAGTAAGCTCGTGAGAGTCTGGTATATTGATCAGGGCTGTGTATCACCAACAATGTCATGATACGATACGCATCACGATACTGAAGTCACGATACGATACACATCACGATACTGAAGCCACGATACGCATCACGATACTGAAGTCACGATACGATACGCATCACGATACGCATCACGATACTGAAGTCACGATACGATACGCATCACGATACTGAAGTCACGATACGATACGCATCACGATACGCATCACGATACTGAAGTCACGATACGATACGCATCACGATACTGAAGTCACGATACGATACGCATCACGATACTGAAGTCACGATACGATACGCATCACGATACTGAAGCCACGATACGATACGCATCACGATACTGAAGCCACGATACGATACGCATCACGATACCGAAGCCACGATACGATACGCATCACGATACTGAAGTCACGATACGATACGCATCACGATACTGAAGCCACGATACGATACGCATCACGATACTGAAGCCACGATACGATACGCATCACGATACCGAAGCCACGATACGATACGCATCACGATACTGAAGCCACGATACGATACGCATCACGATACTGAAGCCACGATACGATACACATCACGATACTGAAGCCACGATACAATACGCATCACGATACCGAAGCCACGATACGATATGCATCACGATACTGAAGTCACGATACGATACGCATCACGATACTGAAGCCACGATACGATACACATCACGATACTGAAGCCACGATACGATACGCATCACGATACTGACGCCACGATACGATACGCATCACGATATGGATCAATTTGGAATTAAATTTCTTTCGAGCAGAGTTTAGTAACAGTAATATCTGTTTATTGAATAACCAGTGTTAGAACAGTTGTGATAACTGAAAAACTATTTTGTTTTTGTCATTAAAAAAACAATGAGTTAAATGAAATAAATAAATTGTCACAAAAAAAAACTTTGGCTTGGTTCAATATTGATTATTTTGGATATATATCAGGTACAATACATGGCAAATTTTGGAATGTAAAACAAATCTCGCGATAAATCAAAAATCTAAAACAAATTTGGGAAAACAAATCTCTTAACTAATGCTGTAAACTATGGGAGTCAGTTGTACTATAATATTAAAGGTAAAAAGGAACTGATTTGTACAAACACTTAGGCCTAAATTACATGTTTTTTTGTATAATAATAAAGTTATAATATTAACTTTACAAATTACATAATCTATTTAATCATATACATATTTTTTGAAATTTAAACATTTAAATGGTGGCTGTCATAAAAACTTGCCAGATTAATTCAAACATGCATTAAATATTGAAGAACATTACAAATTATAATAAATAAGGAATATGGTGCATATATTTAGCAAAATGCTCCTCTCTAGAGTAAATTTTTCTAGCTGACTAACGAGTTTATGGACACTGGATATGTTTTTTTCTGAGGTAACTGTGACGTTACATGACATTGTTTACAAGCTGTTTTACTGATGCCTTTACGCGTTTGAAACACTGATCGAGTGATTCCATGTGACATGATACGGATTTCGGAAAGTTGTACTCTATCTTTTAACACACGTTCAGATGTTCATTCATGTTTATTTCACGCTGTAACTGGTATTAAGTATTAAGGCGGAAGAGAAGATCCGTTCACGTGCGCTGCGCGCGGCCGCTTTTCTAGAGCTGAGCTGCACCAAAGCGATCTCACGAAAAAATAAAATAGTTGAATGTAAAAAATACTGAATTTTTTTTTTCTTTCAGTATTTATGTTTTTGAATTTCGCAATAAAATGGACGTAATTTAAAATCCGAGACTTTGTTCAAATGTTCGGTAGACTTTATCCTTTTTTTGTTTTGTCTTTTTATTCTCTGCAATTTTCTGGGGACCCATTAGAACCTTCTGGAGGACCCCTGAGGGTCCCCGGACCCCAGTTTGAAAACAATCTTGTTGTTGTTGCTCAGTACACAAACTATACAATGTGAATTATGTAACGCTTTTTTCTGGAATGTTTTTTTTCATGGGTACTTAGGTGTGTATAAATGTATTATTTAATATAATTATATGGACTCCTTATATTTGGTTTTTGGTGTCTCCAATGATCCTTGAAGCTTGCAGAAAATACAGTTTTCTTGGTTTACTTTGCTTGATATAGCAAATTATGACAAAATGAATGTGTTTAATGAGATAAATTGCGTATGCTTAATTTTACTATAAGTGTGCAATTAATCAAACAACAAGAGTGCAGATAAATCACAATAAAAAAAAAAAATTATTCCACTGACCACAGCAATAAACTGGTGGAACTCTGGCTTGAGGTCTGATCCCCTGAGATGAATGTAAGCTCCTTTATTTCCCATCTGGTCACTAAGAGCAAAAAAGAAGCACACAGAAAAAGAAAAAGTCAGAAAGATATACATAAAATTTGTAACTGAGTCTGTAGTAAGGCATTCAAACAGGGCCTAAAACAAACTTTTTGCCACACCTGCCAATGGATAAAGAAAATTTACTGGTCATAAATATATTTGCTCTGCCATGAAACATATAAATCCTTAATTAAAGTTACAAACTTATTCAGTCAAGAGTAATTTTTGTTGTTGTTTGATTAACATTAAGAACACTATTATTAGGCTGCTGTCACTTTAAGAGCTGCACGGATCCAATAAAATGTTACACGTGTTTTATTTAACTTATCAAAAATGATAATCATGGTAAATCAAGAAAACAAGAGATTCAAACAACACGACTAATCGCGTTGAGCTATATAACGATTCGTTTTCTGTCAATAAAGGTATCCAAACAGTTGCTCATCTGCCTAATAAAACACATAATATATTAAATGTCTTTGGTGTTTCCATGGTTTCTATGGAAATCGAGGGTAACGCAGACATGACGTCATTGACAGGCGACGCAATGAGTTACTCTGGTTGAAATTGGTCATTTCTCTGGATTTAAAAATTGCTGGAAACATTTGGGATAATGCAAGTACACAAGTCAACTAAATATATTATATTTTAATCCTACAATCTTACATATTGTGCCTTTAATATGTCCTCTCTGAAAATTACAATGCAAATACTTTAATAAGGACAGAGATACACAATAAGGACAGAGATTATCATACCAGTAGTTTGGTGCTGAGAACACGGTTATGCACTTCCCTGAGTGAGTGACCTCGTAACCCTCGGCTTTCACCTCATGACTGCGCACTATGTACTGCAGTTTGTTCTGATCTAGGAAGCGCTCTGTAACATCAGGCCCAAACTGACAGCTCACACCCCGCTTACTGATGGACCGTCCGTTCTGGAAGAGAACACACATCAGTCAAACAAAGGAAAGGTGAATGCTGTGACCTAAAACGTTTGGTTAGCTGAAGGAGGGGAACAGAAACGAACCTGCGGCTGAGGATCTGACCACAGGAGATCACACATTGGACCTGTGCAAGAGTTAAAAATTACAACTTGAGTTACATGTTACATTTTCCGATTAAAATGTTTGTGGTGCTTGGCTGTGAAACATTTGATACCACTTTGCTAGTGTTGTGTGTGATTGGTTGTGCTTTCTGAGTGGTCTTAGTGAAGTTGTGTGGTTGCTAGGGTGCTCTGAATGGTTTCTAGGTCCCTCTAAATGGTTGCTAGGTGATCACTATGTGGTTGTCCACTGTGAGTGTGTTTAATTTGACAGTGCTAGTTTGTACAGAATCATTATTTCTATGGAAAATCCCCATAAAAAAATTGTGTGTGTGTGTGTTTAAAATATTTGTAAACATTTAAAGGAACACTTAATATGAATGCAATTAATGTCCAATAAAGGTTGGTTTAAAGCAATTCATTAATGAGATTTTCCGATGCTCCGTGACCTAATCTAAAGTGAGAACTATTTACTCCTAATAACCAATAACAACTCCTTTACTACTGGTTTAAAATACTGTACATCACTTCTATGGTTAATACGATTTTAACAAAGCATAAAAAGACATTAACTATTTTTATGAGCTAATTAAACAATAATAATTGTGTTAATTACAGTGACAATGAATAAAGAACTCACTATTTTTATATAGGCTATTCATATATTTAATGTGCAGAGAGTACCATATATAGTATTAATAGCTTGATAATTATTTATACATATTATAAAGTGTCTTTGAAGTGGCACAAATGTGACTGCTAAAAAAAGATTGTCATGCCAGCATAAAAAGTCACAGCCTTGTGGTTGGTTTCTTCTTAGCCCAAGTCAAAAAACAAAACAAAAAAGTCTCTAGTTCAAGTCTCTAGATTCTTCTTTCAGTGTAAATCTATGGGAATATTTTTTCCTGTTTTACAGTCCACCAGAATAAAATCTTAAATCTGATCACAAGTAATAGCACACCTCTCAGCAACAAGCCACATTGAGGTCACAAACAGTTCAGGGCCGTATAACCTTTGACATTAACAATATTATCAGGCACGTCTTACCAGAGTCTGGAGGCTGCCTGTTCCTGCCTATCTTTCTAATGTCATCTAAGGTCACACCATCCTCACTAAACAGTCCGCCATGCATCACCTGAAACACAATTAAACTCAAATTCAAAGACAAAAATACAAAGTGGTAAAAAATCCGACTGCAGAATACTCCAGGGGTGGGGATCTTCAAGCACCGTAAGATCCAATTCCAATTCTAGGAGTCACGGTGCGATTCAAAACAATTTTTGTATCTATTTTTTTTCTTGTTTATTAATTATTTTACTGACTTGAAAATCTTAAACTCTTTTTTTATTTAAATACATACGTAATTATAAGCATCTTTTAAATAATTACAACAATTTTTTTTTTTAATGAAAACAATTGAACGTTAAGACTTTTAAATATATAAACTGATATAGCTTCAAAACATAAAAGCAAGTAGTAAATAATAAAGAGGAACAATTAAACATATTACAAGCAATAATCAAAGAGTGCTTTCAGTATTTAAAGGTATCTGAACGTTCTCCATTCAGGAGCTGCGAGTGATTTTTCTCTTTCTCAGATTTACTGTTGTTTAATTATTACTGATGACAGCGGGAGATCTGCATTCATACTAATGCACAGATGTGGTTTGTCCTGTCTTATTAATCCTTTAGGACATAATTGACTGTGTTTACATTAATTTCATATCATAAAAGTATTTTAAAATGCATGTATACATTTAACCACGAGTCACACTAGGGCTGGAGCAAAATATTTGAATATTCGTTCGGTGGGTTGGTATTCGAATATTTAATTTTGGGATATATTTTTCACACATACCTGGGCTGGCATCCACCTCGAAACGGTTCTCATCATTGCCTGCTTATGTTTACAATATAAAATCTGGCGAAATACAATACTCTTTTTTTACAATTATCTTATAGCCAAGCCATTTTTAGTAGGATGGCCAGTTGAAAAGGAACCCAACCTTGTTATACTTTTGCTTCTTCTTAGCGTTCCCTGCAACGGAGTATTCTCTGTCTAGAGCGCACAACTGCATGAGCTTATACGGATGCGCATGCCTGAGCTTGCATTTTGGGTTAAGCTGCGTTCGTTTGACATTGCGGAAAATAGAATAATAGAATCAAAATGTATTAGCCTTTTTACCCGTTAGGGATGTGACGGTGAGAAAATTTTCCCTCAAAGTCACATTACAGTGCGTGCGCACTGTGGGGCCGTCAATGAATGAGAGTGCAGCCGTACGCATTTTAGTGGCGCTTTCGAATTAGCGCCAATTCGGGGGCTGGTTGCTTGAATGGTGGGTTCATTAGCCTATTATTATTAAATGAAAAACACAACAACAAAACAGTACAATGACAAAATCACTTAAATAGGCGCTTTTACATTTCGTGTTGAGACCAAATCTTCCGCCGTCATCTTGTCATTCAGCTCCTCACTCTCTAATGAATGAAATGTGAGTCCTGCTGCTGGTCTGTGCTGCGACTTCGGCAGGCATGTTCAGTTTTTATGTGTCTATTCTCTAACTGAACTAAATTATTTTATTTCTATAAAAAAAATCAAAACGATGATGGGGGGCAGTGCCGCGGTGGGCAAGTGTTTTAACCGGTGTTATGCCTATCGCAGCAAGCCCATATTATTATATCTAATGCAAAATATAGGAGCTTTTTACTAGGGGTGGCACGGTACATCGAAAAAAACCGAACCGTTCGGTTCGCTTGTCTCGGTTCGGTGTGTGTGCATCGCACGGTTCGCGCATGCGCAATGTATCCTTGTGCCCGTATGTTACCTCAGACCGTGGGCGTCCTTTTCGCGCGAAATAAGAGGTGTGTGTGGACATACAGTAAAGTAAAAGTGGAGTGCTGCAGGTCACGTCACATGTAGAAATGAAAGTGGGAGAGATAAGGAAGGCTGTCCGGAGTTGGAGGATGCGCTAGCATCGTATAGCAGGGCAGATGCAGTGTGAGAGCGTGAGCCACGCCGCGCGTGCCCGTTGAGCAGACATACACTGGCAGTGTTTGTCTCGCGAGTCACGCATCTGAACCACGGTTCGTGGATTGCAAATACAGGCAAATATAGTCCATTCTGTCACATTTTCCGGTGTTCTCCTCCGACCCCTGTCTGTCTCGTGCTTTGATTTATGATGGACAACATATATCTGCTGCAAGACCGTGTTCCCCTCTGTCTCATACACACATTCATATGTTGAATATAAGTAGATCACATGATAAATGTAACATTTAAAAGTTAAAATATGTTTCTAGTTTTAATAATTTAAACATGCCTTTGAAGTTTGGGCAAAAACTTCTGGCAGTGTTGTGTTTTCGTGTATTTTATGTTATTTTTTCACAGCGCTGGATTTCATATGGTGATTGTGAAACACACGGGACACTTCATGGTGAAATGTGTTAATCAGGTCAGCTGAATTAAAGCCACAGTGCATTGTTCTGATCAAAATTGATATGATTAACATGAAAAATGTTACGCCAATGTGTCGGACTCGGTAGACAGCCAGTTAGGAAATAACTTGATATAACAATTTTTAATACTGTATCCTAATTGTGGATGATTAAGCTATATATCATATGCTGAAGTAAACCGAACCGTGGGTTTTGTGAACCGTGCCACCCCTACTTTTTACTGGGAAGTAACAGACGTGTGTGGTTTGTATCACTAGTGCAGTGTCCGTTCTCTGAGCATATAAGCCCTGCCCGCGTGAGGCGCGCCACTTCTACAGATTCCTGCCTTTATAAGAGAAAAGAATATGTTCAGCCCCCTCTCTCCGAAGCTTTGAATATTCGTTGTTGATTACTACTGAAGCTTCAAAGCCCAAAAAATTATATTCGGACCAGCCCTTGTCACACACGAGCGTTCTTTACAAAGGGCATGAGCATTTTAAATTGAAAACAGCCTCCTTCTGTCAGTCAGTTACATATTTTTAATAATAAGCACACTCCATTCCAAACGACATAAATGATGCCTTCGTAGGGCATTTGTAAAGAAAATACCGGCGGGCGAAACCGCACACTGCAAGCGTAACATCAAGCAAAGCACGCATTTCTCAAAGCGCATATCCTGTGCAATGAAGCCCACGAATGTCCTTTTAATTCTCTTAAACCTTTCCAAATTTTATGAAAGATTATTTTATGGAAGGTTTTGCTGTTAAAAACTAAGCTCAGAATCGATCCAGAATTGTTGGAGAGAGAATCGCGATGCATTGACTTTTTCTCCCACCCCTAGAATACTGTATACTGAATCTGACATCTGATTTGTTCCTTACCAGTACTTTGTTATTGATGCACTGGGCGAGAGGGAGCCACTGGAAAACTTCACTGAAAAGCTGGAACATCTGGGCAGTGTACTTCGCTTTCACCTCACCCTCGAACCCATACATCTGATTCATGTTATCTGTCTCATGGTTACCTTCACAAAACAGAGAAAATACATTTCAAATGATAACATATATCTCCCACACAAATATTTGAAATGTTTTTTGGGAATTCTGCTGGTACAATAAAAGGAAGCTTTGGTGTGTCCTCACCCCTAAGCAGGTGGAAGTGTTCTGGATAGAGCAGCTTGAAGCCAAAAAGTGTGAGAATGACTTCTACAGAGAAAGAGCCACGGTCCACAAAGTCACCATTAAACAGCTGAGATCCTTAAGTCAAGGCTAATGTGTATAGCAACAGTTTGGCTAAACTATATTACTTGGAGGAGCAATTGTATATATTATTATGACTATTATTAATAATAACAAACTATAGAACATTGGTGCCTTTCATCATCTTGCTGCTGCCAGGGTTTTAAAAAAAGAATCAAGTCACTCGAGGCCATGTGTTTCTGTTTTGCCACAATGGGCCGTACACTGTGTAAAAGCATAAATCATAAAATCACAAAACATTACAAAGGATAAGTGTGTACTGTGTAGCTTATTCACTTAAATCAAATTAATATAATATACATTTTCAGAGAACAGCTCTCTCACAATTAAGATTACAAACCCAAAAGGAAAAGGATACATAAGGATTAGTTGGAGATGGTAAGCTGTTCAACTCAAAGATATTTAGAAGATCATAGTACTGGCCATGCGTGTCCCCACAAATTGTCATTTTCTCGGTCTAAACAACAAGAGAAATGAACAGTGAGAACAAGAAAATCATTTCATTATCAAAGGGAATTACAATTTTTACTAAGGACGACAAAAACACACAATCCTGTATAAAAGAGCAGAAGTCACTACTCATCCCTTACCTCTTTTAACGAAACTTCAACAAGACTCGGAAGTTTGGATAAAACTTCTTTAGCTTGAACCAGCATCTGAAAGACAGACATTTTGATTATGATCATGGGTCAATGACGTGATTGTTTTGTAGGATCTATTGATTTTTTTTATTTTTTATACATTAAAATGCAATTCATAAAGACAATAACTTGAACACACATCTTCCACGATAAACATGACAAGCTTGTCATTTGAGAATTTTTCTATATTTCTTCAGAATTACTGCACTATAAGCACAAATTGATAGATTTGACCATTTAGTGTCCTGATTTATTATATTTACTGTATGATATGAATGAACACATTCTCTAAATTCTCAAAATCTAAATTAACTCATAGTGAAACTCAATTAAACTGTTTTTTCTATATAAAAAAAAAAAGACTTCATAATAGGGCACAGAAGTTGCATAACTACAATTCAAGTCTTATGTTTAACAGTTTACATTTTTTAATTTACATCAATCTACACTCCACATAATGACAAAAGCAAAAATGATTTGTGACAACTGCAAAATTAATGCACAAGTATTCAGTACTTAGTTTTCAATTTTCTGCAATTCTTCTCCTTAGATCCTCTCGAGCTCTGTCAGGTTGGATCGGGACCATTGGTATAAAGCCAATTTCAGGTTTCTCCAGAGATGTTTGAATGGGTTCTGGGCTCTCTCTGAGCCACTCAAAGACATTCACAGAGTTGTTCACATAACCACTCTCGTGTGGAGGCCCAGGTAAACTTCATTTTCCGTGTTCCACTCCGTCTCACGCGCAGTTGAGCGTGCAAGCCTTTCAAAGTATACCCCTTTTTACAATGCCGATTGATTCAAAGCAGCTTCACAGTGTTAACAGGAAAATAATGCAACAGAATTTGGTCACAAAAATGGCCTGCACACAAGCTTTAGCTGTGTGCTTAGGCTCATTGTCCAAGGTTCTGAATGCTCTGGAACAGGCTTTCTTTATTTTGCTGCATTAAGCTTTCCTTCTCCTATAGTCCCTGTTGCTCAAAAACACCTACAGAGCTTGATGCTACCAACACACTTTACCGTTTGGATGGTACCTTGCAGGTGATGAGCAATTCCTGGTTTCCCTCATACATGATGTTTGGGAATAAGGTTCATCGAACCAGAGAATCTAGTTTCTCACAGTCTGAGAGTCTATTGGGTTTTCATGCGTCTTCACTGAGGAGAGGCTTGAGTCTGGCCACTCTGCCATAACGCCCACATTGTTGGAGTGTTGCAGTGATGTTTGAAGTGATGAAGGTGTAAGTTTCTTCCATCTCCATATATGATCATGGAGCTCAACCAAAGTGATTGGTCAATGGCCACCACACTAACCATCGCTTATTCGATGGCTCAGTTTGGTCAGGAGGCCAGCTCCAGAAAAAGTCCTGGTTGTTCCAATCTTCTTTCAATGAGGATTATGAAGGCTACATGCTTCTGTGAACCTTCAATGCAGAATACATTTTTTGTAGTCTTGCCCAGATTTGTCATTATGGGGTGTGGAGTTTATATTGATGGGAAAAAGTAATTTAAAGCAGTTTAACATAAGGCTGCAACAACCAAATATAAAAAAGGGGTATTTCACAAGGCTCTGCATTTACTCGCATCCAACTTTCTCTATACTTTTTACATTCAAGACATAGCCGACTATGTTTATGTGAATACTCACCGAGACAGTAAATTTGATCATATTTTAAGGGCAATTAGCTGTGAAGAACTCAATTCAGTACAGTAGCTTTATGTGCGCCCGCTTTGGGCATGAGCACACAAAAGGGCTTTTCACCCTTGAAATAGTTAACCCTGGGTTATCTTGCTTATACATTTCACACTGCTTATAATTCACCCGGGGTTAACAATTAATTCATAAGCTGAAGTTTCATGTTGCACATTGCTAAACCTGGGTTGACATCCTTATTTGCATATTCAGATTCCAAACCTTGGAAATAAATGTTGAGTACCATCAGTGTGACGGGACACAGGGTTTGAAAGGAGGGGTAGGGTTCATAGATTCTCAAATTGTTCAACATATAAATTGGTTCTTAAGAAAATAATGCAGTGTCACGATCAGGAGACATCTTCCTAAACAGTGGTCTGGCATGGTCTGCAGCAGCGAACGGCAAGTTAGCAATATTCTACAATGAATGTAGTGAAAAGGGTTTCTGCCCGAATTGGTCTAAAATCTTGTGATTTTAGGAACAATAAGTTAATTCTAGGGGTTGAACCTGTAACAGCCCTTTATGTGACGTCGACAGTCTGCAAAACACACATTCTATTCAAAATCCCAATTCAAAAATGTCATTTGCACTGCACTGGGCTACAATACAATATACAGTGAAAGTCAAAAGTTTCAATACACCTGCTCAAAATATATTTTTTTATTCATGATTAATATTGCATTGCATAATGTGCGCTTATACTTTTGCAATTTCAAGTATTTACATTAGGAATGTGCGTCATGACTTATTTTACTTATTTGTCGTTTAAACAAAGGATTTTTAATGACTCAACTAATCTAAATTTGAGAAACCCCTAAAAAACAGTAAAAATAGGAACATTTAAAATACTTATTCCAATATCCAAATATGATACTAAATCCCACAGAACATTTTTTTTTATTTTTGTGTCGTGCTGTCTTTGAATTTGATCAATGCACATTATAAACAGTATATATATATAAATTAAACTTTCATATATTTTAGATTCATTGCACACCAACTGAAATATTTCAGGTCTTTTATTGTTTTAATACTGATGATTTTGGCATACAGCTCATGAAAACCTAAAATTCCTATCTCAAAAAATTAGCATATTTCATCCGACCAATAAAAAAAAAGTGTTTTTAATACAAAAAAAAGTCAACCTTCAAATAATTATGTTCAGTTATGCACTCAATACTTGGTCGGGAATCCTTTTGCAGAAATGACTGCTTCAATGCGGCGTGGCATGGAGGCAATCAGCCTGTGGCACTGCTGAGGTGTTATGGAGGCCCAGGATGCTTCGATAGCGGCCTTAAGTCATCCAGAGTGTTGGGTCTTGCGTCTCTCAACTTTCTCTTCACAGTATCCCACAGATTCTCTATGGGGTTCAGGTCAGGAGAGTTGGCAGGCCAATTGAGCACAGTAATACCATGGTCAGTAAACCATTTACCAGTGGTTTTGGCACTGTGAGCAGGTGCCAGGTCGTGCTGAAAAATGAAATCATCTCCATAAAGCTTTTCAGCAGATGGAAGCATGAAGTGCTCCAAAATCTCCTGATAGCTAGCTGCATTGACCCTGCCCTTGATAAAACACAGTGGACCAACACCAGCAGCTGACATGGCACCCCAGACCATCACTGACTGTGGGTACTTGACACTGGACTTCAGGCATTTTGGCATTTCCTTCTCCCCAGTCTTCCTCCAGACTCTGACACCTTGATTTCCGAATGACATGCAAAATTTGCTTTCATCCAAAAAAAGTACTTTGGACCACTGAGCAACAGTCCAGTGCTGCTTCTCTGTAGCCCAGGTCAGGCGCTTCTGCCGCTGTTTCTGGGTCAAAAGTGGCTTGACCTGGGGAATGCGGCACCTGTAGCCCATTTCCTCCACACGCCTGTGCACGGTGGCTCTGGATGTTTCTACTCCAGACTCAGTCCACTGCTTCCGCAGGTCCCCCAAGGTCTGGAATCGGTCCTTCTCCACAATCTTCCTCAGGGTCCGGTCACCTCTTCTCGTTGTGCAGCGTTTTTTGCCACACTTTTTCCTTCCCACAGACTTCCCACTGAGGTGCCTTGATACAGCACTCTGGGAACAGCCTATTCATTCAGAAATGTCTTTCTGTGTCTTACCCTCTTGCTTGAGGGTGTCAATGATGGCCTTCTGGACAGCAGTCAGGTCGGCAGTCTTACCCGTGATTGCGGTTTTGAGTAATGAACCAGGCTGGGAGTTTTTAAAAGCCTCAGGAATCTTTTGCAGGTGTAATTAGTTGATTCAGATGATTAGGTTAATAACTCGTTTAGAGAACCTTTTCATGATATGCTAATTTATTGAGATTTTGGGTTTTCATGAGCTGTATGCCAAAATCATCAGTATTAAAACAATAAAAGACCTGAAATATTTCAGTTGGTGTGCAATGAATCTAAAATATATGAAAGTTTAATTTTTATCATTACATTATGGAAAATAATGAACTTTATCACAATATGCTAATTTATTGAGAAGGACCTGTATATATATATAGTCTCTCTCTCTCGGCTAATGTGAATAGCACTGCTGTCCAGTACTGACAAAGACCAAAAGGAAAGAGCACATCTTAGTTATTACAATGGTGACCCTTAGTTTTAGTACCCTTTAATTTTTTTTTTTTCTGGTGGAAGACATACGTAAATGAAGAAGAAAGCCACAATATTAAATGTCATGGATTGACTAAGTAATCCACTATTTTGTAGAGAGGGGTCAAAATGTTAACTTTCACCTGAGATTTGAAGCCAAATTACAGGGGGTAAAAATTACTTTACAAATATGGCATCATCATTATATTATTTTTGCACAGAGATTGTTAGGTCTTTTAGTTAAATCTGTTGACTTTATTTCTCGATTTTAATTGATTATCATTTTTATGAACAATATCGATTCATAGTATTTTTTCCCTCACTATGGTAGTCAATGGCTGCCGAGATCTGCTTGTTACAAACATTCTTCCCAATATCTTCCTTTGTGTTCAGCAGAAGAAAGACATTTATACAGGTTTGAAACAACTTGAGGGTGAGTAAATGATGACAGAATTTTCATTTTTGGGTGAACTATCCCTTTAAGTAAAATAAATAATAGATGAATAGATGTTTCAATATCTGTGTATATGTGTGTACTTGAAGAACATTCACCTGGTAAGCAAACTTTCTGTGCAGTTTCTTCTGGTCTTTGAACCAGTCCATTAACTCTGTCATGAACTTCAGTGTAACTTTCCCATCTTCAAGTTTAGGTCCAGTATAGTCATCCTCGATTGCTGGTGGGAGAGTATAAAAAAGTTTGAATCACAGGATTCCTAAATCTTTAAAAATCAATAAGAAAAAATTTTATATTCTGAAACCATGTTCCAGTTAATTGTTCATTTCTGAAACAATGAAAAGAGTGTCCATCAACTAATAACTTCATACCATAGGACTTTTTGTGCCTTCTCAAAACAGAACATTGGCCATAAAGATTTATAATAGCTGGTCCTATTATTATAATTTTTTATTAGGTCACCTTATTTAATATAATGTACCTCAATTAAAGCAGATTTTCCATGAGAATAACGTTTGTATGACTGACACTCACTTCTGTGACAATTAAGTACTGAGTAATATTAATTAACAAAATGTACTTACTATAGGGTAAAGGTAAAAATGTAATAAACCTCCAAGCTCTTACTCATGTTCTCGATGTCTAAGGAGTCGACTACTGATCGCTTGAGCTCGTCGCTGGCGATGGCCCGTTCAAAGGCCTTCTGTTTGACAATCTTATTGCATTCCTGGTACTTCATCTTGGCATCTTTGTCATTGGGACGAACTCTAACTACCTGTAAAATGAAAATGACAATGGCACGGAAAACTTTTACAAAAAAATAGTTATTTCACTTTTGTGTGCTGAGCTGAATTATGTTTTAAAGGAACGCGCCAACTTTTTGGGACTTTATCTTATTCACCGTATCCCCCTGAGTTAGATAAGTCCATACATACCATTCTCATCTCCATGCGTGCCATAACTCTGTCTGACGCACCCACCGCTAGCCTAGCTTAGCACAAAGACTGGATGTAAATGGCTCCAGCTAGCCGTACCATGTGTGCAGCGGCGCAATGATATTATGCAGCTAAAGATATAAAGTCCCAAAAAGTTGGCGTGTTCCTTTAAGGCTAGAAATTATATAAAAGTAAAGTGCCGTGTAAAAAGTAAAGAAAAGAATCGTAAAACAAAGAAGTGTTGTCTAAGGCCCCGTCCACACGGAGACGCGCTTAGCTGTAAAAACTGTGTATCGTATCAGCGTTTTGTCCAGACGGATCCGGCGTTTTGGGAGCCTGAAACCGGTATTTTTTCAAACCGGGTCCCAGAGTGGATAAATCTGAAACAGACACCCTTGCGTTTTCGTGTGTACAGCCAATTCGTATATTTTGTGAAGCGGTGATGTCATTATACCACGTCCCGCACTGTAAAGACTAGAAAAGTATACAGCTATGGCCACTGGGATATTTAATTACTGTATTTGCATTATTGTAAGGGTAGGTTTAGGGTTGGGGTAGGACAACACAACAAATCTGAAGCACTTGACAGTGCATGGAATAAACTAAAAAGAGCAGAAAGTTTCTCCGTATTCGACTGCTAACTACATCAACTAATTCTAACACTACCAGTCTACTAAATCATCTACCAACATTCTAATGAGAGATAGTAGACATGTAGGTGCAACATTACTTAAAGTCAACAGAATGTGTTAAGAGGACGATAAAACATTAAGTGAAACCAAAAATTGGACAACAAAAGATTTGAAAATGTTGCCTGGAGTGATGAGTCTCGATTTCGGTCAAAATTTTGAGTAAACAACATGAAAGCATGGATCCAGCCAGCTTTGTATCAACGGTTCAGGCTGGTGCTGGTGGTGTAATGGTGTGAGAGGATATTTTCTTGGCACACTTTGGGCCCTTTAGTACCATTTGCGCTTTGTTTAAAGCTACACTGTGTGATATTTTCCCCCATCTAGTGGTGAAAAGGTATATGACCATTCAGTGAATTTTAGTTTCTGTTCCTCTCAATTCCGATTTCGTTTCAACTCCTACGGTGGCCGATTTAGTCCAAGATTAACATGTTTCCAGTTCGACCTCGTCCACATTCGACACGGTGCCTGTGGGATATTCTGTGCGCAGTGGGATGGTTGGAACTCAACTGGCCTAATTATTCGGCTAGAAAGAACTGCAGCTAATCCAGAGTGAACTTTGAGGATAGTAATGTTTATTCAGTCATCCAATTGCAAGGCATAAAGGTTTGCGTGGATATGTACATAAATGTGGTTTCTGTGAGAGAACAAATAAGGATGGTAAATATACATACACAGTTAAGAACTGTATAACTATACTTATAAGTTACATTTGTATAATGTAACCGTAAACCAGAGCTTATTGTACCATATAGGCGCTAAATGCAGCTGCATTAAAAGGAGCGGAGCTGCCGCTGCCGCTGCTAACAAGCGGTGTCCGGTTACAAAAGTGTGTGCGCCGCTTTAACGTTCGCACTGCAGTGCGCTCTGTATAACAATTGTTAATATGCCGATCAGACCTGATACATATTTCCATCAACATACATTACAAGCAAATAGTTTCTATAAACGAATAAACATTGTTGATAACAAAATAACTGAATGATTATTCAAATAGGTGAGCATTACGCTATTGTATGTTGACACAAAAATACTTCTGAGGTGACATCAACTGAATTACGCGATGACACACTCTGAAACACATCTACAATGACAATAACTATTATTACTTACGGAGTTATTAACGCACAAAAATACCACACAAGGAAAAACAGACTTTTAGGAATAAACAAGCCAGGAAAACTCCGTATAACTCCGTTACTGGACGCTGCTGAGATGAAAACTTTTTGCGCATGGACCAGACAAGTCTGAACAAGTTGACGCGCACATGCGCGAGGCAAGGAATTTTGTACAGTGCAATCGAGTATTAAAACCAGTTAAAACGCGAAAGGCAAAGCTTGAATTTACGGGTATGTCCCTCTTTGGCTAATGTACTTTCAAGATGGAGGGGCAACATGGCGACCACCGTTAGATCCCATTACCTTATGTATTTTCAATGGCATATTATAAACTTACGAGAATACTTTATTACTTGAAAGAAGTAAATATACATTAATGAGCACATCTATTTTTGAAAGAACTAAGTGTTTTTAGCTAAGAATAGACTAAAAAAGTTACACAGTGTAGCTTTAAACGCCACAGCCTACCTGATTATCGTTGCTGGCCATGTCCTTCCCTTTATGATAACAATGTACTCATGTTCTGATGGCTACTTCCAGCAATTCAGTTCCATAACAGTGCAAATGAATCAATTATTAAAAGATTTTTTTATTCAGATATAAAAAGCTCTACAGAAAACAATAGTCATCATCCAGCTCAATTCTGTTCTCATCCAACACGGTGTTAGTGCAGTAAGGATAAGAATATATTCTCAATGGTGATCACTGCATTTGATTTTGGTTAAAAAACAAACAAACAATTAAAGTAACGAGAATATAATGAGTCTTACCGTTTCGTAATCTTTGAGCGCTGCTTTAAACTTGCCCAGGGCCATGTTGGAGGTGGCTCGCCGATAATAGCCCTTGATGTAGTTCTTGTCCAGCTCCAGGGCTCGGGTGGCATCCGCCAGCGCGTAGCCATAACACTCTGTGCGCAGGTACGCCAGACTCCTGTTACCGTAGTAGATGGCATTGGTCGGGTTTAGCTCCACTGCTTCTGTGTAATACTTGATGGCGTTCTCATAGTCCTTATCTGAAATAAGAGCATTAAACCATTTATGCCACCATGACAGAATGGATCCCTCTACTAAAATATACAAGATAAAGCCATATACATAGGGTGCGAAAAACTATCACTTTAAAGTCAGCATTAAACGGGAGTTGCGATAGTCTTTTCTTCCCTATTGTGGCGTCTATCAGAGTGAAATGCTTCTTGAACAAGAAAAAAATGGATCATTTATATGTAAATGACATTAATTAGGCGACCATTTAGCTGCGCGCAAGTTCAAGATCATTTGCGATTTATAGATTTCACATCTGAAAGAGAGGTGTATGTGCGTTTTCTGTGCATACGTTCATTCTATGAATCTCACACACACAGCCTGTGTCTCGGTATCTCCTCCATGCTTTTGAAACTGTGCAAGGAGACACACCAAACCTCTTTGTGATGGCACAAACTAAAGACAAATCAGTCAGGAAGAATAAGGAGAGAACAATTGTCTATGGCCACCATCTGCAAAACCATTCCCTTTTTGTGGGTTGTCTTGCTGTTGTCACTTTCATTTGCACCAAAGCAGGTGAAACTCGTAATCACTTATACTTCCTAATTGTACAGTTTGATATCCCTGAAGTTTAATTGACTTGGTGTTATACTGTGATGATTAAGTGTTCACATAATTATTTTGAGCAGTGTATATGTGCTTTATTTACATGCATTTGGTGTTTCTTCCAGTGTCTCAGAGCGGCTCTGTTCACAGTAAATGCTGCTCCACATGAACTCATTCTTTCTATGTGCTGTTTGTTTGGGTTTCCAATAACATGGGAACGCATATAAAGTCTGACTCGCTTTGCTTCATTGTGAAGTGTTGCACTGTTATCATTAAAGGGTTAGTTCACCCAAAAATGAAAATTCTGTCAGTAATTACTCACCCTCATGTTGTTCCAACCATGTAAGACCTTCGTTCATCTTCGGAACATAATTTAGTATATTTTTGATGAAATCTGAGAGCTGTCTCACTCCTCCATAGGCTTTCAGAGGGACTGAAACTTGATGGCCCAGAATAGTAAGTAAAAACGTCATTTAAGGAGTCCAAATGACTACAGTGGCTCTGTATTAAGTCTATCATGCGACGAAAATACTTTTTGAGCGGAAAAACAACAAAAATAACGACTTTATCACACTAGTATTGTTGTTCAATTTGAGTGCCACGACGCATGCGCGAGAACTGAGATTCTTCTTCTACTACTACTTGACTGGCTGCTCACTCTTTCGGAGTAGGGTTAATCTCAGTTCTCGCGCATGCGTCGTGGCACTCCCGCGAACTCTCGTCAGAGACTCAAATTGAACAACAATACTAGTGTGATAAAGTCGTTATTTTTGTTGTTTTTCCGCTCAAAAAGTATTTTCGTCGCATGATAGACTTAATACAGAGCCACTGTAGTCATTTGGACTCCTTAAATGACGTTTTTACTTACTATTCTGGGCCATCAAGTTTCAGTCCCTCTGAAAGCCTATGGAGGAGTGAGACCGCTCTCAGATTTCATCAAAAATATACTAAATTATGTTCCGAAGATGAACGAAGGTCTTACATGGTTGGAACAACATGAGGGTGAGTAATTACTGACAGAATTTTCCTTTTTGGGTGAACTAACCCTTTAAGATGCATGGAGCGTGTCTCAAACTCCATCTTTGCATATGCTGAGAGTTTGGGTTGCTTATAACATGCATCTGGAAAGTGGGAAAGCAATGAGTGTCTTTTCTCCAGATTTGTCCTGTCCCCCCACGATTTACGCCCCTGTATATTACATTATGTATTTTTAACAGTATTGTTCAAAAAACATTTGATTATGATCTGATTAACATTTGAGGTGAGGAGGCAAAGTCTTCAGGTTTTTTTTTTTTTAATAAATCAAATGTACATTCATGTTCCAGTTACACTTCACGTTGTACATTTTCCTGGTTAAATAAATAATACTTTACATTAAAAGAAAGAAAGAAAAAAAAACCAAATAGGATTATATTTAGTATTTTTAACAATGTAATTAATGTTCTATATTTATAAAAACCAAGTATAAATCTCATCAAGTTAGTGTTTTAAGCATTTTTACAATAAAAATTCTCAATACCGGCAGGAAAATTACCGAATTGCACTTGAGCAAAGGCAATCACTCCCTGGCAAAAATGTTCATGGTGTGTGTGTTCAATACTCACTGATGTGTGTGTGTGTGTGTGTACTTGGATGAGAGAAACGCAGAGGACAAATTCCGAGTACGTGACCATCCTTCACATGTCACTTTAAAGTGAAAGTAACGCGAGGCCAAGTATGGTGTCCCATACTCGGAATTTGTGGGAGTGATTGGGGGTTAGGTGCCTTGCTAAAGGGCACCTGAGTCATTTCCTGCCAGTATTGAGAATCGAAACCGCAACATTCGGGTTACCAGTCTGACTCTTCAACCATTCATTTACATTAAATTCTCTCAAAATAAAAATTACATTTTGTAATACCACAATACTGACAAGCAAACCGCAGAGGAATGCAAGCAACCGCCACAACCGTGATCACAAGTCCATGCCCTTCTTGTTTTACAATTCATGCATGTGTATTGAATGTTAAATGAGATGCATACAATCTCCATTTAAAGGTCCCGTTCTTCGTGTCTTTTTGAAGCTTTGATTGTGTTTACAGTGTGCAATATAACATGTGTTCATGTTTCGCGTGTAAAAAAACACAGTATTTTTCACACAATTTACTGTACACCGCTGTTTTCCCTCTCCTAAAAACGGCTGATGAGTTCCTTTATTCTATGAAGTCCCTCCTTCAGAAATACGTAACGAGTTCTGATTGTGCCAGCGGTTCCCGTGTTGTGATTCGACAGCAGCTTAGCGAACGTGGAAAGGCCACGCCTCTTAACGGGAGATGTATGCGCTCAATAATCTCTACAGCGTCCCTGGGAAAGCCAAACAAAGGTGATTTGACTCCGGGATGAAAATAACAGCGTCTCGACGGCATGGCGACAAACACACTCAAACGCAACACTTCCTTTTCTCCACGCGACACGTCCTCTTCTCCACGTGGGACAGCAACAAGACCACGCCCCTTTTTTCGCGTATTCTTGTGGGCGGAGGTTAGTCTGTTCTACTGTTCTACTGACGTAATCAATGAAGGAAGTACCAGGATGTAGTCCAAGCCGGCCGTTCGCTGTAGGCTTTGAAAGGGAACTTCTGTTAAATAAATCTCGCTTGGCATTGAACTTTGAGCTTTATAATTTTACAGGTATTATTTATGCTCTAACAGCAACATTACACACTAACTAAAGTTTGAACAATGGGATCACGAAGAACGGGACCTTTAAAAGTAAAAAAGATGAAAATTTTAAAATAATTTGAATGGTCAAATTGAAAATATGCCTTTAATATTATTATTACTACTACACATGGGGTGAATCCAAATATAAAAACAGTAGTTAATCTTAAGGTTTGAAATCATTATAGATTTCAAAACTAGAAGGATCGACACCTAAATGTAATTAAAAAAACACTACATGTGTGTGTTAATCGCATTAAAAAGCAAATATGAACAAATATTTGTTTAATCCTATATTTAGATTTTTTTTATGAGGAAAGAATATATATAAAAGAGTTGTTTATTTATTAATAAATAAATACAAATAAAATAATTAGGAATACATTGTGTGGAAATGTTAGTTATTCCACTGGGTCGTGTTTTAATCCCATTACATTTTCAAATGCTAGAAACATCCACAGTTTAACTAATGTTTAATTTTCACAGCAAACATACATACGATTTTACTAAAACAAATATCTATTGAAACACATTATGCTGATTAAATTATAAGCAGAAATTGCAAATACATTGTATGAATGAATGAGTGACAGATCTCGATTCCACTGGATAATGAGAGTGTCATTAAAATCATTATAATGTTAATTTGCTGTTATGAGAGCATTTTCATTGAAATAGCATTATTACACCATCAACAGCAGGACTCAACGACAGCGTCCATTATCTAATCTCTCCTCATCATATATGTGAGTAAATCAATCATAAGTACGATTAAAACAACACTAAAGTCTGATGAGAGAGTGTCGCCTGTGTCTGCCTCATCATGTGTTGCTCATCTCACACACATCCCCTACTATTGAACTCATCAGTCCTCAGAAAACCACTAACTCACTCAAAACAGCCCTATCCAGTACATAATAATCCAGTCTCTTGTTTACAGTGGGTACCTGGCGTACCCTTACCTTTAAAGTAGTTATTCGCCTTCTCCTTGAGTTTCTCTGCACTGGAATTCCGCTCTTCTTCCGCCATCTTCTCACTGCCGTGTTCCGTCATGCTGCCGTGAGTGCGCGAAGAGCTGTCGCAAACACTTGCGAGAGGGTCGTAAAGCAATGTTCGCCTAATGGTCTCCAGAGCAACATAAGCTTGAAATGAACTTTGTGCAAGTTATAGCAAAATGTTGTGAATTACGTTGTCCACTTTTAAAAAATAGGCATTATTAATTAGAAAAGATGCCGTTTAATGTACTATGAAGTAAAAGTATAATACACATCGTTATTAAAAGCTTTTCGTTTGCTCTCAGCAAAGAATAAAAAGGGGAATTGGTTAGCCTTAGCCATGAGGTGAATGTGCATAGATTGACAATGTGTAGTGTTTTGACTTTGCCTGTAGAGGGCACAACAGCTTTACTGTTTGGATGTTTACAGTTGGGTCATTTACATTTTATTTTAAACTACATTACAATTTCACTTTGTGTTAAATGCAATCTATTTTTCTCTGAGAAAAAACAAAACAGTTTTAAAGACAAATGTTAAAACACGTAAAAGGGAAAATGAGTAGGGGAGAGTGGGGCTGGTTGGCACACAGTTAAATTCCAGTACACTAAAGGGCGCTGCCTCAACAATCTAACATTAAAATGACTGCCCTCTTGACGTGAACACACACTGAAATCATCCAACTGTCACTAACTATTGAGGTGAGGACAACTTTTCTATTTTACAGTGTCAAAACAAAAAATAAGCCCCCTCCACTAAATATATTTTAGAACTATAATAGATAGAGATATATAAAATGTAAGGATTTCAGTTGATGGAGATAGGAATTATCTATATTTTGATATGAAATTTAACAGTCTCTGATGAGCTATGCTATGTGGCTAGCATCCTGTCAGTAAAGAGGTGTGTCCTAATGTGGGAGGGGTTGGTTGACACACTGACACACACATGTGCCAACCAACCCCAGTATAGCCATTTGGTTATAACCCTAATCCTAACCCTAACCCCAACCCCAACCCTAACTCTCTTAACCCTAACCTACACGCACACACACCTAACCCTAACCCTACACGCACGCACACACACCTAACCCTAACCCTAACCCTAACCAACACCCTAACCCTAACCCCAACCCCAACCCTAACTCTCTTAACCCTAACCTACACGCACACACACCTAACCCTAACCCTAACCCTAACCAACACCCTAACCCTAATCCTAACCCTAACCCCAACCCTAACTCTCTTAACCCTAACCCTAACCCTAACCCTAATCCTAACCCCAACCCTAACTCTCTTAACCTTAACCCTAACCCTAACCCACCCTAACCCTAACCCTAACCAACACCCTAACCCTAATCCTAACCCTAATCCTAACCCTAACCCCAACCCTAACTCTCTTAACCCTAACATACACGCACACACCTAACCAACACCCTAACCCTAATCCTAACCCTAACCCCAACCCTAACTCTCTTAACCCTAACCTACACGCACACACCTAACCAACAACCTAACCCTAATCCTAACCCTAACCCCAACCCCAACCCTAACTCTCTTAACCCTAACCTACACGCCACACCTAACCAACACCCTAACCCTAATCCTAACCCTAACCCCAACCCCAACCCTAACTCTCTTAACCCTAACCTACACGCACACACCTAACCAACACCCTAATCCTAACCCTAACTCTCTTAACCCTAACCTACACGCACACACCTAACCAACACCCTAACCCTAACCCCAACCCTAACTCTCTTAACCCTAACCTACACGCACACACCTAACCAACACCCTAACCCTAATCTTAACCCTAACCCCAACCCCAACCCTAACTCTCTTAACCCTAACCTACACGCACACACCTAACCAACACCCTAACCCTAATCTTAACCCTAACCCCAACCCCAACCCTAACTCTCTTAACCCTAACCTACACGCACACACCTAACCAACACCCTAATCCTAACCCTAACCCCAACCCCAACCCTAACTCTCTTAACCCTAACCTACACGCACACACCTAACCAACACCCTAACCAACACCCTAACCCTAACCCTAACCCCAACCCTAACCCACACTCTCTTAACCCTAACCTACACGCACACACACACACCTAACCCTAACCCTAACCTACACACACACACACACACGCACACACCTAACCAACACCCTAACCCGGCTGTTAGGTGCATCTGTGCCAACCAACCCCATTGCATGTGCCAACCAACCCCCATACTGGGGCTGGTTGGCACAAGTGCCCAACATGACTTTAATGATGAATAAAAAAAAAAAACAGGAATCATTTGAGAACATTAAATGTATCTGTTGATTAGCTGAGATCTTAACCTTTCAGTTTTTACTGGTTAGACTATTTTTACATATAGCATGACTGAGAAATATGACGGAGAGTGAAACGTGTGCCAACCAACCCCGCTCTCCCCTACTTTCACTGGAGTAATGCTATCTATACTTTACTATCTATGCTATCTAGGGTAGGCTATCTATACTTTACTATCTATGCTATCTAGGATAGGCTATCTATACTTTACTATCTATGCTATCTAGGGTAGGCTATCTATACTTTACTATCTACTAGGGTAGGCTATCTATACTTTACTATCTATGCTATCTAGGGTAGGCTATCTATACTTTACTATCTATGCTATCTAGGGTAGGCTATCTATACTTTACTATCTATGCTATCTAGGGCTATCTATACTTTACTATCTACTAGGGTAGGCTACTTTACTATCTATGCTATCTAGGGTAGGCTATCTATACTTTACTATCTATGCTATCTAGGGTAGGCTATCTATACTTTACTATCTATGCTATCTAGGGTAGGCTATCTATACTTTACTATCTATGCTATCTAGGGTAGGCTATCTATACTTTACTATCTACTAGGGTAGGCTATCTATACTTTACTATCTATGCTATCTAGGGTAGGCTATCTATACTTTACTATCTATGCTATCTAGGGTAGGCTATCTATACTTTACTATCTATGCTATCTAGGGTAGGCTATCTATACTTTACTATCTATGCTATCTAGGGTAGGCTATCTATACTTTACTATCTACTAGGGTAGGCTATCTATACTTTACTATCTATGCTATCTAGGGTAGGCTATCTATACTTTACTATCTATGCTATCTAGGGTAGGCTATCTATACTTTACTATCTATGCTATCTAGGGTAGGCTATCTATACTTTACTATCTATGCTATCTAGGGTAGGCTATCTATACTTTACTATCTACTAGGGTAGGCTATCTATACTTTACTATCTATGCTATCTAGGGTAGGCTATCTATACTTTACTTTCTATGCTATCTAGGATAGGCTATCTATACTTTACTATCTATGCTATCTAGGGTAGGCTATCTATACTTTACTTTCTATGCTATCTAGGATAGGCTATCTATACTTTACTATCTATGCTATCTAGGGTAGGCTATCTATACTATCTAGGGTAGGCTATCTATAGCCTACTTTTACTTGAATTGTGTAGCCGGTGGATATTTTGCCTATACAAATATTTTATACCTTCTTTAGAATCATATGATTTTCTTGTCTTTGATGGGTCTGTTTGATAAGGTACAGGTTATTGTTTCTGAGTTATCAAGTATAATTTTTAGCTTTATTGTGAGATGTTTTACATGCTATTAACATTTATTCTCTCTAAATACAAACAATATATGATCCGTTTAAATGAAAGATAAGACGTACCAGCGATTTTGCATCACTTTAACATGTGATTTTTAAAACCGTTTAACCTTTCCATCAAGGTTAAAAACAAACCTACAACAAAAGAATGCCATAATTAGATTTCCTGCTTTCACTTCCCAATTTTGCACACAAACTCTTTTATAACATAATGAATTTGTTTATAAAAATAAAAAAACTAAACTAACAAACTAAACTAAATATGGGGAAACATAACTTTGAGAGGAAGCATGCAAGGCCAAAATAAATATTAAAACTGGAAAGGGAGAAAGCAATGTGTGCCATTTCTCCAGATTTGTAAGGTAAATCATTTATAAACCTACGCCAACACAGGAGAATAGACCTTATGTATTCCCGCCACTTTTCAGCACTGCACTGTGTTCTGTCTTCCAATTTGTATTTTTACAGCATGAAATGGATGAACCGATCGTTTTGAAATCTTTCTGGTCCGCTGACATTTGTTATGACATCTGTTTCAAACATTACAATGCTTATGATAACTTTCATTAACTCTACAGTATGTAAATACACTTCACCAGCTAATTACTCTTTGACAGCGCTGTAATAGAAATATAGCCTACAGAGCTACCGCAAAAACTGCATCCAACCTTCATAAAAGATATCCACATGGCTCCAGGGGGTTAATAAAGGCCTTCTGAAGCAAAGTGTTTGTGTAAGAAAAATATCCATATTTAAAACATTATAAGCTAGAATATCTAGCTTCGGCATATCGCTTCACTTCAGAAGACCTTTATTACACCCCTGACTTTATTAGTCAACTCAAACTCGTTGTTGTGCTCCTTAAACCATTTCTGAACCATTTTTGCTTTATGGCAGGGCGCATTATCTGCTGAAAGACCCACAGCCACTAGGGGATACTGTTTCCATGAAAGGCTGTACATGATCTGCAGCAAGGCTTAGGTAGGTGGTAAGTGTCAAAGTAACATACACATGGATGGCAGGACCCAAGGTTTCCCAGCAGAACATTGCCCAAAGCAACAAACTGCCTCTGCCGGCTTGCCTTCTTCCCATAGTGCATCCTGGTGCCATGTGTTCCCCAGCTATGTGATGTAAAAGAAATCGTGATTCATCAGACCAGGCCACCTTCATCCATTGCTCTGTGGTCCAGTTCCAATGCTCACTGTTGGTGCTTTCGGCGGCGGACAGGGGTGAGCATGGGCACTCTGACTGGTCTGCGGCTATTTTTTTTTAATTAAAATAAAAATAAATTGAAAAACTGAAATTACAGACTGCCCTTAAGTATCTACACAGGAGAAAATAGGATACAAAGAAAATGGCACACAATTCCCTAGTATTCCAACTGCAGAAACACCAACAGAATTCACACTAAATGAGTACCAACAGTACTTGCAACAGCATCACCTAGGTCGTCAAGTCAAAATTATTTGTATAGTGCTTTCCACAATACACATTGTTTCAAAGCTTTACAGAACTTCATACTGTTCAAAGTCTATAATGCCGTAAGGCTGCCATTTTCAGGCGATAATTTCACCAGGAAACAATTTTGCACAACAGATTGATAACATAACACCATTAGTCACTGCATATCTGACATGCAAGTGATGTGGCCTGTTCAATAACTGGAAGGGTTAGGGGTCTGGTGATTATTTTGTTTTAGGTTAACATACATTCTGTCCAGGGACTACAAATGAAAAATAGCCTTCAGCTAATTCTGGTGCATTTACAGGAATGTTTATTAAGCCCTGTTTCCACCGAAATTACCCGATACAATTTGTACCAGGAACTTTTTTTACAGGACCTGCTACTGTCTGCTTTTCCACTGCAGTATAAAGTACCGTGAAGATTAGGCAAATTAGTCCGATGATGTAGGACTGCGCTCGACTGCTCCTCCCAGTCACCGACGGACAGTAATCATTTTTGTCTGCAACAATAACAATAGTAATGCAACAATAGTATGGAGGAGATGCAAGCAGCGCTGCTTTTGCTCGTTATGTATTGGTTTACTAAACAGGTAATTAACAAAACGGCGGAAAAGAGATGAGCACTGATACTAAAGCGTATTCGTAAAGCTCGTAAAGCTAGATTGAAAATAAGACAACGTATGTTATTATCAGCTATTACATTGACTGTGTGATTGCTGAGACAATGCGCGCCATCGGACATAAAGAGCAAGACGAACCTCGCAAAAGACTGCTAAAATGCTGATTGAAATAAAATGCTGCGTGAGCTCAACCAATCAGCATGTTCAGCGCCCAAGTCCCACCCCCGAAAGTTCCTGAACTTTGAAAAAGTACCACCTCGCGAGCAGGGCTGTTTGGAGGGGGAAATATTTACCCGGAACTTCATTTAGACCCTGGATCCTGCGGTCGAAACACACCGAGTACCACCCCAAAGTTCCTGGGGAAAGTTAATGCGGTGGAAACGCGGCTTTAATGTGCAATGTCCCTGTAAAAGCAATTAAAATAAAAGAATAAGAGTCAAGTTTTAAAGCAGGTATTGCAAATGGTCAATTTCATTAAAACATGGTCATTGAATGCAATCCTGTTTTGTCAGGAAATAGGAGCCAAACATGCGGAGCTTCTATTTTATACTGAGGTGCACTGGCTCTTCAAAAGTCGGGTTTTAATTTGCCACTACGAGTTGTTTTCAAACGTGAAGACGTTACTATTTGATGCAAAGTCTAACCTTGTGCATAGAGCGGTGCAGGTATGGCGTCACTTTGTAGGCCAACTGGTAGTTAACATCACACTGGTTCCCTCGATAAAAGGGTTTTCCCATAGGCTTTTGGATTATCACAAAAACAATCTCTGTGATCAACAAAAGTTTATGATACTTATACGTTTTGTCCAGGTAGGCTATAAACAGGCTACATTACAGTCGCTCATCTTAAATTTCACCATCGCTAAGCTTCCGACAACTCTTTCAGTTATTATCTCAAAACATTTTCCCAGAATGTTTGAGTTAGACTAGTTTATAAAAGCCCAATTATGAGCATAAGTAAGGGATAATTCACGCTAGCCATGCATTAAAGGATTTTATTGCACAACGTAGAGGCGTAGAACCACCCAACGCGAAGCGGAGGTATTTTATTGTTTTACTCATCGTTACACTAATTAATGTTAAATTTATATTTATGCATTTGGCAGACGCTTTTATGCAAAGCGACTTACAGTGCCCTTATTACAGGGACAATCCCCCTGGAGCAACATGGAGTAAAGTGCCTTGCTCAAGGACACACTGGTGGTGACCGCTGGGATCGAACCAGCAACCTTCTGCGTATCAGGTCCATGGTTTAACCCACTGGACCACCATCCCACCATCTGTTAAACTCAACATTTCCATTTATCATGAAATTAGACATGGAAAAGGGTAGGGTTATTTCAGGTTTAGGCTTGGAGGTGAAATTATGTTTCGAAATTAAGTATCATGCCCAGGGCAAATGCTAGGGGCGCCACTCATCCATAGGGGCACCAAAATGTATTACTGATACTATTTTATTCATATTCATTTGAAATATTACCAAATAAAGCGCAAAAAAACGTAACTAAGACCAACGCATCTTCCCGGTCCGCCTCATCAATCTCCCCCGCCGAGCTTGAAGTGCATCCGAAATATAACGCGTGATCAGTTTAACGTTGGGAATTTGTTGTGTCGCGTCGCCTCTCGCCGCATCTAATATAGACAGGATAGCTTTCATTTTTTAGGGAGCTTGGCCGCTCGCTCCAGGTGTAGACACGGTGAAAGTTGCCTGATCATTTATGACGGATGGCCGAATTGTAGTGTCATAAAAAACAGAAGCCCTCTGATGCAGGCAAGATAAGGGAAACACTTTAAAAATGCTCTTCTTATTTAGTATTTTTGTCTTGTTTCTAGTCTAAATATCTAAAAATTCTTAAACCAAGATGCATTTACAAGATAAGTAAAATTATATTTTTTCTTAAGTGAGTTTATGCTTAAAACAAGCTAAATGATCTGCCAATGGGGTGAGAAAAATAATATTTTTTTGATTGAAATCTTGTTTCTGTCCCAAACAGAAATAAGATAATTTTTCTCACCCCATTTGGCAGATACTTGTGCTAGTTTTAAGCTAAAACTCACTTCATTTTGATTTTTTCCCCCCAGAAAACAAGGAAAAAATTATCTAATGTCATTTTACTAGTAAATCTAAATACATCTTGATTTAAGAATTTTTTAATGTTTGGACTGGACACAAGAAAAGATTACTTAATAAGAAGAGCATTTTTTGCAGTGTAAAGACAGAGGTAAAGTGGTGTAATGAATGAACAGTTGATTTATTTGCATAGTAGTAAAATACTAATGTACGCTAATTAATTCCAGTTTTACTTTAAACTATATGCAAGCAGCTGTTCTGGGTTCTCCAGTGGCCACAGACAGTGGATTTTGTCAAAAAGAATCATATCTGTTTTTTTAAACGCATTTAATATCACTTTTTTAATAGCCTAATGTGTTTACTCTACAGTTGTGCAGTTTTAAGGGGACATATGGACATTTTAAAATGTATTTGCCGAAATTAGTAATGATATTTATATACAGGTTTATTTAAAATAGCAACATTATGTAAATTTCACATTAAATATCTAAATTTCTCAGTTTAATTCATGGTGAAAACATGAATGTGCATATTAGTGGAAGTTTGCTGCCATCTACTGGAAAACAAACACTTTTGCTAGTTCTCAATAGTTTGTGCATGAATGCAAGATGCAATTACTTGTTATTTGTGTTTAGGCTGTAATGTGGCGTAGGTGCTATTTTTGTATAGTTTAACTATCATCAGCCTTTTAAAAAAATTAAATAATAATAATATCATGAACATAATGAGGGGGTAGAATGGACTGGACATCATATAAAACAATAAAAATTAAAAAACATCAATGTATTAAAAAAATAAAACAGTACCAGTGTTTCTGCAACTTAGACTGAAAACATGTAGTGCTAAACCTTCATACAAGGGGCACCAAGTCAAATCTTGCCTAGGGCAGCAAATTGGTCAGGGCCGACCCTGCTCATGCCCTCCTCTCTGACAAAGATGGGGCCCAATATGAGCGCAAACTCGCCTCGCATCGGTGGCCTGTCACTGACATGATCTGGCGACTTTCTAGTCCTGCATCAGAGAGTCGTCCAACAGCAGTGCTCCACAAACTATGGTTTGTGTACATTTGTGAGATACCTTCCACCTGAACAACAAGAATTTAAAGTATACAATTTAGATTTGGATAATAATATAAACAGAGTTTAAATTCATGGGCAAAATCAAAATATCTATTAACCTCTTCACAAATATTTTTTTGCATATTGCCAATGTAGTTGAGCCCCATCGGCTCCCTGGTGAACCACACATCGGTGCTCTCGAGTTTGCACAGAGGGATGCGACTCGTATGCTCTGGCATTTTCTGGACACTTTGACAGATATTTTATAAAGCTGTCCACGGGAGTGTATGCAAACATATATGCAAACATAAATCCTCGTAAATTTTCTCTATCCGATTTGTGTCTCTGGGTTATGCGCCAGTGTCAGGTACTCTTTCCCATTCTAGACTTGCCGGAGAACGAAAGACTCTTTTGCTTTTCGCTTCTCTTTTCCTTCACAGCTTTATGTCAAACCAAACTTTTCGCCTTTGACTTGACAGTTGGGGACACTAAATTTTCAACTAAATATTAGGGCTGGGTATTGCCACAAATTTCATAATACGATTCGATTTCGATTCGATTCGATTTTCGATTCAATTTAATATCGATTATTTTGGATATGTATCAGGTATAATACATGGAAAATTTTCTCAAGGAAAACTAATTTCTGAACGAATGTTGTAAACTATGGGAGTCAGTTGATACTACATTAGCCTACTAATATTGAAGGTAAAAATTAACTGATTTGTATACAAACACTTAAATGACACTAAATTATGTATTTTTTTAAATATAATAATAAAGTTATAATATTAACTTTACAATTACATAATCATAATTCTACTCCAATTATTATTATTTTTTTTTTAAATAAACATTTAAAGGGTGGCTGTCATAAAAACTTACCAGATTTATTAAATATTGAAGAACATTGACAATGAATATCCTATGTAATGTGGTGCATATAATTAGCAAAATACTCCTCCATTTTTCTAGCTGACTAACGAGTTTATAGACACTGGATATGGTTTTTCTGAGGTAACTGTGACGTTACGTGACATTGTTTACTTGTAAGCCGTTTTACTTACATCTTTCTGAAACACTGAAACACTGATTGAGCGATTCTATGTGACATGATACGGATTTCGGTAAGTTGTCCTGTATCTTTTAACACACTTTCAGAAGCTCATTCGTGTTTATTTTGCGCTGTTACTGGTATTAAGGCGGAAGAGAAGATCCGTTCATGTTTGCTCCACGCTGCTGGTTCTCGAGCGGAGCTGGGAGATAGAGCATCAGTGAGAGCAATGGCACTGCAGAACGAGTAAAGCCTACTCTATCTAGATGTTTTTAACGTTTTTAAATCTGAAAAATGCAAAAAGCAACAAAATTGTCAGACATCCATTTTCACAGAGGAAATACTGAAAAACAGTGCTGGTCCTCTCAAATACATTACCTTGTATTTTACACTATCGCCCTGTAGAAGCCGTTTTTGTAAAAATTAGTACTCTATCGCGCTGGATCGTATAGACCCGAGGAGAAGCTCGTAGGCAATCTTTTACTGTCTATGAGGCAATCGAGGGAACGTGGAGGCATAAACGCAGATAGAGATGTTGCAAATCCTGCTTCATTCATCAAAAGTTGCTCCTGCTCACGCTCTCTGTCTCTACAAGATTCAGTGATTCAGATTTTACGTTGCACAACTACTAGAAGACTTGCAACTGTCAGACAGGTTGCTCACGTCACATCTACGTCGTCAAGCTCAGTCTGAGGCTGCGCAGTGCGCTCAGCCATCAGGAAGTGAGAGCTTCTATCTGACTTCAATTTTCCCTGCTGAAGTCTATGGGGTCGCTGTGTCCATTTCTTTTACTGTCTATGGAAAAGACCCTGTTCGCGGAAATGAATCTGACTTTGCATCACTAATCCATATAACGAGTAAAGGGTCAAACTGCCAAAGGGGAAAAAAAAAAAGAGTTATCCAGAATACGGGCAGAGAATCAGAGAATCAAAAAAAACAAAACAACACAGGAACCCATGATAACGCTCAGAAATGCAAATAATGAGTGAAAACAGGGCTTAAATAAGCAGGCACTAACAAGATAATGAGACACAGCAGGTGGAAGTAATCAAACATTACCAGGCAGGCAAGTCCAGGCAATGGGTTATGGGGAACGCAGTTCATGATGGGAAAGCAAACGAGACGGGAGGAGTGCTCTCTGGTGGAGATCGTAGGCACTCCATCTGGTGGATGAGTCAAAAAAAAAAGTGGGTGGGTGTTCAGAGATATCGTGCTGAATGGTAAGCAAGTTTACTAACCGTGGGAAATAATATTTTTTTGTGTCTACATCTAGTATCGCTAGACTTCTAATTATTGAAATATAATAAGAATCTTGTTTTTCGGCTGATGATTACAAAAAGCCAGGTACTGCATCTCAAGGCCACTGCACTGCAAAAAAACAACAACACACATGTGTGTTGATGGTATTTTGAGACATGTTGTGTAGATATAACACACAAGCTGTGTTAAAATGTTACTCTGGATAGAAAAGCAGTGGGTGGAGGGCAGATTGTGTTTATGAAAAAAATTATAGATTTACAGGTGCTGGTCATATAATTAGAATATCATCAAAAAGTTTATTTATTTCACTAATTCCATTCAAAAAGTGAAACTTATATATTATATTCATTCATTACACACAGACTGATATATTTTAAATGTTTATTTCTTTTAATTTTGATGATTATAACAGACAACTAAGGAAAATCCCAAATTCAGTATCTCAGAAAATTAGAATATTCCTTAAGACCAATACAAAGAAAAGATTTTTAGAAATCTTGGCCAACTGAAAAGTGTGGTTAAGGTCAGGCGAGTTTGCTGGCCAATTAAGAACAGGGATATCATGGTCCTTAAACCAGGCTGCATCTCCATAAAGTTGGTCAGCAGCAGGAAGCATGAAGTGCTCTAAAACTTCCTGGTATTTGGCTGCGTTGACCTTGGACCTCAGAAAACACAGTGGACCAACACCAGCAGATGACATGGCACCCCTAACCATTACTGACTGTGGAAACTTTACACTGGACCTCAAGCAACGTGGATTGTGTGCCTCTCCTCTCTTCCTCCAGACTCTGGGACCCTGATTTCCAAAGGAAATGCAAAATTTGCTTTCATCAGAGAACATAACTTTGGAACACTTTTTTTCCTTTTTGTCCTTTTGTCTGACGTTTCTGGCGCTGTCTGTTATTCAAGAATGGCTTGACACAAGGAATGTGACAGCTGAAACCCATGTCTTGCATACGTCTGTGCGTAGTGGTTCTTGAAGCACTGACTCCAGCTCCAGTCCACTTTTTGTGAATCTCCCCCACATTTTTGAATGGGTTTTGTTTCACAATCCTCTCCAGGGTGCGGTTATCCCTATTGCTTGTACACTTTTTTCTACCACATCTTTTCCTTCCCTTCGCCTCTCTATTAATGTGCATGGACACAGAGCTCTGTGAACAGCCAGCCTTTTTTGCTGTCTTACCCTCCTTGTGCAAGGTGTCAATTGTCGTCTTTTGGACAACTGTCAAGTCAGCAGTCTTCCCCATGACTGTGTAGCCTACAGAACTAGACAGAGAGACCATTAAAGGCCTTTGCATGGGTTTTGAGTTAATTAGCTGATTAGAGTGTGGCCCCAGGTGTCTTCAATATTGAACCTTTTCGCAATACACATGGTGCTCTGATAATAACCTGCTCCTCAACACCACCAAAACGAAGGAGCTCATCGTGGACTTCAGGAAAGAGTCAAGAAGCACACACGACACCATCCACATCAATGGAATGGCTGTTGAGCGTGTCTCCAGTTTCAAGTTCCTGGGGATCCACATCTCGGCGGACATGTCGTGGACAACCAAGACCTCCAGCCTGGTCAAGAAGGCTCACCAGCGCCTTTTCTTTCTGAGGACACTGAGGAAGAATCAGCTCTCCTCGGCTATCCTGGTGAACTTCTATAGCTGCGCAATAGAAAGAATCCTGACCAACTGTGTCGCAGTATGGTATGGTATCTGTTGCGGAGCGCAAGGCATTGCAGCGGGTGGTGAAAACTGCCCAGCGCATCACAGGGACTCCACTAGCTGCCATCGAGCACATCCAGAGGAAACGCTGTCTGCATCGAGCTCTCAGCATCCTCAAGGACTCCTCTCACCCAGCCCACAGACTGTTTTCTCTCCTGCCCTCCAGCAGGCGTCTCAGGTGCCTCCGGACCAGGACCAGCAGACTAAAGAACAGTTTTTTCCCCAGAGCTGTCTCTTTATTGAACTCTAACCCTCGCTGATCCACTCCCCTCATAAACTGCAAACTCTCCTACCTCACATCTGCCTTCACTTGTTATTTGCACTACTGGAAAAACTGTTTACTTATGCTTCTTGCACTACCATACCTTAACTGGATTATGCTCATTTGCACTGCCGACTGTATTCACAGTACCAACTGTTTACATTTGCATTTTACACCGTACTTCTAACTGTAATATGCAATCACTTCCACTGCACTTTACACTTTTTTTCGGATAGCTTCTGTCCATACTTCATTGCACTACCTTAATCCACTGCTATATTCCTCATCTTAGCCTAACATATCATTGTATACCTCTATCTGTAAAATTCTGTTTATAGTAATAGCCATCTGTATATTATATTATACTCATAGTACATATTCATTTATCCCTTGTACATATTCACCTGTAAATTCTGTTTATAGTAATAACCATCTCTCTCTCTCTCTCTCTCTCTCTCTCTCTCTCTCTCTCTCTCTCTCTCTCTCTCTCTATATATATATATATATATATATATATATATATATATATATATATATATATAGTGAAATAAATAAACTTTTTGATGGCATTCTAATTATATGACCAGCACCTGTATGCTGCAATGCATGCTGGGTGCCACCATAGTAGAAAACTTATCTATGACTCCCAGCATGCATTGCGGTATGAAGCTTTTAATTTTCTCTTGCCATAACAAATGTATTTTATTAATTAAAAATTATTAAAACATTTAATTATTAATTTATTTATTACAGTTGCAGCAGCCAGAGAAGAATTAACAGACAAGTACAGGGTCAAGAGATCAAATAAAGGTGCCATTAATCACGATTCTGGTGACTTCAAATTACACATTCAATGGAACATCAACATCCAGGTAATAAAATGTTCAACCAAACTCTTTATTAAACATCACATTGTACAAACATTGTACTTTGTGTGCACGTGTTCTGTACTTGACTATTGATTAAATGCTTGTGGCGAGCAGCGAGGCAGAGGTACCGTGAGAGCGGGACGAGGCGGCGCTCATCAGAGAGCGATCTCGGCCCTCGCGGAGGAGTGAGGGAGTATAAAGGAGGAGCGACGACAGTGAGGGACGAGAGAGGACCAGGCCTGAATTTTATGTTGTGTTTTATTTACGTTATGTTATGTGTCCGCTGCAGTCGTCCGTGAGGGGCTGCAGCTTTTTATTTTCATTTTGTGTTTGTTTGTGTGTAATAAAATGTGCCATTTTATTTTGCGTTTCTTTTTGATTAAATATGTTGAACGTTCTCCGGTTCCCGCCTCCTTCTTCCCGTACAAACAAACTTTACTACAGTGGTGCCAAAACCCGGGAGGAAGGAGGGACGCGCTGTCGAAGAGCCCTCAGCTGAGGGGGATCGCGGTGCCACGGAGTTTGGGCAGCGCGGAGCAGAGAAGTCCGCGAGCGGCTGCCCGAAGCGGTGGTGCTGGAACGGATGAAGGTCGGTGGGACGGAGAGCTCGCTGCCATGCCTCTGGGTCGAGGTGGGATGGCTGCCATCCGCGAGGGGGCGAAGGAGTCCCCAGCGCTTGCCCGGAGCCGAAGCCTGCTGCCGTCTGCCATCTTGGGGAGGAGCCGAAGTCTGCTGCCGTCCGCCAGGTTGGGGAGGAGCAGGGAGCGCGGGACGGGGACTCGCTTCCGGCCGCCCTCAGAAGGAGGAGCCACCGCTGGCCGCCAGGGGGCGGAGGAGTCTCGAGCCGTCCACCGAGCGTCCAGTACCACCGCATGGCACCGCGAAGAAGAGCCTCTCGGCTGGCTGAGGACCGAGCGGCAGTGTGTCTGGGAACCGGACCAGAATTTTTTTTTCTTTTCTCCTCTCTCCACTCTCTCGTCTCTGTCGCTCCTCATGCTCCCCGCTCCGTTCTCTCACCTCGCTGTTCTTACCCCCAGGTCCCGCGGCCACCATGATCGGCCCCCCCGGAGAGGGGGGAAGGGGGGAGGGGGGGGGAGTAGAGCGCAATCTCGGGAGTGCCCCCCGGCCTGCGAAGGGCGTTGGGGGTATGTGGCGAGCAGCGAGGCCGAGGGACCGTGAGGGCGGGACGAGGCGGCGCTCATCAGCGATCTCAGCCCTCGCGGAGGAGTGAGGGAGTATAAAGGAGGAGCGACGCCAGTGAGGGACGAGAGAGGACCAGGCCTGGATTTTATGTTGTGTTTTTTTTACGTTATGTTATGTGTCCGCTGCAGTCGTCCGTGAGGGGCTGCAGCTTTTTATTTTCATTTTGTGTTTGTTTGTGTGTAGGCGCAGGTCGACCACGAGGGGCTGTCGCCGCCATTTTATTTTGTGTTTCTTTTTGATTAAATATGTTGAACGTTCTCCGGTTCCCGCCTCCTTCTTCCTGTACAAACAAACTTTACTACAATGCTTAATAACTTAGTTTCACTTTATTTTTAAATTTAAAAATGACTTACACATTTATTGTGTTAAATTTGACACAACATGTGTTGTCCCTGAGCACACACACTACATGTGTTAAAACTGACACGTGTCATTTAACTGGTGTTATAAATAGAGAGGACTGCAGAAAAGTCTGAGTATGTGAAAAGACAAGATACATTAATGGAGTCAGAGAAACAGAGGATCAACAGCTCTGACGCAGCGGAAAGTAATAGCAGACTTGAGAACAGATTCAGGAAAAGGAAAGTTAAAGCTAAATATGATGAGTCAGAAACTGCCTACCAGTCTGTGAATCAGAAACAGATACATTGTTAATACCAGAAGCGTAAACAAGATCAAGCGTGTGACCATGGTAATGAGAAGGAAAGTTTGCATGCAAGACTGAAATTACTGAACAATATAGCAACTCTGATTCACACAGTCTTCTCTGAATGTTTGCTTATCTATGAGTATATCAACTCCTGCAGCAATTTATGAGAC
Source organism: Romanogobio albipinnatus (assembly GCA_023566225.1). Lineage (NCBI taxonomy): Eukaryota > Metazoa > Chordata > Actinopteri > Cypriniformes > Gobionidae > Romanogobio > Romanogobio albipinnatus. Next base: position 52,067,524 of record CM042247.1, read on the forward strand.
CTTTATGGGTTTGTAACATGAAAGACATCTCAGGATGCATAGACCTGTGGCTCTCTCACAGACTGATTCATAATGGCTGACTCTTAAAAGTGTCTTTTTTCTGATTCTGTCTATTTGTGACACAGACAACGCATCATTCCTGGACTTGAATAATATCATGATTCAGTGTTAAATGTCTTGGTCAGTTATGTGTGAAACATATCTTTGAGATGGCCATTCGTGCAGACATAGGAAGTTGATTACGAGAATGTTTTCCCAATCCATCTGGTCGTCTGACTCACAAAGGACACCCCACCGTGAAGAAACAGGCACCAGGATGATTCAGCAGCCCTGTGAAACTGCTCCAGGAAGAGTGAAGGTACAAGTGCTTGTGAACTTTCACTCCCCATGTTTAGGAAATGAATCCGTGTGACATTCTCAAATCTCAACTTTCACTCTGTGTGGAGAGGATTCATTCATGTTATGCAGAACCTTTTGACCACTGTAACTTCTTTTTTTAAAGTTTGTGTTGTAATTTAAGGCAATATATCTAGAAAAAAAGTATTTACTTTAGAAATATGCCACATTCCACATTCAGGCACTTTTCAATTTTAACTTTTTTTTCTTTGCTGGAATAAGGATGGATAAAAAGTTAAATGTTGCTCAGTGAAGGGCAGACATTTAGCTTACACAAGGCTACCAACTAGAAGAAAATGTTGCTATTATCATACTGATTTCTGTCAGGAAACTGAAGACCTTAAGAGGGACTGGAACAGAGAGAATATAGAATGCTTTTTAAAGGGGTGGTAAAACACATTCTTTCGAAGGCTTGATTGTGTTTGTGGGGTGCACTGTAACATGTGTCCATGCTTCGTTTTTAAAAAAATGTCATTATTTTTCATTTATTTGACCTTTATTCTACACTGCTCTGTCCCTCCTTGTAAAAACGGTCTGATGGTTTCCGGATTGTATGAAGCCGGTCCCTCAAAAATACGCAAAGGGCTCAGATTGGTTAGCTGGCCCAGTGTGTTGTGATTCGCTAACCGCCTAGTGCACGTTTGTCTGAAAAGTCACGCCCCTTACCTTTACCGGTAGCCTGTGCTTTGGGTAGTACAATGGCGTCAATAAAACCATACCAATTTGAGCCCGAATCAGACCCAGACATTTTTAGTGAAGATGATCGAGCAGAACCTGTTCAGTCCTCAAGAGTAAAGACTGTGGATCTATAGTGATCGCTACTGAATGGCACCGTTACTTTGCTTTCTTGTCTGATTTCCTCAGTGAAATGTGCTATGGGAGCCGCGTGCGCCCGTCTCATGCGGCGTTCACACCGGACGCGAATAAATCGCGCTATTCGCGCGAAGGTGGGCGCTTGAACATTTTGAGTTTACTCGCTTCGTTCGCGCGTGACATTCACTTCACAACAGACGCGAATTCTCGTCATAGGAGGGGCTTCTGCCAGCGGCTCGTCTCGGTGAGAAATGGCTGACATGGGCTGTGTTTACACGTCTTTTTTGTTAAAATCTACCGTTAATGTGTGACAAAACGTAGTTTTAAGACTTTTTCAGTCGATAATGTAGTTGTTTAAAGCTCAAATCTGTGGTTTATTTATATAAAGAGTGCCTATTTGTACATTTTATCTGTCATTTTCGTTAGTTGTGAGCAGATCAGCGGCGCTTACACTGGCAGTGTTGGTCTCGTGCAGCTGAACCGCGGCTCCTGTATTGCAAATACAGACGAATATAGCCTACCACAACAACTATTCCCCGCGGCGATACAAAATGGCCTCGCCTCGGAGGAGGGGTTTATGTAAATATTGGGGGCTGGTGATGTCAGAGACCCTGGAGGAATGTGTAGTAGTCCCTACCGGCCGTTTGCTGTAGTCCTTAGAAACTGATTTCTTTAAAAGCAAATATCTCCATTTGCTTTAAACTTTGAACGTTGTAACTTTGCAGATGTTGTTTATGCTCAAACAGCAACATTACACACTAACTAAAGTTATGAAAGTGAAATCATGCTTTACCACCCCTTTGAACATCACCACCATGCTGATATTCAGAAGAATAGAACTGATAGAAGTGGATAGAAGTGATAAAGACTTTTTACCCCTACTGAGGTAAAAACAAATAGTGGGAGAAAATGAGTGGGTGGACAGACAGGGGAATTAAAATGCTGTGGGATGGACAGTGAAGCAACCTCATGGGTGGACTGATGACTGGTATGGTGATTTTAAAGTCCTGAGAAAGTTTAAACAAACTCATGTAGGGAATTGTAAATCTATGACTACTGAGAGAGAGAGAGAGAGAGAGAGAGAGAGAGAGAGAGAGAGAGAGAGAGAGAGAGAGAGAGAGAGAGAGAGAGAGAGAGAGAGAGAGAGAGAGAGAGAGAGAGAGAGAGAGAGAGAGAGAGAGAGAGAGAGAGAGAGAGAGAGAGAGAGAGAGAGAGAGAGAGAGAGAGAGAGAGAGAGAGAGAGAGAGAGAGAGAGAGAGAGATGGAAAAACGAATGCCAGACATTCTGGAACATAAACAACAGCAGTGGGGTGACGTTAGAAAGCACACACCACAATTAATGTAATGTTGCTTAAAAGAATAGTTCGCCAACAAAAATAAATACATTTGGCCATAATTTGTGTCACCATTTCAAACTGTCATGTAAATGACTTTCTTCTGTGGAACACAAAAATGTTTAGCAGAATGTTCACATTTATTTTTCAAATTGCTTTAGATATGGCCAGGGGATGTAAAAAAACACACGATAAAAGAAGTTAATATGCCTATAATTGCAGTTATACACAGATAAAAAGATTATATACAGTACTTCACTATATGCTTTTATTGTGTGCAAATGCAGCATCAACATTTTTTAAATGTCCTCTTTTGTCTTCCTTGGAGGAAAAAAATGTCTTAAAAGAAATTAAGGTAATTAAATGATAACTGCGTACATTATTGTTTAACTCTTTGAAGGATATCTGCATTGAATAAAATTAAAGATCTAAAAATGGGAGAGAAAAAAAATGGAAAAAGGGTGCACACATATTAATACTACAGAAACCTGGGGACGGAGTTTTCACTTAACCTGTATGCAACCATAGCAATGCCCTGTTAACCTCAACACACTAAAATACACAAAATACACCTTACCAACTACATAGTGACGTCCTGGAAACTAACCACAATAGCATTTTGGTTACAGACTGATATTTGTAATAATAGTTTTAAACAGGACAGCACCATACATATTCTTAAAACAAAAAAAACAAACTAGTATTTCTATACTTGTGCACCTCAAGAATCAATAAATCTCTTTCAATAAATTCCTTTCTTTTTCTATCACTATTCCTCCGTCTGGAATTAATTAGGGGCTGAGGGAGTTTTATCTGCAGGAGGTCTGTCAGGGGCATTTATTACAACCACATGTTTTTGGAGGGAGTGGATGGAGTTTTAGCACACTTAAAACAGAAACAAAAGATAAGCCAAAGTTTAAGTAAAGTACACATCATATATAACAGATTTTATGTTTCAGTAATTAGCTTGTTTCACAGGTATTTCTTCCCACTCCCGCTCATCAGTTTGTATGAATAGGTTGAAAGAGAGCCCTAACATGCATCATCGTGGTTTAAAACGACAACAAAAGAGGATACTGCAAGAATCTTCATCTTCTGAAGATCTGTCTATGTATATGTTTTCAATACAGCATAGTTGATGTGGGGTCACTTTAAGTATTTTTATTTGAAGAGAAAGAAAACTGCACAATAAAAAGATGCAAACATTCCCTTTCCTTTTCATATTCTTTTAAACAGTCAGACCCCTGCGGAGCCCCTAAAGGGACTGGTGATGGAAAAATTAAACAAGGCTAAAAAAGATTTGAGGGGAAACGTTTTTGAGACTTTAGGGGCTCTGAAGCTCCTCATCTGACCCACAACAAATAGAAACAAACCAATATATGCAATATGGAATGCAATATTTGGACCCACTTTATATTAGGTGGCCTTAACTACTATGTACTAACATTTTAATTAATCATTTGATACAATGCACTTATTGTGTACATACATGTTTTTACATTGTACTTACATTTAAAAAAATACCTGCATGTAATTACATCTGTAATTGATTTCTGTAGTTACATTTGTAATTACACAGTAACACTTAACCCTACCCTTAAACTAATCCATAACACCACCTCAATATCAGCAAAAGCGTTTTGCAATACAATATGAACACAGTAAGTACATTGTACTTATTTTTGGATGTAAGTACATAGTAGTTAAGGCCACCTAATATAAAGTGGGGCCCTAAAAACTGTTAAAGTTAAAACATATATATTTTTGTTTGATATTGGCAGCTGTTAAGGGGATTATTTTATGGCTACAAAATCTTTTTTTTTTTTTGTACTTCACTGAAAGACGTAATAATTAGCCTAATGGGGTAATTTACCTTATATACTTTATCACTGTAACGGTTAAACAAAAATTAAGTTCAAAATATAACCCTTGGCTTTGCACCCCTGTACCTACTACTTCAGACTTATGTGGCCTCCAGAAGCTTACATTTTGCAAGTGAACATTGCGGCCATGAGGGGTTCGCCCTCCCCAAGTATGCCTGTAGAAAACTCGCTCCCTGCCGTTCATTCGTTGCAGGGCACCTAACCCTGCATATAGTACAAAACGGTACAGAATTCAGTTCAGGTCTCCTCCACCGAAATTCAACGGGGTGCAGTAGTAGGCCCCAAGCAGGCTCGGGTGCTGGAACAGGAAGTTCCTTCTCCGGAGAGAAATGCTAGATTTTACAGTCTGTACTTCCTAATTCCAAAAAAAGAATGAGGGGGTTGCATCCTCCTATCATAGATCTCCAGTTCAGGTTCAAGATGCTGACGACTGTTTATCCGAGGCCTGGTTTGTCACGATCGATCTAAAGGATGCATCTTTCTCATATTTCTCCTTCTGCAACACAGAAGTTCCTGAGGTTCACATAGCGCTCCAATATTGTGTTATTCCATTTGGCCTAGCATTATCCCCTCACACCTTCGCACCTCCAAGAAAAGTATGCATTCTCTAGTTCAAGGGACAAGTTTTCTGGCTGAATGACCCAAACCTTACAACAGTCGAAGCCTCCTCAGGGCCAATAGCACAGCCAACATCTCTAGGCAGTTGATGTGCCAATGCAGACGGGGTCCTGTCCAGGAGCCGAAACTACATGCCCGGGACATGGGGCACCATGCCCCAGTCTGTCTTGCATGTGTCTTTTGTAACAACAACATGCCTGAAAACTTGGCCTAGGGGAACTCCTGCCCGTAGAAACACAAGTTCCAACCAAGGGCTGAATAGGCGGCAACAGATCGATGTGATGGGCACACGATATATGCCGCAGTGCCATGCCCATCTTGTGACTCGATTCTGAAGCCAATGCTTCAGTGGAACCGTTGTTTTGTGCTTGAACTGGTTCAAGCAATGCAGCATTAACTGAGCGCAGTCTAGAGAGAGCCATGCCATCATGGTGACTGAGTCCAACTGAGTCCAAACGGTCTGTGCCAAATGTAACCCCTCCTGTTCGTCAGTCGCTAGAGCGTCTCTTGAGATCAGAGGAGTGAGGTTTACTCGCACAGCCACTACTAGCCTCCGTTACACTCACCCCCCTAAACCTCACTCCCATCCGGGTCACGGCACCAATGTAACCCCTCCTGTTCGAACCGCCCCGCTCCAAGCGGGACTCGAACCCGGGTCCGCCGGCATGAGAGTCGGACGCTCTAACAAGGAGGCTAAAGGCTGCCACCCCTAGCGTCAGTCGCTAGAGCGTCTCTTGAGATCAGAGGAGTGAGGTTTACTCGCACAGCCACTACTAGCTGGCCTCCGTTACACAAGGAAGGATCTTCTTTGGTACAATGAAGTAAGGGCTGTATAAGCCCTTCTTCATCTCAACCGGGTCCCCCTTTACAAACTCTACCACATCCTTCACTAAAAGGTTCGCAATCTCCTCCCGCAGGACAGTCTGTTTGCACCAAGGTGAAAAGAACCCTGCTGTATCTGGGCAGACACCTGGCGAATTGAATTGCATAGCCGAGCCTGACTGTCCCAAGAACAAACCCCATATGTCTGTTTTGACACACGTCAAAGTGACCGACAGAAAGGGAACTAATGTTAAAAATTCAAGGGTCAAGAGCTCAGCTAAAGCAAACATTGATGAAACATTCAACAAGACAATGAGAATTAACAGAAGTTTAGATGTTTAAGACCTTTTGTTGATGTATGACAGAAATAAAGTCAAACTGATTTATATTAAGTGAAGATGGCAAAGCTGGTTTGTAAGTTGTTTAATCAATAGTTTTGGAGTTAGGGACTTTTTGCCATTGAAAGTCAAAACGGACATTATTTTACTTTATTATCCATGTTGTCTCTTCACCATACAATACACCACTGACAATATATAAATCATACAGTAAGACATTTAAAAAATATATACTAGCATAGAATCCTGCTGCACATAAATCAAGACTGATTTGATATTATTTCAATGTTGATTAGTGATCAATTAGTGATTTAATTTAAGTTGAACAAATATTGATTGTATGTTTATCTTGATCTATTTTTCATCATTGAAATACAATTCACGAGTTCACATTTACATCAAATTAAATAGAGTAAAGATTATGCGTATTTGGCGTGCTGTCCGGGGGAGGGCTCCGGGCTCGGAATTTAGGCCCGAACCCAGAGTGATAGTGAACCCTTCGTCAGCTCTAGATAAAGGATGCGTCCGCACCCAAACTACATCCCCCTCTTGGAAATGCACTAGTTTACGATGCTGATCATAGTAGCACTTCTGCTTAGCTTGGGCTCGGTTCACATTCTCCTTCACTATAGTAAGTAGTTCTTGTTGTCTGTCAAGGATTGGATATGCAGGATCATTAGGGTGAGGTGGTTTATGTAGAGCTCTCGCCATTGGACCTTTTAATTTACATCCAAGCGCAACTTCAGCAGGTGTAAAACTTGTACTCTCGTGGCAGGCTGTGTTAATAGCAAACCTGAATTCGGCAATCCATCTGTCCCACAGCTTATGGTGGTCTCCGACGTAAGAGGCAATCATGGTCTTCAGATTTCGATTTACTCGCTCTTTCAGATTAGTTTGGGGATGATAGGCTGTGGTCAGTTTTTGAATGACTCCCCACTGCTTGCACACCAGGCTAAGAAGTTGAGAGGTGAATTGTGCACCACGATCTGAGACCAGGTAAGCTGGCGTTCCCCATCTGGTAAATATCTCCTCTACCAGAATGCGGGCTAGCTGAGGGGTTTTAGCAGACCGCAGGGGAAACATCTCCACCCACTTAGAACAATAATCCACAATACCAAGTAGGTACTCGTTTTGCTTGACACTTTTTGGAAAAGGCCCCATGAGATCAATGCCCATCATGTAGCCAGGTTCAACAATGGGAGTAGACTGTAGATGACCAGATGATTTTGACAAGGATGGTTTGTATTTTTGACAAACTTGGCATTCTTTACAATGTTTCCAAACATCAGCTCTGATAGTTGGCCAGTATACCGTTTCCAGTAGTCTGAGCAAAGTCTTGAGTTTACCCAGGTGACCACTGAGAGGATTGTCATGAGCATACTGAAGAAAAGCTTGACAATGGATGTATGGAATGACAAGTTGAAGTTTTTGACCTTTCCATCCACATGGAACACTACGGAATAGAAATCCATTTTCTGTTACATAATGAACTCGTGATGCATCTTGTGGGGTCTGGGATGGTACTTTAGAAATCAATTCCTGTATTTCTGGATCATTATTCTGAGCGATTGCTATCTGTGGAAGGTCAACAGGCATACTGACGGGTGGTGAGATGGAACTGGAGGCTTGAGCAACTGCAACGAGGTTAGGTGAAACGGTGAAGCTTGGAGCTCTGGATAATACATCAGGTATCACGTTACACTGACCTTTTCTGTATTTGACAGTAAAGTGAAATCCTTGCAGGCGTATGGTCCATCTGATGAGGCGTGATGATGGTTTGGGGTGCTGGAAAGCCCATGTCAATGCTGCATGATCAGTTAATACTTCAAATGGTCGCCCTTCAAGATATGGCCTCCATTTCTCTACCGCCCATATTACTGCTAGGCATTCTTTCTCGGATACAGAGTACGAATTCTCTGTCCCTCTCAGTAGTCTAGATGCATATTCTATAACGTGTTCTTCCCCTGCAAATTCTTGTGTAAGAACGGCTCCCAAACCAATTTCACTGGCATCAGTTTGAACTTGAAATGGTTGGGTGAAGTCCGGAGAGGTTAGAATGGGAGCTTGCGTTAAGTCCTGTTTGATAAGATCAAGTGCCTGTTGGCACTGATCTGTCCAAACCCAGGTAGAGTTTTTCAGTTTCAAAGCATGAAGTGGAGCAGCCTTCTCATAGAATTTGGGGATGAACCGATGGTACCAACCGGCCAGGCCCAAAAACCGTTGAACATCCTTGAGAGACTGTGGGATGGGAAATGAACTAACTGCTGACACCTTTGTAGGATCAGTTTTGATCCCTTCACTTGAAACGACATGGCCTAGGAATGTGAGCGATTTCTGAATAAAATTACACTTTTTGAGGTTGAGAGTGAGACCTGCTTTGTGGAAATGACTGAAAACCTGTTGGAGATGTTGGAGATGGTCTTGTTTATTTTTGGAATATACCACAACGTCATCAATGTAAACCATACAACATCTACCTTTCAACTCCCGCAGTACATGCTCCATGAGTCTCTGGAAAGATTCTGCTGCATTTTCTAATCCAAAAGGAAGACGCAGAAATTCATATAATCCTGAGGATGTGATAAAGCTGTTTTGTGAATGCTATCCGCCTCCATTTCCAGTTGCCAATAGCCACTCCTTAAGTCCAGTGTAGAGAATACAGTTGCTCCATGTAATGACTCTAAGATGTCCTGTATTTGTGGCATTGGATAGGCATCAAGATGAGTTTTGGCATTCAGTCCACGGTAGTCAACACACAGTCTAGATCCTCGATCTTTTTTCTGTACCACCACCACCACCACGGGCGATGCCCATGGAGAGCTAGATGGTCGAATGATTTTCTTATCTAGCAACTCCAGGATTTGACCTTCAACAAAACTCTGCTTTTCGACAGAAACCTTGTATGCTCTCTTTCGAACAGGAAGTTAATCTCTGGTGATGATACAATGCTTGACCAAGTTGGTATATCCAATTTCCTGGTTACAAACGGTGGGCCACCTTAACATCAGATTTTCCAGCTCTTGCTGTGTTTGCATGTCGGTGTCGGCTTTTTTTGACAGTTGATGTATAGACTGGAAGACTTCCTCACTGCAAGGCTGTAAAGGTATGGCAAGGTAAAAGTTAATGGAAGAATGAATGTCATGATGACAGAAGGGAAATGTGACTGGGGCTTCAGTACCTTCTATTTGGGGAAAACTATAGAGCATTATTCAAGTCCAAGACCATTCCTGATTTCAACAGAAAATCCATGCCCAGTATGATGGGTACTGTTAAGTCAGTGTCATTCATTATGTACAGTGCAAGCTCTACTAGATGACCCTGCACTTTACTCTTCCACACCACCTTTCCAACTGCGGTTTGTCGTTCTCCGTTGGCTAAAAGGAAAGTTTGTCCTTCACCAGGTAGGTATGCTTCTTGTCGGCTTAACTGTTTCCAACATGACTTTTGGATTAGGGATAAAGTACTGCCAGTGTCCACCATGGCTGCTACATGTGTGTCTTGCAGCGTTATGGGAATGACAAGATTTCTGATGTCATGTACAGAATTTTGGCAAGTTTGAACAACTCTGGTATTTGCTATGGCTGGTTTGCAGTGGGACTCGTGAGCTGAAGGATTTCTTGTCTTTTGGTCATCCACATTTACTTGACTCCAGTATTTATTGCACTCACCGAAGTCCCTTTTTTATCTGTGTACCTACTCTTACAAGTTTTCCTACATCTTTGATGTTTCCCCGCAACAAGCTAGCAAGCCATGAATTGCAGTTACGTAAAATAGCTTGTACCACCTCTCTGTCACTAACACATAAAGAAAACTAGGGTGAGGACTCAAATGCAGGAAGGGGATGGTTTATTTAACAAATAAACATAAACACAAAACAAAAACCCACAAGGGGGAAAACATAACATAACAACTCAAAACAACATAACAACTTAAACACAAACATACCAAATAGGGGAAGGAGCGGATCACGGAAGGGAGACATAGACAACGTACCGACAAGGACTGTGAACACAAGGGAACTATTTAAAGGGGAAGAAATCAGGAGGGAACAGGTGGGAGAAATCAAACACTAATCAGATAACAAGGGGGAGGTATCAGACAAAAACACGAGCACATAGCCCAAAACAACAACACACCACATGTGCTCCACAAGACAGGACAGGCATGTGACACTCTCTCTCTGACATGTCCTTCTTCCATCTCAAGCAAAGAGCTCGATAGTGGAAAGCAAAGTCTCTGAAACTTTCTCTTGCACCTTGTCTCCTCTCCATCAGCTTCCTCACTGTCACCTCTTCATAATTCTCACTCAAAAAAGATTGCAGAAATACCTCTTTAAATTGTTTCCAATTACAGATATTCCCTCTCTCAGCCATCCACCAATTCTTTGCAGTGCTTTTAAGTACAGCAGTTAAAGAAGCCAAAATTTCATTATCCTTCAAGGGGCGAACAGCAAAATCTGTTCTTCACAAACTCTTTTTTGAAGATCGTTTGATGAATAAGATAGGATCTTCTTCTGGGCTATTACTGAAACTGGGGAATTCAAGTTTGACTGGTGGGTTGTACTGATTTGATCTGTCATTGACTGGCAGAGTATTTGCCTGAAAACTGTATGTTTGATCTCGGAGTGATTTACAATTGGTACCCGTGGGCTGAATTGGGGTGGATATAGAAGGTTGGAGAGATTGTAATCTTTGATCCAGTTGTTGGTCTCTCCTTTTCAAACAATCTAGCACTGACTGCCCAAGATCTTGAATGCGTACTTCTAGAAGTTTTCTCACTCTGCTGCACTCACGGTCCATGCAGTATAACAATTTATCTTCCGTAGCTTTGCGTTGTGACTCAAAATCAGTAATGGAAACTAGATCACTCACCCGTTGACTAATGTCGGTAAGCCGCTCCTCAAGTTTGGTGAAACGTTCCGTGAGTTGTTCTACCATGTCTGAAATGGCAGTTGAAGGGTGGTGTGTCAGTTCCTTATAGATTTCAGGGGGTGGTGTTGGAGGTAGAACTTGGATGTCGTTTAAGCTCTTGTCCAGGATCACTTAATTTTCTTCCTCTGAATCAAGGCACAGGTCACTAAACGTGTTAATCAGCTCTCGTAGTGGTTCTCTGTGAGTGCTGAATGGTGCAGATGAGAAATCTAGATCGGGTACAGGCTCATCCTCATCCTCATCCAGAACTTCCTGACTAGCCATTTTTTCTATAGGTGTTAGGGTTTGTTTGGTGACAAACACTGGGAAATTTTCAACAACGTATTTGAAGTTTGAGGGTCCCTGTTCGGGTGCCAATTATATAACCATGGTCCACTGTGACTGCCTGTAGTTACATATATCTGAATAATATGAGGGGCCCACCAACTATTATAAATAACTAGAAAAAACTAGAAAAAATAAGAAATGTTTCTCAGTTCAGTTCAGGGTTCAAGATGAGTGATTATTTGGGTAAGTATGGAATCACTACTATGAACGCTGCAATAATTAAAAAATGTTTGTGATAATGTCCAAAACCTGTTGATGCTGGAAAAATCCCCACTATATACAAAAACAATATATATGTCTTCAAGTGTTCTTCAAATAATCCACCAAAAATAATATAGTCCAGAGTCTCTCTTAAAAAAAGAGAAAATTCTATGCTTATGCACAGACACAGACTTATGCTCTCCACTATGTGGGATTTTTTGAAGCACATTTCCAATGGAAGGATAAAATCACAAAGGATGACATTTTTGTAATAAAAGGAAAGGTAGAGAGGCTGTTAAGAAGGCGGTCATGCTTTGACTTAAGGATTCTGAATACCACAGACCAGGTCAGTGCAATTGAAAATTAGCCAGACAGATTTTTTAAACTTGAGTCTGAATATCAGTGTTTGTTTAAAGGACTGGGAAAAATCAAAGTGTACAGCCATAAAATATCTGTAAATGAAAAGGTCACACCTGTAGCTGAAGCTTTAAGCTTACCTGATGGTAGAGGCTGTGAATCAATAGCTGGAGAAAATGCTGAAAGATGGAATCAAAGAGGAAGTGCACGAAGGAGCTGAACGGGTGTCAAACATTCTTCTCATTCCAAAAAAAGACACTAAAGAAGTGAAACTTTGTGTAGACCTGAGAGAAGTGAATAAAGCGGTGGTAAGAGAAGTACACCCTGTACCAACAATAGATAGGGTCAATTCCCTGCAAGCAATACAGGGAGCAAAGGTGTTTGCAAAACTGGATGCCCGTGGCTTCCGGCAAGTTGATCTGGCACCTGAATCCAGATAAATGACCACATTCATTACACACAGGGGAGGCTACCATTTTAGGAAGGTTACATTCGGATTGTCCAGTGCTCCTGAATCATACCAGAAAGACATGGGCCGCATTTCCACCATAGGAACTTTCCCCAGGAACTAGGAACTTTGGGGTGGTACTTGGTGTGTTTCGACCACAGGATCCAGGGTCTAAATGTTCTGGGTAAATATTTCCCCCTCTGAACGGCCCTGCTCCCGAGGTAGTACTTTTTCAAAGTTCAGGAACTTTCGGGGGTGGGACTTGGGCACTGAACATGCTGATTTTATTTCAACCGGCATTTTTAAAAGTCTTTTGCAAAGTTCGTTCTGCATTCAGTAAATATCAGTCTTGCTCTTTCTGTCCGATGGCGTGCGTTCGTCTCGCCATCTCACGGTCAATGTCCGTAATAGCTGATAATAACATACGTTGTCTTATTTTAAATCTAGCTTTACGAGCTTTCAGAATACACTTTAGTATCAGTGTTCGTCTCTTTATCGCCGTTTTGTTAATTACCTATTTAGTAAACCAATACATAACGAGCAAAAGCAGTGCTGCTTGAATCTCCTCCATACTTGTTATTGTTGCAGACAGTATCGCACAAAATTGATTCCTGTCCGTCGCTGACTGGGAGGAGCCGCACACAGTCCCACGTCTCTGGACTAATTTGCCTAATCTTCACGGTACTTTAGACCGCAGTGGAAACGCAGACAGTAGCAGGTCTGGGAAAAAAAAAAGTTCCTGTAAAAAAAGTTCCTGAATGATATCGAATGTCCAATGTCAAGCCAGCTTTACTCCAGTTAATTTCACCTGTAGTAAGACAGTCTGGCCAGTAGGAATGTACAACCGTTGGATCATGAAAGCCAAATAATTTCGCCCGCTAGGCATTTACCATGGCCCTGTAAAAATTAATTTGAATGGTTTGTTGAGATTCGATTTTCACTGTGTGGTGAATTTGCAGACAGCCCCTAAAGCAGCCTAGACAGATACTTTACCTCACTGAATACTGCTCCTTTAAGGCGGAACGTATTCTCTCTCACTCACTCGCTGATGAGTGGGTAGTCCGTAGATGGAGTGCGAGCTGTGAACGTTGCATGCGTTCTAAATTTCTGTTGCTCTTTGCAGAGGCGCTGGAAGTCAGTCACAGCTGGGGGTGCTGAGAGAAAGTCAGTCTATATAGTGACGTCACACTAAAAGCTCTATTCTAAGCGATATTCATTTTTTAGAATTAATTTGAATGGCCCAGATAATTTAGATTTAAGTTATTGACAATATTTTATACTCAATTTTGAACGTTGTAAACTACAACAGGCGGCAAACTTGAATACTAACACACTTTGTGTCGAAGCAGCCACAGCAGCAAACAACACTGAACTAATGCATAAAAACGGCAAATGCATGGATGCGGGTGAGAGATGTGACTCACGTCCAGGTTATCGCCAGTCGCCAGCAGTTGAGTTGGACACGGAGTTGGTGGCAGTTGAATCATCCACGTTCGTCCTTGAAACTTTTATTTTTTTAGGGTTTTTCAAAAACTCAGAAATTCTCTTTTGCGACATGCTTAAATTCACACAGCGCTCCGTGTGTCTAACTGAAATTACGTCCCTCATTCACGTTGCACAGCAACGATAGTCTACATTTGATTGGTTAATACACATCTTGATTTTATTTGAATAAATTCAACTCAACTCAACTCAAACATATATCTGCACAGTCTCTTTTCATAGAAAAATCTCATATATTCCAGTATAAATATACAGTATATAACAATAATATATATATATTTTTTTCCAGCAGTTAAACAGTAGCCCACAAACAGGGGGTGCTGCAGCACCCTCAGCACCCCCACTTCACGCACCACTGGCTCTTTGCCGTTTATTTTTCTGTTCAGTAACGCAGTTGTCAGTGGAGTGTATGCAAACTGCCCCATGTGTGCGTGGGATCGACGCAGATAATAAACCCCATGGAATGTCAGATACCTGAGATTGCTTACACTTGGCTACGACCATTCCGGGAAGCTATCCGGCCTCTCTGTGTGAAGAGCTACACCTGTATACAACATACAATATTAAATCACAATAAAGAAAACATTGTCATTTTTCATAAATATTCGCTTGGCATAAATGTGTGGCATTCATTGATTGTGAACTGCTCTGAACTGAAGCATTGTTGTGCAAGCCTGTACAACGCTCAGAATCTGAAACGTGAGTTTCACATTTATTTAATGAAATAGCCTTTAAAGTTTGCAGTATCGTGATATGTTTTTCTATCCCCAAAATATAAGATGCCTTAAAATAATCGTTGATAGCATGGTATACAAAATAGCCTACTGTAAGGTATTGATGCTACATTTAAGGAAATGGGTGCTCCAAAATACAGTGTACAGTTCGCACATGTCTATTTTTTGTCGAAAATGTGAGTATGGTCGCTCTGTCGAGCCCTGTGTGACCGAGCTTATGTGGGTTCCAACAAGTGGCTGATCGTTTGGCGTAATATGCGTTTTTTTACTGTCATCATTTTAGTGATTTAGCTTTACCAGCAAGTATATTTATAGTTCATTACCGCGTGCGTGTCCATGATGAACGCACTTCTCGCGTGTGAAAATTATGTCTGTAGTACACAGAGGCGGCAAGATCGCAAGAAAAGCTTGATGTGTGTCTGTAACAAATTATTTAAGATCATTTTCTATTTCTGTTGTAGTTTCCCCTGTTGCAAGTCTTTGGAGTGCACTCTTTACACTGTCCGAGCACTTTCGTGGTTGACTCTGTCGTCATTTTTCTAAAACAACACGCTATTAACATGCATTTAGAACAACGATTAGAATTTAGAATTCATAATCGCAATTGTGAATTGTGGCAAACACAATTACATCCGGGAAAAGCAGAATTTATTTTACTGTGAATGCTGATGGAAGCGGCCTAAAAGGCTTAGAAATCTGTAAGGAAAAGATTTTAGCATTGTAGAATTGCTTCTAGCTGTTTGAGCTATGTAGGCTATACAGCGTGGGCGGGTGGGGCGACCTGCCGGAAAAGCAGTCCATGCTAAAATAAAAAAGGTCAACGAAAGAAGGTAAATATGCTGTATATATATACACCTCTTATCGTTGATTAAATCGATTAGCTTGATGTGCTCCACATGTGTTTAATTAGGTTTAATTATCTGAGGATGCTCCACTTGTGTTAAATTAGGTTTAAATATCTGAACGTGCTTCTCCCGAAATTTGTTAATAAAACATCACTTATTTCAGGATGCAAATCTGATGAAAATATTAATATATATAATAATAATATAATAAATATCAATATTAAGTTTCAACCTTGATTTAATGTTGGCCTGCTATCTTGGTAATAACCATGATTATTTTGCTGTTAATGTACAGGACAACCATATACATTAATAAGCCATAGTGGATGATTGTGTGTATAGTTAGTGTGGTGTAAAGTCATGTTTCTTAATGGAAAACCATACATTCCTGCTGAAAAATCCAGCATTACTAGTCACCAGCAAAAGGCATGTTTTGCATGCTGCATGGGATGAGAAAGTGTTTATATTCTCTAGAGCATCTGTTTACATTGTCTGTGGAACTGTTTAAGAAAAAGAAATGACTGTTTACCCAGAGGAGACATACTGAAATCCCCTAAAACTCTAGGCCCACATGTCCAGATAGATGTACACACGTTCTAACTTATTCTGACAGATGAGTGGTAGAGTATCCAATATGTCTGTTTAAAAAGTTTTGATATGCAAGTTAACCAAAAAACACATAATAATGGTATTTTTTTATTGCATACACTATGGTAATACTATGAATTCTATGAAATTTCTTGGAATATACTAATGTATACGAATATGGTAATCATTCGCTACCATTATATTATATTCCAAAAATCAAGATTTAACTTACCGTAACATATACCCTTAACTCTTGGTTGATTGACCCAAACCTTGCTTTCTCAGTGTATGTCACTTCCACAACACATGTGAAGAGATTCAGGGTGCAAACAACACTGCATACTTCCCTACTATTTAGTAGGTGAAAAACAAAAGAAGTATGTCCGAAATTCACAGTACTCAAAAAAGAGTAGGCAAAAAGTACCCAAATGAATATTTCTGGCAAGATTATGAAATGTGCATACAATCAACACTTTACTATTCCATGAGGCCATGGGAGAGGATTTGTGAATACTCACAGTAAAGTTCTTTTTCATTCTTCGTTTAGGGGTAATATGAAGTTCAAAAATATGTGAGCAGCGATATACTGTTATCTGCTGAGAGAGGCGTTTAGATGTAAATATGTGCTGCGCTCTTTCCTTGTAATGTTCCTTGTAAAGTTGTAATGTAGTGATATCACGAGTGATCTGTTTGCATAAACAAAAACAACTCACAGGAGCATAAAAAATGACAGATACAAGGGCCAAAGACAAGTCAGACTGCAACGACAAACCAGTGAGAGCAATGATAATTCTGATTCTGATGAATTTGTGTATTCAATTGATCCAGAAGGAAAAGAGACCATAAGAGTTAATGGACAGGCTGAAGATGGGCATAGATACAGGAAGTGGAAGAAATTTAATTGGAGAAGAACTGTATCACAGATTGTTTGAACAAAAGGTTGAACTAAAACAAAACAAAAAGAGAAAATTCAACGCTTATGCTCAGACACAGACTTATGCTCTCCACTATGTGGGATTTTTTGAAGCACATTTCCAATGGAAAGATAATGTCACAAAGGATGACATTTTTGTAATAAAAGGAAAGGTAGAGAGGCTGTTAAGAAGGCGGTCATGCTTTGACATGCTTTGAGGATTCTGAATACCACAGACCAGGTCATTGCAATTGAAAATTCGCCAGACAGATTTTTTAAACTTGAGTCTGAATATCAGTGTTTGTTTAAAGGACTGGGACAAATCAAAGTGTACAGCCATAAAATATCTGTGAATGAAAAGGTCACACCTGTAGCTGAAGCTTTAAGCTTACCTGATGGTAGAGGCTGTGAATCAATAGCTGGAGAAAATGCTGAAAGATGGAATCAAAGAGGAAGTGCACAAAGGATCTGAACGGGTGTCAAACATTCTTCTCATTCCAAAAAAAGACACTAAAGAAGTGAGACTTTGTGTAGACCTGAGAGAAGTGACTAAATGGCGATTGAAGCAGTTCGGACGAGCGCGCATGTAAGTGTTTTGAACTTATTCTGCAGTTGTGTTACACGGCTTAAAGTGGTACTTGCTAGAACAGTGTTGTTTCTCCTACTGGTATTGCATTTTATTCTGTCTGTCTGTAATTTATCCTCCATCCATCCATCCATCTTCTTCTGCTTTATCCGGGGCCGGGTCGCGGGGGCAGCAGTCTAAGCAGAGATGCCCAGTCTTCCCTCTCCCTAGACACTTCCTCTAGCTCTTCCGGGGGGACACCGAGGCATTCCCAGGCCAGCCGGGAGACATAGTCCCTCCAGCGTGTCCTTTGTCTTTCCCGGGGCCTCCTCCCGGTTGGACATGCCCGAAACACCTTCCCGGGAAGGCGTTCAGGAGGCATCCGGAACAGATGCCCGAGCCACCTCAGCTGTCCCCTCTCGATGTGGAGGAGCAGCGGCTCTACTCTGAGTTCCTCCCGAGTGACTGAGCTTCTCACCCTATCTCTAAGGGAGCGCCCAGCCACCCTGCGAAAGCTCATTTCGGCCGCCTGTATCCGGGATCTTGTCCTTTCGGTCATGACCCAAAGCTCATGACCATAGGTGAGAGTAGGAACGTAGACTGGCCGGTAAATCGAGAGCTTCGCCTTACAGCTTAGCTCTTTCTTCACCACGACAGACCGGTACAATGACCGCATTACTGCAGAAGCTGCACCGATCCGTCTGTCAATCGCCCGTTCCATCCTCCCCTCACTCGTGAACAAGACCCCTAGATACTTGAACTCCTCCACTTGAGGCAGGAACTCTCCACCAACCTGAAGTGGGCAAGCCACCCTTTTCCGACTGAGGACCATGGCCTCGGATTTGGAGGTGCTGATCCACATTGAATCCCCAGTGCATGCTGAAGGTCCTGGTTAGAAGGGGCCAACACGACAACGTCATCCTCAAAGAGAAGAGACGAAACCGTGTGGTCCCCAAACCTGACACCCTCCGGCCCTTGGCTGCGCCTAGAAATTCTGTCCATAAAAATTATGAACAGAACCGGCGACAAAGGGCAGCCCTGCCGGAGTCCAACATGCACCGGGAACAAGTCTGACTTACTGCCGGCAATGCAGACCAAACTCCTGCTTCGGTCATACAGGGACCGGACAGCCCTCAGCAAAGGACCCCGGACCCCATATTCCCCGGGGTTGCACCCTCCACAGGACGCCGCAAGGGACACAGTCGAATGCCTTCTCCAAATCCACAAAACAAATGTGGACTGGTTGGGCAAACTCCCATGAACCCTCCAGCACCCTGTAGAGGGTATAGAGCTGGTCCAGTGTTCCACGACCAGGACAAAAACCACACTGTTCCTCCTGAATCCGAGATTCCACTATCGGCCGAATTCTCCTCTCCAGTACCCTGGCATAGACTTTCCCGGGGAGGCTGAGAAGTGTGATCCCCCTATAGTTGGAACACACCCTCCGGTCCCCCTTCTTAAAAAGAGGGACCACCACCCCGGTCTGCCATCCCAGAGGCACTGTCCCCGACCGCCACGTGATGCTGCAGAGGCGTGTCAGCCAAGACAGCCCCACAACATCCAGAGACTTGAGGTACTCAGGGCGGATCTCATCCACCCCCGGTGCCTTGCCACCGAGGAGTTTTTTGACCACCTCGGTGACTTCAGCTTGGGTGATGGACGAGTCCTCCTCTGAACCCCCAGCCTCTGCTTCCTCAATGGAAGACGTGACGGCGGGATTGAGAAGATCCTCGAAGTATTCCTTCCACCGTCTGACAACATCCCCAGTTGAGGTCAACAGCCGCCAATCGCCACTGTAAACAGCGTTGGTAGGGCACTGCTCCTCCTAAGGCGCCGGACGGTTTGCCAGAATCTCTTCGAGGCCAGCCGATAGTCCTTTTCCATGGCCTCACCAAACTCCTCCCAGGCCCGAGTTTTTGCCTTCCCAACCACCCGGGCTGCAGTCCGTTTAGCCTGCCGGTACCTGTCAGCTGCCTCAGGAGTCCCACAAGCCAGCCAAAAGTTGATTTATTTCACTAATTCCAGAATTGAAAAAGTGAAACTTGTATATTATATTCATTCATTACACACAGACGGATATATTTTAAATGTTTATTTATTTTAATTTTGATGATTATTACAGACAACTAAGGAAAATCCCAAATTCAGTATCTCATAAAATTTTTATATTACTTAAGACCGATACAAAGAAAGGATTTTTAGAAATCTTGGCCAACTGAAAAGTATGAACATGAAAAGTATGAGCATGTACAGCACTCAATACTTAATTGTGGCTCCTTTTGCCTGAATTACTGCAGCAATGCGGCGTGGCATGGAGTCGATCAGTCTGTGGCACTGCTCAGGTGTTATGAGAGCCCAGGTTACTCTGATAGTGGCCTTCAGCTCTTCTGCATTGTTGGGTCTGGCATATCGCATCTGAATTGTGCCCCCTTTGTTTCAATTTGTCACCCCTCCACCCATGAAACGTGATTTATTTTGACACGTACGATCACAATGGTGCGATTAGAAGGTTATAAATTCAAACATGCTTTCGCAGTGCT
Organism: Romanogobio albipinnatus; assembly: GCA_023566225.1. Lineage (NCBI taxonomy): Eukaryota > Metazoa > Chordata > Actinopteri > Cypriniformes > Gobionidae > Romanogobio > Romanogobio albipinnatus. Next base: position 52,087,680 of record CM042247.1, read on the forward strand.
TTTCATATATCACAACTATTCATTATTTTTAACCAGATAATGTTTATTTTAGGTTTCATACATTTAAATAGACATTTAAAGCAAAAAGAAATGTATACTATGCTAGATAGAAATTCCATTCACTGAGCTGCAATAATAATCCTTTCAATTATAATTTGACAAAGTATTTTATCAGATTCACATTGGGTAGAAAACTATAATGTTTAATCTATTCTGCTCCCTTCTACTTTTATGTATTTTGGGAGAAACGGATGAATTTATTGAAGTTCCAAACGTAATTTAGGGAGCAGCGAGCCCATCTAATATTTCAATCAACAGCCAACAGCCAGAGTATATAAACAGCTGATTACCTCTCCTCAGTCTCAGATGTTCCAGCATCCCACCACCTCCCCAAACTCCACTTTTATCTTAGGTACCTTGCCCTACATAATCATTTAGTCACTATGGGGGTATATCAGAGCTCGAGTTGAAGCCGCTTCATCGAGCCCCTCATCAGTAGACAGAAAGCCAAATAAGCTTAAACTAAATATTTTAAGATTATATGGGCAATCAAATTCGTTAATGTGATGTAAATCTGATCCGATTCTTTGAATTTCCCATCAAGCATTATAGATCAACTAACATGATCATTATAAAGGTGTTTAATACAAAACAAAACACAACAAAACACATTCACTTACACATATTTGACAATCGGAATATTTCATATAGTTAATGATCTAATTAACAAATTTATGAATATTTAAAAGAAAAGAAAAAGGAAATAAAAATAAAAACAATACACCTGTCATGTCAGCATGAAATTTAAACGTTCTTAAATGACGTTCTAAACTTATAAAAAAAACTCATGCTGGGTTTTTGCTCATGCTGCTCCCTAAATATCTAGAAAATAGAGCCCCTAAAATATATAATATACCAAGTTACAACATGGATTGTTGTTATGTTAGGGTTAACCCATTTATGGAGGTTTTCCTGGGGTGTTAAGAATCATTCCAGAGTAGTTTGCTGGCCCAGCGGAGCGTAGTGGACCGCAGTTTCAGGACAGCTGCAGTCTACAGTGCTTAGGAAATGACTAACTGTCTTAAATTAGAGCTGTGCTTTCATGTCTGGCTCCACTTAGCTACTCCACTCAGTCTCATTATCTGTCCTTGAGTCAGTGTGTGTGTGTATGAGTGTATCATTTGTACTATGTATGTTTAGCACTGGAATACTATGTGTCTATGTGTCTAATTGGTATCTAGTAGTATATAAGAAAGTATTGTAATTTTTTTGAACAACAATAAAACATTTCTCAACATGTGTCCACAAGTGAAATAATTTTGCTCTTTTTGTTAGTCTGACCCTGTGCATGCTCATTCATTTTCATATAACTATGTGTTTCTATACCATTGTTGAAGGAAGAGGGCACCCGGAGTGTCTCAGCTTTTCTCTTGCCATAATACAGCCTTTAGACTGCTTCATCTGTGAACCCTGCACATCACTATTTAGACCCCAAAAGTGGCCTTCACTGCTGTTTAGTAACATGGCTGGCCTGAGTCTCATAAGGGATGCGTCTGTTATTGTAATGGAAAATTATAATGCAATAAATTAATGTAACATTAAATGAATGAATCCACAAATAGATCATTCCAGAACACATTCCAAGACACCCACTCATAAGTGCTCATCAACTTACATATACACACACTGACATTAAATGTTTGTGTGGACAGTTCAAAGGACAGCCTGGGAATAGAAAGGAATGCGCCTTCCAGTGAGTGGGGGATTCTGAGCAGCTCAAGAAAGGAGGAGAAATAGGACAGGAAATGGACTTAAAAATAATGAGCTGAAAAAATAAATAAAAGCTGTCACAGATGTAAAAAGTCAAACTGAAACATATCAGTGCAGTTTTTAAGACACACTGAGACAAATAGAAACAGAAGAAATGTCCCTGAGTAGCTGCTGCCTCCAGGTGTGATGATTGCCTGAAGCCTGTATAGAATTACACCAATTTATTGGCTTATGGCACTAGCACTAGCATCACGTCAAGTCAAGTCACCTTTATTTATATAGTGCTTTTTACAGTGCCGATTGTTTCAAAACAGCTCCACAGTGGTAACAGGAAAATAATGCAACAGAATTTGATTCGGCTGTACAGCCGCTCTGGAGAAAACAGTGGTGTCATCCAGCTTAGTTCAATTATCATATAGTGTCAATACGGGCAGATCAGTAATATAGTTGAATATTTAGTGTAGTGTCCCAGACTAAGCAAGCCAAATGTGATGGACGCGGCGGTGGCGATTAAGGAACCAAAACTCCATTCACCAAACAGCTCAAAAGGATGTCCTTGCAGCATCACAACTCAAATTCTTATACATAGAAGAACGTAGCGATTTTTTTTTTTAGTTAATAGAGTTAAAGGGTTAGTTCACCCAAAATTGAAAATTCTGTCAGTAATTACTCACCCTCATGTTGTTCCAACCATGTAAGACCTTCGTTCATCTTCGGAACATAATTTAGTATATTTTTGATGAAATCTGAGAGCTGTCTCACTCCTCCATAGGCTTTCAGAGGGACTGAAACTTGATGGCCCAGAATAGTAAGTAAAAACGTCATTTAAGGAGTCCAAATGACTACAGTGGCTCTGTATTAAGTCTATCATGCGACGAAAATACTTTTTGAGCGGAAAAACAACAAAAATAACGACTTTATCCCACTATTTATCCCACTATATACTCTCTGACGAGAGTTCGCGGGAGTGCCACGACGCATGCGCGAGTTCTCGCGCATGCGTCGTGGCACTCCCGCGAACTCGCGCATGCGTCGTGGCACTCCCGCGAAGGGCACCTGTCTTAGATGGTACAGAAGGGACCGTCTTAGATGGTACAGAAGTCAGGGCTCCAAGCAGGGAGGTCAGTCACGGCTGTTTCTGCAAGACCCACCCAGTGTGACTATTGGATAACGCTGGGAAAGTGTGCCTGTCTCGGGAGATGGTACGCTGCGGAGCCACATCCTTCAGTGGAAGGATTGGTGGCGGAATACACATAAGGACTAACCTAGCAGGATAGTGCAACATATGGCAGTCTCTGGGGTGGTTCCAGCCTGGTTCCAGGGGGGAAAGAACATGCCCAGAGACAACAGAGCGGGCTCTGTCAAGGGAAAGACACGGGGCTAGCCAAGTAGGGTAGCAGGTACCGTGGAAGAATACACATATGGGGTTGCCGTGAGGGAACCGCTACATATGGAACCCAGTCTACACACACGTTTCACAAGCATACGGGTGCAGGCCTGGCGTCAGACGGCCGCAACGTCTGGCACCGCAGGGGTGACGGAGGAGCTCGACAGGGTTAGCCGTTTCCGGGGAACACAACTGGAGACAATAGACGCATGTATCCGGCCCAGAGGGCGGGAGTGGCGTTGCAAGCCAACACTTAGAACTGGCACTTAGCGCTACTGGCCACTGGGGGTGAGGATGCGGGAAGATACTGGCTCTACACGGAGGCTATAGAATCTAGCGAACGTGTTAGGTGTCGCCCAGCCCGCAGCTCTACATATATCTGTCAGCGAGGCCTCTTGTGCCAGCGCCCAGGAGGAAGCAACACTCCTTGTTGAGTGTGCTCGCAACCCGAACGGGCAAGGCACGTCTTGGGACTGGTAAGCCAAGACAATAGCATCCACTATCCAGTGGGCTCTGCTTGGAGACAGCCTTTCCCTTCTGCTGGCCTCCGTAACAGACGAAGAGTTGCTCTGAGGTCCGAAAGCTTTGAGTCCGCTCAACGTAAGCGCGAAGAGAGCGGACGGGACATAACAAAGCCAGGGCTGGGTCTGCCTCCTCCGAAGGCAGCGCTTGCAGGTTCACTACCTGGTCCCGGAAGGGAGTCATAGGAACCTTGGGCACGTATCCAGGCTGGGGTCTCAGGACAACGTGAGAGTTGTCCGGCCCGAATTCTAGGCATGATTCGTTGACCGAAAGTGCATGCAGGTCCCCTACCCTCTTGATGGAAGCCAATGCCGTCAGAAGCACTGTCTTCATTGACAGGATTTTAAGCTCCACCGACTGCAAAGACTCAAAGGGAGGGCTCTGAAGTGCTCTAAGCACTAGAGCCAAGTCCCAAGAGCGTAACGAGTTTGGACGAGGAGGATTTAGCCTCCTCGCACCTCTGAGGAACCTGAAGATTAGGTTGTGCTTCCCCAAGGACTTACCTTCGACTGCATCGTGATACGCCGCTATTGCTGCAACATACACTTTGAGGGTGGAGGGGGCTCTAGCAGAAGAGATGGTGTCCACCACTGCCTGTGGTAGACCACCTAGAACCTCTGCGTCCCGTCCAGGGACCAGACATGGAGTTTCCAGAGGTCTGGACGCGGGTGCCATAGAGTGCCCCATCCCTGAGAAAGAAGGTCCCTTCTCAGGGGAATCAGCCAAGGAGGGGCTGTCGCGAGGAGAGTTAGTTCTGGGAACCAGATCCGGTTGGGCCAGTAGGGCACAACTAACAAGACCTGCTCCTCGTCCTCCCTGACCTTGCACAGGGTCTGTGCAAGAAGGCTCACTGGGGGAAACGCATATTTGCGCAGGTTCCGGGGCCAGCTGTGCATCTGTGCCGAGGGTGCCCCCGGTCAGGGAATAGTACCACTGGCTATGGGTCGAGTCCGGAGAGGCAAACAGGTCTACCTGTGTGGCTCCGAAGAGGTCCCATATCAGCTGGACCGCCTGGGGATGGAGTCGCCACTCTCCCGGAGGTGCAGGCTGCCGTGAGAGCGTGTCGGCTGTCCAGTTGAGCGCACCTGGGACATAAATGGCACGAAGCGACCTCAGATGCTTCTGACTCCAAAGGAGGAGGTGGCGGGCGAGTTGGAACATGCAATGGGAGCGTAGACCACCCTGGCGGTTGATGTACGCAATGGCTGCAGTGTTGTCCGTACGGACCAGTACATGCTTGCCACGTAGCGGCCCCTTGAGGCGGCGCAGTGCCAAGTGTACTGCTAACAACTCGAGGCAATTGATATGCCAATGCAATTGAGGTCCCGTCCACAGACATGAAACTGCATGCCCGTTGTACGTGGCCCCCCAGCCCGTGGAAGAGGCATCCGTGAAGAGCACAGCATGCCTGGACACTTGTTCTAAGGGCACCCCGGCCCGGAGAAACGAAGCGTCGGACCACGGGCTGAAAGTTTGGCGGCAGTAAGGAGTCACTGGAACCCGGTACTGGCCGCTCTGCCACGCCCACCTCACGACTCGGCCATGAAGCCAGTGTTGAAGCGGTCTCATATGAAGCAATCCGAGCTGCGTTACCGCGGCTGCAGATGCCATATGCCCCAGGAGCCTCTGAAAAAAATTCAGTGGGACCGCTGTCCTGCCCTTGAATTAATTCAAGCAGTTCAACACCGACCGGACCCGCTCTTCCGTGAGGTGCGCAGTCTGGCTGACCGAATCCAGCTCCATACCGAGATAAGAGATCCTCTGTGTGGGACAGAGTTTGCTATTCTCTCGGTTGACCTGAAGGCCCAACAGGCTGAGGTGACTGAGCACGATGTCCCTGTGTTCGCACAACTGCTCCCGAGACTGGGCGAGTATGAGCCAGTCATCGAGATAGTTGAGGATGTGAACGCCGCGTTCTCTGAGCGGAACAATGGCTGCCTCTGCGACTTTCGTGAAGACGTGAGGTGACAGGGACAGCCCGAAGGGCAGGACTTTGTACTGATATGCCTTCCCCTCGAACGCAAAGCGTAGGAACGGTCTGTGTCGAGGAAGGATAGAGACATGAAAGTACGCATCCTTCAGGTCGATCGCTGTGAATCAATCCTGGGGACGGATGCATTCGAAAATGCCTTTCTGCGTTAACATCCGGAACGGGAGCTTGTGCAGGGCCCGATTCAGGATACGCAGGTCCAAGATTGGCCGTAACCCACCCCCTTTCTTGGGTACAATGAAGTAGGGACTGTAGAACCCTGCCTTCATATCGGCTGGAGGAACCAGCTCGATTTCGTCCTTCGCCAGTAGGACCTCGATCTCTGACCGCAAGACCTGAGCATCGCTGCTTCGCATGGAGGTGAAGAGGATGCCCTTGTACTTGGGAGGCCGGTGAGCAAACTGAATCGCATAGCTGAGGCCCAGGGAGAGAGGAAACTGCTCTTTTATTGAAAATGTGGGTAACTCCTCCGGGGGGTGGGGGAGGGGTGTGGACACCATCTCCCTGAGAGCAGCTCCTGTTTTCACTGGACTGCCCGTCTCAGGGCCGCTTGCCCTTGAGCTTGCCCGCCGGCTTAGCGGGACCCTGAGCGGGTTGGGCGCCACCCTTACGTCCGGCACCCTGCTTCCCCGATGGAGGCTGCTGCTTGGGATTCACAGGGGCGGAGGCGGACGCAGGGGGACTCCCTCGGCGACGAGCAGGCGGAGGTGCTGCCGGCGACGACTGGGTGGAGGCAGCAGCGGGTCGTCGGGGCAGGATATTCTTGAGGGCTTTCGTCTGCTTCTGGGCCACCGAGAACTGCTGGGTGAAGCTCTCGATGGCGTCGCCGAAGAGGCCGGCCTGACAGACAGGGGTGTTGAGAAACCGGACCTTGTCGGAATCATGTATGTCTGCCAGGTTCAGCCACAGGTGGCGTTCATGGACCACTATGGTGGACATCGCCCGACCGAGGGAGCGTGCAGTGACTTTCGTCGCCCTGAGAGCGAGGTCCGTCGCTGCACGCAGTTCCTGCATAACACCCTGGTCAGAACCACCCTCGTGCAATTCCTTTAGCGCTTTGGCCTGGTGGACCTGCAGGAGCGCCATGGCATGCAGAGATGATGTCCCGAGATACCAATCATCCAACCACGAGGGTTCGGGACACGGTGGAGGGTTCCACTCGAGCCTGACACTCGCGGCGGCCCGGAAAAGCATAGCCGTAAGCTCTGGTTCGGACTCGGGCAACGCTGTCACACCTGAAGGGGGCAGCGCAGCCGAATCTTCATCCTCAGAGCCCATTAGCTCGTCCCCCGATGCTGCAACCGACAACATATCCTCAGCCGGAGCCCCGAAAGTAACGACTGGAACCCTCGAGAGGGGCCAGCGCACTCTTCCGGCAGCTCTACTGGCGCAGCGGAGGGGGGAGGGGCCCGAGGAGCCGTTTGACCCGTCGTGGATGCCCTCACAGTAACCCTCAGGTCGCATCCAAAGTTATCAGCCAAAGTAGCAGCCCTCTGCTTTGCAGCGGGAGGGCCACTAGATCGGGGGATACGCAATGGCACTCCACCCCTTTCGAGGTATTGGAGTCTGGACCGTAGAACTGCGATGGTCATGTTCCCGCAGTGGGAACATGAGTCATTCACTAAAGCTGCCTCAGCGTGCTGAACGCCCAAACAAGTGAGACAACGAATGTGACCGTCAACTGGGGACAGAAATCGACCGCATCCAGAAACACACGGTTTGAATGACATCTTGAAAAAGACGCAGGGTCAAACCGTGTTGCTCTTTTAGAAAGGAAAACTGCTCTTTTTTATGTGCTGAAGCACTCAGGGAGATGACCGCGGCACCACACAGTACAAAGGTGCAATCCTGGCTCGTTTTTAACACACTCGAAGTAGATTGGTCTCTGAGATCAGATCCAAATTCGTCGGTCAGTTCCGACGTACGTTGAACGTGACCGACTGAAAGGGAACCAAGATTACATATATATATATATATATATATATATATATATATATATATATATATATATAAAAGGTGAACAAAAATGTTGATTGAGTGATTTACAACATATTATATCTATTAACATGTACAAATAAAGTATTAAAAAAAGTTTTATAAAATGATAAACCTCACATTTCAGCCATTGAAGCATTTTAAGAAAAGGGATGAGTCAAAATTATAAATCTGTCAAGTGTGGTTTAAGTATTGTGAGGACTGTGAGCTTCAAATGGCTTTTCTGAATAATCAAAACACAACTTAAACCTCCTCAATGGGGGGAAACACATACTGTAAAACAAATTGCCAGGAATTTACAGGATTAACGAATATTATTTTACAACAAATGACTGTAGTCAGTAAGTTACTGTTAAATCAATGCATGCTGGGTAATTTTCTTACAAATTGCTATGAATCAACAGTATAATGATGCTGACATCACAGTAACCTGCTCTTGTTTTACTGTGATTTCACATTAAAGTTGTCTTTAATTATGCCACTGTAATATATGTATTTGTTACTAATTGTTTTGAAGTCACCATATTGGTGATCAGTGTTACATTTGCTTGGAATCTTGGACCCTCTGTTGTTCATATTCAAATTTCTGTTCTAGCCAAGTCAGACAAATAAAATATATTAAATTGATGGCAAGTTAGAATAGTTTAGTCAAATGAGCATGACTAGTTTTTTTAAAGTACTTTTTAAGCATAAATTTTCATTAATTATTTATTTCAAAATCCTAGCTGCTTGTAGATGGATGTTTCACAAACGTGAAGCAAATGCTGAGATTACAAAATAAATTAACAACTCAAACTGTTAAAAGCAAAGCAAAAATATGTTCAGCTTCAGCAGCAGATAAAACCAACAAGAATCAAGAAACTCCACAGCATAATCTATTCATCCTGCACTGCATGATGGGTACCGTCGTAGTACATATGCACTGTAGAAATACAGAATGATTTTGTTTGTTTACAGTAATCTGTGTTTTTTCGCTAAACACAGTAAAATGCTTTTTTTTTTTTACACAACAGTTTTTTTTTTTTCACAGAAAAGTCCTACTGTGAAATTGCTGTGCAAGTAATGCAATTATTAACCTGGAATATACTGTAATTTCACACTAAAATGTTTAACAGTGCAGTCCAGGGCAACAGACAGCAGGACTAATGCTTGACACAACACACAGGCATCATATCCACACACCACTGATAGTACAATCTTGGCCAAAACAGGATTCATCAGAGATGGGCATCTTCTTTTTCCCATCTCCTATCCTTCAGGTCTCCATCAAAGATAAAATGGCCCAGCTTGTCCAGTACGTTTATCTCTGACTGATGTGAGGGATTTTGCATTTGAGTTTCTTGCCATGGTGGATGGACTGGACTACACAGACAACCAAAGAGACCGGTCTCGATGAGCCTCTCAGGGACTCTTTGTTCTGGGAATTCGTCTACCACATCCATTGTTGTGGGAAGCGTCAAATAGACAAATCCACCCTGCTTCCTATGCCCAGCAAGGCCCCCTGCGAGAGGCCATCCCATAGCTGCCCTCTCTCACTGTCAAAGCCACAGAAGCCATTCCTGAGTGATATCTAAGTGTTGATTTGTTAGTGTGGTTTGCTCTTAGTGCTCCTGTTGTTGGAGGCAGGCAGTGAGTAATGGGGGTAATGGAGTTCAGGGTTGAATCTTGTTGAACATATGGGGTAATGCAGTTCAGAAATTTCACTCAAGAGCTTAGGGAATTTCCTGACCCATGTCATGACACTGTCCCAGCCCCCTCTTTCAAACATCCTTACAGTTCCTCAGTAGTTGCATGCAACTGTGGGAATGGGTTTTTTATGAAAGTAATACATTCCATTTATTCTCACAACAGAGGAACTTGATTCCTGTTATTTAAAAAAAACAGGAAGTAAATTAGCCATTCTACTAACTTAACTTTATTCTCCATTGGGTTGTGGCAATACAATCATATTTTAAATAAATAAATCTTATCATCTTGCAATAAACTTTAGATTAGTATTGTCACAATACCAAAAAAATGTGCCTGTGATGAAATTTAAAACTGCTTTACGGTCTTTTTGTTTACCACTAGCACATTCTGATGACGTTTTATTTTTCTATAAAAACTTGCATCATAGCCTACAAATCAATAGGTATCATCATCGTACAGTCTACATACACTGTAAAACCTAACAGCTGTATGTACTAAATGTCTTCTTTTATCTTCTAAGATTTCATCTAAGTCAGTTAAGTCAGTTGTTGTTCTTGTGTTTCTCTTTCCTTCTATGATTCTGCTCATTATCATCAGGTGTTCATCACTAATGCTCAATCGTCATTTAATTAATCACTTAATTTCTTGATTGCAATGAGTGTCTTATTTTAGTGAACTCAATTTAAATAAGTTCAAAGTACTCATAACTATTTCTAAACTAAAATAATTAAAGCAGCACTAGGTAGGTTTTGCTCTCGGGGTCCCCCTACAGTTGGGAAACAGTATTGTCCTCTACTACTGTCGTAAACTCTGTCATCCTACATCAGGGGATGCATCGCACGTGCATTTGTTGACATGACAACTATGATAGCCCTGAACACTGCAGGAGGAGTTCACATGCAGGTGTTCTGCTTGCGTCGCATGTTAAATGTCTTCATCCCAGGTACAGTGGCATATGTTTCAGCATGTCATATGAATATAATTTCAAGGTTTTTTTTTTCTTTTTACAGAATCTATATGATACTTAAATTCAATGTTTGAGTGTTAGGTAATAACCATATATCGTCAATAAAATATCAAGCTACCATAGATGAATCTTCAAATTTGAAAAATCGTTTTGCATTATAGCTTGAGGCAAGACAAATAAATAAATATCACAGACATGTTAGGTATCCTAAAATATGATTTTGTACGTCTTATGTATTTACTTGCAAGAATGTAGCCCCTACCAAACTTGTACACGCCGTTTAGACATAGGCTTACATAGGCTAACCCTAACCCTTGCACGTCCGAATTTAAGGAAGTGGGGGTGATGGTGGAAGTGACGTATATGCCGTGTAAAGCATTCGAATTTTGTAGTTCTTTTTTTTCTTGGGGTACTACCCGAAACCCGAAGTTTAAAAGTACGATTAAAAACGATACAGACCCCGTCAGGCTATGGCAGACGTGTCATTCAACCTATTGTAAGTCGATGTATCATCACAAGAGTCTTGAAAATATATTATGAAGGTTGAAAAGTTACCTAGTGCTGCTTTAAGGTAATCAGTGTCCTCAAATTGAATGAGTTAGCTTAACTTACTAGATTTGACTTTGTGTGTGCTATTGTGAGCTAGCAGTAACTGCAGGCACTCTGAGTTCATTTAAAGTTTGTAATTTCTGCTGTTTTACTCAATATAGGGAAGGTTCAGCTGTATCAATTATTTGAATGCAGTGTAAAGTTTAATTGTATATTGAGAAATATCCTTTTTTAGTGGACTTGATTAAAATAAGTGCAGAGTACTTATAACTATTGTTTTTTATAAACCTAAATGGTTTGAGGTAATCAGTGTCCTCAAATGAAATGAGTTAGCTGAACTTGTTGGGTTTTACAGTGCATGTCATACCCAAGTTTAATAGATCTGTAATGATCTTATAGGATTGCTAAAATCGTGCAGTGTATCCCAGGCTTAAGATCATTTAATCTCATTACTTTTAATGAAGATGATTGTTTTTTGAGCATCTGCGACCTAATTTCGGTGCTTCAGTAGTGCTGTCGTATCTGGCTAAAACATGTCATATATAGCCTATAACATGCTCTCACATGTTTATTTTTTAGCATATTTAGCACATTTACATATGTGGTTTCAACAACCAGAAGCATTTAGACTTCAGTTTGATCTGGAATCTGGCCCAGACCACCTCCTGAAGTGGTTTGAGCGATCCGATTTAAATCCGTCTTGAATGCGTTTCGGAGGTCATTTACGCCTGGTCCTTTCACGATCATATATAGCTATACGATCCAAGAAAACGCATGAAGTGACCAGGTGTGAACAGGCCCAAAGAAAGAACACAAGACACCACCTTGCCCAAACGTCTCTCCTCGTTTATCTATGAGTCCCCCTCTACTCCCTCTTTTCTTTTCCACTTGACTCGAGTATCTTGTGAAACAATTGTTTTTTTCCCTTTCATGTTTGGATTCATCTGAAATGTCTCAGTGTGATTGGTAAAATGGTCTCAGTTTCACAGTATCATGACTATTTAAAATTTAAGTAATTCTGTTCTTCTGTTGTGGGTGGTGTCCCTTCAAGATTTATGATAACATTGGTCCCCACCCCTAAATCCAGGTGCAACCCTTTGGGACACATGGATAGGCCCAACCAAATTCCACAAATGTTTGCATAGTAAATATTAACAGTTCTTTTGTTCTGGTCTGGGTATTTAAGGGAAAGAGGCAAAATAGTCCATGGGATTCTGTTACCAGAAAACCTGCACTCAGTGCTGTGTCAGTTTCTTGAGTTATATGTCTCACTCTTAGATTCATCTTAGAGCACTTGATGTTATGTATTTATCATTTCTGAATTGGTGTCTTATTGTTTAATTATGTAATTGGCATTATTAATTTACCTCTCAAGTAAAATGTTTGATACTTGATTTATTCTGTATTCTTCTGTAATCATTATGAACAGTAGATTAAGTGGAATCTGGTGTTTCCGCAAATCTGTGTCCAGGAGAGTTCAAACTACCCAGCTAACAGGGAACGTTCTTGTTACTTTGGCTAACATTCTGCCACGGTTCTCGCAAAGGTAATGTAACGTTAATAGAACGTTTGTTCAACGTCATCTGGTCTTTAATCCTGCTAGAAATTTTACGTTCCTAGAAAGTTCCAAGAACGTCCCCACTGGTGTCAAGGATGTTCCCAGAATATTCCGAGACAGTCATGATGTGGAGTTCTTTAAAGGGTTAGGGGGCATTATTTGGCGGACCTTCATGGAACATTCAGGACATAAAATCTCTGAAGATCTCAGAGGAGGATTAAACAACTCCACAAACAGCATTACCAGCTTCACTTATTACTGACCAGATTGACTTTATTTTTGTCATTTATCTACAAAGTTCTTATGTAATAATAGCTTGTGGTTTGCTTTAGTTGGGCTTTAGTTGACGCATGGCATTTATAAGCTTGTGTTTTTTTAACAATGTTTATCAAAACATAATTTGTTGGAAAAGAAGCCATAAACAAAGACACCATTTTCATCATCATTAAGTTATTTCACATTTACATTTATGCATTTGGCAGACGCTTTTATCCAAAGCGACTTACAGTGCCCTTATTACAGGGACAATCCCCCTGGAGCAACATGGAGTAAAGTGCCTTGCTCAAGGACACACTGGTGGTGACCGCTGGGATCGAACCAGCAACCTTCTGCATATCAGTTTCATGGTTTAACCCACTGGACCACCATCTCACCATAACTGGTTTGTTAGAGACTAGAAATACTGAAATTTGATTTTGCTTTTCTTTCTTTTTTTTATTCACTATTAAGAAATAATTATTTACACACAGACATCAAGAGTCAGCATAGGAATCTCAACAATGGTGACATGTTTCATGCTGCAATGCATTCTGGGAGCCACCATAGTATAAAACTCATGACTCCCATCATGCATTGCAATGAAGTATGTTATCATTGTTGAGATTCATATGCTGATTCTTGATATATGTGTGTATTCAGATAGGGTTTAGATTTTTGTGAACTGTTATTAACATTTTCAAGTTATGACACCAGAGTTGAACATCAAGATGTGCCTTCAAGGTGGTACTGAAATCAATGGTGTGTTATTCTTAACAGATAACCGAAGTAATAAGAAACTAGACTCTGAATGAGGTCAGAAAACGAGACTATTACATGACAATCATTAATTACCCAATACCATCTGATCACATTTTCTCACAATGATCTTTCCATAAAAAACACGATTAGCACAGCCAGAGAATAAGCTACAATAAAAAAAACTCAAGAGTCAAACTGCCTCACTAAAGCACAAACCACCATAATGGTGACTTCAACCAGAACTTATTTACAACAAATCATCAACATCTTAAGCTCTGTTAATTCTCAATAAGAATTGTTGTAAACGTCTGATTGACAAATAAAGTCAATCAATAAAGTCAGTCTGGTTAGTAATGCGTGAAGCTGGTAAAACTGTTTGTGGAGTTGTTTAATCCTCCTCTGCTGAGATCAGAGATTTAATGTCTTCTTTTATCTTCAATAAAAGATGGGTCTAAATGAAGTGCATTTTACTTAAAACAAGTAAAATTATCTGGGACAAGAAAAATTATCTTAATGCAAAAGGAAACAATACTCCAACTAAGCCAACGTCAGTCAGACATTGGATTTTGGTTGAAAATGAAAATTGGTTTGATGTCTAAATCCAACGTTTGTTTAACGTCAAGCTCCAACGTTGAACCAAAAAGGTAAAAAATAAAGTTATCACCAGCTTCACTTATTACTAAACAGATTGACTTTATTTCTGTCATCTACAGTTCCAAGCATCTACAGAAATTCTTATTGAGAATTAACAGAGGTTTAGACGTTAATGTTTTGTTGACAATTTAGTCCATCATTATGGTGATTAGTGTTTGCTTTAGTTGGGCAGTTTAACTCTTGACCTTTTAGCATTAGTTTATCATATGATGCTTCAGCTGTGTTTGTTACGGCAAGAACTGCAAGAGAAATTGTGTTCAGATGGTGTCAGCTATTTGATGATGATAAAGATATGATCATCATGTAGTGTTTGAATCACTGATCATATTCAGCGTCTATTGTTATTAGTTTCTAATAACAATAGACGAATGCTATTAATTTCTAATTGTAATAATTCTGTAATGTAGAATTACTAATACGGCTTGCTATAATTAATAATACAAAATGATCATGTATCAAAAGATTAGATTCTGGATGACATCAGTGAAAAAGACCACTATATGACGACCGTATCTTTATCATCAAGTAAGACAATATCATCTGATCACATTTTCTTTTGCTTTTCTTGTCATAACAAACACAGTTACAGTAGCCAGAAGAAAAACTAATGTTAAAAGGTCAAGTCAAACTACACAACTAAAGTGAACACTAATCACCATAATGGTGACTAAACTGTTATTTTCAATAAAACATCAACGTCTAAACCTCTGTTAATTCTCAATAAGGGCTTCTGTAGTCATCTGACAGAAATAAAGTCAGTCTGGTTAGTAAAGTGTGAAGCTGGTAATGCTGTTTGTGGGGTTGTTAGATCCTCTGCTGAGATCTTCAGAGATTTAATCTGCTGCCACACATTTTACACTTTTTTTACAGTGCAAAACTCCAACCAAAACTAAACATCTGTCTGACGTTGGAGCTTGACGTCAAACAAACGTTGGGTTTAGACGTCAACCCGATTTTCATTTTTAACCAAAATATGACGTTTGACTGACGATGGATTAGTTGGAGGTCTTTCTGATGTCACATTGACATACTGTGCCTGCTGGGGAGGAATCAAGACTAAATACCTTGTTATTTTACTTATGTAGAAAATGCATCTTGATTTAAGAATCTGGACCCACTTTATATTAGGTGGCCTTAAAGGTCCTGTTCTTCGTGTCTTTTTGAAGCTTTGATTGTGTTTACAGTGTGCAATATAACATGTGTTCATGTTTCGCGTGTAAAAAAAAACAGTATTTTTAACACAATTTACTTATCTGTACACCGCTGTTTTCACTCTCCTAAAAACGGCTGATGAGTTCCTTGTTCTATGAAGTCCCTCCTTCAGAAATGCGTAACGAGTTCTGATTGTGCCAGCGGTTCCTGTGTTGTGATTTGACCGCAGCTTAGCGAACGTGGCCCGGTTCCTGTGTTGTGATTCGACAGCAGCTTAGCGCACGTGGAAAGGTCACGCCTCTTAACGGGAGATATATGCGATTAATGATCTCTACAGCGTCCCTGGGAAAGCCAAACAAAGGTGATTTGACTCCGGGATGAAAATAACAGCGTCTCGACGACATGGCGACAAACACAGTCAAACGCAACACTTCCTTTTCTCCACGCGACACTTCCTCTTCTCCACGTGGGACAGCAACAAGACCACGCCCCCTTTATTCACGTATTCTTGTGGGCGGAGGTTAGTCTGTTCTACTGACGTCATTTATGAAGGAAGTACCAGGATGTAGTCCAAGCCGGCCGTTCGCTGTAGGCTTTAAAAGGGAACTTCTGTTAAATAAAATATCTCGCTTGGCATTGAACTTTGAGCTTTATAATTTTACAGGTATTATTTATGCTCTAACAGCAACATTACACACTAACTAAAGTTTGAACAGTGGGATCACGAAGAACGGGACCTTTAACTACTATGTACTAACATTTTAATTAATCATTTGATACAATGTACTTATTGTGTACATACATGTTTTTACATTGTACTTACATTTTAAAAAATACCTGCATGTAATTACATCTGTAATTAATTTCTGTAGTTACATTTGTAATTACACAGTTGACACTTGCCTTACACCTAACCCTACCCTTAAACTTACCCATAACACCACACCTGTCCCTAACCCTACCCATATCCCACCTCAATATCAGCAAAAGTGTTTTGCAATACAATTTGAACACAGTAAGTACATTGTACTTAAGGCCACCTAATATAAAGTGGGGCCAAAAATCTTAAGACATTTTGACTGGAAACAACAAAACAACAATACTAAGAAAATCTCTTTTTTTTGCAGTGCAAGAACCTTCATTAATTGCTCATATTTTCATCATGCAGACACCGTCAAAGTGACAAAAATGGCATGTCCTTTACCCGATCCTGTAGATGAGGAAGCTGCATTAATTCGTAGAGAGTTAGCCTAAATTTACATCGGCAGATGTTTTTTTTTGTTTTTGTTTTTTGTTTTTTTTTCCATATCCACATTTGAGCTGCATATTCCCATCATCGCACCTTCTGAAAATGACACATTGAAAATGAAGGGCAGTCCGAGATATTATATGCTGTAACCACCACCATAGCTAATAAACACAAACTATTCACAATTTATTTGGTCATCTTTATTTCCTACAAATACAAAAGCAACAGTTATTATTTTTCTTGTTGGATTTTATTATTCTTCCTCCATCTCCTCTTCATCTGCATTCTTGCTGTTGGCTTAGTTGAAGTCAAAAGTTAATTACCCTGATTAAAAAATTCAAGAGGATGGATTAGAGAACATTTAATTATATGAAAAGAGCATTAGACTATATGTGGAAAAAGCTGCTGTACATTGAAATAGACACAGAATATTTATTTAATATGTCAAACATTTGTAAAGGCATGCAGCCTACAACCAATCTTTTATGCTTAAAGTTTTACCTGATTTATTTGGTTTTTATACTTAATTTTTAGCTGCTGCCACAATATTGTTTTTCTTTTTTTCCCCTATTTTCTGATTTTTTTGCCCATGGGATACCATGAAAAAGAATATTAGTTCAATAACTTACTGTTCTGCCAGTTTTCACCTCTGATATTATAACAGTGATTAAGAATGAAACTTTCGTTTGACCTGGAAGTATGCAGATGTCTTTTTGTTGGGTGCTGTTGCCATGGTGCAGAGCCGGCCCAAGGCATAAGCGCACTAAGCGGCTGCTTAGGGCCCCCTTGGCCACCAGAGGGCCCCCAAGAGCACAATAAATTACTCTCCGGCAAAGTTATTTTATGATGATTGAAATCGCGAAATGGCCTTCAACAATTATTGCAATAAATTGCAAAAAGTTTTCTAATATATGCACGGATTGATTCGGCGCCATCGGCTGGACACTATTCGCTTGTTAGTCAGGATTCATCAAGTCCAAAGAGCGGAAATATCGGCGCTAAAACGTACTCGTCAGTTGCCCGGTAACCTATTTATGAACGGATGGATCTGAGAATGCGCTATATGGTTTAGTGCGAATAAATTGTCTGACGTGCTGCATGTTTTGGACAGAGTAGACCAGGGGTCCCAAAACTTTTTTCTGTAAGGGCCACATCATTTTTCCTTTCTTTAATGGGGGGCCGGGTCGGTCAAATTACATGGGCCGGAGTGACTACCAGTATTATTGTGGCGATTTTATTATGATTTTAAATCTATTCATCAAACTAAAAATCTAATATTTAGCATAACATTATAGACACACTTTCAAAAATGTTTATTGCCAGCATACAGAAGTTATTACACGACCATTAACACAAGGACAACTTCAGAGCTGTCAAACATGGTTATGTGTCCTTATCATCTCTACGAGGCACCCTCAGTTCTCTCCCCTTTTGAAAAATACTGTTCGCTAGAACTGTGTGTGCTTGGTTTGTTACCACAGTTATCTGCGTGCTTCCTCAGCGATGAAGCTCCACATTTGTGGCTATCTTTTCTTCAACTCCTCAGGATCCATCTCGACGACTGCAGTGCAGGCAGATCGCGCGCGGTTGTGAATCTCCTAGGAGGGCACGCACGCACGCGCCGCACGGCTACACAAATAAACTAATATGGATTTGAAATTATTTTATCAACTTGAAATACAGGCAAGGCATATTTTTGTAGATGTGTTCCTAAAAATATGCATACTTTTTTTAGGAACACATCTACAATATACATGCATATATTTTTATATATATATTCGTTTGCACGTGACTGTTTAAAACCTGTGTTTAGACCCGTGTTTGTCCCTTGTCCGACCCGCACCCGTATCCGACACAGTTAGGATGTTTTTTTCACCCGTTTCAGCAATATTCGCGGATCACCCGTCGGGTACCCGCCCGTGCAGGACTCTGGTTCAGAGGGCCGGTCCAAATGTGGGGGCGGGCCGTAGTTTGGGGAACCCTGGAGTAGACAGTTCTCCCTTGAAATTATAAGTTGTGTAGCCTACATTTTGGAAGTTTTTATTTAGAAGATAAAAAGGTTCTTTCTACACAGTCGAATGGAATACAAAAAAATAACATTTTGTTTCCGCCAAAATAAAAGCTCTGTTTAATGTTTGAAAGAAATGCACATTTCTTGTTTTTAAAATAAGTCTCTTCTTCTCACCAAGGCTGCATTTATTTGATTAAAAATACACTAAAAACTGAAATATTGTAAAATAATATGATGTAAAAACAGCTGTTTTCTATGTGAATATATAGTAAAGTGTAATTTATTCCTGCATGTGATCAAAGCTGAATTTATCATCATTACTCCTGTCTTCAGTGTCATATGATCCTTCACAAATCATTCTGATATGATGATTTGATGCTCAACAAACATCTATGATTATCAGTGTTGAACAATGTTTTTAGGATTTATTTTGAAAGCTTTCTATTTCAGAGAAATTTTGTTCTTTTGAACCTTCTATTCATCAAAGAATCCTGGGGAAAAGTGAGCATATTCAGCATAAGAGACTACTTAAAAAAAGTACATATCCCTGTGTGAACTATATTGTAAGACTTACTGTAAGACTTTGAATATTAACGCCTGATCACTCTTGTGGGTTTGCTACTGTTACAATTAAAAACCTTATAAAGGATAAAACATGACAGGCAGACATGATGTAACCAACACAACTACAACTAATAAATTTATACTGGGTTTGCAAATGATCAAGAATTGACAAAAGTCAATCGTACTGGTGGCACGGAGGGGCCCCCAAATAAAATTCTGCTTAGGGCCCCATAAGGGCTTGGGCCGGCCCTGCCATGGTGACTCGTAATTTCGGAGCACCGTTGATCATGGCTTTTCATAGTCCCGTCCACACAAAGCCAGAGCTTTCCCTATCCGATCTTTTTTTTTCTCTTGTTTTAAGAAATATCCGCATAATAAAAGCGCCATAAAAATGACTCAAAACGATGTAGTATACATGCCAGGCCATTGTGTGGCGCAGTAATTCCGACACAGAAATACACAAAAAAACAGAGAAGAAGAGTTGTGGCAAGAATGGGTACAGCAATGGTAGGAAGTGAGGCAAAATCTCACAATAAAATAACAATAAATACATTTGCTACTTACCAGGGGCCCGTTTCAGAAAGGAGGTTAAGTGAAAACTCTGAGTATGTTAACCCTGAAATAAGGGAAACTCTGGGTTTTCTGTTTCAGAATGGGAGGTATGTCAAGCCCGAGAAAGCAGGGTAAGCCAAGCCCGTTTCTAAAACAGAAAACTTATACTCAGAATTAGTTACCAGGGTAACTTACTCTGTGAACCTAACCTGGTCAGGAGCAGGTTTGCTTTGGTAAACCCAGAGTTTTTTTCTGTGTCCTCCCATACGGTGTTTAAATACTAACTTTAAATACTAACATTAATTAAAACGCCACCAATGGTTGTATTTCAAGAAATAAATTTAATCTATATCTAAAGTAAGCGAAGTTTACAAATTAAATTATCTGCCACTTGACCAAAATACATAGTAAGAAAATCATTTTTTGCAGTGCAGGAACATTTATTCATTGCTCACATTTCATCATGAGGACACTGTCAAAGTGACAAAAATGGCTTTTATACAGGATCCTGACGTTCACTTGATAAACCTCTAGAAATAACCTAATAATTAGAATTTCCTTTAGGATTTCCAGTGGTTGGACGCATTGATGACACTCATATTCCCATCATCACACTTTCTGAAAACGGATTACTGTATGGAATGGAAGGATGCTGCCAGATGGTAGTACGAGATATATGCCATAACCACCACCACTACAGCTGTTAAATACATTTATTTACAATTTTTATGGTCATCTTTATTTCCTACAAATACTTTATTATTTTTCTTGTTGGATGTTAATATTCTTCCTCCATCTCCTCTTCATCTGTCAGTGGTGCTGGTGTTTGGCTGGCCTGAGTAGAAGTCAAATGTTAATGTCATTACCCTAATTAATAAATGTAACAGGTGTGATCAGGGAACATTTCATTATGTGAAAAGAGCTTTTCACATTTCTGGGTTTCCGAAGCTGAAGTTGTCATAGGTTGGGTTAACTTTTATAGCGGTGAATGAGAGAATACATTAAATATATATATATTGTGTCCCCATTTACTCAAATAGCAAAAGAAAAACTCCACAATAGTGATTTCACAACTTTCAAAAAGAGGGAAAAAATAGAGTGAGATTGATAACAGAAGTGAAAAGAGAGAAAGATATTATTTTTCACCATCACTCCCATAGACGCTGTATTAGAAACACCCTCACAGCAGCAGTAACTTGTTTTTTGTAATTTTATGCAAAGGTAATAAAATACAAAGTATTAGTGTTACTATGTATAAGTATAAGTACAAGTATTTAAAAATAATAATACAAAAAACGTTGCAGGATTTACGATATTGATGACCGTTAAAACACGTCAGCACAGTCTGTGAAAAGGGTTTATGTGGGAAAAGCTGCTGCATATTGGACACTGAATGATATTTATTTAATATGTCAAATGTTTGTAAAGTCATTAAACATACACCCATGAACATTTTATTAAAGGGGTGATGAACTAGGAATTCAACTTTCGCTTGAGCTTTTGATATATAAAAGGTCTTGGTAATATAAGAATATCCTGTAAGTTTCAGAGCTGAAAACTTCCTTGTTAGTCAAAGAAAAGCTTTTATTTACACCAGCCCCAGAAAACTAGAGCTCTCAGAAAGTGCGGATCTCTTACGTAACAGGACCTAGACGCCGCCTCTACAGACAAATATGCTTCTGTAGCCCCGCCCACCGACTTGTGAGCTAAGGATCGTCCTTGTATAAGGTTCCTTCTGAACGCACACTAATGTGAGTATGCTAAAACATGTTTTTATATTTGTTAGTTTTGCATAAAATTACAGATTGTTTGAAATCTATTGATTACATACCCTAGAACGCGGTCACAGGGTTGAGAAGGTGTTATTGAATTGGTTCACTCGTGATCGGACTTGTAACGTTATGGGCCAGGCGAAAGTGTGTGTCTCCACGTCCGCGCGACGCGAGTGAGTGTGTGTGTGTGTGTGTGTGTGTGAATGTGTCCTTGCGAGTGAGTGAGTGAGTGAGTGAGTGAGTGAGTGAGTGAGTGAGTGAGTGTGTGTCCGCTAGTGATGTCGTTCATGAACGATTAGTTCATTTTGAACGAATCTTTAATATGACTCGAGGACAACGAGTTGTCAAAAAGCAATTTGTTCATTTTGTGTTGACTGTGCATGAGCAACATCCCATATGTTCTGTACAGGAAACAGAAATGATTAGTTCATCTCTCAGGTCTCGGTTCGAGACATTCATTCATCAAGTCCCAGCCCTATTAGGCATAGGCTATGCAGTCACCAGAAACAGAAAAGATTAGTTAATCTCTCGAGTCTTCTCGTTCGAGTCGTTCGTTCAAGTCCCCATAGGCTGAATGCAGAAACAGTTCATCTCTCGAGTCTCGTTCTTTTGTCACGTGACGTGACAGCCGTGTTGGATACAGAAATGAGTTAATTCACAACCTTCAAAACAAGTGCGTAGTTTTTTTGTTGTTTATTTCAGTTTTTAGCTAGTAAAATAATTTATTTTCCTATGAAGCCTGGACAGATGGGCTGGTCAGAACGGATAGGCATAACAAAAGTTTATTGCACATATCTTCTGATGATTTTATAATAATACATATATTACAACATGCAGTCAATAATACGACTGTAATGTTGTATATGTTGCGAGACACTGAACCGGGAAGTGGTCACGTGAGAAAAAAGAACGGGACTCGAGAGATGAACGGTTTCTGCATTCAGCCTATGTGGACTTGAACGAACGATTCGAACGAGAAGACTCGAAAGATGAACTAATCTTTTCTGTTTCCGGTGACTTGTCTATGAGGCTGGGACTTGATGAACGAATGACCAGAGACTCGAGAGAAAAACTAATCTTTTTTCTTTCCGGACGCATGTATTACAAATATGAGGCTGTTATGGTGACAAAAGAAAGAACGATTTGGATCAGGAGGTGAGGTGAACTAACTGACATAGCCTGATGCAAGATATAGCAATTAATTAATCATTTCTTTCTCAAAGTTTGGCCATAGCTGCATTAGCTTATAGTTTATTTTATATTCCAAAAGTACTAAATGTGTTGAAAAATGTAACATTTTAATTAGATTCTGCTGAAATGAACAAAATCATAGACTGTAAAAAACAGGTCTTTGACGTCACCCATGAGATTCTGATGAGCACAAACTCAAACCTCAAACCATTTAGGTTTATAAAAAACAATAGTTATGAGTACTCTGCACTTATTTTAATCAAGTCCACAAAAAAAAGGATATTTCTTAATATACAATTAAACTTTACACTGCATTCAAATACTTGATATAGCTGATTGAGTAAAACAGCTGAAATTATAACCTTTAAATGAACTCAGAGTGCTTGCAGTTACTGCTAGCTCACAATAGCACACACAAAGTCAAATCTAGTAAGTTAAGCTAACTCATTAAATTTGAGGACACTGATTACCTTAATTTTTTTTTATTTTTAGAAAACAATAGTTATGAGTACTTTGAACTTATTTCAATTGAGTTCACTAAAATAAGACACTCATTGCAATCAAGAAATTAAGTGGTTAATTAAGTGATGATTTAGCATTAGTGATGAACACCTGATGATAATGAGCAGAACCACAGAAGGAAAGAGAAACACAAGAACTACAACTGACTTAAGCCACAGCTTTAGATCAAATAACAGAAGATAAAAGAAGACATTAAATCTCTGAAGATCTCAGCAGAGGAGGATTAAACAACTCCACAACACTACCAGATTCGCACATTACTAACCCGACTGACTTTATTTCTGTCATTTCTTTTTTAATGAAAATAATAGTTTAATGATGGAGATGAGTGTTTGCATAAGTTGGGCTCTTGACCCTTAAATCTTTAACATTCGTTTTTTCTCTGGCTACTTTAACTGTGTGTTTAGAAAGCACATTCGTTATGGTAAGGAATGCCAAGAGAAAATGTGATTAGGTGATGTTGGCTATACAATGATGGTTGGTATATAGTGGCTTAAGGCACTGCTCACTCAGAGTCTTATGCTCTGGTTATAGCGGTATTGTATTGTTAATTATTGTATTGTTCATAATGGTGGCTACATGGTTTAATAGCACGAGATCCAGCACTGTTGTTGTAATTGAATAATATGCAAGATTTTAAAATCATAATCGTAGTGTTCAAAAGGTTTTAATCTATGGCACTACTCAGAAATACACAGACATCAAGAACCTGCGTATGAATCTCAGCAATGGTGACAATCAATGAAAAGCTTCATGCTGCATGCAGTGCATGCTGAGTACCACCATTCAAAACTCCCTCATGGGTCCCAGCATGCATTGCGGTATGAATAAATTATGCATCTGAATTATGACTAATTTTCTTTGATTCTTACTATTTGCTTTTACTTTTGCTGTTTGTTGTGATGTTTTTGTAGCTTGTTTTATGTTCAAAGTTGATCTGTTTATCTGAATTTTTTTTTTGATTGTCACCATTGTTGAGATTCATACTCTGATTCTTGAAGTCTGTGTGTGTCCAATTTTTTATTCATTTAAATCCTTTATATTGTTCAATTACCACAGCCATCCTGGATCTTGTGCTGTAGAATCACATAGGTTCTATTATGAACAATACAAACAAATAATAACACAAAACCTCGATAACCAGATTAGACTCTGAATGAGATCAGTGATTCAGTCACTGCATGATGATAATATCATCAGCAAAAAACAACCAAAAGCAGCTGATCACGTTTTCTCTTGGCTTTTCTTACCATAACACGTAACGTGCTTCATAAACACAGTAAAAGCAGCCAGAGCAAAACATGTTTTGTTAAGGGTCAAGATCCCAACAAAAGCAAACACTGAACACCATCATGGTGAATTCAAACGTAACTATTATTTTCAATATAACAGAAATGACAGAAATTAAAGTTAGTCTGGTTAGTAATGTGTGAGGCTGGTAATGCTGTTAATGGAGTTGTTTAATCCTCCTCTGCTGAGATCTTCAGAGATTTAATGTCTTCTTTTATCCTTCAGTTGATTTCATCTAAAGCTGTGGCTGAAGTCAGTTGTAGTTCTTGTGTTTCTCTTTCCTTCAGTGATTCTGCTCATTACCATCATCAGGTGTCACCACCAATATGCAATTATCACTTATTTAATCACTTAACAATACCATTATTATCCAATTATCATGCTGGGCACTAGAAATGTTCTAGAACTCATTCAGTTTGAGTTCTGTTTCAGTCATTGTGTCCACACAACATATGGTAATATTTGAGTGCAGTAAACAATTTTTTTTTTAGTACATACAACTGTTAGGTTTTACAGTGAAGTATGGACGAGATGGCCGTTTCCATCTTGGCAGCGCGTCATCACGCGTCACTCCCGGATAACAGAAAATGGGCAAAAAGGCGGGACGTGGGCGGAGCTGAAGTGAAGTGATGACTAACAGACAGCAGATAAATGGCTATCCACCTGTCACTCAAAGTGAGTGACATATTAAATAAATATAATTCAGTGTTCAATATGCAGCAGCTTTTCCCACATAGACCCTTTTCACAGACTGTGTAAATCCTGCAAAGTCTTTTGTATTTTCATTTTTCTTTTAAAATGTTTGTACATTTATAATACTGATACTTTGGGGTAAGAAAACTTTGGGGTACTGTTTTCTGTTGGAATTAAGATTATTTTTCTTACCCCATTGGCAGATTATTTTGCTTATTTTAAGCAAAAACTCCCTTAATTTTGAGTTATTTTCCCCCAAAACAAGACAAAAATGTTTGCTTGTCTAGTAAATGCTTCTTAATGTAATATTTTATAGATATTTGGACTGAAAATAAGACAAAAATACTAAGTAAGAAAAGCATTTTTTGCAGTGTTTAGCGAAGTTCGCAAGTGCATGTCTAAAAGTAGAGTGGAACGCAGCACTTGTGTTTCTCTTTCTTTCAGTGATTCTGCTCATTATCATCAGGTGTTCATCACTAATGGTCAATAATCACTTAATTAATCACTTAATTATCTAATTAGCTTTAACAATGATTCAGAGTTTCTTTAACACTCTGTAGAATGGGACCATATGTACTCTGTGCCGAGTTAAAATTTTACTTTGGGGATTTTGCTGTGCAGGATATTCTGGGAATGTTTAGGGGCCATTATAGGACGTTCCCTCTAGGTTTATACACTACATTCCCATGTTTGCAGGACCTTTAGGGGACCAACCTAGAACGTGATTTTTTATTTATTTTTGGTCCTATTTAGGTCCTTCTATCACGTTTACTGAATGTTTTCAAAACCTATAATTCTACCAGAAAGACTCGGGAGAATAAATACTGTGACAATTATCCATTTATTAACAACCCAGCAAGCAAAGAAGTACTTTGGCATAGGCCCCGTCTGTAGCTCGCAATCTGAGGGTCCTGCCTGAAGACGAAGGCAGAGGCGCAGCCGACCCCCCCTTGAGGTATGGAGGGAACCATCCTGGTGGTGGTGGGGTGGGAAGGATTTGACTTGGAGGTGGTGGGAAGGATTTGACTTGGAGGTGGTGAATTGGAGCATCTGCGAACTCAGACATGAGTAAGTACTGATCTTTTATACCCAAGTATTAGAATGTGATTGGATAGATAAAAAAGTTGAAGTGACGTGACAATTAAGTCTTCCTGGCAGAACTTATGCTAAAGCTTTCATTAACATTACATGAACCTTTAGTAACCAAACTATAATGTTACTGCAGCACTTCTTTCACACTGGTTTTTGGTCTGCAGAACCTTAATCTAGCATATGCAGTGTGTGTTCATGCTTAACACATTCAAAGATAAAATACAAAGCAGGAATCCGTCATTCATTTATAATGTGAACAAAAACAGATTATAAACGAATACTAAATGTGGTGAGGGAGGAGAGAGAGAGAGAGAGAGAGAGAGAGAGAGAGAGAGAGAGAGAGAGAGAGAGAGAGAGAGAGAGAGAGAGAGAGAGAGAGAGAAATTGTGTTTTTTTTATGAGAACTTTGCATTTCACCTATAGGGGAAATGAGTGCTTCTCAACCAACATTTCCAAATGGTTCAGGAAGATATGTTGCAGCGTTCTATTAACGTCCCAAATGTCCTCTTTGTAACGTTACTATGTGACCATAGAATAACCCATATGGAACGTCCTGCTAAAGCCATATAACGAAACTTGAACTGCAGCACTTTCATAACCAAGTCCCCTCCTAAGTGGGATTTTTTTTTTAAATGTCCTCATAATGTTGGGAGAAAATATTCTTAGAACAACATTATACTGTATGTATTTTAAATTACAACACTGTGCATGGAATATCCCCATCTTACATCTGTGACTTAGTTACGTTTTATGTGCCTTCTCTTTCTCTTCGCTCTGCTGATTCTTTCAGTCTTCAGCAGCCGCTCTGTAGATTAAAATCCATGGGTGAGAGAGCCTTCTCTGTCGCTGCACCTAAGTTATGGAATACACTTCCTCTTACTGTTAGAAATGCTCCCACATTAGACGGTTTTAAGAAGTTGTTAAAAACTTATATTTTTTTAAATTGCCTTCACATGTTGAGATGACGAGTATTTTATTGTATTGATTAGTTGAATTGGAATGTTTATCATCTTTTTTGATTAGTTGTTTTTGTATTGTAATTGATTTTATTTGTTTTATCTCAAATTGTTTGTAGCGCTTTGGCTATTAGAATAGCCAACCCATTCTCACTCCCAAGGCGTCAAAATCTGAAGCATGGTCAAGTGCCTTCCGCGTCACAATTAAGGTACCCCTAGGCGTCACTATATCGACGCGCAGGGTTCCCCTATTGATTTCAATGAGAAACCTTCGGTGTCATACACCATGGGAACGTTATCGTCATGATGAAATTATATTGGGTTATGATTTTACCATTATGACATGTTGGAGTGTGATTCTCAATTTAATCAGCCAGCAGAATTTTATTTACATTTATTTACGCTATTTGTAACCCAACCCCATCTCATCCCTAAACCTACCAATATAAATATATTTTATAATATATTATATAAAATACAGGATATAACAGGCAGATACAATATAGGAACAATTTATTCAAAAAGTACAAATATTCCAAGTGTTCCGAGGTCAAACAATTGATTTGTGTGAAGAAAATCCCCAAAAGCGACCAGCGTTTCCATCCGCCAAAGATCATGCACACATTCAAATTTCAAAAATTGCCGCCCGAAGAAACGTTACGTGAAATTGCATTGGCTCTCCTGTCTCGTGACCAATTGCATCATTACGTCAGCTTTGATTGTAAAATGTCATTGGCTCTCATGTGTCTTGTGACTATTTCGTCATGCTAATGAGTCGGGTGTATCTTTTGAATGAGATATGACTGACTGAGTGCATGCGTTCACGGAGCGGCGGGATCATCATTTCAGCGATTAAAACAGTAAGATCAACTCTGTTCTTTACACGAAGATATCGTATGACTTCAGAAGACTTGGACTGCAACATGAGTTAATACATTTATACTGTTGTTGGTCATGTAGCAGGGCGGTCTAGGTCCCGCCCTATTGAACATAGTTGTCACCTGAATGGTGGGTGTGACAGCCTATCACTGCCATTCCTGGCATATTTAAGGCGGAGTTGTCACCTGGGTGCGCATCATACCATTTTGTCGTGTGTGGGTGTGCGCGCGCAGCTCTGCGGGAGGTATGTACCTAGCTGTTTGGCTAACGTTGCTACTAGTGCCTATGCACCAGTTAAATGTGTCTCTTTTGTTATAGCCAGGTTACGGCTGGTGTGACTTTGCAGAGGGGTACAGGCTCTCTTTAACCCCAGGTATGGTAACCCTAATGCATTAATATGTGTTGTGGTGTGACTCGTAGTAATTTGTGCTTCGCTCGTGTTGCAGCCCAGGTGTGTGCGCTCTTATGCAGCGTTTGCATGTTTGCAGTTTCGTCTTCGTTAAATACCTACAGATAACGTTATGAGTGATTGAACCCATGTGCTTAGCAATCTACTTCTGGGTACGTATATCTAGCCCCTTGAGCATCGTGGGTTTTGATGTTTTAACTGATTTTGGAAATCTGTGTATTTTAGTGGGGCAACTGCTCGTGAACACTTCGGTTCTGCGGACGGCAGCGCAAACGCTCCTTAGACGACACAGAGACTGCACTGTTTTATTCTGCTGTAGTTCTGTGACTGACCATTCTGTGATTTTATTTGTTTTTGTGTTTCACGCTCATGCCGGTGGCCTAGGGGAGGATGGCTAGACCGAGCGGACATGTAAAATGAGATGTACTCTTAACAGTGCATGTTTAGCCCCACTGATTGTTATATTGCCACCGGCAGCGTGTGTCCTGTTATTTGTGATCATTTTCCTCCAATCCTCACTCCTTCACGGAATGGTGTGGAGGTGTTTTGTTTAATGTTTTGATTTGAGTTCTTTCAGTTGTCATTAATTTAGTTCTTGTATTTTGTGATTTAATTTGAAACCCATTCAATTGTTTTCCTTTGTATTGTTTATTTTCTTCCCTTTTTGGTTATCATTGTCCTCTTGCCGCTCCATGGCCGGTATTGGTTCATATGCTCGTTGTGAACCTAATTAAATATCTGCCTGACTCCTGTGGCCAGTGGGCCTTTTGTTGCAAGAACTTTTTCTCATATAATTTGTCTTGGTTTAATGTGTTTAAGTGTGTTCTTATATTTGGTTTCTTTTTGTTTACTCAGGAGCTGAAGGCCCCCAGTGAGGGAAGCTAGCTGCTTTTGCCCTGTGGTGGTGGTGTTTCTCACAGAGTGTTTGCCATTTTGACCCCTGCGTCTTCCTCACTTAGAGTGTGTGTGCAGTGTGAGTGGTTGTGTGGAGCATAATTGAGTGAGGTGTGTGTCGTAAGATGCTCACTGTCCAGCTAGCTGCCCACTGGTAAGCCTCAGCCTGAAGGTTCTTTTTTTGTTTTTCCTTTATTATTATTTTCTCTTTTTTTGGTCAACAGCTTTCTACATTTTATGTGAAATAAAATAATTTTTGTATTTATATCTACGTCTCTTGTCGTTCGTGGTGACGAACCTGTGTGCCCTATATTGGGTTTGAATTTCCCCGGTTATAGAATCGGGGTGGCGTAGTCGTGCATTAGTGTAAACGATTTTTGCTTCCTTCGCCATACTCTGGCGTAGTCATACTTCTGGTAAATTTGTGTCTGCCCATTGTGTTTCACGCTCATGCCGGTGGCCTAGGGGAGGATGGCTAGACCGAGCCGACACGTAAAATGAGATGTACTCTTAACAGTGCATGTTTAGCCCCACTGATTGTTATATTGCCACCGGCAGCGTGTGTCCTGTTATTTGTGATCATTTTCCTCCAATCCTCACTCCTTCACGGAATGGTGTGGAGGTGTTTTGTTTAATGTTTTGATTTGAGTTCTTTCAGTTGTCATTAATTTAGTTCTTGTATTTTGTGATTTAATCTGAAACCCATTCAATTGTTTTCCTTTGTATTGTTTATTTTCTTCCCTTTTTGGTTATCATTGTCCTCTTGCCGCTCCATGGCCGGTATTGGTTCATATGCTCGTCGTGAACCTAATTAAATATCTGCCTGACTCCTGTGGCCAGTGGGCCTTTTGTTGCAAGAACTTTTTCTCATATAATTTGTCTTGGTTTAATGTGTTTAAGTGTGTTCTTATATTTGGTTTCTTTTTGTTTACTCAGGAGCTGAAGGCCCCCAGTGAGGGAAGCTAGCTGCTTTTGCCCTGTGGTGGTGGTGTTTCTCACAGAGTGTTTGCCATTTTGACCCCTTTCATCTTCCTCACTTAGAGTGTGAGTGGTTGTGTGGAGCATAATTGAGTGATGTGTGTCGTAAGATGCTCACTGTCCAGCTAGCTGCCCACTGGTAAGCCTCAGCCTGAAGGTTCTTTTTTTTGTTTTTCCTTTATTATTATTTTCTCTTTTTTTGGTCAACAGCTTTCTACATTTTATGTGAAATAAAATAATTTTTGTATTTATATCTACGTCTCTTGTCGTTCGTGGTGACGAACCTGTGTGCCCTATATTGGGTTTGAATTTCCCCGGTTATAGAATCGGGGTGGCGTAGTCGTGCATTAGTGTAAACAATTTTTGCTTCCCTCGCCATACTCTGGCGTAGTCATACTTCTGGTAAATTTGTGTCTGCCCATTGCAGCCCCGCCACAGTCAGTTTTTGCAATAAATACCTGTGACTGTACTTTATATAGGTTTAGGGTAGGAGCTGGGTTAGTTGCTGCAAAATGTAAAAGTAGCCTATAAATATTCATAAAATCATGTCTGCTTAATGCAAAGAATTAAATGCATCTTGATCTGACGCATTGGGCAAACAATTGATCTATGGAGCACCCTGTGCGTCGATATAGTGACTTAGTATCTTCATTGTGAAGCGGAAGGCACTTGTCCATGATTCAGGAGTGAGAATGTGTTGGAATAGCGCATTATAAATAAAATGTTTTATTATTAATTTTCTTCAAATGACTCCTGAATCAATATTTTGTCACTAGTATTTGATGAATATTCTTATAATGTTGGCAGAAAACATTCTTTAAACAATATTCTTCAATTGTCCTTTAAATATCAAGGCTCACTAAACTTTTTGTTGGATGCTGTAACAATCACTGCCTAAGTACTTGCACAAAAGGTGATCCCCCTTGAATTCTTGAAGCTTGACCAGTGCAAAGTAACTGGGACAGTTATACACAGCAAAATATTGTGTTTCATGAACACCGCAGTGTTCATATGTGTCCACACTACAGAATGTTAAAATAATAATAATGCTGGAGTTTGTCAGATAATTAAGTGAACGTTAGTGATTAGTGACACACTGAAGGAAAGAGGAAAGAGGAACAAACATTTGAAGTCTCCATCGTGGCGATCAGTGTTTTCTGCAGTTGGGCTCTTGACTCTTGGTTGTTTTTTATTATTTTTTCTCTGGCCGCTTTAAAAGTGTGTTCATAAAACATGTTTATTGTGTCAGGGGAAGTGAATGAGACAGAACAGCATTAGGTGATGTTGGCTGTTAATAGTCATCATGAAGTGGTCTGATTCACTGATCGCATTTGAAGTCTAATCAAGTGTTCTGTTAATTAATCTGAATATTGTGCTATTAACCATGTAGACACTACTATGACAATCAGATATTCAGGAAAAATTATGAAAGCATATTGTGAGAATGAAGTTATGGTGTCATTTTTAGACTCTCACAGATATCAACAATCAACATTTGAAATGCAACAATGGTGGCATGCTTCATGCCAGCACACAAAACTCATTCATGGCTCCAAGCATGCATTGCGGCATGAATTAATTATGCAGCTGAATACTTTTACTATTTAGATTTGAAAATGTTTTGATTGTCAATGTTGAGGTTTGTATGATGTGTTTTTATGTCAAAAAAGAGATTTCATAGTTTTTGGAAGATCTCAGATCTCTTCAGTGTTACAAGTGATCTTTATCACAACAGCTGAATTTGTTATCTTTTTTTATTCAATGATGCTTCAACTATTTATATAAATAACTAAACTACTGGGAAAAAAAATTGATAGTCATTAAAATAGACATGTCAATCTGCTCTTAGGGTACATAACCCCCCCCACTGTTGAACTCTCCGTTGAGCACTACGGTGTCCAAGGAGGGCTTTGATGTGGCGTGGCTGTCCTAAGCACCCTCCTAAAGCCTGTGGGCTCGTCTACTTCGGTGGCATGGTTCTGCAGAGCTACGGGGCTGGCCGCCGCCCCTTTGCACATGGGTGGAGCCGACCCAGGGCTCTTCTATGAGCTGCGTGCCGCCACTGATCCCGCCCTTTGGTATGTCTCAACTCGCCCGCCATCTCGTCCTATGGTGTCAGAAGCATCTGAGGTCCCTTCGTGCTGTCCATGTCCTGGGAGAACTGAACCATGCAGCCCACGAGCTCACGGTCTCAGCCTCTTCCTGGAGTTTGGTGACTCCATCCCCAGTCGGTCTAGCTGTTTGGGAACAGTTCGGTGGCGCACAGGTAGATCTGTTGCCTCCCACGACTCTTCCCATTGCAGCCTGTTTTGTTCCCTGACCGAGGGCACGCTTGGCATGGATGCACTGGCGCACAGCTGGCCGCGGGGCCTGCGCAAATATGCCCCCCCCCCAGTGAGCCTACTTGCACAGCTCTTGTGCAAGATCAGGGAGGTCAAGGAGCAGGTCCTTCTGGTTGCCCCATACTGGCACGGCCGGACCTGGTTCCCCGAACTCTTACTCCTTGTGACAGCCCTCCCTGGCCTTCCTCTGAGTATTCTTCAGAGACGGGGCACCCCTTGGCACCCGCGTCTCAATCTTGGTACCTCCGTGTGTGACTCCTGGATGGGAAGCGGTAGGTTTGAGTACCCTACCACCTCCGGTGGTGGTTACCTTCATTTCCACTAGGTCAGAAGCTATGGCATGCCTATGCGTTGAAGTGGAACCTCTTTGTCACCTGGTGTTCTTCTCGCCAAGAAGACC
This sequence comes from Romanogobio albipinnatus, assembly GCA_023566225.1. Lineage (NCBI taxonomy): Eukaryota > Metazoa > Chordata > Actinopteri > Cypriniformes > Gobionidae > Romanogobio > Romanogobio albipinnatus. The sequence continues at coordinate 52,120,724 of CM042247.1, forward strand.
CCACACTTAGAGTTGATGTGGCCGCAATATCTGCCCACCACGATCTCTTGGGCGACAAAAAGGTAAGTCAGCACAACCTGATCATCAGGTTCCTGAGGGGGGCGAGGAGACTGAATCCTCCTCGCTCTCCTCTCGTACCCTCTTGGGACCTCTCAGTAGTTTTAGATGCTCTGCAGAGGTCTCCCTTTGAGCCTTTGCAGTCAGTGGATCTTAAATATTTGTCAATAAAGACAGCGATCCTGACTGCATTGGCCTCCATCAAGAGGGTCGGGGACCTGCAGTCATTTTCGGTTGACGAAGCGTGCCTGGAATTCGGGCCGGCCTACTCTCACGTGATCCTGAGACCCCGGCCTGGATATGTGCCCAAGGTTCCCACCACTCCGTTCTAGGACCAGGTGGGGAACTTGCAAGCGCTGCCCATGGAGGGGGCAGACCCAGCCTTGGCATTGCTCTGTCCAGTACGCGCCCTCCGCGCTTACATAGACAGGACGCAATGTTTCAGGACCTCAGACTAGCTCTTTGTCTGTTATGGTGGAGAGCGGAAGGGAAGTGCTCTCTCAAAGCAAAGGCTGTCTCACTGGATAGTGGACACCATTGTTTTGGCTTACCAGCAGCAAAGTCGACCATGTCCCCTTGGGGTTCAGGCCCACTCCACTCGGAGTGTGGCCTCCTCTTGGGCTTTAGCGCATGACGCCTCGCTAACAGACAGCTGCAGGCTGGGCGACACCGTAAACATTCGCCAGGTTCTATAATCTCCGAGTGGATCTAGTGTCCGACTATGTACTCGCCCCCCCCGAGGGGCCGGTATTGGACCAGGCTCAGGTGTCTTCGCTTGCTCTCCATTCCACTCCACGGACTGGATACGTGCGATTTTCTCCTCAGGTGAGCTCCCCGAGAGCCCTGAGTCCCTCCAGCACTGCTTACGCCGATACCTGTGTGTCTGCCCTCTAATGAGCCCAGACCCTCGTGTCCGGCCAGGTGCCCCGTGTGCATGGTTCCCCTGCGGTGACCCCCACACTTGTATTTCCACCGTAAGCCTCCTCAGTGAGCGGGTGTCTTCCCTTGGCAAGTCCCTGCCACCCCTGGGGATAAAAAATCCACCTTCGGCTGGTACCCTAGAGTTTTCCCATATGCAGCCCTTAGCGGGTCATATGTGTACTCTCTAATTCCTCCCTACGGGTAGGCATCTTTGCATATCTCCACTGGAATATGCTTCCCAGTGTACCTTGGTATTCCTGTGTTAGGTGAGAGTCCCTCGTCCGTACTAGTCTTATAACAGGGAACTCACACTTACGCAGGGCACTGGAAGACAGCTGAGTGGCGTGATTTTATTGGGATCCCCATTCGTTAATCACTAACGTTACGTCATAGTGACTGAACGAAAGGGAACGTCTCGGTTACGTATGTAACCCTCGTTCCCTGAGGAGGGAACGGAGATGTAACGTCCCTTTGCCACATCAACTGTACTGCTGGAACAGCCAGGAGTTCAGTCTTGGCTCCTCAGCAGGTAACATAATACGATATTGAGTCACGTATGCAAATTCCGCATGCCCATGGCATTGGCACGCCATTGGCCGTTTTCTAAGATCTCGAAGATGATTGGCTTCTAAGCGAAACCCCCATTCGTTAGTCACTAACGTTACCTCTCCGTTCCCTCCTCAGGGAACGAGGGTTACATACGTAACCGAGACTTTCTTGTTGTTTCTCTTTCCTTCAGTGATTCTGCAGATGTTCAAATGTTTGAAATTTTTTTATCATGCTAACCTTTAAATGATATTCTGTTAACATTAAGGAAACTGGACATTTTTATGTTCTTGGAATGTAACAAATCGACGTTCCTATAATGTCGAGTTGGTAGAAAAAATTAAGGTCAAAGAATGTTTCAGCAATATCATACTAACCTTAAAAAATGTTCCACTAATACCCAGAAAACTGGACATTTTAATGTTTCTATAACCAAAACTGAACATTTGTAAAACGTTCTTAGAACAAAATTGGATTAGTCTTCTTTTGGTGCCCCCCTCAGCACTTCGTGCCCTAGTGGTGGGATTGGCAGCACTGAGTGTAGCGACTGACTAAAGTAGTTAACCCTGCACCCTCTGACTAAGATCAGAACTGATGAGTGAGATCCACGGTCGGGCCGGCGTGACACTCTGTGACATCAGGTCCCTAATGAACATATAATTGAAAGTATGGGAAACCCAGAATAATCAAATATCCAAACTAACAGAAAAACTAAAATTTATAATCTTTTTACAAAAAAAATATTAGAAAGTAAATTAACTTTACAGAAGTAAAGCAAGTAAAGTGCCTACATGCATTATACCTTCGCCTACGCCATTGGGCAAGTGGGTACCACCTACACTAAACCTAATCAATAGTGTTCACAAAAGCAAACATGCAATTAAAAACCTATTTGCATAAATTGAATGTTGTTTATGTAGTACTGCCCTGAATAACCTATTTCACATAATACATTTTTACCCACAAGACAAAATAATAGCTGAATTTTCACACATCCAGTTCAAAAGTTTACATACTCTTGATTCTTAATACTGTGTGTAGAGGATGATCAACATGTTTTGTGATAGTGATACAATATTCTTCAGGAAAAAAAAATCCTTCAGATAAATTAATCTAGCAATCTATGTCAATAATATATTATAGATGCATTATGGTAGTTAAGGTCCATATTGGGTTGTTTGTTTTTTGCCTGATAAATATTGCTCCGATTGTGAAAATAAATGACATGATCTGATATATTTTTTTTATAAAAAGTTATTGTCCCTTTAAATAATTGATTGACTTAATGTAGCTTCCCCAATACTGGTCAATATGCAAGAAGTAAAGTTTCAGGCAACATGAAAGATAAGTAGGAACGAGACATAAAGAGTCCAGTGCAGGAAGGGTGGGTATTGTGGATGATAGAGAGCTTTCCTAAAAATGTTCTTCTTTTAGAAAATCCCTCCATGAATTCCTGTCGATGAGTCAGCCTTGGCCATGCTTTCAAACATAATCCAGACACACATACACTGACTCATAACACGGATATCAGCTCTAGTCTTAAATATTCTAATCAATACCAGGTTTTAAGTACATATTACATTCAAAAACTTCCCTCCCTCTGATCTGCTCCTTTGATGTGAAAACTGCGGTTTCCTCTCTCAAAGATCAAAAGATACATCACTTTGAACCTTCATATGAATCCCCAAGATCTTTTACCAACACAGTCTAGATATGTGAATGAGACAGGCTAATTCTGTAATAGACAATAATGTCATGAAAAAAATGTTTTTCTTGGCATCCAGTGAACAAGTGTGTGGTCTTGTTTTTTTCTTCCCATTGTATGTTGCATTTTCTATTCTTTTTCCTTGTTCTTCCCCTATCATTCTGAGTTATGCAGAGGAGACAAAGGGTTAGGGAGCATCTTCAAAGTGGCATTTTGATTTGAAAAGAGAAAAAGACAGGCACATAGACCGATATGGGTAAAAAGACATGCTATGCTCTACTGAATAGGTTTGTGATAGTTATCTTACAGGTGTGAAAAGAAAGAGAAAAGGGAAGAAGGAAAAAAAACTGAAGGTTTGCAGATCTAATATGATGTTTAGTACATGTTAGATATGTTTTTTGTTTATTGTTATTTAGTTTTATATTTTTATAATTTTTTTAAAAATTGTCACGTGTCAGTCTGCTACCATTGTGCAAATGTAGATGCCATGGCCAAAAGTATTGGTATAAACTTTGTTTCGCAAAGTTTGCTACTTCAGTGTTTCTAGATTTTTTTTTTTTAATTCACATTTCTCTGCTATACTGGAAAACAACTATACGAATTTCATACATTTTAAAAGCTTGTATTGGCAAAAAACATTAAATATACGCAAAGAGTCAATATTTACAGTGTTGAGACACCTTCTTCAAAACCTCGGCAATTCACTCTGGCATGCTGGATATCAGCTTCTGGGCCAAATCCTGACTGATGGCGATCCATTCTTTTTCCTGGTTTCAAAACAATACAAACATTTACACAAAAGCAAATACAGGACTAGAGAATACAAATACCAGATAAATAAACTTAAAATAAAAATAATAAAAGAGCAAGTGAAGTGAAGTGAAGTGACGTGTGGCCAAGTATGGTGACCCATACTTGGAATTTGTGCTCTGCATTTAACCCATCCAAGTGCACACACACAGTAGGGAACACACACCCGGAGCAGTGGGCAGCCATATTGCTGCGGCGCCCGGGGAAAACCATTAAACAAACATAATGTAAAAATGTAAAAAAAAGTACTGAAAAAATTGTCTTATTGTTCTTTTTTATATTACAATCTAGTTGATTTGAGCTAATACATATAGAGGAAAGAAGAAAAAACGGGGGGAAAAGAGGACAAAATTAACAGTCATGACTAAAAGAAATATGGCGATCCATTCTTGCCTTATTAATGCTCGGAGTTGATGACAATTTGTAGTCTTCTGCTTGTCTACTGGCCTTTTGAGAACTGACCACAGGTTCTTTATGGGATTAAGATCCGGGGAGTTGCCTGGCCACGGATCAAAAATTTCACTCTCTTGAGTACGTACTTACTTTGAATAAGTAATTCAATTAATACAATTCTAATTCATTGAAATTCATATGACTGGAACTTTATATGACAGTATAAAGTATACAAAAACTGTAAATCAATTACATTTATGGTTAAACTGTGTGTGTAAGTGTTGTAACAGTTTCTCAGAACTGGGCACCAGAATGCTGTGGTCTCACAGGTAGCACCAAATTAACCCTTTCACGCATAGAGCTCACTACAGTGAACAGCTTTTTAAAAAGCATTTTCTTGCGTATGCATGGGTTTTGATGGCATAGTTGCATATCAGCATCTACAGTGAACACTATTGCATCCTATACATTGTCATCAAGTGCTAAAAACTAATAGTTGCTCTGATTTACGCCATTGGCCTGAAGAGCATGGACTGAGTTCATCAGCAAGGGTCTTGCCTCTTACTAGCACCAAGTTTGTTTCTTGGAGATAATATCTTTCCTCAACGGCTCGCCATGGGCGATACCAAATAGGAGGGACCTTCTGTCTCAAGCGCATGGGGACAATATTTCATTCCCGGCCCGGGCTGTCGAAACCTTCACGTTTTGGCCCCTGAAGGGTGTGCCAACTGAGGAACATTGGACTTTCACCTAAAGTTATAGAGACCATTCTTAGTGCTAGGGCTCCCTCCACTAGAAGAATTCATGCCAGTAAATGGGGGGGTTTTGAAAGGTTGTGCACTGCACATCATGCATATCCAGTTAACTGCCAGATTGTGACTCTGTATGTAATTAGATTGGCCTTCGACCAATCAGACCACAAGAGGCGTGATAAACGAGCATAATTCAAATGACTCTGTATGCAATTGGATAGTCCTTCAACCAATCAGACCACAAGAGGCGTGATAAATGGGCAACGACCCATCATCGTGTTAAACCCACCAATAGCGCGCCAGGTGGATAAGCCAATCTGTGATTGGTTCCTGCAAAAGTGTAACAGAAGCAGTAGAAATGAATGTACAGGTTTCCAGACTGAGTTGCAGGGCGAAATCAAATCGCCGGCAGATCAGACTGGGTTTACCCAGTCTAGTTTGGAAGTTTTTGTATTTATTAATTCGGGGAACAGGCACAGTCTCTATGTGATGATATCTAGGTGAAAGAATCTCTATGTGTTGGGATTTATCTGACTTCTGTGATTTGAGACAGCTAGCAGACGGTCGGTTTAGTCAGTCTGTCTGCTTCCTGACTTAGGCACCAGTTAGTCAAGGTTCAACTTTAAGACTATGTGCCATATTACTAGAAAGAAGAGCAGCACCATCCCAGGCGGGATGATTACTGGTCAGGTCAGGTCTACCCAAAAAACGTTTCTAATTGTCTATGAACCCTATATTATTAAACGCTGTCTTTAAGGTTCGTTCTCCAGGTCCTCTGGGAAATACCTGCTAAAGTGTTCCAGGAGGGCTTGAAGGTGGGTAGAGATGGATTTCTTCACTGTGTTAACACTTCATTCATTAATTTTCCTCTATGAATTCGTCCAGCTCAGAAAACAAATCAATCCATTTCAACACGCTCAGTCCAGCGCTCGAGTTTTCTCTTGAATGTGTGGATTTTATCATTCAGCGACATGATGCTTGTGTTTTCACCTTGCAATGACATATTAAGTCCATTCAGTTTTTCAAATATGCAAGACAAATACGCCAGTCTTGTTAACCAGTCGGGACGTTCTCTCCAGCGGGGTGCAAAACAGAATGTCCTTATTAAGCTTTCCATCAAAACTGTATCTGACGAATGCAAGCAGTTGGGGAGAGTTTGATACATCTGAGGATTCATCTATCCAACTGTAAAGCATATTTCCCTTTCCTCACTCTGTCCACTAGCTTAGACTTTATGTCCTGGGCCATGTCGGAGATGCGCCGGGCAATTGTCCCGTTAGACATGCACTGATTCTAGCTCACGGGCCAGTTTATCCCCATGCATAGCCCGGCTTATAGCTATAGCAGCGGGTTTGATAAGGGTTTCCCTGATTGTGTGTGGCTTTTTTGCCTGTGCAATTAAATATGCCACCTCATATGATGCCTGTTGAGCTTTGGCAGGGATTGTTGTTTGTTTAGTAAGGACTTTCTTTTGACCTTGCAACTCTTGCTCCTTTCGCTGGAAAAAATAGCAGCAAGAGAGGGGTGCTTGGTTTTCAAGTGTCGTAGCATTTTTACAGGCTTTAGTCTTTCATGTGCAAGCACCTCAGTGCACACTACGCATTGGGGATGTTGTACTTCATTGATGATGACGCATGTGAATCCATATTGGATAAATTCCTCTCGATACTTTCGACACTTGGATGAATGCTGATCCGAATGATGCTGGATGTCCTCTTCATGCACACGCCGGTCTCTTTCCGTACCTGAGGTCGATGGCCTTGGCCTTTTTGACGGTGGCGTTTCTCCCCTCTCCTCCGCTGGCCTCTCTGCATTGCCTTTGGTCGATAATAACCAACGTTTAATTTCGACAAAAATAATATCCTAAGCTTAAAGCCTAAAAAAAATACTGTAATGTTTAAGAGGGTGTGGTAAATTGACCTGCTGCAACTGCTGCTGTTGCTATGTCGTTAATCTGTCGTAATCACCTAAAGTTCGAGGTGAAAGGAAAATCGAAAGGCTGATGGCTTTTTTTATTTACATGGTTTTATTTATAATTTAACTTTTTATATATATATTTTGTTACAATTATGTTTAAACTATGATATTTCTAATCGTACATCTTTTAAATTTGATTTCTGGAAATCATCTCGCGACCCCCACCTCGTGGGAAATCATCTCGCAACCCCCGCTCGCTGAGGGGTCGCGACCGCTACTTTGGGAACCACTGCTCTACGAGAAGTGGTGTTATCTTATCTGAGGCAAAATGCATCTTCTGTTTATGTTGTCAACAAAATCCAGATGACATTGAAGTGAAACTTTTCCACACCACTGCGTGAAAAGGGGTTGCCACCCTGTTTGCCTGCTGTCCACTATAATGTGTACATATATGTAAAACATCTCCCAACAAAAATGTGTTTGTCTAGGAATCTGTGTTTTTGCAATGTCAGTTTTCATGTGGTGGGTTTTTGAAATGACAGACTTTCCTTTCCAGTGAAGTGTCCTCACCACTGTGCTTTTAATTTTTCTCTGTGGTCTGTGATCTGTAATGATGGAATTGTGGTTGTCACATTTTTTATGATTAAAAACAAAGAAAAACAAACAATCACTTCTTTTAAGCATATGCTCACTTTGTGTTTTCTTGTGAAACCAAAATAATACAAATGTCTTTGGGAGAAATTGAAATGTTCGTTTAAGGGTAGTTTTTACTGGCACTTGATTTGTCCAACAGAAGGGTGCATTGATGGACACATGGGAACTTAATTATTTTTAACTGTTTGTTTCGATACAAACCCTTAAAACAGATTCATGTGCCATATTTACAAGAGCATAAAAGTGAACATTACTCAATATAAATAACTAGTGCGTGTTGGACTTGATTGACCTATTATGAACAAAACAAACAGAGTTAAGTTGTATTGGGGGGTATTTATAAAAGTAAGTTACCCCGAGAAAAATCAGTTAGAGTTAGTTAAAGTAAGCGTCAAATCCAGGATTCACCGTAGGGCTTCACTAAACAGGGATTCACTAAACAATGTTCATTATGGCTTTTAGTCCAAAAGGGTCCACCCATGAAGAAATATTGATGCATTCACACATTCACTTCATATTCCTTTAGATAAAACAAATTGATATAATGAGACATTTTTTATTCATTTTACAGTAACATACTGTTAAATTAACAGATTTTAGAAGTGATCTTATAATCTACAGCAGGGGTCTCCAACCTTTTTGTGAGTGAGGGCTCCCTGAAGGGATAAAAAAGTCTTGAGGGCTACTTGTTTGACAGACGCTCACACACACACACACACACACACACACACACACACACACACACACACACACACACACACACACACACACACACACACACACACACACACACACACACACACAAAGTTTTAAGTTTTGAAAAATACAACAACAAACAGTAATATTGTTAAATATTATGACAATTGAATTTATAATTACCGTATATACCCGAATATAAGAGGAGTTCTCTTACGAGAGGTTCTCTCGTATTGCGTAAGTTCCTTACGCTACGGGAAAGTATTCTTTCTTCAAGATTTCTGAAAAACCCAAAATTATCCTTAATTTTGTAACATTGTCAACGCAGTGCGGCAGCCTGGCAGACCATAGCAGGCTATTCCAGCGTGCTATTGGCTGCTCTGCTGGCAACTGCAGCAGCCTATCGGTGAGCCCGCGTGACGTGGCGACCAATGAGGGCGCTTCGCGCCCACCTGGCTTCATTTGCCTACAGGTGGGGCGTGGCCACGTGTATATAAGCAGGGCTCACGGGCTGCATATTCGATTTTCTTTTCTTCAGCGAAGCCCTTCGCATCGCTGGATCTGGAACCCGCCGCCGTGACCGCGCAGACAAGCAAGCAGAGGACAGCGCCTGAGGAAGCCGGCAGCATCGCGCCACCTTCAGCCATCCGTGCCTGCTCTGCTATCCGGCAGCCCATATCCTTTACGCTCAAAAGTGTTGTCGCCGCTGCGTCACACTTTTTCACAAAAAGAGCCGAGCGTTGATACAAATGTCTCGTTCCACATGCGCTCGTGTCAAGCGCAGCTCAGCTCCGGGGACCGCCACGTGATCTGCGCTCTCTGCCTGGGCCGTGATCACGCCGCCGCCGCCGCCGCACTCCTCGCCGGCGGATGCCAAGAGTGCGAAGAACTGACGATGTCGACCCTGCGGGCTCGACTCGTCCTGTTCGATGATGATATCCCTCCAGTCCCTGCCACGCCGCGCAGAAAGAAGCGCCGCTCGCAGCGGATTCCGGAGTTCGCCGAGAGAAGCTCGCCGGAACCTTTCCCGCCCGCTTCACTCTCGCCTTCCCCGCCCCCACCCCAGGCCGCCATTTCTGTTGCCGCCTCCGGGGATGAGGCGGATGCGGCCGCGGAACGCGCCGACAGCTGCTCCATCATGGCTTCCGACAGCGAGGACTGGTCTTCCGCGTCCTCTTCAGTCCGGGGCTCCGGACGCTCTCGAGCGGGTGAGGACGCCGAACTTTTGCGCCTTCTCACCCGGGCCGTCGAGCAGCTAGGCCTCGAATGGGCCCCGCCCAAGGTGGCAGCGCCGAACCGACTTGACGGATGCTTCCTAAACAGTCGCCGCCGTGCGCCCACCTCCAGGACTGCACCCTTTCTGCCGGAGCTTCACGAGGAGCTCGCAAAGTCCTGGAACGCGCCATTCTCCGCGAGGGTCTCGTCTCAGGCTTCTTCGACGCTCTCACAAGTTGACGGCGCGGCCGAGAAAGGCTACAACGCTATCCCTCCGGTGGAAGAGGCGGTCGCAGCGCACCTTTGCCCGCCTTCTGGTTGGCGCTCAAAGGCTGCCCTCCCGTCTAAGGCCTGCAGAGTGACGTCATCGCTGATCGGCCGCGCTTTCGCTGCCTCCGGTCAAGCTGCGTCCGCTCTGCACTCTATGGCCGTGCTGCAAATCCTCCAAGCTAATCTCCTCCGCGACCTGGACGAGAAATGCTGTGACGCTGAGTTAATCACGGATTTGCGAAGCGCGACGGATCTCTCCCTTCGCGCCACCAAGACCGCAGCACAGGCCCTCGGACGCTCTATGGCCTCCCTCACGGTAGCTGAGCGCCACCTCTGGCTCACGCTCGCGGACATGCGAGAAACAGAGCGCGCGGCCTTCCTAAATGCCCCGCTCTCCCCGTCTGGGCTCTTTGGACCAGCGGTCAAGGGGATCGTCGACCGTTTCTCCGAAGTGCAGAAAACGACGCAGGCCATGAACCTTTTCCTGCCTCGACGCCCCGGCGCTAGCAATAGCTCAGCTGCTCGCCGTCCTCGTGACCAGCCAGCAACGAGCTCAGCGCAGCGCCCAGCGCGGCCCCCTTCGTCTCAGCGAAGACCGAGCGGCCGCCCCAGATCGCGCTCTTCCAGCCGTGGTAAGCCGCCTCCACCTCGGGGCCCCCGGCCTAGGATCGCGCTGAAGCCCGAGCCTCCAAAGTCCTCCTAGCCAGAGGCAAGAAACGACGGTTAAGTCCCGCCGCGGCCGGACCACCGTCAAAACTCTCTTTCCTGTCAGCCCCCACCACTGTGGCTGCTGCAGATGGATTTCACGCAGCCAACGAGCGTTTTTACGGCGAACCAGAGAAATCACAAAAGTTGCATTATTTCTGGTTGCACGGCTCACGCCGTATGTGTTTCAAATGCAGTAAATGTGCCCACTTTTCTGTGTTCACCCCTGCACACAAGCACTATAAACCCCGTGTCCCCCACTCACATAAAGCGGCCACCGGCCGCTCGAGTGCTAGAGTTAGGTCACGTGTCCGCTTGTTTGCGTCCACGACTAACCACCACACGCGCTGTCACACAGCCACTCTTAACCGGTCATGTTCCACGCGTAAGAGTTGTGCCCGCTCAAACGCGCTCACACATTTTCGCGAACATTATGCCTCAGGCGCCACGCACCGCGCCACACACCATTTGTTTTCCGCCCAGGGTGGCCGGAGCGATGAGTGTAGTGCCGCACACAAGCCACTCCCCGCTCGAAGCGGCAGAGATGCAGTGTGTAGGGCGGCCAGCCATCGCGAGCGATGGGCTGGCCCACAGCACAGAGAGCGCGCGCACTGCGCCCGCCCCTCCTATACAGGCCGTCAAACCCGCGAAGCGCGGCGTTTCGAGCCCGGAGGCCGTTCTATCCCGTGTGGCGCACGCGAGAGCGTGGGAAGCCATTCCAGGTGTATCAGAATGGGTGCTGAAAACAGTGAAGCACGGCTACACTCTGCAGTTCGCTCGCCGCCCTCCGCGCTTCTGTGCGCGTACAGAGACGAGAGTGAGCGAGGAAGTAGCACATCTACTTCGAGCAGAAATAGCCACGCTGCTGTGCAAAGGGGCTATAGAACCGGTTCCCCATTCTATGAGCAAGTCAGGCTTTTACAGCCGGTATTTTCTCGTGCCAAAAAGGGATGGGTCGCTCAGACCGATTCTGGATCTGAGGCGTCTGAACAAAGCTCTTATGAAAAGATCGTTCAAGATGCTCACGACCAAGCAGATCCTCGCGCATATTCGCCCGAGAGACTGGCTAATCTCCCTAGATTTGAAAGATGCATATTTTCAAATCAAGATAACGCCGCGTCACAGGCCATTCTTACGATTCGCCTTCGACGGCCAGGCTTATCAATACACCGTCCTTCCGTTCGGCCTGTCACTAGCACCCCGTACATTTACGAAGTGCATGGACGCGGCCCTCGCTCCTCTGAGAAATCGAGGGATGCGAGTATTGAACTATCTGGACGATTGGCTCATCCTGGCGCAGTCGGAGGCCGAGCTCCTCGCCCACAGGGCAATGCTGCTCAGCCATCTGGACAGCCTAGGGCTCACGGTCAATTGGACCAAGAGCTCATTAGTGCCCACGCAATCAACCTCATTCCTGGGTTTGAATCTGGACACTGTGGCAATGTCAGCCCGCCTGTCACCCCATCGCGCGCGCCAAGTTCGGCGCATGGCTGCGTACTTCCGGCCGGGCAAAATCGCACCTCTCAAGCTTTTTCAGAGGATGCTGGGACGTATGGCCTCAGCTGCGGCTGTGCTCCAGCTGGGCTTAATGCGCATGCGCCCGCTGCAATGCTGGTTAAACGCCCGAGTGCCTCACAGAGCCTGGGCGTCCGGTGGCTTCAGGATCAGAGTGACTCAGGGCTGCGTGTCAGCCCTAGAGCCCTGGTTAGTAGCCGACTGGTACCAGAGGGGAGTGACGATGGGAGCCATCTCACACCGCAAGGTCATCTCGACGGACGCCTCCACCACGGGTTGGGGCGCCGTTTTCGAGGGCAGATCAGCCTCGGGCCTTTGGTCGAGCGAGGAAAAACTCCTACACATAAACTGTTTGGAGATGATAGCGGTAGAGAACGCGCTCAGGCAGTTTCTCCCGCTTATACGAGGACACCATGTGTTAGTCCGGTCGGACAACACCACAGTGGTGTCCTACGTGAACCGGCAGGGCGGTGTCAGGTCCAGAGGTCTGGGCAATCTGACAGAACGCCTGCTCGTGTGGGCACACAGCGCGCTGCGCTCGCTGAGAGCTGCGCACGTGCCGGGCCACCTCAATGTGGGCCCGGACAAGCTGTCCAGGGGCCTCATTCTCCCAGGAGAATGGTCCCTGCACCCCCAGACAGTCCAGCTGGTATGGCGCCTGTTCGGCAGAGCGGAGCTCGACCTCTTTGCAACAAAAGAGAACGCCCGCTGCCCGACGTTTCTGTCCAAAAGCGAGGATGCGCTGTCCCAAACTTGGCCCAGCCTCCCGCTGTATGCTTTCCCGCCGATCTCCCTATTGCCCCAGGTCATAGTGAAAATCAGGGAAACGCGCCGTCCAGTGCTCCTTATAGCACCGCGCTGGGAGAACCAGATTTGGTACCCAGAGCTGGTGAAGCTGTCGCACTCACCCCCCTGGCCAGTTCCGCTGAGAGCAGACCTTCTCTCTCAAGCAGGAGGGTCAGTTTGGCATCCCCATCCAGAGCGATGGTCTCTGCATGTATGGGTGACCAACGGATACCCGTTGACCTGCCCGAAGGGGTTATGAACACGATTTCACACTCTAGAGCCCCCTCGACGAGGCGGTTATATAGTTCTAAGTGGTCGGTGTTCACCGAGTGGTGTGTTTCCAAGGGATTGGACCCACAGCAATGTGGGGTCCAGCGGGTGCTCTCCTTCCTCCAAGAGCTTTTGGAACGGGGCAGGTCCCCTTCCACGCTCAAAGTGTATGTGGCGGCTATAGCAGCGTTCGCTCAGACGACGCTAGGTAGCACGCTAGGAAGGAACGAGCTCATCATCCGTTTCCTCAGAGGAGCCAGACGGATGAATCCCCCGCGGCCCCCGTCGGTTCCTATATGGGATCTGGCCTTGGTCCTAGAGGCCCTGAAGGCTCATCCCTTTGAACCGCTCGAGACTGTGGAACCAAGGTTCCTTTCGCTAAAAAACGCGTTTCTGATAGCTCTGGCTTCAGTGAAACGCGTGGGGGACCTACACGCGCTCTCAGTGAGCCCGACGTGTATGGAGTTCGGTCCTAATGACTCTAAGGTCATTCTCAGACCGAGGCATGGTTATGTCCCCAAAGCGATCGGCACTCCCTTCAGGGCGCAGATTATCTCCCTCTCGGCTCTGCCATCATCCGATGAGGGGGACGGTGGCAATTTCCTCTGCCCTGTCAGGGCATTGAGGGTTTATGTCACACGCTCCGCCGCCTTCAGGCGTTCTGAGCAGCTATTTGTTTCGTTTGGTGGGCGCACTAAAGGTCTCGCCTCCTCGAAACAGACCCTGTCCAGGTGGATAGTGGACGCGATTGCAGCTGCATACGCTTCCAAACACCTGCAGTGCCCGCTAGGTGTCAGAGCACACTCCACCAGAGGCATGGCCTCTTCGTGGGCTTGGGCCAGAGGGATTTCCATCCACGATATCTGTATGGCGGCAGGCTGGGCCTCCCCGTCTACGTTCGTGAGATTTTACAATCTGGAAGTTCCTGCCTTACAGGCGAAAGTGTTATCAGTTCAATAGGGCTGTTGGTTCTGCCCAGTGGTTCTGCGCAGACATAGCTCACATACTGGTAGTAAGTTCGGTACTAGGCTCATTGTGAATTTGAAGGAGACCGGCGGTGCCGTTCCCTCATTTACGAGACGAGCTGTTGTGAGTTTGAAGGTGACCGGCGGTGCCGTTACCTCACTCATATAACAAGATATTGTGAATTTGAAGGCGACCGGCATTGCCGCTCCCTCATTCATGAGACAAGGTGTGGTGAATTTGAAGGAGACCGGCAGGTGCCGTTCCCTCATTCATGGGACAGGGTGTTGTAACCACCCGTCGTAACCACCCGTCAGTTCGAATGAAGTGTCTGTATATGTGGTGGCCCGTTTTCCTTACCGGCCACCCTGCCCGAGCAGTGTTATGGTCCCCGGTTCCCTGGGATACATATGCTGTATGCGAGGCGCGCACGGCGTTGACAATATGTTCCCGTAGCGTAAGGAACTTACGCAATACGAGAGAACCTCTCGTAAGAGAACGATACTCGGTTACTTAACGTAACCTCGGTTCTCTCTAGAAGAGGGAACGAGTATTGCGTTCCTTGCCGTGCGCCCCGCGGGCTTTTATGCTTCAGAACTACGAAAACCGAATATGCAGCCCGTGAGCCCTGCTTATATACACGTGGCCACGCCCCACCTGTAGGCAAATGAAGCCAGGTGGGCGTGAAGCGCCCTCATTGGTCGCCACGTCACGCGGGCTCACCGATAGGCTGCTGCAGTTGCCAGCAGAGCAGCCAATAGCACGCTGGAATAGCCTGCTATGGTCTGCCAGGCTGCCGCACTGCGTTGACAATGTTACAAAATTAAGGATAATTTTGGGTTTTTCAGAAATCTCGAAGAAAGAATACTTTCCCGTAGCGTAAGGAACTTACGCAATACTCGTTCCCTCTTCTAGAGAGAACCGAGGTTACGTTAAGTAACCGAGTATCGTTTTTTTGTCCTAAAAATAGGCTGAAAAATGGGGGGTCGTCTTATATTTGCGATATAGACAAAATCACGGGGGGAAAGGGAGAAAGAACAACGGCATAATATGAAATAGTGACTGAATGATTTTAGCTATACTTGCATGTAAAATTAGAAAAGCAACATAATATCTGTGTTTAACTAAATTAAAACGCTGCTCCTCTGCCGTGCGAGACGCAGAGAGAACAAGAGAGGTGCGCGCACGAGACGCAGGGCGAGCGAGAGAGAGAGAGAGAGAGAGAGAGAGAGAGAGAGAGAGAGAGAGAGAGAGAGAGAGAGAGAGAGAGAGAGAGAGAGAGAGAGAGAGAGAGAGAGAGAGAGAGAGAGAGAGAGAGAGAGAGAGAGAGATTCTTATCTTATATTCAGGGTCGGGTATTAGGGGTGTAACGGTTCACAAAATTCAATACGATACAATAGTGACACCCCAGCAAACACAGAACGTTGGCACAACGTAGCCAACCTTCTAACAACGTTTTAACAACATGGCCAAAAAGTTGCTATAACTATGTTGTGTGGTGAAGGTTGTTACAGCGTTGTCACAATGTTGACATTAAACCACCGTTCAGGGCCATTGCTTAAGGTTGTGCCAACGGTGACAACCACTGGACTACATAATGTACTCCTCACTACCCTGAAGCGGGAAAATCAGCATTAAATTCCAACCACCTGTTGGGTTCGTTGTGTTCTCATTCATCATCGAGCAAGGATACGTGAGTATTGCGTTTAGCCTACCAGCTATCAAACACAACCTACAACTTTAATTTCTACTGTAATTAATGTAGCATCGCTCACACTGTTAAATTTATGACTTGGAAGTGCAATTTGATTATATGCAGTTTTAATAAAGTTGAAATTAATGAAAGCTTCTGTCATTTTTACTCTTCAAAGTGTAGGCTACACTTGCAGGTGTTGATAGCCCCATTAAATAATAATATAGATAAATAATATAGATAAATAATAAACGATAAAAAGTATATAATTATCTAACAAAATACACCATATAAAAATATTGTCAAAACGTCGTCTCAGTTGCTGAATGTCGCGCAACAACGTTGCTACAGCCCTGTCACTGCCACTCCTCGTTGAAATAAGAATAATAATAGTCTACTTTTTTGCATGACTTGCATCATCAGCCATAATTAATCTTTTTTTTTTCTTTTTTATAGTTCAATTTATCTCATGTAGAGTATGTACCGTCTGCCCGCGACCAACTCAACTCACAGAAGTGACTTTTTTTTTTTTTTTTTTTTGCACAACGTAATTGCCTATGGCAACGTATGTTGACTCAACGTGCAGATTCAAAATATTTTAAATTATTTAATTATTTTATTATGTTTTAATGGTATATGAAATGTCACCAATAGTTATTTTCTCATTTTATGCCATTATCATAAAAAAAAAGAAGAAAGATTACAATTCAGGCTATTTATAGAACGTGCTGCGCGGGCGACTCAGAGACTCCACGCGGGCTACCAGGTGCCCGCGGGCACCATGTTGGAGACCACTGATCTACAGTGAAAAAACGTAAACTGACATTCGCACAATTGCTTGCCTCAGATTGTGGAAAGGTCTAATGGTCATGTTTTGTTTTGTTTAGTTTAGTTTTCCCTGTTCCTGTTTGCCTTAGTTCCCATTCAGTCAGTCACGTTCAACGTTATGTCGGACTGACGACATGGGCTCTCGCTTGGGAGCCCAGCAATCACCTCCAAGTGATAACAAAACGAGCCAATAGACATTGGCCAGTGAGATTTTCATGCCGAGTCACACCCACCCAGACATACGATTAAGATGTAAAGAAATAAATGAATCAGATGGTAACAGTAATTATGTTGATGGTATAGTGTCAACATATATTTAAAACATTTTTTATAAAGAAACTTGTTACATAAAAGACCTGCGTTTCAGATGACAGACCTCATGCTTGTTATACAAACAGAAACATGGAGTGTTACACTTCACATGTCAGTGTAGGAACAAAGGCTTAGACCTTGAGGAAAATTCACTGTGTGTGTATACTCCCCTGAAGCTGTTGACTCCAATGAGGCTGTTGAGTGAAACTCGTTTGAGAACACAATGTGTCGGCTTTATCAGCCCACTGGGGCTCTTAAATTAGCACCCTGAAAGATTTACATGACATTTAAAAACCACGCCACTCTACTTTACCATAAGTAAGACCGCGGAAGGGAATGTGCACTTCTGTAATGTCCCAGGGAAACGGAATATTTAACAAATCTACTTTCGAACTTGTTTGTGCACCCATTCACCATTCACAATAAGACCAGGAACATAGAGTAATAATTAAAAAAAGAGAATGAGTCTCATAAGGGTAAGATTTTTCAAAGAATAAAATAAAAACATTGGCATGTCACAATTGGTCCCAAGACACACAAGAGCCAATGTCACTTGACATCACTGATGTCAAACCTGTGTTGTAACACGTCCCTGCTGAAAAAAATCCAGCATTGCTGGTCACCACCATAAGGTATGTTTTGCATGCTGGGACCAGCCTGGGGTGCTGGTTACTGGATCCCTCCCCTGTATCTTTTCTCAAGCTTATTTTTTGTATAATTGTATATTTAAACTCTTTGAGTAAATGCAGACTGAGTGACGAATCATTCATGAACTGCCATACTCACACTGCAGCCTCTTCATACGGTTTCGCATCTCTGCATTGGTCATTGAGTCATTTCTTCACAGAGTTTAAAAGGTTATGGAACAATAAATTACTCTTTTCATCACTACTGCCACAGGAAAAACTGCAAAAACTCCCAGTTTAGACAAATAATATGATTTCAGATTTAAGGGGATCAGGGCCAAGCTTATTGACACCGCCCAGAACTGCAGAAGACGTGCAGGCAGACCCCCAACGCAGTGCCTCGTTCCCCTTCTCATGGAACCATGTTTACAATCGTAACCTGAGATGTTCCCTTTTGAAATAGACAATAGACATTCAAACTCAACAATCACTGGTCATAATGAGCACATCTAGCTTACTCAAAAAGTCGAATGCACTCCAGATGAACATGTTCGTCTTACACGTGTGTACAAGCATCTCCTGAAGACAAAAAGGTTAATATTGCGTACTGCAGGCGCCCTCTTATGACATCACGGGCTGTCACCAGCCAATGAAATTGGAGTGTGTTTACACATGCTTCAGACACCGGTCACGCTGATGGCATTCCCCATAGCATCAATCGAGATGCAGTGTTGAGTTACACTTTGAAAGGGAATTTTGATTACATGTTGATTTTAAAGTTATGCAAAGCTCTGTCAGACTCTGCCAAGCCAATAGCCTGCACATTTTGTGCCTTGGCAAAGACAGAAACTGATGGTTAATGTGTGCTTGTTAAAAACCCCCAAAGGGATGGCAATAAAACAATACTGGTGTTTGCTAGTTGTTTGGCTCTTGTGAAGGCATATCATGTGAGGATGCCTCCGGTCCAGAGTTTGAGGACAAGAGTTTCCAAAAATTGTTTATGAACAAAACAGTACAGTAGATGATGAATGTTTTTGTCCATTACAGTCTTACATGAAGGCTTGCATGGATATTGTAGTGTGCTACTTGCCAGTGTGTGTATTTGTTAACTTTTCCATGGAGTCATCAAGAGCGGGTTTTAAGAGCGGGTCTGGACATGCATCAGTCGTTTCCAAAGCCTGAGCAACCATATGTCAGTAATTCCCAGAGGGAAGTGAGAAAGTAAAATAGAAATAACAGCAAAAGAAAACAAAAAAAATAAGACAATAGATTGCAGTTATCATTAAAACATTAGACATTTATAAGAGAAGAACATGTTAAGAATTGTATTTATTATTATTTACATTTTTATATATAAATAAATTATTATAAATATTTGTAAAATACAATTTTTGTAAAGATTTTGTTATAGGACAGGAGCTCACTCGATTACTCCACCATATACTTGACCCTAATTTAAGATTTTTTTGTAACTACAAGAAAACATTCAGTTGCAAATGTTGAAACAAAATGTGTTGCAACACTCCCTAGTCTCCCCGTTAACTTCTGGACAGGATGCTTTACTGTAATTAGTTGATTCTTTCACCGTACAGTACATCACAGGAATTAATATTTTTATGGAGATGATAATAATGAGAGTTTGTGAGATTTCCATTAAGATTTTGTGGACTGGATTGAGAGCTTTGTTTAATTATTTTGTTTATTGAAACAATGAATGGGTCACAACGGCACAAAATAAGTGCAAACAATCTAAAGTAATTATATAATAAACACTGCAAGAATGTGAAATGTTTGTCAAATGACACCTATATCAATTTAAAACACTTTCAGTTTAAAAACATTAAAATATAACAAAGAATGTACATGTTAAAAGATGTTGCAAATAGCCAATATACTTCAATGAAAGGTACTTTGGGTTTGCGAGCAGTGTAGTCTCAGACGTGCTGTGTTTGAACTAACACACAGAACACAGTTCTCACCACTCAACACCGAGGCAGGGCAGAGGAAAAACATGGAGCCTCTATAAATATACACACTAATGCTTCTCATACAGACGTCAGCACAAGGACAAAACAACTGAACACACATACACATAAATACAGTCACAATCATTTCTTTACTAACTCAAAATTCCTCACTATCACCAATACATCAAGATAGACACTTGCACATACATAGGTGAATTTGATTAAACCTGTAGAATTTCACCTCAAAACCAGAAGAAAAAAAAAAAAAAACAGGAAATATTTAGCAAGATTTTGGTTTTTAGGACCAGATTCTTTGTATTGTGACATTATTTTCATGACAACTATAAGGACATTCATTTACTGTAATAAAAAAAACTAAAAAAAAAAAACCTCTATATAAATGTATTAATTTATTGTATTTATAAATTCTTTACTCTAAAACAATAATAACTGAATTGACTAGATGCATTACACTGACTAAAATGCTTTATACATATAAAACATTACATTACAGTAAATATGTCAAGAAAATCACACAATGCAAACAATAGTCGTGGTCCTAAAATGAAGATTCACATTTGTGAGAAATAATAGATTTTTTATATTGTTTAATGTTAAAATGTGTAACCCATTCCTTTAGCAAAGCTGTGGATATTATTGAGAACTAACAGACCCTGACTCCAGGAGGACCTGGAAAGGAAAGTTATAAAAGACATTTCCCCGTGACACTTGATAGTGTGCAGTATGAGAGCTTTGAAATGTTTACCATTCAATACTAACCCTCCAGTGTTCCTCTTGCTTTTAAAAGCTGAGATCTCAACTGGTCTACACTTAGACCCTGTTTACAAGAACACCTGTTCAGGTGAGATCCTGAGGGTTTCAGAGCACAGCTGTGCACAACAATAAAACCCATCCCGCACATAAAAAAAAAACACCCAAATATTAAAGCATTTGATTAATGCATGCTCCAATGCCAACAACTTTCTTGCCACATACTGTACGTCATGAGCCTTCACCTCCATTGTTTAGTGCAAACACTTCTCTTTGTGTATTTTCCATTAATTGACACATG
This sequence comes from Romanogobio albipinnatus, assembly GCA_023566225.1. Lineage (NCBI taxonomy): Eukaryota > Metazoa > Chordata > Actinopteri > Cypriniformes > Gobionidae > Romanogobio > Romanogobio albipinnatus. The sequence goes on from CM042247.1 coordinate 52,141,397, forward strand.
AGATGTTCCTTTGACATCATTTCCTTTATCAGTACAGCACCATAAGAAATCTTCATTGTACATTTGGCATGCAATGCTACACGGCTGCCCTCATGGTACAATCAAATGATGAACTTAACAAGCACAATAAATTAATGGGAAAGAATAATGTAAATAAACATTTTAAAAAGTTAACAGAGCATATATTTGGTTTAATATCGAGCTTGTTTTGTGAAATGCGTTAACGGAAATGTCTTTGTGTGCTCGTGTGACATTGTAGAGGGGCATAGCTGAGAAAATTTCATTTTCAAAGATATTTTCTTCCCTCTTTCTTTTTTCCTCCATTTTTGCCAGACTCTCCTTTCTCCTTTTTCCATCCGTGTCAGTTGTCTCAGTTACTGATTTTCTCTCCCAGTGAGACTGTATATGTCCATCTATGTGTTTGCTTACTTATCATCCAGAGAGAGATAGTGCCATGGAGCACTTTCTGAAGATAAAATAATATTATAAAGTCATATTTTAACTGCACTTGCAGCTCCTCACTACCATGTTGGACAACTGCTCCACCTAGAAACAGAGCCAAGACAAAATGATTAATTAATTAATGAATTTGTAACCTTGTCAAGTGAAGTACTTAAATTATGTAAACTTTTTGTTAGATAGTAGTCATACCAAGTTGTTCTCACTCCAAATAACACACTATTTGTGCCTTGACTGCTTTAAAAGTACCTTAATACCAATCTGGGATATCTATCCATGAAGAATTCCCCCTATGCATGAACTTGAGAAGCCATTAAAATAGGCAAAAGAGGCATTTACCTTGTGTTGTCTTCCCACATAGTAAAGAATTGGTAGAGGGTCGAGGACTGCAGGTACACAGCATGGCTGAGCAGATGCACCAGGGTTGTGGTGTTTGTACAAGGCTAATATCTGTGAGAAACAAATACACATACTAATACTACAATGAAACAGAGAAGTAATGCATGTCTTATTTTACACACTGTAAAATATGTGCCCAAAATGGACAAATATGAAGTGAACTCAGTAGTGAGCTGAAAGCTGAGACCTCATTAGTAGCATATTCATAGGTTTACAAGTTCATCAAGTTTACATTACATAATGGCTTATTTTGATAATCAGATGAAGTTGTATAGTTGGTAGAATATTTAAAAAGGAAAAAAAATAAGTTTAAAATTGCACAGTGAAACAACTCAAATAAAAATTAAACCTAACTTGAAAAAATACTTGATTAATGCTGAGTTCACACTGCACGATTTTCAAACTTGTCGGATCACTGCTCTTTTCACACTGCATGACTATCTGGGGTAGCATTCAGTTGCTGCTGTGTTCACACTGCATTATGGATTGGCGACAGGGGGTTTCATACTGCATGACTGTATGAAAATGAAACTGCAACCGTATACCAGCTAGCCTGGATCAGCATGGAATAGAATGGTTATGCAATGAGAACTGTTCGGCCCGACAGTGGAAAAGCGGCTATGAATGAGCACAGATTTGCCTATGATTTTGGGCATTTGTCTGCGATTTCCCAAAACCTGTCAGTGAGTCAAAATCGGGGCTAAAATCGGGCAGTGTGAACTCGGCATAAGTCTAATCAACTGCTTAATTTAATTCATAATGATACAACCAGTCCAAATATTAAAAAGTTTTAAAAATAATTTAAAATAATAACTATCTAACTACCTGAAGAGGGGCATCAAAAAGGCCAAGCACTGCTACAAGCTAAAGATAGAGGGACACTTTTCCAACTCTGACCCTCGACGCATGTGGCAGGGCATTCAGGCCATCAGTGACTACAAACCCACCCACTCCACCCCCGCAGCCACTGATGTCAACTTCCTAAACGAGCTAAATTACTTTTATGCTCGCTTTGAAAGAGACAACAGAGAAACTGCCACCAAGCTCAAACCCTCAGCTGACCAGTTTCCATGGCACTGCACTCTGTGCTCACTCCTCTGGACAATAAGAACACTTATGCACGCATGCTGTTTGTTGACTTTAGCTCAGCATTCAACACTGTCATCCCAACCAAGTTAATAGCCAAACTAGGAGACCTGGGCATCAACACCTCAATGTGTAACTGGATTTTGGACTTCCTAACTGACAGATCCCAGAATGTTCGATCAGGATTCACCTGCTCCACGTCCATCACACTTAACACTGGTGTACCACAGGGCTGTGTGCTATTCCATCGTCAAGTTTGCGGACGACACTAAGGTGATCATCAGCGACAACGATGAGACTGCCTATAGGGAGGAGATCCAGCACCTGGCCACATGGTGCACTGATAATAACTTGCTCCTCAACACCACCAAAACGAAGGAGCTCATCGTAGACTTCAGGAAAGAGTCAAGAAGCACACACGACACCATCCACATAAATGGAATGGCTGTTGAGCGTGTCTCCAGTTTCAAGTTCCTGGGGATCCACATCTCGGCGGACATGTCGTGGACAACCAACAAGAAGGCTCACCAGCGCCTTTTCTTCCTGAGGACACTGAGGAAGAATCAGCTCTCCTCAGCTATCTTGGTGAACTTCTATCGCTGCGCAATAGAAAGCATCCTGACCAACTGTGTCGCAGTATGGTATGGGAGCTGCTCTGTTGCGGAGCGCAAGGCACTCTAGCGGGTGGTGAAAACTGCCCAGCGCATCACAGACTGTTTTCTCTCCTGCCCTCCGGCAGGCGTCTCAGGTGCCTCCGGACCAGGACCAGCAGACTAAAGAACAGTTTTTTCCACAGAGCTGTCTCTTTATTGAACTCTAACCCTCGCTGATCCACTCCCCTCATATACTGCCAACTCTCCTACCTCACATCTGCCTTCACCTGTTATTTGCACTACTGGAAAAACTGTTTACTTATGCATCTTGCACTACCATACCTTAACTGGATTATGCTCATTTGCACTGCCGACTGTATTCACAGTACCAACTGTTTACATTTGCATTTTGCACCATACTTCTAACTGTAATATGCAATCACTTCCACTGCACTTTACACTTTTTTTCGGATAGCTTCTGTCCATACTTCATTGCACTACCTTAATCCACTGCTATATTCCTCATCTTAGCCTAACATATCATTGCATGGGCGTCGGAACCATTGTTTGTGGGTGGGACCCACTTTTTACGATCAATGATATTGGACCCACTCACTTTTATCATCTCTAACATTCAGCACATGTCTGTTTACCTACCCCTAATCGATAAACACTTATTATTAAACACGTTAGACGCTTTATTTCCACTTTTCTAATATTTTCGTCATTTTTATTGAAAATAAATGCCTTTCCGATCTGATATGTGATGGGAAAAGGGAGAAGATTGAACTAAATGAGGAAATGGGCTCTTTATTGATAATAAAATAAAACAAAATAAACAAAAACTACCAAGAGGGGGAAAAACAAGACAACTTGACTTGGCGAGCAGGGAGCAGGGAAACATGGGAAACATGATACACATTTGACAACGATCCAGCACAGGATCGATTATTTTGTTTGCGCGAAAACTTTTTATTTGTGACAGTTGTGGGGTGGGACTTTACTTATTTCATTGTAACCTGAAATGTTATTGGTTAATTACGGTTCTCCGGAAGTCAGTTGTGAATGGACGCCTGTTGTAAAACGATTAGACATGGCTTCATCAACGGACCAGAAGATGCAAATGAGTTAAACTTTATTTACTGACTGATTGCATTATTAATATAATATGTCCTTACCAGATCCTATATTAACTTTATTTATTATGTTTATGGAGCTGTAGCTACTGAGGAAAATGAGAACAAAAAATAGAAAGCAAAATAGAAGCTTGAGCGCGAGTGTGGGGAATGATGCGAGTCGTGTCCAAGCTCGCAAGGGCTTGATTTGCGCGCAGAGATGTTATGCATCAGTTGTGCACTCGGTTATTAATGGCATTAAAATGCCGGCATAGAAGTGACAGAACCCTGACAACTGTAGGAGAGAAGTAGGAAAGAAGGCCGTCCTCCTGAATGCCCCCGTGAGCCCAGTGGGACTTTTTTGCAACTCGGTGGAATCCCTCGGCTAGCGATTCACAGAGGCTCAAACAACAATCAAGATCTATCTTGATAGCACCTTCCCCCACAAGCTCATACTCATCGTCCGCCCAGTGCTCCACTAGAACACGGCCGACCCATGCTTTGAAACCGTGCACTCAGCCAGAGCCTTCTGTAAAGTTCAAGGACATTTGGCCACAGAACAGAAAAAAAGTGTTCTGCCATGTGCCATAAAAACAAAGCAACCTCAAAAAACAATCAAAAAGAACTCTTCCATCTCTCGCTCTCACTCCCAACATACACAGCTCCCCGCCCCCAGCAGCAAGCTGTCACACCAGGTCACACTCTCACAGACCTCTCACACAGTTTGCATAGGTGTGGCGAGTGCTGCCAAGCATGTCAGAGTGGGTATGTGAGATAGCCATTATTTTCTGGTCGCAAAGAAAGATGTCAGACTTTGCCTATTCTGGACCTACATCAGCTAAACCGTGCCCTCCCGAAACGTACATTCAAAATAATCACGCTAAACCTGAATCCTCTTGCTCATTTGACCAAAAGGCTGTGTCTGTGGATCTAAAAGATGCACGTTTCCATATCCAGGTAGCCCATCGACACAGGCGAAAAAATTATCTGGTGACAGTTAACATCCTCCTCGTCCGTCTACCATTCCCACTTGGGATCTGACTTGCTTTCCGTTTGAGTCACTTCAATTGGCTCCTTTGAAAGGGCTCTTGTTTAAATTTGTCACTTTTGCTTGTGCTTGCTTCTGTTAAGCGAGTAGGTAATATGCACACTTTTGGGGAACCAAGGAACAGTTTTGTGTCTAAGGTACTCTCTACTCTGTTCAGAGCTCGGGTGATATCTCTCTCAGCTTTTACCCCGGGCGAGCCCACGGCAGGGGATGACCCCCTTCCAAAAATGCTTCACCCTGTTTGTGCAGTTATATTGAGCGCACCAGACAGTTTAGACTCTCTGATCAGCTTTTTGTGTACTTTGGTGGCCGCACTAAAGGCCTGCCTATGTCGAAGCAAAGGCTAACCAATTGGATTGTGGATGCAATTGCTCTGGCTTATGATTCTCAAAATGTGACCAGCCCTATAGGTGTACTCTCTGTGATGAGAGGTATTGCCTCATCATGGGCATAGGCGAAAGGGATGTTGAGGACTGGATGGACTTCATAGAACACATGCCAGGTTATATAGCCTAGAATGTTTCTTTGATAGCTCCTTGGTCCCTTTCAATACAAGACAGCTAGCTTAAGGTAAGCCAATTTTTAAACTCACTTCTTGAGTTGCTTCTGCTATAGCATAAGTCTCATTGTCATTGTTGTGTGCAATGAACGAAAAAACGAAAAAACCCCGCCCCCCTTCTTTCAGGCTGTGGGGTTCCACCAGCACTGCTCATTCACTCAGTATGCGTGAATGAGCACATTGGTCCAGATTAGCGTATAGACTACCCTGGTGTAAGCTCCACGACCATGGGCCAGATTTACTAACAGCTTGCGCTAAAACCCTCTTTTGCCGTTAACTACACTGTCAGGATTTACTAAAGACACGCAGTGAGAAATTAGCGCTGAAAAGGCATGGACGCAGTTATTTTTGTGGCTGACCTTAATGAGCTTATATTTGTAGGAGTTTCCCTTTCAGACGCAAAATTTATGGGAGGAGAGTATTTAAAATAATCATGCAGGTGATTTACTATGGGGAGCACTTTTCAATTTACTGTTTTTTGTGCCATTATGTACCGCCCCAAAAAAGCATTAAACTTTATACTGTTGTCTGAGGTCAACTTATGACGTTTGCGTGGTTTTTACATTCAAAAACATCATAATGAATAAGTAATAGGCTATTTTCTGCCTTGGTTTTGAGGCTCTCTGAAAAACGGTCGGTTTTGTTGAGCGTACCCCACTTAAGACTTGGAAGTAAATGCTCATGGCTAGGATTGGATAAGATTTGCATATTTAATGAGCTTCTGCTCCCCTGTCAGTGACGGCGTGTGGCAAACGGCAACCGGCAACCGGAATGAATCGCCCAGTACAGAGCCAGGGCTCGCAAAATGTCTTTATCAAACAAACACAACGATTCATCTCTCATCCACCTGCGATTGATTGGAATGTTATTTCTGTATCATTTCACCCGATCATCAATGAATATAACCGCACACACACACGCGCGCACGCAAGAAAGGAATGTTATTTCACTACAGCCCGTCGACAGGCCGGTGATAGCCCGTCTGAAAAACACATAGCCCCGGGACTTTGAGCTTTGCAAGCTGGCGTTACAAGTCCGAGTCTGATCACGAATGAACCAATAACACCTTCTCCAGCCTGTGACAGCGTGCTAAGGTATGTATTCAATAGATATCAAACGATCTGTAACAATGCAATACTAACACATATAAAAAAACATGTTTTACTCACATAAGTGTGTTACACCATTCCTGTCAGATCCAATATAGAAGGCACAGCATTGTGTTTTAATCTCAATATGTCTGCAAATCCAGTCTCGTTATCTTGTTTACAATCGATTCCACAGTGAAATGAAGCGAACAAATGCAATGTCTAACGCAGGTGAGCTGGAACCGGCATCGTTTAGCTCCTCGAGTCGGTGAGCGGGCTTGAGGTGGTGCTTCTGCATCCTATTACGTCAATGGTCGACATATTCTGAGAGCTCTCGTTTTCTGGACCTGGTGTCTATAAAAGCTTTTCTTTGACTAACAAGGACGTTTTCAGCTCTGAAACTTACAGGATATTCTTATATCACAATTAACTTTTATATACCAAAGGCTCAAAGGAAAGTTGATTTCTCAATTCATCACCCCTTTAAAAAATGTCTGCGTTTTCTGTAGGTACAATGAATGTCAGTGGGGTCCAATGTTATTTTGAACAGTTCTTTTGAACAAAACCAGTTGTTCTTCAAAACTCTTCTTTTGTGTTCTGAAGAAATAAATGATGACAGGACTTTTATTTTTCGATGAACTTCCCTCTTAAGGACATTATCAGTTCACACATTAAAAACAGTTTTATCATTTAACAGAGACAATAAGTGTCATTATTTAAACAGGTGAAATTTGAAGCTCGCATAGGCAAAACTTCATGGTTATAATTTAAGATGTAATGATGTAAAGTGTATGGCATTTCAGCCCTTGGGGTAACTAGTTATTCAAAACTTGTTTTCTCTACATTGCCAACTCTTGACCTCAAATGTACCTCTGGATAGTATCTGTGCATTTTAAAAGAACAATCATACTGTACATAGCCACAAGTGTAACTCTTTGTGGTGTTGTGTATTCTTGCTCTAAAATTTACAAGAACCAGAGCAAGGAAATGGTTCAGGCTGGAAAACGAATGCTGTTTTCTGTTCTAAATAATATTTAAGATTAGAAATAGTGCATGCCAAATCATGTTGCAAATATTAATCCTATTAAGTAACTGGTATGACATACTTTTTCTGGTGTGTTTTCAAAGTGTGCCTGTAAATGATTTTAGGCTAATATTGGCACAAGTCTTTGAACAGCATCAGAGGACAATTTAAAAATTCAAACTTGTCCAGGTAAAGAAAACGCTTCGGTTACTTACGTAACCTCGGTTCCCTGAGAAGAGGGAACGAGTATTGCGTTTGCTAAATGCTACAGGGGGAATTTCCTTTCCTCAAGATTTTGAAGCAAATTTTTATCCTAAAAATACCCTGTAAAACTCAGTGCAGCTGCACAGCTCTCAGCAGGAAGCAGCTGCGTGCTGATTGGCTGTGTTGCTGAAACTGCAGGAACCTATGGCGAGACCGCTGGGCGGGAAGGACCAATCAGGTCCCTCTAATATTCCCGCCACAGGGGGCAGCAGAATTTGCATAGCCAAGGGTATAAAAGACCCTGTCTCGCCAGGTTCGTCAGGTTAATCGACTGAAGCGACTCCCTGAGCAAGCGAAGTACGGCAAGCAAATGCAATCCTCGTTCCCTCTTCTCAAGGAACCGAGGTTATGTAAGTAACAAAAGCATTCCCTTTCGAGAGTACTCTCGTATTGCGTTTGCTAAACGGCTCGCTTAACGGCTCTGATAGCCTGGAGACACCATACCCAGGCCGACCTAAGTGGGCCCGTAAATATGATATTCATAGAAGTCCCCAATATGAGCCAGACCTGAGACGGGCTATTTTAATGAGAATAACACACAAGATATATGTATATATCAAAAGATCTCAGCTGCCCTATAGCAGGGGTCTCAAACTCATTTTACTTGGGGGCCGCTGGAGGTAGACTCTGGGTCAGGCTGGGCCGCATCAAGTATTACACATAAAAAGTGTTTCAAGTATTCAAAAAAAAAGTAGCACAAATGATCCAATCTTCTCAAGCTTTATTATTAACAGTTCTTCAACATGAATGTTTCTTCTGAACATGAACTGTTCCTCTGAATTTGAACTAAATTATATAGCCTATAGAAATTAAATGTAATATGAAATAATGATTAATTTAAATTTTATTTTAAATAATAGACTAATTCACAGCAAGGCCGTAACCAGGTCAAACAGAACAGTGAACGAAATTCTAGGTCTGATTCTAGGACTATTTGTAAACAATATTTGCATTAATTTGCGTCAAATATATTATTAGTCCCGATATTCTTCGCATGAGTGAGTGAATAAATACATAGATCAGCAAAAACCTTTCGAATTTTCCTGTGGTCTGGTGGTAGAATTTTAGTCAACCGTGTCAAAGGTTCCGGGTTCTAATCTGCCCTCATGTAGTTTTTCTTCATTAAAATCAAAGATGATTGTATAATAAGACCATGGACACGTTTGCATTTTGTTTTGTGATTTCACCGGAAAGAATAGAGTCTCTCTCAGCAATGGCATTAAGCGATAGATTGCTTATGTATGAAGACTGTGCAATGTGCACGAGCCAAAAGAGAACCTAAACCCCGCCTACTTTGATTTGATTGGCCATCTCAATCATTTTGACATTGACGAGCGCTGTTAGACCACATTCGTTTCAACTGTCTGATCAGCTTCGTTCGTCTGTTCCTGTCAATCACGCGGCGTCAACCAAATATACTGCACGAGGGAGGGGCGAGCCTACTCTCTCTCTCTCTCGCACACACACACACACACACACACACACACACACACACACACACACACACACACACACACACACACACACACACACACACACACACACACACACACACACACACACACACACACACACACACACACACACAAAGGAGGCTGCAAGCGCGGCAGCGCTGCTCACGTAACAATTCAGCAACAAGGTGCTTTTCAGAGCAACGCGCGGGCCGCACTAACACTAAACATTGATGTCAAGAAGGGGGCCACAAAATATCATCCTGCGGGCCGCGAGTTTGAGACCCCTGCATCAAAGCCCATTCTATTAGAGGTATGGCCTCGTCATGGGCTTGGTCTATTGGTATTTCACTGGATGATATCTGTGCGGCGGCAGGCTGGGCCTCCCAGTCCACGCTACGGGGAACCAATGCAAAACGCCATGCTCGCTTAACGGCTCTGATAGCCTGGAGACACCATACCCAGGCCGACCTAAGTGGGCCCGTAAATATGATATTCATAGAAGTCCCCAATATGAGCCAGACCTGAGTATTTTATGAGCTATTTTAATGAGAATAACACACAAGATATATGTATATATACAAAGATCTCAGCTGCCCTATAGGCATCAAAGCCCATTCTACTAGAGGCATGGCCTCGTCATGGTCTACTGGCATTTCACTGGATGATATCTGTGCGGCGGCAGGCTGGGCCTCCCCGTCCACTCGGCCCGAGAGCCATATGTGAGCTGGAATGCGGCAATTCAGCCAGCGTTGGAGAGGGTGCATGTGTAACAGACCTAGTCTGAGGATCTCAATGTTACTGCCATGAGACCCAACATCCTCTGAAAGTGTTTGAGAGGAGTGTATACACCGGACCTGAGGGAAACCGCTCGGTTCCGAACAGAGAGCGTGCTCTGTGACGTCAGTCGTACGTTCATCTGTAGTGAGTCTAACACTGTTCCCAGAAACAAAACGTTCTGTGTGGGAGACAATGAGCTCTTTGCCACATTGATTCTGAGGCCCAAGCATTTCAAATGGTTGAGAAGCCAAGATCTGTGGTTCAATAACTGTATCTCTGACTGAGCTATTATGAGCCAGTCGTCGAGATAGTTGAGAATTCTCATTCCCCGAAGCCTCAGCGGGGTAAGCGCCGCTTCCATGCACTTCGTAAATGTGCGGGGAGCCAGAGATAGACCAAAGGGTAGCACCCTGTATTGGTAAACTTTCCCCTCGAAGGCGAATCTCAAGAATGGCCTGTGATGAGGGGCTATTTGTATGTGGAAATAGGCATCCTCTAGATCTACAGTGAAGAACCAATCTCCCGTGCGATCGAGATCGAAACTGGCGAGCCGAGCCCGAAGGGTCTGCAGGCTTCAATCCAGAGCTCAGCGAGGTGAGTCGCTGAAGAAGAAATAATCTGACGAACCTGGCGAGACAGGGTCTTTTATACCCTTGGCTATGCAAATTCTGCTGCCCCCTGTGGTGGGAATATTAGAGGGACCTGATTGGTCCTTCCCGCCCTGCGGTCTCGCCATAGGTTTCTGCAGTTTCAGCAACACAGCCAATCAGCACGTAGCTGCTTCCTGCTGAGAGCTGTGCAGCTGCACTGCGTTTAACATGGTATTTTTAGGATACAAATTTGCTTCAAAATCTCGAGGAAAGGAAATTCCCCCGTAGCGTTTAGCAAACGCAATACGAGAGTACTCTCGAAAGGAGTAGGAGCATAAAGCTGCAGCTGCCACAGGTATAAATGTAAAGTTCAGTAATAATGTTGTAATGTCAATTTAGATATGCGTAATTTGCACTGTGCAGATTTTCCCCCCAAAAATGTGCAGAAAATTTCAAAAATAAACATACATCAAACATACTGTAACTTTTGCTACACACTTAATGGCGAACATACTTTTATATGCATTACATGCATACATATTTTCTTTTTCTCTCATATATATATATATATATATATATATATATATATATATATATATATATATATATATATATATATATATATATATATATATATATATATATATATATATATATATATATATATATATATATATATATATATATATATATATATATGAGAGAAACAGAAAATGGAGAACTTTTTTTGGTAACACTTTATAATAACTACACGCTATGAAGCATTAGTTAAGCATTGGTAAATAGTTAGTTCATTATTTATAAAGCATTAATATACATTACTAAGCAGTTTATAAATACAGCTAAACACGCTTTATTCTTGATTCATAAGCATATCTATACTGTGTTTAATAATTGTATTTTCATACTTTATAAATGATCAATTTATCATTTCTAAATGAAGTATTACATTATTTACAAACCAGTTATTAAGCAGTTGTCAGTGGTTCATCAGATCATTTAGAAAGTGTAAGTAAATGATTAATAAACTATTTAAATATACATTTATACATCTTATTATTTAGACATATTGTAATAGTTACTCAGTGTGTTAATAAATGCTTTATTAACATGTATTTATTAACATGTATTTCCACTTTAATTCATGATTTAGGAGTCCATTAACTATTTCTGTGAGCTCAAGTGAGGACTATTTATGCCTTTTAAAGCTTTTACAAAGGAGATTTAAAGGCTCAGTTCTCTTCTGCACTGCTGTTCTCTGGTTCTGTTTTGACACTGCAAAATATCACAAAAAAATAGTTAACTGACAATTTCTAAATGTTTTATAACTACCTGAATTAATCATGAATTACAGTAGGAATACATGTTAATAAAGTATTTATTAACACACTGAGCAACTATTACTATATGTCTAAATAATAAGATATATTAATGTACATTTAGATAGTTTATTAATCATTTACTTACTTTATAAATGATCTGATGAACTCCTAAATAACGTATGTAAATAATGTAATACTTAATTTAGAAATTATAAATTGATCATTTATAAAGTATGAAAATACAATTATTAAACACATTATAGATATGCTTATAAATCAAGAATAAAGCATTTATAGCTGTATTTATAAACTGCTTAGTAATGTATATTAATGCTTTATAAACGATGAATGAACTATTTACTAATGCTTAACTAATGCTTCATAGTGTGTAGTTATTATGAAGTGTTACCATTTGTGCTTTTTTTGAGAAATTTTTGAGAATAGCTTCTTTGGTCAAATGGGACAGAGGTGGAAAAAAACACCCTACCTGAGAGTATTTGTTCTCAGCATTCCAGATGTAGGTACAGGAGCCCATACAGTAGTTAGCAAAGTATCCTTTAGGCTTGTGGATCCACTTCCAGCCCAGATCTTTCCGAAAGTCAATGTAAAGCTTACGCATACAGCAGGTCTCAGTTCTTCTGTCAGAGAATATTGGGAGGGGGGGGGGGGGGGTGATTATCTTTTGTTATCAGTAGCTCTTACTTAAGTCAGTTTTATATACCTCCTTATTAGATGTAAATAATTGACGGGGGTTGAGTTACTGAATTAATCACCCTATTCAGGTTTTAATTTTTATCCAGTTGTTCGAACAGCAATTGGACTGGATTCTATTTTGTGGTCAGTGTGACTATTTGAAAAATGTATTTAAGCATTCATAAGCATTCAAATGTATTATGTAGGGACACAGCTGTGATACCTTATAACATAAATATATATTTAAAATTAACCCCTTACTTTGGTCAGGAAATTATATGCATTTCTATTTCTTTATTCTACAGTTTAACATACACCGATCAAGCATAACATTATGACCACAATATTGTGTTGGTCCTGCTTTTGTTTCCAAAACAGCCCTGACCCGTCAAGACATGGACTCCACTAGACCCCTGAAGGTGTGCTGTGGTATCTGGCACCAAGATGTTAGCAGCCGATCCTTTAAGTCCTGTAAGTTGCGAGATGGGGCCTCCATGGATCGGACTTGTTTGTTCAGCACATCCCACAGATGCTCGATTGGATTGAGATCTGGGGAATTTGGCGGCCAAGTCAACACCTCAAACTCGTTGTGCTCCTCAAACCATTCTTGAACCATTTTTGCTTTGTGGCAGGACACATTATCTGCTGAAAGAGGCCACAGCCACTAGGGAATACCGTTTCCATGAAAGGCTGTACATGGTCTGAAACAATGCTTAGGTAGGTGGTACGTGTCAAAGTTACATCCACATAGATGGCAGGACCCAAGGTTTCCCAGCAGAACATTGTCCAAAGCATCACACTACCTCTGCCTCCGCCGGCTTGCCTTCTTCCCATAGTGCATCCTGGTGCCATGTGTTCACCACCTTCTTCCATTGCTCCGTGGTCCAGTTCTGATGCTCACATGCCCACTGTTGGCGCTTTCGGTGGTGGACAGGGGTCAGCATGGGCACCCTGACTGGTCTACGGCTATGCCGCCCCATACACAACAAACTGAGATGCACTGTGTATTCTGACACCTTTCTATCAGAACCAGCATTAACTTCTTGAGCAATTTGAGCTCCAGTAGCTCGTCTGTTTGATCGGACCACACAGGTCAGTCTTCGCTCCCCACATGCATCAATGAGCCTTGGCCGCCCATGACCCTGTCGCTGGTTCCTTCCTTGGAGCACTTTTGATACTGACCACTAGGGTTGTCACGATACTGGAATTTCTAACTTCGATACGATACCTAAAAAAGTATCGATATTCGATACCATTTTCGATACCACAGGGAAAAACGCTGCATATACTGTCAAATAGATATTTTTAATATAATTTATTTTTTTGTCCGTCTATTGAAAGTCTAGGCAATTTAAATTTATTCAGAAGAGATCACTTTATATGATAAAGCTTTTAAGCTTTTTCTCATATATAAATGGTCATCAATTACCATTACAATTATCTCACAAAAATTTGCTAACTAATTGTGTTGCAATAGCTTACATACAGCACAAGGAAGCTTGATTTCATATTGAATTTAAGATGAGTAAACAGTAATACAATAAGAACAAATAAACAAATTACAAACAATAAAATCACAAATAAATACGATAGAATAAAGATACAAATGAAATAGACTGTTATTTTTTCAGGTAGGTCTAACAGTATTCAGGTAGGAAACTGAATATAAAAAAAACAAAGTAATCAAATTGAAAATAACATTGGATAATCTACATTGTAAAAAAAAATAAATACAGATGAATCCATTAAAGTTACACAAGTTAATCAGTCAAGAGCAGTAAGTGATCGTTTGTCTTTTAGTAGTTTGAGCTTTCCCTTTAAGACCTGACGCACGCATGGATCCCAAACACTCCTGTTACACATTCTTCCTGAACTGGTAACGACTGTGTTTACGTTAATACTCACCAAGATGGGCATTGAGACATTTTGTGTATTTGACCATTAATACGCTGGAAAAAGGAGCTAATTTTTGCACTTATATGGCAGAGGCAGCATTATCACGGTAGGCCTATGTGTGTGTACGCTTCAGGTGAGAGCGCAAAATCTGTGGGAATTAGCAGAATTAACGTTATGTGCAATCCCGCTCGAAATTCAGACCGGTCACACCAATACTAACACGCTGTCATGAAGAAAAATCCAGCAGAACACGCGTTCGCCATGTTCAGAGGGTTAACCGGACTGAATGAGAGGAGGCGGGTGCGTGTAAACTCGCTGTCGGTCGGAGAGGAGAGCACAGCTGGTATCGATACTGTAGAAAATGAGTATCATATTGTTTCAGAGATTTCAGTATCGATACATATCGAAATATCAATATTTTTGACAACACTACTGACCACTGCAGACTGGGAACACCTCACAAGAGCTGCAGTTTTGGAGATGCTCTGACCCAGTCGTCTAGCAATCACAATTTGGCCCTTGTCAAATTCGTTAAAATCTGTATGCTTGCCCATTTTTTCCTGCTTCTAACACATCCACTTTGAGGACAAAATGTTCACTTGATGCCTAATATATCCCACCCTCTTACATGTGCTGTGATGAAGAGATATCAGTGTTATTCACTTCACTTGTCAGTGGTCATAATGTTGTGCCTGATCGGTGTATATTTTAGTTCACACTATATGAAGTAGTGAGTTATGATCTAAGGTCAGATGTTTTAGAGATAGTGAGAAATAAAGTAACCACCATACAAATCTGTGTTATAAGTTTCATAGAGGACATATTATTTGAAAAACCAGTGACTTGTAAAGTGGGGCATTTTGTCTAATGTTTAAAGAATTAGGGATTGTTACTTTACCTGCAGTTATATTAGGTAGCACTTAAATTGTCTACCTCCGGTAATGTGTAGTGGCAGATTGCTATTTTCTATTGCCATTGGATGTGTAACGCAGCAGAAAAAAATATTTGATTGGCTAATTTATATTTAAATTGCTAGGTGAACAAACAAGGTTTTTGATCAAATTGCTGCTAATCAAGATTACGTTCCTTCTATAGATGGTTTCAACGGCAACAACATAAACAAACGTTACTGCGCATGCGCACTTTTGTGACCCAAACTTAAATTCCGGTAGATGGCCAGAATAATCACCTCTAGAGTAGATTATTTCTGATAACAAGCAAAATAAATAACAAGTAAATTACATTAGACATACAGTCTAAATTACATTAATTACAGACGCTGCTCTCGTATGACTGGATATTAATGAAGCATTTAAGGCGTTTTGGTGAGTCGCACACACTGTTTTTGCGCTGGTGTCATAATTTCTCTGCTTGATCGTTATTATTTATATCATGTTATCAAAGAATAGTACGTCAAAAATGTGTTTCTACTGAGTAGTGCGCCATACTATCCCCTTGGCAGACCGATAAACAAACACAGACCGGAAGTTAACTTCGGGCCAGGCGCGTAACCGTGGCAACGCACGTGCGTCCGATGAAACCATCTATAAGCTCTGTTAATTTAAAATGTATTAAAAAGTAATAAGACAGAATTATCTCTGTAAAGTGTTGTATAAATCCACAATATTGAATTGTTATGCTGTCATCAAACCTGTAACTCCTTTATAGACAAATTATTACCAAATTAACTAATTATTTCAAATTAATTTACTTGGAATGTTTATCAACCAATCAGATGTCACAATATGTCCAATATTTCATATTACAATATTTCATCCACATGAGAAGAGTAAAAGTGTTTAGGTATTTGTTATTCATAGACTTGTACTGTATCTAAACATAACAAAACACAAGGTGAAAGAGAGAAAAGAGACTTACTCATCACAAGTTACATCAGTGGCAACATCTCGTTTCCGGCGAGTGGATGCAGGGGAGTTGCCATTAGAGGGAAAGGATAAAGCCAAAATGTAAGGCTTCACCATCATCTCTGCCAGACTGGCAGTGTCACCTCTCTGTTTGTCTAGTCCTGAAAATCCACACACATACACACAGAAAATCAAAGATTACGTCAGTTTTGGATTCTTTCGGCATACATTTCCAACACTACATTTCAGATGTTTGAGATTATCTTACCTGATATAGTGAAGAGGAATTTATCTGTACTCTGCTGGTCTGTTTTACAGCCACAGTATAACCTCAGTTCTAAACTTTCTTCATCTTCTGTTAAACACACACACGCACACACACACAAGATTATTTGCATTTTGGAGTACTCTACCCTATAAACCATGTAACACATAATACAACTGAAATAACATCAAAGAAGGAAATAAAAGGGGTAGATAAAAATTGGTTACTCCATACTAATGAAGTCTATTCAAGATGAACACAGAAAAATCCATATGGTCCCTCTGTACATAGAGTTAAAATGACTCTGGATCAGTGTTAAAGTTTATGAGATAATTAATTGATTAACAGCATTAATGATTAACACATTATGTTAACAAGCAGAATCAATGAAGGAAAGAGAACCACAATAACTACAACTGACTTCAGTCACAGCCTTAGATGAAATCAACTGAAGATAAAAGAAGACATTAAATCTCTGAAGATCTCAGCAGAGGAGGATTAAACAACTCCACAAACAGCATTACCAGCTTCACGCATTACTAACCTGATTTACTTTATTTCTGTCAGACGTCTACAGAGTTATTTTAAATCTATATGTAGAGAGGAACCATATGTACTCTGAGTAGAGTTCATTTAACTCTTGGAATTTTTCTGTGTAGGGTTTACAAATATAACTTTGCTTTCCATTTATTATTTAAAGAACACTTTAATTACCACAGCAAAAGTACAGAAATACAGGTACAGAAATTGAATAACCAAGTGTAAAATAACACTACATAGTCTTTACTGTATAAATGAAATATAATTAATCTAATTAAATATAATACATTTTATAATCAATTATAAAAAATGTGTCGTTAAAATTTTTTACAAATTTATATAACTGATCCTAGATAAAAACTTATAGATATTGGTTCATGGGCTCATAGAGGTCATCACTCTCTAGCAGTGAACCATTGATATTTCTATACATTTCGAAACAGTTATGACTTAACAAAGCCTTTTTAATTGAAATTATGTGATTTTTGCATTTAAAAATGCTCACCGAATCTGAATGGTTCGAACCAAATGATTTGCAAAGACTAGATCCTTTTTACACAAGCCACAGTATAGTTTTGCTGTGCTCCAGTCAAATTTTCCTGAAAAAGCCTTGTCTGATGAGGTATATACAGTAGATATGTCTGAAAATAGGCTTTTCTCTTTATTGAATGTTATTCACATTATTTAAATTATTCAAAATTTAAGGCAGACTGTAACACTAGCATTTCGCAATATTTGGATTATGTTATTTAAATTGTGAATTCGGCAAGCTGTTTTTGATATTTCAGGATTTCCCCATTCAAATAGATAGCACTTGGACTTGAAAACCAGCCAGAAATAGCTGCCCAGAGGCGTTGCAGAGGTCCTTTAAACAGGGCTTTGTTAAACTCTAAAAATGCCCCTGGTTTCAGAGCTTCACAAAGCAGTGTTTTGAAAGTGCCATCACTAATTTTGAGATAATTATGTGTTTATGTGTCCGTTGAAGTAAGTAATTAATGAACTAAACCATTAATTAATGATTACAGCATCAGCAACTAATAAAGATTCTGCCGCATTCAAGACCTTGTTGTTTATGGCACAGGATTATGTCAGGTTAAGCTTGAGGTCTAGGATTCAAAGGCGGAGCGCTGAGAACATGCGGCTTGACACTACTATTTCATAACACTGTGTCTAGACTGGACAAAGACAATAGAACACATTATAATGATACTACACTGGATACGACACTACACTACACAACAAAACCTTGACAGTAAACGCATGCCATTTTCTATTTCTGACGTTATCTAAGCTCTTGCACTACTTCTGTTATAAAAGACAAATGGACTTGCGTCCACACATTCATTTACACTATTAGTTATACATTAGTTATATTACAATATGTTATTAAGGAATTCATACATGATGACACATTTAAATGATAGCAAATCATATATTAAAATATTAATGATATAGACCCTTTATTAGTTGCTGATGCAGTAATCTTTAATTAATGGTTTAGTTCTTTATGAGTCATACATTAACACATGATTATCTGTGCATTAGTTAAGTATGAGTTAATGCATATTAGTGCACCCGTATTGTAAAGTGTTACCCAAAAGGATGCGAATGACAACTCAATTTGCGGTCTCGCGGTTCTGTGTGTGCGCACAGAAAACAGAGACATTTCCAGAGTACTTCTGGATTTAGTCTCGGTTTGTTTCTGTTTCTTCATGTAATCACAGATGGACTCATGGTGAGATCAGATCTCCGTGTGGAGCATACCGGCTGTTGTCAGACTCCTTGTGCATACAAAACTCTCACAGGATTATTACAATTAATGGCAAAAGGAATGTTTGGAAAATAAACATATATTTCCTGCTGATACACTACAGTAATATATATATATAACTTTTTTGGTGAAAATACTAACGTGCCTAAGACTTTTGCACAGTACTGTATGTCAGACGGACTCTTCCTGACTATAGGCAGTTCTTGCTCATTTCTTCTCATTTCAGCATTAATAACAATCCTGCATTGTTGATTTACTGAGATTTTGAGTTAACATAATTTGATAGACAGTCAAGAAAAGGTAGGCTGTTTTAACCAGACATATTATGTGAGCACAAGAGCACAAATTAAGGGTCGTTTAAAATGTAGTCATCAACTGCTATTGGGAAACTGCAACCGATGTTAGCTGAATGCAGCCATGACCTTACCTGAACTCTGCAGCCATTCTGTCATCGTCTGCTTCACGTCAAACGAGAGCCAGTGATTGGACAAATCCTTGGAGATAAAGCGGGTGCCCAGATATCGAGCCTGATCGCCTACTCCACGATACAGTTCCAGCCTCTGCTCTTGGTCCATGATGGGATTCTTAATCCGAAGCCGTAACTCGGCTTGAGCCAGCAGCCGGTAGTCTGGAATACTCTGTCTCATTTCTGATACGTTAAAAAACATCTGATGCTTTGTGCCATTCTGAGCTAGAGAGAAAGTGAGAAATAATAGAAAAGTTCATGGTTATTTTATAGCTTAGACAACAGACCACTCTTTTGTCAAATAAACCACCAAAGCACTGAAAAATGTTAATGGCATCAAATCTTTTATAGATATTTTGAGTTTTGTTTGAGGGACTAAGTAAACTAGGTATCCATGAGAAGAATTGTCTACTCTGCTTAGATTTTTTTTGTGTGTGTGTGAAATTATTTATATTTATTGGATGGACATCAATTCTCTAAAATTATTCTAAAATTATTGTGGATAGTATCCACTTTTTCAGATAAATCCGCCCCTAAATGGCACCTAAAAAATGTCAGTCAGATGGACATTTTTCATGTCAGTCAGATGGACACTCAGTCTCAGTAGGTGGTTCTTGGCCATAATAACCTGCCAACTGCTACCAGAGTTTACAATACAGGTAAGGCAGCATTAATATTATATAGCTAAACGAGACTTGTGCTTCCCTTGCCTGTATTTTGACTGCAGCTGTAATTTAAAGAGGAAGCCATCATTAAGCTGTGTTTGGGGTTGCTATAGCCCAACTGTTTTTGCTGATGTTTAACATGGGAGGCCCATGGTGTGGCATGAGTTACACACCATAATTTAATACTTTTGATTTTATTTGAATAAACTCCTAATCCTAATTGTTTCACGTCACTGGTGGCTGCAATGGTCGCTTGACAATGGAGAATTCAATAACAAAATATTTACTTAGAAACATACAGGAATCAAACTCATTGAATAGAACAATCACTACAACATAAAGTTACCATAACTCCCCCCTCCCAGAAGGCACGTCCTTGCGCCAATGATAGTCCAAACTGAGGAGGGAGGGAGGGCGGAAGCTCTGGAGGAAGACAAGGGGCTAGCAAAGGACAGGAAACAAGAGTAGATGGCTGCGGAATAAATCAATGCAGCGATGGAGGTGGGAGTAGGCAAGCGCAAGAGGAGCCAGATGGGGACCCAGAACACAGCCATGACAAAGGCCAATGGCAGAGTCAAAGGAGGGAGGAGCCATGGTGGAGATTTGGCTGGTAGACCCAGGAGGATAAATGTCTGTGATGGAGCTGATGGAAGTGGATAACCAGGCATAGCCAAAGAGCCAATGAGACCACATGACACAGATGGATCTGGAGATTGAAACAGAGCCACAGTGACGAGTGTCCGCCAGGACTGAGGCAGAGCCAGTTAGACTGAGGACCATGGTGGAGTCAGAGGGAAGGTGGAGTCAGTCTGAGCCAAAGGGGTGGAGGGACAAAGAGCAGTTGAAGGCCTGGAAGTCCATGGCACATGCATGTGGCGACTGACCAAGGCAGCGCCAGAGGGACGAGGGAGCCCGGTGGAGCGGTAAGGATGATGGTCCCAGGTGGAGTCTAGGGAGGGAGGAGTAATGGTGGAGCTGACTCACCGACGGGCCGAGGTGGAGTCAAGTCAAATCACCTTCATTTATATAACGCTTTTCACAACACATATTGCTTCAAAGCAGCTTTACAGTGATGATGGGAAATTAAATTTTTTTTAGATGAAAAGTACTTTTTTTTGTGACAGGCTCAACGGCTGGAGGCAGAGCCAGGGGATCCTCTTGCCAAGGCTGAGCTAGAGACCGGAAGACTCGAGGCAGACCCACACAGTAGAGTGGAGCTGCAGCAGAGCCGAAGGACAGAAGGGAAACAGAGGTGGGACCAAGGAACTGGCAGTCTTAAGTAGAGGAGGTGGGAGAGGGAGGCTGGGCATTATGGGCAGGGCTTCTTTCCATCCCTCGTACTCCATGAGCACGTCCACTGGAATGCACAGTATTGCCAGATCACACACCTGGTCAGACCCTTCATTGGGCTCGGGCTCCGGGGTGATGGTCGGCTCAGTCTTGCTCTCTGGCTCTTGCATTGCGGCAGGCTAAATCCTAATACAAATGCAAACAGTAGTCTAGTAAAATTCCAGTCTGGATTTATGAAAAATTATAGTACTGAGTCTGCACTTGCACTAAGAGTATTAAATGACATTTTACTATTCATTGATTCTGGGAACTCAGTAATTTTAGTGCTCTTAATTTTGAGTGCAGCATTTGATACAGTTGATCACGCCTTGAAAATTGTGTGGGCATTCAAGGAACTGCCCTTAGCTGATTCAGATCTTATCTTTATAACTTTTTCAGTAGGTATTGGTCGTGCTGTTTCATCTGTAGCACGCCTTACCTGTGGTGTTCCTCAAGGGTCTATTCTGGCTCCCATTTTGTTTTCACTTTACATGCTTCCACTAGGTTAAATTATTAGGAAGCATGGAGTGATTTTTAATTTTTATGCAGATGACACCCAAACCTATTTACCTTTAAAACATAATGACAAGCAAGGCCTAGAAACCTTGCTTGCAAGTTTAGCTGATGTACGATCTTGGAGGTCTCTGAATTTTTTGCATTTAAATGAGAGTAAGACTGAAGCAATTGTCTTTAGGCCCTCTGTGGGAAAAGGAAAAACAAATATTAATTGTGATCATTTAAATTCTTATATCAAAAACCAACTGTGAAACATTTGGGAAGTTTTTTCCATCTTAAACTTCTGTCCAAAGTTAGAACTTTTCTATCTTTTTAAGTAGGGGTGTCACGATTCTCCAAATCCTCGATTCGATAAAATTTTCGATTATAAGGTCACGGTTCGATTCGATTCTTGATTTTTACATTAATTTTTTTTAAAGCACAGGTTGCTATGCCATTTTTAGACTAGACTTTTATGCAATATAATATCTGACCTTTGTTCGCAATGTACCACACTACATTTTCAAATGTATTTTAGTTAACATTTATTAACAACAATCTAACAACTTATATCTTCAGTGTTCAGTCAATTGAAAACTTAAGCAAAATAACTCTTTCTCTTTCTCTTTTGTAAGTGCAGTCTTCTTCACAGAAGATGACATTCAAGTTCACAACAAAACAAACAAAAACAATAAAACAGCCATGTCCATAGTCTTCTCTGAACAATTAAGTGTCTTAACAAACTATTTCCAGTTGAACAGTTATACCACACTGATAATAACTACTTTTTATCCCCCGAGAATGATGACTATTTTTATCATGTTCTTCCTAAAGACGGATATGTTGTTTAGAGCTGCTCTTTGAGTTGTCAAACATTTTTTATAATAGAACAAGACGACAACTGCTAAACTATTGCTAAAATACTGTAGTCAAGGCAAATGTACGCTGATCAGACCTTCAATAACTTTCTCCTTTACATTATTGTACATGGAGGGAATCACCGTAGCTGTGAGATGCAATCTAATTAAATGCCTAAAACCGGAGTTTTCCACCACCGAATAAGGTCGCATGTCTGCAGAACGCGTAATTGCATTTTCACGCGAACATTGTCAACATAACTCACTGGAAATCCAAAATACTTCCACACCGGTGACTTCAGTGAAAGAGGAGGAGGTTCAAGTTCTGTCGATGGGTCTCCTGCATCTTCAGTTGCCATGCTATCTTTTGAATGGCTGTAGCTGAGGTTGACTCGCAGCACTTCAACACGTGTGTTTTTTCCGCTTGGCAAGCAAACGGACGTGACATGGGGGCGTGGCAGCATCGACGATTCCATTTTTTAATTCGAAGTTGGAGTTCGAGATGGACTTAATTTCGGTCGATTTCGATTGTGACACCCTTATTTTAAAGACCTTGAACGAGTCACACATGCTTTTGTTTTATCTCGCTTGGACTACTGTAACTCATTGTATATTGGATTACCCCAATCCTCACTGGGGATTGTAAACGAGAACACATTACTCTGATATTAGTGTCTCTTAATTGGTTGCCAGTGCGTTATAGAGTTGAACTCAAAATTTCGTTGTTTGTTTTTAAGTCTTTAAATTGTCTGGCACCTTCCTATTTGTCAGATCTTTTAAACGTAAATAGGTAACGTAAGTAAGATGCTTGCGATCCTCAGACAGTATTACACTGTCATATCCAAGATCAAGACTGAAGTTACGAGGTGACCGTGCATTTTCAGTGGCCGGTCCTAGGATATGGAATAGTCTTCCTTTATATGTGAGGTCTGCATCGTCCGTAAATTTATTTAAATCGAAGGTACAGTCTTATCTTTTTACCCTTGCATTTACATGCTTTCATAGGATGTTTAGATATGTCTCCAAAGCAATGGGAAATAAAATTAATAATTTCTCATAAGCTTGGTACTACACATTAAGGACATGCTCTATTCACCATCCATGGTTGAGGGATTTAATGTATTGATTATATTCACTATGGGTCCCAACACCTGTGGTCACACATAAAAACTGTCAATGTCCAAATGAACTGCTCTTTGTTGATTGGTGTGTGGTGGATGAGGGTGGAGTGGGATTTGTGTGTGTGTGTTTGTGTTTACATAGGCTGGTGCTCAGGTAAGCTCAGGACAGCTGTCCTAACAGGCACTGAGACAAACCTATCATTAGTACTGGGTGCAACCAGATTCCAGCAGGCTTAAAAATCTGCCTCTCCAACACATGCTTTACTGTCCTCTTACTGTCGCCTTCCATAGAATCACAACTCTCTCTTTCCCCAACTATTCTGTTCCAATCACATTAAGCCATGACACATTTTCCCGGCAGATAAACTATGCAGTCAGCACAATCTTTGACATGTAATAACATGAGATGAGATATAAGCAGCACATTTATAAAGAAAAACATGGAAAATTAGACATGCCTGAAGGACATGGCTGTAAATTGAGTGCTCTCTATTTGACAGCATAATTTAGGATTTATGGTCAGTACTACCTAGAAGACAACATTTATTTCTACCTTCACTAAAATATATCAAGTGTAGCAAGCAATAAGGAAAAATAAAGATTCCAAATAAAACTACAGCCTAATACTATGTTTCAAAATATTTTTTTAAAATTCTATTTTAGCTGTGGACTATACACTCAAGACATCCACAATGTTGTTGGCAAAATCAGTTTTGTGTCTGACCTGGGTATCATGTATGTGTGATACAATGTGGCAAAATCTGCAATGTAGTTCTTTGTCAAGCCAAAAGCTATGCTACTGGAAAAAAGCATAATGGATAGAAGGATATGAGCACCATATTAGATGATGACAGCTATTCCTGCAAAAGCAAATCTGTAATCCTAAAAAAATATTTTAACATTCATTCATTTCTAAAGTTCTGTCAGGAGTGAAAAACACTGTGGACAGACCTATTTTAAAATGGAGAACACTATACATAAGATATTTTTCTATTCATGTTCTAAAGGCCAATACGATTTTACTGCTTTCTTTAATGCATTTAAATGTATTGCAACAATATAGATTAATATTATAAATGATGATTGTTTTTTGTAAGGACAGCACGCTATTTCTGCTATTAGAACAACCTCTAACCCTAAATTAAAAAAATGCCACATAACTCACCCCACACGGTTTATGCTACAGATGTGAATTATACTTCAAATTATGGAGTGTTGCTTGTAA
This sequence comes from Romanogobio albipinnatus, assembly GCA_023566225.1. Classification (NCBI taxonomy): domain Eukaryota; kingdom Metazoa; phylum Chordata; class Actinopteri; order Cypriniformes; family Gobionidae; genus Romanogobio; species Romanogobio albipinnatus. The sequence continues at coordinate 52,166,363 of CM042247.1, forward strand.
CCACCCAGCAACATCCCAGAACACCCTAGCAACCACATAGCAATGTTTCTAAAACACGTATCTAAATTTTAGCAACTGCAGTGCAACACCCTGGCAACCAGCAGAGAGATTTCCTTGATTCAAGCGCAGTTTTCTTAAGTATTTTTAAGTTTTTTTGGTCACACTTTATATTAGGTAGCCTTAACTACTATGTACTTACATTTAAAAAAAAAAAAGAAGTACAATGTACTTATTGTGTTCATATTGTATTGCACACACTTTTGCTGATATGGAGGTGGGATATGGGTAACGTTAGGGACAGGTGTGGTGGTATGGGTAAGTTGTTAATTACAACTTTGTAATTATAAATGTAACTACAGAAATTAATAATTATAGATGTAATTGCATGCAAGTATTTTTTTAAATGTAAGTACAATGTAAAAACATATATGTACACAATAAGTGCATTGTTAGTTAAATGTTAGTAAGGCAACCTAATATAAAGTGGGTCCTTTTTTTTTTGTCGTCTTGCGAAAGTAAGCAATTACTACAGTTCTAAACACTGAGTGTGGGAGGCCTTGAAATTGCATCAATGTTTTCCACCTTAAACAAATGTAAGAAGCTTTATGCAAACACAAAATATAAAGAATAGTTTTGTCCCACAAGGGGAATTGCAAGAGCAGGAATTAAAGGTTGCTATTTAGGACTATTTCCTCACAATCTTAGTCACACCTCAGAAACAAGCAATCCTCTTTCCTGTCAAATGGGACTGTCAGACTGATAAAGGGGGGAAAGAAATGAGAGAAAAGACAAAAACACAGAATAGAGAGAAAGCTCAAGTTACAGGAAAGCCCCTAACCCCAGAGGAACACACAAAAAGAAAACAGAATTAGTGAGAAGGTCAGCGAAGCTGACTCATCTACCCTTATCACCATTTTCTCTCATGTATTTCTCTGTCTCTTTGTCCTTGGTTTTCATCCTTCGAGCAAGCCCCTTCTGCTTTAAGAGGTCTTTATTCATGATATGTGCATTGGATCACAGGCCTGATGTTTATGTCTGACAAGTTTGAAGTGGTTAAAGGGGTAAGAGAGAAACAGAGGGTGGGGATGGTGGGAGATGAAAGCAAGTGAGTGGTAAGCATCAAATGCCAAATTATTTCCACATCAGACGTGGCAATGAATTAACAACAGGTTTAAGACAAAAACTATTAAAAAAAAGGAAAAAAAGGAAAAAAATGTGAACAAACAGCTGTCAGGGCGATCAAACAACCTAATAGTTCAGAACAAACAGAATGAAGTATCCTCAAAATGTTCAACCCCCTAGCAAGAACCTTGGAGTTTAACAATCTAATGCATGAAGCCAACAGCAATAACAACTAGGCTATTAAAATACCACAGAACCTGATTTCACCAAGTGCAACATGTTCCTGCATCAACATTTTTGTTGATCCTGGAAAAACATTCCAATCAACCAATTAGATTTGAGGGACAAGTTTGCAGTTTATGTTAAGTTTAGGCTTACAACCAGGGTTAGAAGCTTCTACATCACCTATCATTTGCCTCTGATTTAAGGGATAACGTATGGGTAGGGTTAGGTTCATGCCGAGTTCAGACTGCACAACTTGTTAGATCACTGCTCTTTTCACACTGCATGAATATCTGGGGTAGCATTCAGTTGCTGCTGTGTTCACACTGTGGCGACAGGGGGTTTCACACTGCATGATTACACAATAGAAAGAATCGCAGACAACTCTGTCCGGTCCGCAAACTACGTTTCACAACCAAACACTCGCGAGAAGTGACAAGGAAATAACGCAAGATCGCGCATGTGTGAGACTAGATTTGTTATTAAAAATTATTGTCCAAATTGTCTGTGGGTTGATTTGCAGCGAAAGGGAGAAAAAGAAAAAAAGATTATAAAGGAGGATATGGTTGGGGAGACACAGGGAGCAATGATTGTGTTCTGCAAAGAGACTTTGAGGTAAATAAATAATTGTGCAATGTGCTGCTGTTGGTCAAGCTAATGTTTGTGCTTTGTTTCTGTTGTAAGTATATTAAAACACTGATATTCTGGTCTATAACTCCTCCCTGAACCTCCCTCTGCACTGTATCTTGCTCTTTCATTGGCTGTTGGTCATCGCCAGTGTTATTTGTATATGTGACAAGTCAAGATATTAATTCTCTCAGATCTCGTCTTTGATAATTCACACCGCACACTGTAAAATCCAACAAGTTAAGCTAACTCATTTAATTTGAGGAAACTGATTACCTCAATTCAATTGAGTTTAACAAACGTAATTGAAGTAAACAAAAACAGTAGTTATGAGTACTCTGAACTTATTTAATTGAGTCCACTAAACCAAGGATATTTCTTAATCTCCAATTAAACTTTACACTGCATTCAAATACTTTTTACAGCTAAAACTTCACTATAATGAGTAAAACAACAGAAATTACAATTTAAATGAACTCAGATAGCTTGCTAGTTACTGCTAGCTTACAATAGCACACACAAAGTCAAAAACCAACAGTTATGAGTACTCTAAGCTCGTTTCAGTTGAGTTCACTAATATACATTTTTTAAAATTATTCTTAATATATGTTGCAGTTGAGTAATTAAGTGATTCATTAAGGGTTGATTGAGCATTAATTATGAACACCTGATGATAATGAGCAGAATCACAGAAGGAAAGAGAAACACAAGAACTACAACTGACTTAAGCCAAAGCTTTAGATGAAATAACAGAAGATAAAAGAAGACATTAAATCTCTGAAGATCTCAGCAGAGGAGGATTAAACAACTCCACAAACAGCACTACCAGCTTCACACATTACTAACCCGACTGACTTTATTTCTGTCATTTCTGTTTTAATGAAAATAATAGTTTAATTGAAGTCACCATGATGGAGATGAGTGTTTGCTTTAGTTGGGCTCTTGACCCTTAAAACTTTAACAATAGTTTTTTTCTCTGGCTGTTTTAACTGTGTGTTTAGAAAGCACATTCGTTATGGTAAGGAATGGCAAGAGAAAATGTGATTAGGTGATGTTGGTATAATCATCACGCAGTGGCTTAAGTCACTAATCTCACTCAGAGTCTTATGCTCTGGTTATTACGGTATTGTGTTGTTAATTTTTGTATTATTCATAATAGTGGCTAAATGGTTCAACAGCACAAGATCCAGCACTGTTATGGTAACTGAATAATATGCACGTTTTTAAACTCATGTAGTGCTCAGAAGGTTTTAATGTATGGCATTTCTTAGACACACACAGACATCAAGAATCTGCGTATGAATCTCAACAATGGTAACAATCAATGAAAAGCTTCATGCTGCAGTGCATGCTGGGTACCACCGATCAAAACTCCCTCATGGTTCCCAGCATACATTGCAGCATTAATAAATGATGCATCTGAATCGTGACTAATTTTCTTTGATTCTTACTATTTCCTTTTACTTTTGCTGTGTTTGTGATGTTTTTGTAGCTTGTTTCATGTTCAAACTTGATCTGTTTATCTGAATATTTTTTTGATTGTCACCATTGTTGAGATTCATACTCTGATTCTTGATGTCTGTGTGTGTCCGTGTACTGTTGTAGATTAAAAGCTTTTTGTGCATTTTATTTATTTCAATCCTGCATATTGTTCGATTACCACAACCATCCTGGATCTTGTGCTGTAGAATCACATAGGTTCTATTATGAATAATACAAAAATATAATAACACAAAACCTCTATAACCAGAGCATTAGACTCTGAATGAGGTCAGTGTTTCAGTCACTACATGACGATAATATCATCAGCAAAAAACAACCAACAGCAGTTGATCACATTTTCTCTTGGCTTTTCTTACCATAACAAATGTGCTTTGTAAGCACAGTTAAAGAAGCCAGAGCAAGACATGTTATGGCAAGGGTCAAGATCCCAACAAAAGCAAACACTGAACACCATCATGGTGAATTCAAACAAAACTATTATTTTCAATATAACAGAAAAGAATAAAGTTAGTCTGGTTAGTAAAGTGTGAGGCTGGTAGTGTTGTTTGTGGAGTTGTTTAATCCTCCTCTGCTGAGCTCTTCAGAGATTTAATGTCTTCTTTTATCCTTCAGTTGATTTCATCTAAAGCTGTGGCTGAAGTCAGTTGTAGTTCTTGTGTTTCTCTTTCCTTCAGTGATTCTGCTCATTACCATCATCAGGTGTCACCACCGATACGCAATTATCACTTATTTAATCACTTAACAATACAATTATTATCCAATTATCATGCTGGGAACTAGAAATGTTCATTCAGTTTGAGTTCTGTTTCATCATTGTGTCCACATAACATTCGGTAATATTTGAGTGCAGCGAACTCATTTTTATTTAGTACATACAACTGTTAGGTTTTACAGTGCATGATTGTCACTTGTGTGAATGAGCACTGATTTGTCTATGATTTCGGGCATTTGTCGGCAATTTCACAACTAAAATCATGCAGCGTGAACTCGAAATTAGGGTTAGGATTAGAGTTAGGACTACATTTTCGTCCAGGAATGTTGTTCCAGGATCAACAAAATATGTTGGCCCAGGAACACGTCTAACTCATCAAAATCAGGACACGCTAAAATACCACACATAGTCTGAGGGCAATGGAGGAAAATGCTGTCTAGCCCCCTATAGTGGCTGAAGTTTATTAGAGAACTTAACATGAATTAACATAACTGAACATGTTAGTCTGCTTTTCACAGAGCTAGAGAAGCAGGAATTTTGATACTTGAAACTACTGTTTCTGTAAAGAAAAATATATAAAAGATATAAACTATAATAATATGTAAGGGGTAAAAGGGTGTATCACTATGAAGGAATACATTTTGTATTGACTGACACTCAGTCAGATTGTACATCATCCCACTCAATTAAATGGCTACTGTCTATTTAAGTAAATAAATAGACATTTAATATTAGTGTGAGTTTAACTTATTTTAGTATGCGAAAAGAAAGATTGAAACGAGAGACTACCAAAATCGGTTGCCTGGGAAATAGATCAATTTCAGTTGTGGACAGTCATTATATAGTGGTTATGCAGTTATACAGTGATTACTATGCAAAAAAAATGTCACCATACAACACTGTCATGAATTAATAGGACATGATGTTAGATTATATCTCTAAAGAAGTCAGAAAGAGGACAATACCTTGCCGGATGACGAACTTGTGCACCTCCTTGCCAAAGTAGTCCTCATCATCAGCTTGCAGAGGGACAGTTTTCAGCTTAATTTCTTCGCTCAGTTCAACAGTGCTGTTGTATAAAGAAAGCAAGGAATCTGGGATCTTCTGTCCATCATCATCTATCTCAGATTCGGGCTCTTTGGCCATGCGCAATTTGCTGAGGATCTGACCGCGGATAGCCTCTATCCGTTTCTTCTTTACCACCTCCAGGTCCAGAGTCTTGCAGGTGGACATACTGCCCGTTCCAGCCACCATGCACAGGGCCGTCAGTACCAAGCAAACGAACCTCATGGTGTCAAATCTGAGCCCAAACTGTCTTTTAAAACAGTTTTAAGTGGGAGAGAGGCTCGTAATCAAGTCTGTTGACGTAGAGCCTTTGGATCTAAAAGACACAGTAGTGTAGTTGATTATGGAGGTGATGTTACCTGATGATGATTCTGGAAAGCACCTTGAATAACGTAGCCAAAAGAACAGCTGATGTATGTCTAATATGGGAAATTCCTGACACATCACCTGTTTCAGAGCTCCATCCAGACAGCACAGTACAGTTTGGCTAAATGGAGCAACCGCTCTCCCATATAAACAAACTTATGGAAACACAAAGACCATGCAATTACTAGGCTACACCTGAACACAGACCAGTGTATTGAACAGACATAAATCTGATTTTTTTAAAAACCCATATATAAACATAAACACAAACTTTTTTCACTATTGCTGACTAACTGCTAGCAGTCCAACACAGAATGTTTGTTCAAGTCCATGCGTCTGGACTGACTTTTTTTCCCTCCTCTAGTTTCCCGCTGTGAAAACACGCAAAGTTCCAGATACAATGGCACGTCTGTAACCTTGTTTTCTCACTAACTTTCCTCTATACTCACAGCTTTTTTACCCTTCCAAGCTTTTCTGGTCTTGATACTTCACTCAGTGTTTTGTCATCTCACACAAAAACCTCTAAATAAGCCTTGCTTAACTATTTCACTAAAGCAGACAACCTCATCCTGTTGCATTCTGCATCCGTAACAAATCAAAGGGCTGTGTCCACTTAAGAAAGCTCAAATTGATTTTCTGGAAGCATCCAGATAATCAGATAACAGTAATGATGACTTGCACAGTTTGAAAGTACTTCTTTTAACATGCAAACATCAAAGCTGATTTTAGAGCTCTGGGATGCTGTAAAGCACTCAAAACATTGCAAAGAAGTTTTAGGCAAGTTTAATAACTCTATGCAGAGCAAAGGCTTCACAGTCGATCAGTAAACATAAGTAACAGTGTTTTTTAGATACTTAACATGGCTCTTTAAAGACTACAACCTCTTTTTCTCTCTAAACAAGATTTTCCCACTACAAATGCAAATGGAAAGTTTCATTTACATGGCTAACCAAACACACTGCTTCACACACAAACCCACACTCTCATACACATCTCATTTCACTGAGAGGAAATGAAAGGAAAACAGATCTTCTCGGAAAATACCCTGACGTTTTGGCCCCGATGATGTAATGTGTCAGGAAAATCAAACTAACCACGTCCAACCCATGAGCCTTGAGACAGATGGAGTAAACAAAAAGAGCGAAACAAATGAACCGTCCATGAGTGTCCAGGCAGTAAGCACGTGAACCACAGCAGTGACAGCAGTAAATGAGATGCAAATGTTCCTTCTCTACTCGCCCTTGTTCTGTTTGTCCACTTTTGTCTTTTGGCTTCAGTCTTGAGTAAAAAAAGTCCTTCAGACACTCCTTTTCTCTCGTGGTACAGCACGCTTTATATTAGCTCCCTCTTGTAACACACTCCCTCTCTTCGCTTGTCAGAGATTGCTGGTGACAAAATTAATTGTGAAAGCTTAACGTTCCAATAACTTCTCTCTCCCACTCCCACATGCTCACTCACTCACTCTTTTCAGGTTGCTGTTGCTTCACTATAGAGCCGAGAACTCTCCGCCCAGGAAATGAGGCTAACAGACTCTTTGAAATCTGCTCCCCACACAGCACTTCTCTTATACTGACCAGGAAGCCCTTAGCAGCTTCTGGGAGACACACATACACAAAAATACACAGTGAAAGGACAGACAGCTAAATAACATGGGCATGACACTAACGTCTGGCCAAACTAACCACACACCTTATTAAATAAGTGCCAAGGTAAGATGATGACAGACACACTGGAATGCTCTCTATTATACAAACACACTCCCAAACTGAACCCCGATGAGCTGCATAACAGAACACTGTTATAAAGCCACAGTTATGTAATGCGGTGAGCTGATGTTCACTTTGCTGTTTATTTTCTGGCCTCTACTTCAAATGTTTTGAAGAAGGCAGTCATTAAATATATGTGAAGCTGAACTATTAGATACATGTGATCCAAATCCACATTTGGCTGGCTTGAACATTAGGAATTTTTTAGGAGCATTAGGATTTTTTTTTTTTAATAACAATGCCCTCTCTGTGCTGAAAGAGCTGAATAATTGTTTATTTTATATATTCAACCTGCACAACACACCATATCAACTCTAGCAACCAGTTATTTGCATTTTCTCAGATAATCTCACTGCTTGATTAAAGGGAATCTACAGTTATAGTATACTTTGCCGCAAAATAATTCCATCATGCATTTTCATAAAGCATAACATTAGTAAAACTTTAGCACAGTTTTCATTTGGATTTGGTTTGTTTTGTTAAATGTCAGAAGCAAGAAAATGTAACAGATCTCTATAATTCACATATATTGTGTTTTCGGTGTTTTGGTGAGATATTGAGATATACGTATCATAAAATAAAGCCAATACAGCTTCAATATGTTTTGACAGCATCCATTTTCATGTGTTTCTGTCACCCCCTTGTGGACCTGAAGAGCAGTTAAATCATCTGCTGATTTCATGCTACACTCTAAAAAAAAAAGGTTCTATATGGCACCAAAAATGGTTCTTGGCTCGTAATCATAGGGGAACCTTTTTTAGTGGTGCTTCAGTGGTTCTTCAGAGGTTCTTCACCGGTTCTTTGACTAAGCTGCTATATAGCACCGCTAACTAAGGTGCTATATAGCACCGCTACCATATACAGAACATGTTAAGATATGCTGCTATATAGCACCAAAAGTGGTTCCTCTATGATTACGACGAAGAACCATTTTTGGTGCCATATAGAACCTTTTTTTTTTTGTGTGTGTGTATATTTCACCTAAAAATTATGAAAAATACTGTCATTAATTACTCGCCCTCATATCATTCCAAACCCGTAAGACCTTCGTTCATCTTCAGAACACAAGTTAAGATATTTCTGATGAAATCCGAGGGCTCTCTGACCCCTCCATAGACAGCAATTTAATTAACACTTTCAAGGTCCAGAAAAGTATTAAAAACATTGTTAAAATAGTCCATGTGACTCCAGTTGTTCAACCTTAAAGGTCCCATGGCATGGCATTTTTCTATTATTTTATAATGTTTCCTGAGGTGTACTTATATTGTTAGTATGATTATTACATCATAAAATGTCATAATTTAGAAATAAAAGGCATTTTTTCTATACTGCTGTTTGCCCTGTGGCTGAATGCCCTGCTTCAAGAGTCGTGTCTGCTGTGAGACTTCAGTAAAAACGCCCACTGTTGTGATTGGCTGACATCTTTGCATTTGAAATTAGCGGAGGGGGCGTGGTTTAACGAGGTCTACGACGCACGAGCTGCTGCCAGAGAGACGGATGGACCTGAGTTCACTTCACATTAGTTCTCAGCATGTCTCAGTTCAGGGTGAACTGTTGTAGTTACTAGAATATACTTCAGGTTATTAGTTTATTTCTAATCGGAGGGGCTGTCACTCATGTCAGAAAGTTAGTAACTTTAGTAAATTAGGGATCAGCGCTGACTCGAAACGCGAACCGTTTAGAACGATTCAGTCCGATTTGGTGAACTGGTTCGGTTCACTAAAAAGAACCGATTCAAAAGAATGATTAGTTCGCGAACCGGACATCACTAACGTACCAGAGACGGAGCTCAGCGATCGCTAACAAAGTTATTTATAGTACCTACTGAGTTATGAGAGCGCTGTCAGTCAGCGCTGTGAGTTTATTGTGTTTGTATCTGAGAGTTCTGAATAAACACGAGTCCCAGTCACACGAGTCCGTCTTCATCATTATTACCAACTTTGTAACACATGCAATGTACCATTACAGCTGTCGAGATGAACGAGTTAGTAAGTGTTGATTATAGCATTATTTTAAGATATGTTCCAATCATGAAAAGCGTCAGTGACGCGCGTTGAGTACACAGCGCAAACAAAGACACAACAGCAGTAATCGAATGTAATCCAGTTTATTGTGGGGCTAGGCTGGCTAGCCTAGCCGGATACCCTCACGCTTACCCCCCTTCTGCTTAATCTCGCGCCGCGTTTGGTGCCTCCGCTGTGGGCCAGATGCAGTACTGGGGGTCGGGGATGTTGAAGGCCGACCGGTCAGTGCAGCCCGAGCTTCGGCGTGTGTGAGGCCGATGTTGAGCAGAAACTCATGACTGTATGCACATTGTAGAACAGATAGACGCGACGAGGACGTACAAAAACACTGACTCGCAAGATAGAAAACACGAAAACACCGTTCTGTCGGGAGAGAGAGAAGCCGCAGTGTGTGCACAAATAATAAATAATTAGCTACACATAAGAGATCACAGATCAGAAGGAACTGAAAAAAGACTTCTGTTTTCATTTGTACATCCAAACACTGAGAAACTGCCTGCATTCACTCGTTCACAAGGAATGATCTCTCGAGCGTTTGCATGGGCGTGCCAGATTCTCTGGGCGGAGGAAAGGGAGGTAACCGTTCCTGCTTGGACGTCAAAACAGGAGCCTTCAGGATTGGCTCGTCTGGCCTGTCATTTTCTCAAAGGCAGAGAGAGACAGCCAGAACTCGGTTTTACACCGATCAACATTTCTATCCACTTGGGGACAATATTCAGGCTAGGGGAACTCATATTAATGTTGAAATACCTCATAAAATGAAAATTTCATGCCATGGGACCTTTAAAACTTCAAGCTGCACTGTTTTTACAACGTAAACTGCTTAGGAGACTGGCACAGGCTAGAACAAAATTGTTGAATAAAGTTGTTATTTTTGTTTGTTTTTGCACACAAAAGTATCAAGCAGAAATAAGGAACACTTACCTAGTTAGATTAGATTAGATTAGATTAGATTAGATTCAACTTTATTGTCATTACACAAGTACAAGTACAAGGCAACGAAATGCAGTTTAGGTCTAACCAGAAGTGCAATAGCAGTGCAGGATATACAACGGTTGCGTAAGTGCAGGACATGGAAATGTACTGAATATATATAAATATGTATAAATAGAGAGATGGTTATTACTATAAACAGAACTGAATTTACAGGTGAATATGTACAGTGAATAAATATACAGATGGCTATTACTATAAACAGAATTTACAGGTGAATATGTACTATGAATATAATATACAGATGGCTATTACTATAAACAGAATTTACAGGTGAATATGTACTATGAATATAATATACAGATGGCTATTACTTTAAACAGAATTTACAGGTGAATATGTACTATGAATATAATATACAGATGGCTATTACTATAAACAGAATTTACAGGTGAATATGTACTATGAATATAATATACAGATGGCTATTACTTTAAACATAATTTACAGGTGAATATGTACTATGAATATAATATACAGATGGCTATTACTATAAACAGAATTTACAGGTGAATATGTACTATGAATATAATATACAGATGGCTATTACTTTAAACAGAATTTTACAGTTAGAGGTACACAATAATATGTTAGGCAAGATAAGGAATAGTATTGGATTAAGGTAGTGCAATAAATTATGGACAGAGCTATCCGAAAAAAAGTCTTCCACTGGTCATAAACAGACAGTCACACCACATCAGACTGCTCACAACATCTTTGAAAGCACCACATGCAGAGTTATAGCCTAGTGTTTACTTCTCAGGAAGTCACACTACACTGTAAAAAATAATTCCATAAAATAATGGCAAAAGTGGCAGTTTATTACCTGGACATTATCCAGTAATTTTACGAACATTTCTGTTACGGAAGACATTTTCTGCCAATTTTAAATACATCAATTAAATGTTAAAACTGAAACCAAAACCAGATTAACCATTTCCTTCCATAGTTAACCCTAACTTAGAATGCAATTAATTTCAAAAATCTAAATACAGGTAAAACACAAATAAATACGGAAAATTCTGTCAAATTAATACAGTAAATTGTGCCCTATTTTTATGGGTTTTATGTAGTAGCTATTAGCTTACTTGTATACAGCTCTGCATGTTGGCATTAAATTAAGTACTTTAACCACAGAAAAATATTTGTTTTACTACTAAATACTTTGTACTCTTTTTTTAAAGTTTGTTTCTCTTTCCAGAAATTCAGAATATATACAGAATATATATTCAGAATACAGTAGCATTTTCTGTTTTCTAAAACCCCCACACTGCAGCTCCTCTATATCAAATATCTAAATGTAATCTTACATCAGGTTACTGTAGGACAAGGTCTAACTATGTCCAACACCATTTGTGTTTGTGGGTACAGCCAACACTGGCCTGTGATCTTTCTCACAAACTAAAGCCAAGGAAACCAGGCTTCAAAACAGAGAGCTCGCTAACTGGCATCAGCATGCACTTTTGATCCCACAAACTCAAACTGGACTGTGAATCAGAATATGGTGACCGTTTCTGAGCCTGCGTGTGATTATTTACATTGTGCTCATGAAAGTGTCAAAGTAGCTAATCCTTCTGACAGTTTCTTTAACCGTGTTACACCTTGACATTTTTTTTAAAGACCTTTAACATACACTCCAATTTTGGTGCTTCAGTGGTTCTTCAGCGGTTCTTCAGAGGTGCTATATAGCACCTTAGTCAAAGAACCGGTAAAGAACTGCTGAAGAACCACTGAAGCACCAAAATTGGTGCTTTATAGCACTAAAAAAGGTTCCCCTATGATTACGAGCCAAGAACCATTTTTGGTGCCATATAGGTATTTGGTGCCAAACTTTGACATGGATAAAAATTTGTTACATTTACAGTTGAAACAGATCCACACAGACATGAGTCCAGAAATGCACACAACAAATCCACACACACTAAATTCACGCATTGGAAGAATGCACCAATACACTGTTTCCTTTCGAGGGAACTCGCACTGCGTCGGAATGACACTTTGGGGATGCTCCCTTAGCGCTGAGCGTCTGAAGCATGAATGAAATTACGACCGATCTTGATTGGTGCTATGTCATGACGTAGTATGTGACGGCATACCCGGAAGTATAAAGGTACGCCGGTTCACAACAGCGCTAGCTTTTTCGCTCTTCAGCAAGTGTGCTTTGTGTTGTGTGACTGAAAGACCACTAGTTCACTAGTTTTCTAGTTCAGTAACTTAAAACTGTGTGAAAAGAGTGAGAAATGACGAGTGAGCAGTTCAGAAAATGTGTGCACCCCTGCCCTCGCTACATCACAGGTAGGGATACGCATTTATTGTGTTTGAGCTGCTTGGGAGCGTACCATGCTCAGTCAGCTCTCAAGGGATCTGGCTGTGATTGATGAGGCCGGCCAGGCTCGCGCTCCCCGCAGTTCAGGTCCTGCGTCCAACGAGGCGGCGCAGTGGCTTAGATCGTGGGGATTGCAAAGAGAGCTGGCTGATGAGATCGGGACTGCTTCCCGGTCATCATCAGACAGTTCTGATGCCCTTCCTCCCCGTGCAGAAGCCGCAGCCTGCTCAAGGAGAGGGTCCGGTGTTTGAGCTATCTGCATCTGAGGATGTAGATATGCTCAGCATCGAGGCGGGTGACGTTGAGGCTCACTCGTGCCCGCTTTTGAGGAGCTCGTAGAGGTTGTGACTCGTGCGGTGGCCAGACTAAACATCAGCTGGCCATCACAAGTGACAGTATTAAAAAGTAAGCTTGATGAACGCTTCCTACAGCACAGGTCTCAAGCTCAACGCCCGGGTTTGCCATTTTTTCCTGATTTGCACAATGAATTTTTCTAAATTTTTCAACTAAATATCCAAATAAATCTAATTATTAAACTAAATTAACCATATCAACTAAATTACTGATCTAATTACTGATCTGAAGCCCACACTGTCACTGTATGATAATTTAAATGAACTGATGACATCACCGTTTTCTCCAGAATGGCTATACGGCTGAATAAAATTATGTTGCATTATTTTCCTGTTTAACACTGTAAAGCTGCTTTGAAACAATCTGCATTGTTAAAAGCACTATATAAATAAGGGTGACTTGACTTGACTTGACAGTGTTGGATTATAGCAACATTTTGGGAACGGGAGAGAATGGCTATGGGAGAATGCCGCATGTGGAGGAGGATTTGGCCAGCTACCGGCATCCTCCCTAAAAACCCTGGTGCTGCCCATCAAGCCATGTTGTGATACATCTGCGATGGTGGGCAGGGCATATATGACGGCAGGTCGGGCTGGTGCATGTCTGCATACCATGCCATTGTTGCAGGCATACCAGGCCGACCTTCTGAAAGACTTCTGAAGGACCCACACCTGAAGATATTGCTGAGCTCCACAGAGCGACAGATTTGTCTCTCCATGTCACCAAGGAGATGGCCCGTGCTGTGGGCCGCTCCATGTCAGCTATGGTGGCCACGGAGAGACATATGTGGTTGAATCGGTCGGGCATCAGGGAGAGGGACTAAACTTTTGTCCTTGATGGTCCTTATTGGCCTTCTGGCCTGTTCGGCAACGCTGTCAGCACAGTTGTCAACAGGTTTCAGGAGGCGAAGAGGCAGTCTGCAGTGTTTCAGCAGTTTATCCCTCGCCACTCTAAGTCTAAAGGGGCTGGATCTAAGACCGACCAGCCCCAGTTGTCATCGAGCTCCTCGTACCGTCAGGTAAAAAAGGAGCGTGTCGCTTCTAGAGCCCCTCCTCAGGGATCTTGGCAACAGAGGCGGCGCTCGATTTCACCCCCAGCCAGAGCTGTGGAAGCTTTGGGTCTGGCCCCTGAGAGGGCTCAGTACTTAAAGGCCATTCGGCAGGTGTAGTGGAGACCATACTCAGTTCCAGGGCTCCTTCCCCGAGAAGCTTGTACGGCTTAAAGTGGAACATGTTTTCCACTTGGTGCAGGGAGTGTGAGGTGGACCCAGTTAACTGCCCAGTGGCTTCTCTGCGGGGCTTACCCCGTCCACACTTAAGTTGTACATGGCTGCCATTATAGCTTTCCACACTTCTGTAAGTGATGGGCCTCTGGGGAAGCACCCTTTAGTCGTACGTTTCCTCCGTGGTACTTGGAGGATGAGGCCTGCGACTCGCTCCAGAGATCCAACTTGGGATCTGGCGGTGGTTCTCGAGGGTCTGGAATTTCGTTCCCCAAAGTGTCATTCCGACACCGTGTGAGTTCCCTCCAAAGGGAACGTCTCGGGTTATGACTATAACCCTTGTTCCCTGAGAAGGGAACAAGACACTGCGTTGCCTTGCCACGCCTCGCCATGCCTGGGAGCAACTTGCTTCATCACGAAAAGTTAGCGCTGTTGTGAACTGGGGTCCCTTTATACTTCCGGGTATGCCGTCACATACTACGTCATGACGTAGCACCAATCAAGATCAGTCTTAGTTTCATTCATGCTTCAGACGCGCAACACTAAGAGAGTGTTCCCAAAGTGTAGTTCCGATGCAGTGTCTCGTTCCCTTCTCAGGGAACAAGGGTTATAGTCATAACCCAAGATGTTTTCTTTGTTTACGACCCCTAAATACATACACTGATGTAATTCAATGCATAAATAAATACTAAACTGTATTGTATTGCTTTCTTCCTCAAGATGTCGGTCCGAAATACATTTATTAAAACATTTAATTTAATTAAACCCTCTGGTGCTCTTCGATAATTTGAAATGTTAAAAATCACAGCTTCATCGGAATGATATGACATTTGGTGACTTTTCTTGCATTAGGTATGTAAGCACACAAAAAAATTGGGGTCATGATTCAAGCATGCTAATTGGTCGTAAAAAAAAAAGTAGTGTTCATTGTCTTCGGTCATAAATGACCGACCATAGGAAATGAATGGGAAATCGTCAAAAACACAACAATTCACTGAATATTTGTGTGTACAATCTACAAATCGGCCACAATGCTGCAAAAAAGTACACAGCAGTAAAGGTGACACTCTAAAACATCAAGAGTGTGATTGACACATCCACTCACACACACTTATACACACACACACCTATGAAAAACTGAGCCTATGAAACACATTTAGAATTCATCTGAAAAATATGAAACTTGGTGACTTTTCTAGCATTAGGTATGTAAACACACAAAGAAATTGAGGGCATGATTCGAGCATGCTAAGTAGTCGTAAAAAAAAATACTCCCACTTGTGCTCTTTGGTCAAAAATGACACCATAGGAAATTAATGGGAAATCTGCAAAAACACAAATTCACAGAAAAAAAAATCTATATTTCTAACAAAACAAAAAATATCTAAAACTTTATAATAAATAGTCTTTGAGATTTTTTAAAATATATATATACAAATCCATAAAAAAAAATCATTAAATGTGTTCAAAACAGAACTAGGGAATTCTTAAGCCTCTCCATAGAGACCTCTAGTGATTACACCCATGGTTGCATGATTTCTTAAATAATTCCAAAAGAGGGTGCTAATCTGCCTTCAAAAATTATATATATTTTGAAGGCCTAGACTCTATTTTAACCTGAAATACTGCAATAATTAAAAAAAAAAGAAAATTACAAAAAATTGTTTTTATAATTTTCAATGGCAAAAATAGACCATAATTATTGCATGAATATTAAAAAATACAATCAAATCATCTCAAAATACAAAATTAAAAAACTAAAATATTATTGAAGAAAAATAAATTGCATTGGTTTTACTAGGGTGGAGGAAGTTTCATTTTTAGGTGTCTGGTCACTTATGACTGGGAAGACAACCAATTGAGCACCAGAGTGTTAAATAGGTTTTCAATTTTATGCCAGGAACCCGCATATATGATAATCCGCTTATACTCGCTTCCTAAAATACAGTCAGCTATATATTTTAAGACTCAGTTAAAGGATGAGCAAGAAAAAGTAAGTGTGATATAGTGTGATATAGATACAGTCACAGTTTATATTAGGAAAACTACTATAAACTGACTATGGATTTACGCTGTAACTACATGTAAAATTCCCACATTTACTTCTACACTCTAAAAATGCTCTCTCATTTAAATTTTTTTTTATTATATTTTTTAACCCAACGGTTGTGTTTGTCCATATTTGACTCCATATTTGGTTGTGTTTGTCCATATTTGTTAAAATTTAGGAGAAAGCGCAGGGTTAGCATTAGAATAAGAGGTTAGAGTTAGGTTTTGGGTTACGGTTAAGGAAAAAGTTAACCGTGTAACTACAAATGTTATATAAAGGCAAGTACTTTTAAATGTAATATAATAAATATAAATGTAGTGCTGTCAATCGCTTAATTTTTTTTTTTTAATAATTAATTGCACATCTTTTCTGTAATTAATCGCGATTAAAAACGTCAGAGTTTTTAATATTCTTATATTGTAATACGTTCACAGTTACTCTGCAAATTAAAGTAGAAACAACTTAAATACAGTATATTTTAAATATTTGTTGTAATGGCATCTTTTTTTATGAATGAAGGCCAGAATCACTTATGTCTCTATGAAAAAACATTAATGATAGACATTCAACAGTACATTACAGAACTTTTAATTTAAGTGAACTTAAAACAATCTTCACATAAACACATTATAGTAAATGTCATATTTACCTGTGGCTTCCTACCTATCAAACAGAAATTGAATAAAGACTTGAACTGCATAATTTATACATTAAATATTGATTAATCCTTATTAAAGCTACAACTGTTACCTTTGACAAGGCGGTAATTTTGACATAATTCTGTGTTATTGTTTATTCTCTTTCAATTGCGATAGAGAACTCGATTCTGGCAAGCTGCCTGTGCGCACGATACTGGCGCGTGTCTTTCAGTGCGTCGTGAGCGCTGTCTTGTCAATCTTGAATGGTTTAAAAGCATTTGCATGAATAAGAGCGTGGTCATATAATGAGGCTAGCCAAAGGATGACAGAAAAAAACGGATACTGCGTTAATTGCGTTAAATATTTTAACGAGTTAAACTGGAAAAATGATTTGCATGCCTTAACGCTCTAATTTTGACAGTATACATAGTTAAGTATATATTGTATCAAATGTTTAAGTAGCCTACACTGTTATCCCTGAAATTGTTTTAATTCAAATTATTTAGGTACAATAAACATAAACTCCAACAGATTTGTTCAATTACTTCATGTTTTTCGTTTGTTGTACGATTTGCATTATTCTTTTCATTCTATTTAATTGTTTAAATTAAATGTACTTAAAGAAGCCTATTTTAGTCGGTTGTCAATGCAACGCAATACAATACAAGGAAGATGCTGATTGGCTCTTTGAACTGAAGTCAGGCATGGATGCAGCTGCGCGCATTTTTATCAACGTTTGCTGCAGTATAGGCCTTGCAACTTTACTTTTTGGTCTCAAACAGCTAATACATTATTAATCCCTAATAAATTAGATGTATAGGCTAACAGTTAGCCAGTAAAACAAAATATAAGTTTAGGCTGTGTTTACACTCAAAAAATTATTTTACGATACTGTTGACTTTATTTAAACAATTTATTTAGTTTAAGGTTTTCATTTTGAAATAACTAAATAAATCAACAGAAGATAAAATAAGACATTAACCCCTGGTTTCACAGACCAAGATTAAGCCTAGTCCCAGACTAAAATGCATGTTTGAGCTGTTTTAACTGAAAGCAACTTGTACTGACATATCTTAAAATATGTCAGTGCCATTGTTTTGTCTCAAGATGCACACCAGCAATGTTTTTTTAAAGGAACATTTATAAAAGCTACTAAAATGTCCTAATTGAACTACGGCCTAATCCTGGCTTAATCTAAACCCTGTCTGTGAAACCAGACCTAAATTTCTAAAGATCTCAGAGGAGGATTAAACAACTCCACAAACAGCATTACCAGCCTCACACATTACTAACCAGACTGACTTTATTTCTGTTTGACCATGATGGAGATGAGTGTTTGTTTTAGATGGACTCTTGACCCTTGGCTCTTTACCATTCTTTTTTTTTTTTTTTTATTCTTTGGCTGCTTTAACTGTGTGTTTAAAAAAAAACACTTTAGTTATGCCAAGACAAAGAGAAAATGCGATTGGGTGACTTTGGCTTATTGATGATGATGATGACATCATCATGTATAGGCTGAATCAATAATCTCATTCAGACTAAAATGTTTTGGTTATAGAGGTAATGTGTTATCAATTTTGTGTTTACGTGATGTTATTCTACAGCACGAGATCCAGCACTGTTGTGGTAATTGAATAACATGCAAAATTTCAAAATCATGTATTGCTCAAAAGGTTTTAATGTATGGCATTACTTATACACATGCAGACATCAAGAATCTGCGTATGAATCTCAACAATGGTGACAATGAAAAGCTTCATGCTGCAGTGCATGCTGTGCATGCACCAATCAAAACTCCCCCATGGGTCCCAGCATGCAATGCGGCATGACTAAATTATGCATCTGAATTGTGACTAATTCTCTTTTATTCTTACAATTTGCTTTTCCTTGCCATAATAAATGTGCTTTATACACCGTTGAAGCAGTCAGCGAAACACTTATTTTAAAGAGTCAAGGGCCAAGAGCCCAACTAAAACGAACACTCATCTGCATCATGGTGACCTAAAATTTAAGTTAGTTTGTTAGTTCAATTAACTAAAAGTTTTTAATTAAATGCTGTTGAAATCTTAAGTACATTAAACTGGAAATGTTTTGTTTTTTCAACAAGACAAAATTTACTTTTTTAGGGCAACGAGTTTCCATAAATGTTTTAAGTTCAATCAACCTGTATAGGCTTACAGTGTACACAGTAGTTAAGGCCATCTAATATAAACTGTAACCATAAAAAACAAAAGGAATTAAATGACTGGCGGTTTTTGTTGCCAATATTGTACAACAAAAATAAAAAATTGTGTACAATAATGTTCAAATTAATTCGTATAGCGCATACAATAATAATAATAATACATTTAAAAATGTTTCCTCAATAACTTTTCCGTGGACATCCTAGCGTGGTCTTGAACCCCAGTTTGAAACTCCTGATAGTGGTGACAAGAAATGTAAAATAAGTATAGTATTATTATTATAGAGCCCCAGTCCACAATCAACGTACACATACCATACGAGCCTCACAGAGGGGTTGTGTTGCTCAGTGATCGTCACTTACACCAGCTCACTGAGCTCAGAGCAGCCTGACAATAGCGCCATGCGCTAGCTACGTGTTGTGGATACATTTAGGTGCAGCCAATAGTTCTTGTTACTGCCATCACGCCGTCTCTTTGTAAACCCTTCTAAAAGGACTCATCTGAGTGAACAAATCGACGACTCTCCAGTGACAGTGATATTGTCATTGATCTAGAGGAATGAATGCGTATGTAGGCTATGTCTACTAGGATGGAGCTTTCTGGAAGACGATGCCTCAGGAAAGTGCAGGCACTAAACTAAAAGAACTGCGTACTTGTTGCTCATGAGGAATAGTCTACTTGCGACTGTTTTATTAAACATTGAAATGATGCTCGGAGTCAAAGTTGAAGAACTGTTATTCCTTAACAAAGAGGAGAAAAGTTTTGGGATTGTAATTTACACGAGTCCTTCCTCAGGTAAGGCAACGTAGATTGTGCTTTAAATCACATTTATATTTTATCTTATTTGAATTAGATGTCATATCGCGATTTTTAACGTGGTCAGTCGATTTTTAACGTGGTCAGTTGTAAAAAAAAAAAAAAAAAAAGCAGCATATTTTTATTTAAAACATCTTTTTTATAAATCTTTTTTGGTATATATTAGACAGAAGAAAAAAAAAACAACAATTAATTTTTTGCCCAATGCCCACTGGATGACAACTAAGTTACAGTGAACATAAATATGTAAATAACAAATAAAGTTGCTTTAAACTTATTGTAATGGTCCTACAAATGAGAAACATGCTTATTTGTGTTATTTTGTAGCTTTGGAAATGTAATGTAATTTTTA
Source organism: Romanogobio albipinnatus (assembly GCA_023566225.1). Taxonomy (NCBI): domain Eukaryota; kingdom Metazoa; phylum Chordata; class Actinopteri; order Cypriniformes; family Gobionidae; genus Romanogobio; species Romanogobio albipinnatus. The sequence goes on from CM042247.1 coordinate 52,186,704, forward strand.
TTACTAAAGTAACTGATAATACTGTACAAAATGTTTTTCAGGTAATAGCTAAATTAACCTTTTTATTTAAGATTAAAAATAAAATCGATCTAAAAAAAAAGATTGAATGTCAGGTTATAAGTCACCAAAAAATAAATGTGCAAACTTATGTGGATACGTCATTATAATTTACAGGTTTAGCTATTCAGCAAACAAATCTACACCATAGAATGACATTCTAGAGAATTTTGTGCTTCCAAGTTTGAGGCAGCAAATTGAGGTTCATATAGAAATGGTTTACTACCACAAACCCCTTTGGGATGAATTGCAGTGCTGCCTCTGATGCTCTTTTGTCTGGATGGGAGCAAATCAGGGTTTATTTCCAAAAGAATGGAGCTGTTATTATAGCAAAGGGAGGACCAACCTGTAATAATGATCATGGTTTTAAAATTAATAGCCCATGTGGAGGTGTTGTTCAGGGGTTCATAGTTTTGGACACATTGTGTTTATCCCAGAAATGGAAATTCTGTCATCATTTATTTATATTGATCCACACCATATGACTTTGTGTGTATGTTTGTTTGCAGTATGTAACTCTTCATGATCTCCGTGAGATGGATAAGTATGAGAAACTGGCTAAGATCGGCGAGGGCTCGTATGGAGTTGTGTTCAAATGCAGACACAGGGACACAGGTCAGATAGTGGCCATTAAAAAATTTGTAGAGTCTGAAGATGATCCAGTCATCAAGAAGATCGCATTGAGAGAAATCCGCATGCTGAAGGTACAGTAGATAGTAGATATAGATATTGTATGCATAGTTGCATACATATTGCAAATCCCCCAAATATTTGCACAATTATACATAAACATTTCCATTTTTATCCATATAGCAGTTGAAGCATGTGAATTTGGTGAATTTGCTTGAGGTCTTCAGGAGAAAGAGACGCCTTCATCTGGTCTTTGAGTTCTGTGAGCAAACTGTTCTAAATGAACTGGACAAGCATCCCAGAGGGTCAGTCATAATATATTTTTCCTCGTTCTTTTTTATATACTTATACCATATCAATGCTAAATATCTAAATCTTAAAAATGACTGGAAATGAAAGCAAATTAAATAATTATGTTTTAAGATATTTGGCCATTATAGAAGATTATCTTGTGTTTTCCTTGTTTTCCTTTGAACTTTTCTTTCCTTTTTCTTACTTTTTACCTTTTACTCCCACATTCAATGATTCAATCTTGCATTCATAATAATTTGTCCCACCCTAGAATTAACTTTCCTTTTTGGTTGACTTCACTAATCTCTCTTCCTTTTCAACACCTTCCATGACCTGGAATGGCCACTTTTCATAAGCAATCGATTCCTGATGGGTAAAATCAAGATCTGATCAAACATTTTTTGTGAACGCTTCTTTCATCTGAATTTCCATAGACTGTATCTAGTTCTTGTTTTTCAAAGCTCCTAAGCTGGTTAGGCCACAAAGGCTGTGGCTGCCCAGCATTCTCTCTCTTTCCCAGAAGGCCTTTCAGTCGTAACCTTAGCTGCTCTTGAAAACAAAGGAACTGGTTGCCAGGGACTACAGGCCCAGGGTTACTGCAGATATATGGGAGCTGCAATGATCTTTAGAGAATAAGAGAAATTAACCTGTTGTTAGATCCTGCCAACTACAGAATACCAAACTACAGAATGCAATACAGACCAAATGTTTGATCAGTAGGATCTAAGATATTTGTCAGCAGAAGTCCAAAGGCGTTTTCAGACCTGTAGATGGTTTCCTTTTCCGATACAGGGACTTGATTTGTTACAATGTTGCATTTTATACTTGATTCAGTTTGTTGTCACAAGGCAACAGATTATTGTTGTTTAACATTCACTGCATGTTAAAACATCACACTCCAGTTTTATGATAAAACTAGGTTGCAATGACATTCATTTCTTAATTTATGTAATCTGTAATTCTTATATATTTTTAATAGAATATCAACATGCATATGAATTCAGTCATGTCTGCTTCGGCTTATTTGTGTTCATATAGCTTCACTGAACAGTGTCCGTTAAGGCTCTAAAGCCTGCACAGGATTAGTATTACCTGGTGACCTCTAGTAATTTGTAATAATTGCGGAGGTTGTCTGTGATCTTAATCCCGTGCGAATCGGCCATGTCTGTAATTTTCTGTCGATTTGATTTACATATTTAAAACCTGACATTTCAACGTTTCTTTAGACATATGTCTCATGTTTGTGAGACAAGTATTCACTAAGCTAGAGTTCCTTTTCTGAAGACTATCTGAATGAACGTCTTTGACAGATAGGCTGCAGATTGCGCATCATGTTAGTTTTCTTTATTTTGCAAAAAGCACAAAAAAAATAGTTGACTGTACACAAGAAATTTAACAGATAATAATGATGTATAACACTGTGTGAATGATAAAAAAAGTTATTTGAGTCTCTTTGGTTGTAAACTCGTTATAGCTGTGCATTGTGGGATTGAATGAGTGCACTCAATAACGTCCACTATGGTTTCGTACACCACTACAATGGCTGTTCCCTCAAATAGTGGCTATTTAAGGGTATAGGGGGCGATTTCTGCCAGGAGATGGCGCCCACAGATGAATCAATCATCCATCTTCCAAACTGCACTGGCCCAGCACAATATCATGCATACAGGTATAAATTCCTTTTTAATTGATTATTACATTGTTTGATTAAGGTTTATACATGGGAGTTTCCACGGCAGAGTTCAAGATAAATCTTTTCATTATTACTGGAGCTGCCAGTTTACTACGTTTCAAATAAACAGCAAGCAGAAACTGCAAAAGCGGCAGCCCTTCCGGCTCACTCAGTGTCCGAATTCATTCGCTCGTTTTCATTCCCTCCCTCAACTGGACTATATCAGTGGACCAATGTAGGGGATAGTGAATGAGTGTATAGGGGGCGATTTCGAACACAGTCATGGTTCCCAGGATAAGGCATGTCACCATTGTTGAGATTCATATGATAATTATTGAGGTCTATGTGTGTGAAAAAAGGGGTAGGTGATAGTGTCACAGGGTGTATTGGTGTTGTTTCATGTTCATGTTTCATGTTTTTAGGTTATCATGTTCACTATCTTGTTTCTAATGCTGCGTTCCAGTTCATTTTTATTAGGCCCTTCACTCATTAACTTCCCTCCGGCTTGTTCACTCGGATGTGCGTCATTGCTTACGTTGCATGAGTGCCCACTACTGGAGGAACATTTGCAATGGACTGAACTGGAACGTCCTAAGCCCTTGATCACTTCAAATCCACTATGGAATTGATTTATTATTATTTTTTTTTCATTTACAAAATTGTTTAATGCAGCATTCTATATGTATATAGGTGTATTTGGGTTGTTTTAAATGATTTTAAAAATAATAAAAATATCATAGAGTTGTTTGTGGTGGGGTAAATTAAACGCGATATGCGGTGATGTCACAATCGTGTTTCATTGTGGTATATGAAGCTGCCTGAAGTGTACATACGAAGGAGACACACTCCCTCGGTCAAAATCGAGGGAGCAAGGGTCTGTCCATATAAACTTCCCTTGTCCACTTCACGAAGTTGAACGCACTTCAAAATGGCGGCGGGGATTCCCTGAGGGGAAGCGCTTAGGGTAAGTTCGCAAGTGTGTGTCTAAAACTGGAGTGGAACGCAGCATTAGTTTGCATTGTTCACTGCAATGCACTTCCTGGTCTTGTCATGTGATTCCCATGCCCTCATGTGTTGTGTCATGTCATTGGTTCATTGGTTAGTCGGTGTTCACAGGTGTCCCTTGTCCAGTCATTAGTCCTTGTGTATTTAAGCCCTCATGTTTGTCATGGTCCTTGGGCCCGTTCTTCGTACCTCGCTAACTCAGTTAGCTGGATTTGATTGTTGACGATTTGGCATGATCTTGGATTGTTTGGTTCTTCGACGCTCATCCTGGACTTGCTGTCATAGCAACAGGTCCGTAAGCTTAAACCTGCTCGAGAGCGGCTTATTTCATGTAAACAGGATTAGATTGCATCTTGAGGTGATACTTAAAATCTGTCCCAGCCACTGCTACTTTATTACAAGAGTTCATTACTGACCCAGGAGCAATAATAATCATTTTAAATAATAATAATATACACATTTTAAATTGTATATGTATATGAGAATGTATATACTATTATAATGTTGTGTATAATACTATAGACACAGCCACTTGATTGAGCGATTTTTATTTGTGATGGAATAATTACTTTATAATTTTATTGTAGGTTTGCACAAGTTGTACAGTTAATCTGAGCCGTGCATTAATTTAAGTGATGACGGATATTATGGGATGCTTGATGCAGTGCAGGAGATGCAGAGAATTTGATCTTGGCCCTTAAGAAACTTTAATACTGTCACGTTACAAATCTGCTTCAAATTAAATTAAAAATTTAATTACAACATTTAAATAAAAATTTAAAGGGTGTACAAATACTGTATAAAATCGTGAATATAAATAATTGGTAATCATGTAAAAAAAAAAAAAAAATAACATTTATCATTGATCTATTATAACTTTTATGTTCGTTTGGCTGTTTCCTTATAAAGGTCCAGATATTCGTGAGGTTTTTTTGTGTAATTTGCCAAGTTTTTTGCCAGGTGGCTTTTTTAATTATATGATGTCATTACGTTGCTGTCTTGACGCCAGCCAATCGCTGCATTGCTGATCATGGTTTCGAGTATCGATGCATCTGCCCTCTTCAGGGAAAACAAGAACGCGCAGTGATCTTAGATCATTTAATCCAGATATTTAAATCCAATCCGCAAATTCGTTTGAAGAACCAAATTAGCCAGACATCAGTTATCAGGATTAAAAGATCTGGGATCTGTCAAATCATCTCAGATGTATTAAGCGAGGTACGAAGAACGGGCCCCTGGTCTAGTATTGATCGTGTAATCCTTTGTGGTGAGTGTGTCAAGTCAAGTCTTCTTTTGATTAAGTCGAGTCTTTTGTTTCTTGAATTTCCAAGCCAAGTCTTTGTTTTATGTTTTGGGATCTTGTAAATAAAAACTGCACTTGGGTTCTGCAACTTGCCTCCAGTGGGATCAATGTTACAGATAGGGTGTCCCCGACTAAAGATTTACATAGTCAAAATTGTCAAGTCTTGTCTAGTCGACTGACCGTCGAATCATTTTAAAGCCATGGTGTATAAAACATCCCACAAAGATATAGAAGAGAATGTATAAACACATTTTGGGTCAATAAACCCCAAAAAATAACAAATAAATAACTGAAGAAAGGCCACACTGCAGACTGGATTTGCCTTTCACATGTCTGCAAATCGAATTAAATCGGCTAAATTACCTGTGCGACCTCGCACTAAGTACAGCGCAACATCGATGCACCCAAAAACAATAAAAAATTAATTTACAGAATTAAAATAGAACAGAATATAGATTTCTAATAAATAAGAACAGAATATAGATTTCTAATAAATAAAAACAAAAAATAAGTCAGAATCAAGTCACAAGTTGCAAAATAAATGTATGCAACTGCCTAAAGTGCAGGGGAACGTATATTCAAAACACAAGCCACAAATAGTTTAATTAGATAACCCTGAGTGATCAATAAATAAAATAAAAATAAATAAATTATTAAAATAACAAAAGTATAGCCAGAATTGTCAAACGCTAAACTGGAGTGGCAGTCTTTTTATCTAAACATGTCCACAGCATCCAAAAATCACATTAGAACCAGCTGAAGTACTTCCAGTACTTCATTCTGCCTGTGTCCATTTGAGTCTCTTCAAATTGTGTGAGGAAAACTTTGTGATGTGAAATATGAAATCAGACATTAGCCCATTTCACACAGCAATCCTGAGAAATTACCAGAATTACTTTACCAGTAAATACACAAATATGCTGTTCACACAAGCAAGGACGTTCTGGCTTTTTACTGGTAAGAGACCGTTCACACATCAGCACCAAAGTACCGGTAAATTCTGTGATGTGAGTCATCTTTGTAAGGCTCGCCCAATCGTCCCAACGATGGCTTCCGATAAGCGGGTGAAGGTTTCAGTGGAGCAAAGTAATTTAATTCCAATTTACTTTCATCTGACTCCATTTTATCATGACCTCAAATTTAGGTTAGAATGCCGATTGGTTATCTAATAATTTGTATAATAGTTTAACTACACATTTGATTAATCTGTTTAACTCTTTATTGAAATTATACCCGTTCCATCTGGATTCCAATAACACTTCGAGTCTTGCACCGGCCGGATTACGATCTCTTTATCACAAACTCGTCAGTCTTGGTCATTAGACAGGTGATTAACTGATATCTTAAATGGCCTAAAACATCAGTCATCAATAAATTGTTACATTTGGTTTTATTCTGACATACTCTGGAATTATTAACTCTAGTAGATTACGTTAAATCAATAACACAGCAGTGTTTGGTTTAACGTAATCAACTAGAGTTAATAATTCCAGAGTACGTCAGAATAAAATCAAATGTAACAATTTATTATTAGTCAGGTAAATGTATCATGTCAATTACATAATCAATGCATATATAATCAATACATAACATCAAATGCTCTGAAGTAAAGAGTAAAAGATGGATACCTGACATCTGAAAATTACATAACACTGAGTGTCTGAAAGACACCCAGCATTACAGGCTGACCTGAGTATAGGATCACGCCCTGACCCTTCTGCAACATCCCTTAAAGGTGTCATGAACTGGCTTTTTTTTATTTATTTATACTGTTGTCTGAGGTGTGATGTTTGCGTGGATTTTACATTCAAAAACATCATAATGAATAAGTAATAGGCTAATTTCTCTCATCCACCTGCAATTAATATGAATGTTATTTTATATTACTTGGCCCGCCCGAATGGTATATATACGCACACGCCCAAAGTACGTTGCAGACAGCATGATCAAAACTTCCGCAATTTTATTTTTCCTTCAAATATCAAGTCAAGAGAGTGAACAACGCACATCAAGAAAGGAATGTTATTTCACTATTTAAGATGATACGTATTGGTAGCCCGTCTGGAAAACACATAGCCCTGTGGCAGTGGTAAGTTATGTTTAGACATGTAAACAATGTAACATTGTATTTGATCTGTAACAATGCAATACTATCACATATAAAAAACATTTTTACTCACTTTAGTGTGTTGCTTCATTCATTCATGGAATCTCATCCTGTCTGCAAATACAGTCTCTTGTTTACAAATGAATCCGTGGTTAAATGAACATACACCCATGCTTTTCTCTATTCTTTTAGTGTCAGGAAATGGTCAAATCTGAGGTAAGGATGTCATTATTTAGTATTAGAGGACCGGATCGCTGTAGCAACACCTGCGAGAAGATTCAGACACTAGTTTTGATTGCGTCGCGATGGGACCGGAAGTAGCGGTGCACTGCTTCACTTACCGGAAATAGGAAGTGTGATAAAGGCATATTGAGTGCACTCATTCAACCCCACATTGCACCGCAATAACAAGTGTACATCCGATGTACACACAACGGCTGTCTGACTTCATGCACTCGTTTTCATTCACTCCTTCAAGTGAACTATATTAGTGGATAAAGTGGGGAATAGTGATTGAGGGTTTAGGGGGCGATTTTGGGTTCAGCCTCTGATTAGATGAAAAGTATGTCTTGACGAGCTACGTCCAATCAGGCCATGAGCTATTGGTAGCACGTGAGCGACGTGTTTGAGACCCCTAACCTAGAGAAACTCGATGTTACAACAGAAACTATTGACCCTCTCTTTTCCAGCACTTTAGATACCATTGCTCCTCTGCGCTTAAAGACAATTAAAGAAAATAGTCCAAAGCCGTGTTACAACGAGCACACTCTGGCCCTTAAAACAGCAGCCAGAAAAAAAGTTTTTTTGCATTTCATGTAAAGAGAGCATGATCGCATACAGAAAGGGCGCATTTCTTGACTCTCTTAGAAGAAAACAAACACAACCCTAGGTATTTATTTGATACAGTGGCTAAATTAACAAGAAATAAAGCTTCAACTTCTGATGTTTGTGAACAGCACAGCTGTAATGACTTTATGAACTTACTTACGTGCAAAATTGATAATATTAGGAAAAAAATTATAACCATGCAGCTGTCTACTACAGTATCACATCAGACAGTGCATTGAGTGTCACTGAGGAAAAATTCCACTCATTCACTGCTATAGGAGAAGAAGAATTGGCTAAACACATTAAATCATCAAAATCAGCATGTATGCTCAATCCTATACCAACTAAGCTACTAAAAGAGATGCTTTTAGAGGTCCTAGATCCTCTTCTTAATATCATTAATTCATCCTTGTCGTTAGGATATGTACCGAAAACTTTTAAGTTGGCTATTATTAAACCAAAAAACACATTCAATTTAAAAACACAACTTGATCCTACAGAATTAGTCAATTACAGGCCAATCTCAAATCTACACTTTCTGTCAAAAATACTAGAAAAGATAGTGTCCTCACAACTATGCTCCTTTTTAGAAAGAAATAGTATCTGTGAGGATTTCCAGTCAGGATTTAGACCGTATCATAGTACTGAGACTGCTCTCATCAGAGTTACAAATTATTTGCTCTTACCATCCGTGGTTGTATCTCTCTATTATGCTGCGTTCACAACAAATGCGAATAGAGCATCAAAATCACGTCTACCGCGTCTAGTTTGACGCGTGAACATTTTGAATCCATTCGCGCATCCGCGGCGAATTGGACGCGCGTAGAAATTGAGTGTTTGATGCGAAATAGATGCGTTCAAGGCGCTCCAGGAGAAATATGTCATAAAAGACCACTCTGCCTCTTTTCATTTTCATTAAAAAGATATTTTAAGCATTAATAGCCACACAAATGTGGTCCAGGCAACTCCTACATTATCACTGCATGTACAGTGAGGAAAATAAATATTTGAACACCCTGCTGTTTTGCAAGTTCTCCCACTTGGAAATCATGGAGGGGTCTGAAATTGTCATCATAGGTGCATGTCCACTGTGAGAGACATAATCAAAAAAAAAAATCCAGAAATCACAATATATGATTTTTTTAACTATTTATTTGTATGATACAGCTGCAAATAAGTATTTGAACACCTGTCTATCAGCTAGAATTCTGACCCTCAAAGACCTGTTAGTCTGCCTTTAAAATGTCCACCTCCACTCCATTTATTATCCTAATTTAGATGCACCTGTTTGAGGTCGTTAGCTGCATAAAGACACCTGTCCACCCCATACAATCAGTAAGAATCCAACTACTAACATGGCCAAGACCAAAGAGCTGTCCAAAGACACTAGAGACAAAATTGTACACCTCCACAAGGCTGGAAAGGGCTACGGGGAAATTGCCAAGCAGCTTGGTGAAAAAAGGTCCACTGTTGGAGCAATCATTAGAAAATGGAAGAAGCTAAACATGATTGTCAATCTCCCTCGGACTGGGGCTCCATGCAAGATCTCACCTCGTGGGGTCTCAATGATCCTAAGAAAGGTGAGAAATCAGCCCAGAACTACACGGGAGGAGTTGGTCAATGACCTGAAAAGAGCTGGGACCACCATTTGTAATACACTAAGACGTCATGGTTTGAAATCATGCATGGCACGGAAGGTTCCCCTGCTTAAACCAGCACATGTCAAGGCCCATCTTAAGTTTGCCAATGGCCATTTGGATGATCCAGAGGAGGCATGGGAGAAAGTCATGTGGTCAGATGAGACCAAAATAGAACTTTTTGGTAATAATTCCACTAAACGTGTTTATGTCTTGGCCTGCAGTCTTATTCTTGATATTAACATTTGTCCTTTTTTCTCTCTTTAGGGTTCCTGAGGCACAACTTAAGAGTATTGTGTGGCAAACTCTACAAGCTGTGAACTTCTGTCACAAACACAATGTCAGTATGTCCAGCCTCTATTTTTCAGCCTACTAATGTGTGTCAGTTATAACTTCTAAAGATAACTATGAAAAGTTGTTTATTAAAGAATAAGGTAACACTTAACAATAAGGTTTCGTTACTTAACATTAGTTAACTACATTAGTTAACATGAACTAATAATGAACTGCACTTATAAAACATTTATTAATCTCTGTTAATGTTAATTTAAACATTTACTAATGCATTATTAAAATCTTGTTAACATTAATTAATGCACTGTCAACTAACATGAACCAACCATGAACAGCTGGATTTTTATGAACTAACATTAACAAAGATAAACTAATGCTGAACAGAGGTGTTGTTCATGGTTAGTTCATGTTAACTAATGCATTAACTAATGTTAACTAATACAACCTTATTGTAAAGTGTTACCAAGAATAAACTATTAAAGGGACCTTTTTAAGGAATGAGCCAATAGTATCCAGCTGCAGAACCGCAGCACCAGCAGTTTCAGAACCACAGTTTTAGAACCGCAACCACAGAACCGGAAGTGAGGATGGGGCTTAAACAGTCATAGTTGCACTACCCATACACGTAATTTTCTTTTGTTAAATATAAGCTGTTTTCACATGGATTTTTATGGGATCGATGTCTACAATATTTAACAACAGTACTTTTAAATAAGTCACTTTTCTGTTCATATATGCATAAGATATCTTGTACAATGAGGATTTATTTTAAATTAACATATTACAGTTTTTCTCAATCGATTTGGTCCATTTCTCCAAACTCAGGTAACAGCTCTCAAAACAGTTAACACAGCAAACTAAACACACTCTTATGCTGGCGAAACTGACCAAATGGAGAAAAATAAACCTTGGGAGAAACCAGGCTCAGTCGGGGGGCCAGTTCTTCTCTGGCCAATTAACAAACAGCGTATTATTATTGTTATTATTATTATTATTATTATTATTATTATTCTGGCAGCTTTACAGGTCAGAGGTCATAACAGATCAGAATATTCGAAGGACCGGAGGCAACACGCTGGAGACGGGTTTATTGAGGATGATATATCGATTTAAGTGTTATTTAATTGTAATATTCGAACAATCGGAGTCAACACACTGGAGACGGGTTTATTGCGGATGACATATCGATTTAAATATTATTTAATTGTAATATTCGAACAATCGGAGTCATCACGCTGGAGACGGGTTTATTGAGATGCCGTGTCGATGAGGCAGTTGCAGGGGGAGGCTAATTGACACGGTCTCTGCAGACACTTCAGGGTCCTGTGTTGGTTTGCTCTAGGCGCAGGTCCACCATCTGATCTGGATACGGCCCGGATCCGGCCCGGATCCGGCCCGGATCCGGCCCGGACTGCAGTAAACCTCGGGATAAAACAGAGAGACTATCATTAGTGTAGATGCCATTCTTCTGATGATGTAACGAGTACATCAGGTGTTATGGGAAGTGTTCCCGGTTCCGGCTGACCTAGTTAATGCAGCCTAACAATCATTTAATTGAAAAAGTGTTTTATGTGTATGCCACAGTAAAGAGATGTGTATTTAGTCTAGATTAAAACTGACAGAGTGTGTCTGCTTCCCGAACAATGTTTGGAAGACTGTTCCAGAGTTTAGGAGCTAAATAGGAAAAGGATCGACCGCCTGCAGTTGATTTGGATATTCTCTGTATTATCAACTGGCCAGAATTTTGAGACCGCAGTAGACGTGATGGAGTATAATATGTTAAGAGCTCGCTCAAGTATTGGGGAGCTAAACCATTTAGTGCTTTGTAAGTAATAAGCAAGATTTTAAAATGTATGCGATGTTTAATAGGCAGCCAGTGCAATGTTGACAGAACTGGGCTAATATGGTCATACTTCCTGGTTCTAGTAAGTACTCAAGCTGCTGCGTTTTGGACCAGCTGGAGTTTATTTATTAAGCGAGCTGGGCAACCACCCAGTAGAGCATTACAATAATCTAGCCTTGAGGTCATGAACGCATGAACTAACTGTTCAGCATTTTGCATTGAGAGCATTTGCCTTAATTTAGATATATTTTTAAGATGGTAGAATGCAGTTTTACAGATGCTAGAAACGTGGCTTTCAAACGAAAGATTGGTATCAAAGAGCACACCCAGGTTCCTCACTGACTACGAGGACTTGACAGAGCAGCCATCAAGTGTTAGACAGTATTCTAGGTTACTACTTGTGGAGCTTTTTTGTCCAATAATTAAAAATTTTGTTTTTTCTGAATTGCGTTGCAGGAAATTTCCGGTCATCCAATGTTTTATATCAGCTATGCATTCCGTTAATCTTGTAAATTGGTAAGTTTCTTCAGGGCGTGAAGAAATATAGAGCTGAGTATCGTCAGCATAACAATGAAAACTAACGCCATGCTTCCTAATGATATCTCCCAGTGGTAGCATGTACAGGGTGAAGAGTAGCGGTCCTAGCACTGAGCCTTGTGGTACTCCATACTGAACTTGCGATCGGTGTGACATCTCTTCATTTACTGCTACAAACTGATAATGGTTGCATAGGTATGATTTAAACCATGATAAAGCAATTCCACTAATACCTACATAATTTTCGAGTCTATTCAAAAGAATGTTGTGGTCGATGGTATCAAATGCAGCGCTAAGATCGAGTAACACTAATAGAGAGATACAGCCACGATCGGATGATAAGAGTAAATAATTTGTAACTCTGATGAGAGCAGTCTCAGTGCTATGATACGGTCTAAATCCGGACTGGAAATTTCTTTCTAAAAAGGAACATAATTGTGAAGACACTGCCTTTTCAAGTATTTTTGACAGAAAGGGTAGATTTGAGATTGGTCTATAATTGACTAATTCTGTAGGATCAAGTTGCGGTTTGTTAATAAGTGGTTTAATAATAGCCAACTTAAAGGTTTTCGGTACATATCCTAATGACAAAGATGAATTAATGATATTAAGAAGAGGATCTATGACCTCTGGTAGCATCTCTTTTAAAGGGGTGGTAAAGCACACTCTTCCGAAGGCTTGATTGTGTTTGTGGGGTGCACTGTAACATGTGTTCATGCTTCGTTTTTAAAAAAATGCAGTATTTTTCATATATTTTACCTTTATTCTACACTGCTCTGTCCCTCCTTGTAAAAACGGTCTGATGGTTTCCGGATTCTGTGAAGCCAGTCCCTCAAAAATACGCAATGGGCTCTGATTGGTTAGCTGGCCCAGTGTGTTGTGATTCGCTAACCGCCTAGTGAACATTTCTCGAAAGCGTCACGCCCCTTACCTCTACAGGTAGCCTCAGGCTACTAGCCTGAGCTTTGTGTTCAATAGCGTCAATGAAACCATACCAAGAGCCCGAATCAGACCCAGACAATTTTAGTGAAGATGATCGAGCAGAACCTGTTCAGTCCTCAAGAGTAAAGACTGCGGATCAATAGTGATCGCTACTGAATGGCACTGTTACTTTTGTATTTTTAGAACGATTTGCCAAATATCTGTCGCAAGAACGGACACTAAACATTGCTAGTAGCCAAATCAAACACAGAACCATGTTTAGCATGCCTGTAGATAAACAATACATAAAAGCTCTAATCAAAGAATCATTTACACTAATGCCAAGTTCGCTGTTGAGATTTTAAACAGTTTATAACGTTAGGGGTTTGTCGGATAACGTTAAGTATGAATGAGCTTTTAACAAACTGGTTTGCAGAGCCAAACAGCGCTGTCATGTTTACTTCCTTGCTACAACGTAGGCTACAATTAACAACACGAACTATTACAGGAAAACACATCGACGAAAAATAAATCACACTTACAGGTTGTAGCCCGTACTCGCGAAGATTGTGGAAGCTTTCCTCCGCGAGATGTGCCGCGGTAGCCGCGCGTGCCCGCCTGTCTCGTGCAGCTGAAGGCTCATGTATTGCAAATACAGATGAATATAGTCCATTATGTCACATTTTCCGATCTTCTCTTCCGACCCCTGTCTGTCTCGTGCTTTGATTTATGATGGGCAGCATATATCCGATGCAAATGCGATCGTGTTCCCCTCATGTCTCTTACACACATGAATATGACGTTGTATGTTAAACGCACTGCAACGCTGCCCCGTCCCTAGGAAGGCTGAAGAAAGTGGACCTGCAATCCGGATGAAAATAACAGCGTTTCGTCGGCATTGTCAACAGCACTCCAGCCTACTAACTATACCACAACAACGCTTCCCCGCTGCGATACAAATTGGCCCCCCCTTATTTCATATTCTCGGAGGAGGGGTTTATGTAAATATTGGGACTGGTGATGTCAGCACACCCTGGAGGAATGTGTAGTAGTCCCTACTGGCCGTTTGCTGTAGTCCTTAGAAATCGATTTCTTTAAAAGCAAATATCTCCCTTTGCTTTAAACTTTGAACGTTGTAACTTTGAAGATGTTGTTTATGCTCAAACAGCAACATTACACACTAGCTAAAGTTAGAAAAGTGAAATCGTGGTTTACCACCCCTTTAATAGCCTAGTCGGTACAGGGTCAAGCATACATGTTGCTGATTTTGATGATTTAACGAGTTTAGCCAATTCTTCTTCTCCTATAGCAGTGAATGATTGTAATTTTTCCTCAGTGACACTACAATGCTCTGTCTGATGTGATACTGTAGTAGACGGCTGCATGGTTAAAATTTTCTTCCTAATATTATCAATCTTACATGTGAAGAAGTTCATAAAGTCATACTGCTGTGCTGTTTACAATCATCAGAAGTTGAAGCTTTATTTTTGGTTAATTTAAACACTGTATCGAATAAATACCTTGGGTTGTGTTTGTTTTCTTCCAAGAGATTTGAGAAATAAACAGATCTAGCAGTTCTTACGGCCTTTCTATATGTGATCATGTGCTCTTTCCACGAATTACGAAATACCTCTAGTTTTGTTTTCTTCCATTGGACTATTTTCTTTAATCTTCTTTAAGCGCAGAGGAGCAACTGTGTCTATAGTACTGGAAAAGAGAGAGTCAATAGTTTCTGTTGCAACATCGAGTTCTTCTATGCTATCTGGGATGCTGAGGAGATGATACTGATGAGGAAGATTATTTAAAAAGCAATCTTTAGTAGCGGCAGTGATTGTCCTGCCATTTTTGAAGCGAGGGGGCGGCTTTGCAACCTTAGCTAAATTAAGTATACATGATACTAAGTAATGATCTGAGATGTCATCGCTCTGCTGCTGAATTTCAATGGTAATTATTCTAGTAATGCATTTATTAAAATTCAATATTAACATTAAAACTAAAAGTGTGTTCTCTGTTGATTTTATAACAAATTCAGCTGTAGATACACAAAGAAATAAATGAAAATACATGTTTTTCATTAAGTTCTTTATTGAGGAGTTCAGGTGTATAACAATAAGTTGTCACCCCCCACACACACACATATATAATGCAAATAAGTACATAAGTAAATAAAAAATAAAGTGATAAATGTACTGCATTCAGTGAATCAATTATTTTATTGATCATGCCTCTCGATTACATCTGGCCAGAGAATTTCATCAACATCACAGAAAATATTTTCATGAGTCATGCATCGTGGGAAAAAACGCCTTGAATGCTGTATCCATCCTTGACATGCTTGTGCCCCAAATATCTCCACAGGCCTCTTCCATCGCTTGAAGACTTACTTTGTTGTAAGGGTTGCGATCATGTACTTTCCATCTCCAAGAGGAGAAGAATTCCTCAATTGGATTCAGGAAAGGAGAATATGGTGGAAGAAACACCATCCTGAATTGTGGGTGATTCTCAAACCACTCTCGCATTAGTGCTGAATGGTGGAATTGGACATTGTCCCAAACAACTACAAAATTCCGCACCATTTGCTCCTGATCATCCTGCGGAAAGAGGATTTCATTGGGGAGGTTTAAAAAATGTAGGAGCCTTGCTGTGTTGAATGGTCCTAAGACAGCATTGTGTGCCACAACACCAGTTGTAGAAATTGCTGCTAATCAATACACAGGTACTCATAATGAGTTGCACTGCTATCCAACTCCAAGATTCTCTAGAGTAAAAAGAACACAAGGTAAAATATAGTAAATTTGTGTTTTACAGTAATGGCATTGATTGCAGTCAATACTACTGTGAAATTGTTGCTGAAGTTTGAGTTCACACTTTGAAGCAGGAGTATACATAGATATGCCTAAATCTTTTCACATATAGTAGCATGGAATAGTTTATGGACACAAACTTAAAATTCAGGAAAAATATATCTTTGAGTTGACAGTAAAATTGCAGTAATTGGGTTGCACATACTTGAACAAACTGGAATCGCAACTCCTTCACTCTAACGGAGTTCCTCTCAAAGGGCACTTTGTATAATTGCTTCATTTGGATAGTATTTCTTCTTAGAACACGGTCAATTTGGAGAGACTGCATTGGTGGATATTGTGGAACAATTGATTGTCCTGTGTAATTCTTTGCTGAATTTCTTTGAGGCGGAGGGTGTTGTTCTGGACCACCATGTCAACAATGGCATGCTCTTGTTCAACTGAAAATAAGTCTTGTTCCTCCACCTGAATGATCTCTAACTTCAATTCTGAAAAAGGTTTGGACAAGCAGGAACATTTACTGTAGAGATCTAGACCTATGTCAAACAAGACTACATGGACTCTCATTGTAAAAGTAGAATGATATAGTTACTTACCGGTTTTTACTCTCTGGCCAGCTTCTCTCAGTGAGAGACCATGATTAATGACATGGTCAATAAGTGTGGCTCTGATTTCATTTGAAACATGCATGTACCCCGCCCTCATTCTACCTCTCCTCCCTCCTCTTACACCTTGGCCTCCTCTTCCTCTTTGCCCTCCTCTTCCTCCCTGTCCACCTCCTCTTATATTTTCTCTTTCCACTATACCATTGCCCTCCAATCTATCCATCTCTTCAATCTCTTCTCCTCTTCCTACATCCTCAGCTCTTCTCGCTCTCCCTCCTATATCTTCAGCTCTTCCTCCTACATCTCCTCTTTCTTTATCTCCTCTTCCTCTTCTCCCTCTACCCTGGCCACCACCTCTCACTCTTAAACCTCTTCTGTTTCCACTGCTCATACTTCTTTTTTTTTGTCTTACTGTATCTCCTCATTTGTCTTCTTTGTTCTTCTTCTCTTCACCTTTTGTAGTTGTTGTTATTACGTAAGACAGCTGTGTGAACAATTATAAAATTGGCTTTTTCTGTGTTGAGTGGATTACTAACTCATCAGATAACAATTTGGCGTTAATTGAAGACACAAGGTGTTCAACTGACTATTTTACAATTCACAGAGTTTTGTTTGTTGTGTTTTGAAAATGGTACAAAAATGCTTGTGATCTTTGTGAGGAACAATGAAAAAGTTACAAATGTTTTTCCTGATATATTAAAGATTTGGTTGGCTGTATGAACTGCTGTGATAAAATTTGGGATTTTTGTGCACAGTGTTTTGAAAAATTATGCTTTTGTTTGCTTTTTGTTTTTATTACCTGAGTTTGGAGAAATGTACCAAATCGATTGAGAAAACCTGTAATGGATAATACAAACTTTTCTAGTTAGTTCATACAGAATGAAATAATTAGCATAAACTGAGAACAAATACTTTTAAGCATATCATTTTGAAAATATATTAATAAATGTGTAACCATATAGTAAAAAGTCTCCCTTGACTGTATTATTTGATAATATATTTCCTTATCCCATTAGGCACAGGATGTAGACTCCAACATCTACATTTTGGTTGAAAATGAAAATTGGTTTGACGTCTAAATCCAACGTTTGTTTGATGTCAAGATCCAACGTTTGGCAGACGTTGAATTTTGGCTGGAATAAACAACCCAATCTTTTTTTTAAATAAATTTAATTCATATAAGTTCACTTATTACCAGCTTCACTTATTACTAACCAGATTGACTTTGTTTCTGTCAGACGTCTACAGAAGTTCTTATTGAGAATTAACAGAGGTTTAGATGTTAATGTTTTGTTGAAATTGTTGCGTTTGAAGTCACCATTATGGTGATCATTGTTTGCTTTAATTGGGCAGTTTGACTTGACCTTTTAACCTTAGTTTTTCTCTTGCTGCTGTAACTGTGTTTGTTATAGCAAGAACTGCAAGAGAACTTGTTTCAGATGATGTCAGTTATTTGATGGTGATAAAGACCCAGCCAGCACAGTCATGTGGGGCCCATATGGGCGTCACCTGGGCTGTCTAACTGGGGCCCAGCCTGTTTTGTCCTCAGTTTCCATGGAGGCCCCACATGGGCTAGCCCAGATGAACTGAACACTACTCAGTGTGCACACTACAGGCTGTTAAATGTAACTGAATCAGTGTTGGAGTTAATGAGATAATTAAGTGATTAATAGAGTAATGACTGAATATTACTGAAGACTCCTGATGATAACAAGCAGAATCACTGAAGGACAGAGAAACACAAAAGACTTCAGACACAACTTCACAAAAGCATTATCAGCTTCCCTTTTTACCTATTAGATTGACTTTCTGTCATCTTAGTTTTTATTGATAATTCCCACTGAGCAAAGGTGTACGTTGAAAAGACGTCCACTGAGGAGCCAGAATGAAAGTTTTTATGACGTCTGTTTTTGACGTGTTCTGCACGTCCGATATAGACGTTCATGGAACCTCAAGGTTAAAAACTAGTAATGTGCTCATTGTGGACATATTTCCCATTTGTAATTGCAAAGCAACTCACAGACAGTGTGTGTTTGTCCAGAAATCATGAAAATAAAAGAAACTTCGCTCACACCTTTAGACACTTTAGACAACTTAGCATCTGTAATTCACACATCTTTGGATCGTGAGAGAATCGTGGGATTCAATCCAGGATCTTCTTGCTGTGAGGAGACGGTGTTTCCCACTGAGACACTGGTGCTGCCCTTAATCACAGACATAAGACACACTTTGACTATTTCTGTCAGGCGTCTACAGAAGCTCTTACTGACAATTAACAGAGCTTTAGATGTTGATGTTTGTTTCATTTGAAGTCACCATTGTGGTGGGAAGCGTTTGCTTTAGTTGGGCTCTTGGTCCCTGTACTTGAGTTAGCTTTTCTTTGACTGCTGTAACTGTGTGTGTGAAACACAATACTTATGGCTGAGAAAGCAAAGATAAAGCCACTTCAGGTGTTGTCAGCTCCTTGTTGATGACTAAATCATCAGAAGTCTAGAATCTGATGTTGTGCTTTTGAGTTTTATGTTCTTGTTTGGCAAATAATAATTTGTTTATATACTATAACCTTGTGAATCTGCTGTATTGACACCAATAGCAATAAACAAATCACTTATCCTGAAAGATGAAAAAAAACAGCATGTGCACATTGTTTTGAGAAAATATTTCTCATAGTCACACACAGACATCAAGATTTTGCATATGATTCACAACAACGGTGACAATCAAGCATGAGTTTTGTACTTTGAAGCTACCCATCATGCATTGCAGCATGAAGCTTTTTTTTGTTATGATTGTCACCGTTGTTGTGAATCATATGCAAAATCTTGATGTCTGTGTGTGACTATGAGAAATATTTTCTCAAAACAATGTGCACATGCTGTTTTATCATCTTTCAGGATAAGTGATTATTTTATTGCTATTAGTCCCGATACAGTGTATTCACAAGGTTATAGTATATAAACAAATTATTATTTGCCAAACAAGAACACAAAACTCAAAAGCACAACATCAGATTCTAGACTTCTGATGATTTAGTCATCAACAAGGAGCTGACAACACCTGAAGTGGCTTTATCTTTGCTTTCTCAGCCATAAGGATTGTGTTTCACACACAGAGTTACAGCTGCCAAAGAAAAGCTAACTCAAGTACAGGGACCAAGAGCCCAACTAAAGCAAACGCTTCCCACCACAATGGTGACTTCAAATGACACAAACATCAACATCTAAAGCTCTGTTAATACTCAGTAAGAGCTTCTGTAGACGTCTGACAGAAATAGTCAAAGTGTGTCTTATGTCTGTGATTAAGGGCAGCACCAGTGTCTCAGTGGGAAACACCGTCTCCTCACAGCAAGAAGATCCTGGATTGAATCCCACGATTCTCTCACAATCCAAAGATGTGTGAATTACAGATGCTAAGTTGTCTAAAGTGTCTAAAGGTGTGAGCTAAGTTTCTTTTATTTTCATGATTTCTGGACAAACACACACTGTCTGTGAGTTGCTTTGCAATTACAAATGGGAAATATGTCCACAATGAGCACATTACTAGTTTTTAACCTTGAGGTTCCATGAACGTCTATATCGGACGTGCAGAACACGTCAAAAACAGACGTCATAAAAACTTTCATTCTGGCTCCTCAGTGGACGTCTTTTCAACGTACGCCTTTGCTCAGTGGGAATTATCAATAAAAACTAAGATGACAGAAAGTCAATCTAATAGGTAAAAAGGGAAGCTGATAATGCTTTTGTGAAGTTGTGTCTGAAGTCTTTTGTGTTTCTCTGTCCTTCAGTGATTCTGCTTGTTATCATCAGGAGTCTTCAGTAATATTCAGTCATTACTCTATTAATCACTTAATTATCTCATTAACTCCAACACTGATTCAGTTACATTTAACAGCCTGTAGTGTGCACACTGAGTAGTGTTCAGTTCATCTGGGCTAGCCCATGTGGGGCCTCCATGGAAACTGAGGACAAAACAGGCTGGGCCCCAGTTAGACAGCCCAGGTGACGCCCATATGGGCCCCACATGACTGTGCTGGCTGGGGACATGATCATCATGTAGTGTTTGATTCACTGATCATATTCAGAGTCTATTATTTGTTTAGGTATCATGTTATTAATTTCTCATTATTGATTGTAATAGTCCTGTGATTGTCCAGCAGTGTTCTAATCTGAGGGATTGTTCACCAAAACGTTTTAAAGATACGCACAGACATAAAAGAATCAGCATGTGAATCTCAATAAAGGTGACATGCTTCATGCCGCAATGAATGAGTCTAACAGATGCTGGAGATCAAAATGTTTAGTGGACAATGTAGAATTACAGGCTAGCTATAATTTATAATAGCTATACAATGATGATGTATCAAAAGATTAGATTCTGGATGACATCAGTAAAATAGACCACAAAATGATGATCATATCTTTATCATTAATACAACATCATCTGGCCACATTTTCTCTTGCTTTTCTTGCCATAACAAGAACACTTGTTACACATTTATTTCATATATTTTTTAAATAATAAAAAAATAGTTGTAGTATCGTTGAAGTAACAATAAACTACAGTGTTTGTGTCCATTAACATTAAATCTTCTCATACTCTGTCATTGTAACAACACGACTGTGAAGGAAATAATACTATCACATACAGTACTGGATGTATTCAATCAAATTGGAAACACTTTACAACATGTTACACATTTATTATTATTTTTAAATAAAAACAGTGTATAGTTTTTGCCTATATCCTTAAAGTACAAACTACTGTTTGTATCCATTCATTGACATTAAGCATCAATATGTTTTAAAATTTTACTCTTTGTACATCATATCTTATGCATATTATATGAACAGAAAAGGGACTTTATTTAAAAGTATTGTTGTTAAATTGACATATCCGATCAAAATCCATGTGAAAACAGCTTAGCTATATTTAACAAAAAAATAAATGATTATTGAAAATTAAATTTTTATTGGATATTCAGAAATTTGTTTTAAAGGTCCCATGGTGTGGATATTTTATTATTTTATAATGTTTCCTGATGTGTAGGCCTACTTATATTGTTAGTATGATTTTTTTTTATATCATAAAATGAACCCAGAACTCAGTTTACACAGCAGCAGTGGCTCAGTGGTTCATGTAGGTTGTCTACAAATCAGAAGGTTGGTGGTTCGAACCAAATTCACGGTTCCATTTCCACCTGACCAAGTGTCGAGGTGTCCATGAGCAAGACACCTAACCCCAGCTGCTCCCGATGAGCTGGATGGCGCCTTGCATGGCAGACATCGCCATCGCCATCGGTGTGTGAATGGGTGAATGTGAGGTAATGTGTAAAGCGCTTTGGATGGCCATTGGTCTGTTAGAAAGCGCTATATAAAATGCAGTCCAGTCCAGTACACCTATCAAAATTTCTAGCCTCTTGGGGACCATATACAGGCTAGGGGAACTCATAAAATGAAATTTTCATGTCATGGGACCTTTAATGATATAGATGCTTATTAGCTGAATGTTGACAGTTAATATACTTTTTCGCAAGCCATTTACTTTCTTTGTTTAACAGGTCTATATAATAATGTATTCGATATGACTGTTTAACAGAGGCTGTAAACCAATGAAGACAGATAAGAATGTGAGTGCTGTGTGATCAGGCGCTGCCACGCACTGGCATTTTCAGCGCCACCCAACAAAATAAGTCTGGCACGCCGTCAAAAAAAATGCTTCTAACACATCGGCCAATCAGAAACATTTACCGGCCAATGGCGATATTTTAAAAATGCCAAATATCAGCCAATATATTGGCCATGGCGATATATCAGTTGACCACTATTAGTGGGTGTTTTGTGTCTGTATCTCTGACAGTGTCCTCCTTTGTGTGTGTATGCTAGTGTATCCACCGGGACGTAAAACCGGAGAACATTCTTCTGACCAAGACTGGTGTAATCAAACTATGTGATTTTGGCTTTGCCCGCATCCTCAGTAAGTATATTTGAACAGCTCACTCACTCTCTAGCCATTTATGTGCATTTAGCATCTTCACTTCATTAATGACTTATTTATATATCCTACCTATATCAGCTGTCGTGCATCCTGAGCTCACTTTCAGAGCAGCGTGAAGCCTCACAGGTGCAGTCAGCCAGTCAGGGTCAGCTTACATCATCCTTGGGTTTCAGTGTATTGTTACTATAGGCTAACACAAGGTCTATCCATCAGCATGTTGTAATCCTTTCTGTATGATGTACATGTAATTCTGAATCTGTGCATGTGTAGCTACTTAACCATGTTTTGGGGACAATAGAAGTAAGCTAAACATGACAAATGCTCCCGAAACCTCCTTTTGGAGATGCCCTCATTTGTAAAAACAGTTTAAAAGTAAAGTAAATTAATCAATGTGTGTGTGTGTGTGTGTGTGTGTGTGTGTGTGTGTGTGTGTGTGTGTGTGTGTGTGTGTGTGTGTGTGTGTGTGTGTGTGTGTGTGTGGTGTGTGGTGTGTGTGTGTGTGTGTGTGTGTGTGTGTGTGTCAAACAGCTGGTCCAGGTGATGATTACACTGATTATGTGGCAACACGATGGTACCGGGCCCCAGAGCTTTTGGTTGGAGACACTCAGTACGGTCCCCCAGTGGATGTCTGGGCCCTTGGTTGTGTCTTTGCTGAGCTGCTGTCTGGAAATCCTCTTTGGCCAGGACGTTCTGACGTGGATCAGTTGCACCTCATTCGACAAACGCTGGGTAATTAAAGAGAAAGAAAGGAAAATGTTTGTGCATTGGTAGTTATACACAAAAAAGTCCAAAGGTCTGAGATGACACACATTTGTAATATAACAATTTAAATTTGAGTTAATTGGAAAAAAACACATAAAAAAAATTACCGTAAAATTAACATCAAAAATACCTGCACTATATCTAAGTCACTACTCAATAAAGCTCCATCAAGAAAAGATTTAATATCCTTGCTTCTATTGGAGCACACAATATGCTTTTTTTGAACATTACTTAAATATGACTGGGATAACATGGATCACAAGAACACATTGTCTGTGTTCAGTAATTGACTGTTTACTAAGGCCCAATCCCAATACTATGTTATACCCATTTGCGAATAGCAAGTCGTAGGGGTGAAAATATTCCCCTAAGAAATGGGACACCACTACTATACCATTACACATCATCATACCCCGTTTCTTTTATAAGTGTCCTGTAACATTTAACCAGTATGAACAGCAATGAAGTGCACAAATCAGGCATGAGCACATTTAACAGATTACACACTCCCAACATTGTTTTTAGATTAGATTCACATTCACAAGTGTCACATGCTGGAGAAAGTGAGGCTCTAAATGCAGGGTTTTTAATAAAATACCACATTGAACAAAATAACTCCAGGAATAAAGGAACAAAGACCACTAGGACACATGAACTAGAAGCAACCATTACATGTAAAACAACCCCCAAACACACATATATATATATATATATATATATACATATATATATACATACATACACATATATATACATACATACATATATATATATACATACATATATATATACAAAGGGAAGACTAGCTTAACAAGATAACACGAGGGAGTGGCTAAATTGCAAACACCTGGGAGAACTAATCAACATGAAAAACTACAAAACATGACACGACAGGAAATAACAAAAGTCCTCACAAGACAGGGAAACACAGGCTGGGATCATGACACTAAGACAGTGGTTCGCAAACTTTTTATACCAAGTACCACTTGCTAAGGACTCTGAAGCGAGTTCATAGACTGAAGCCCTCTCGGGACTCAGGACAGGAGACGGAGCCCTCTTGGGACGCCGGTCAGTGGCTGGAGCCATCTCTGGACGCCGGTCAGTGGCTGGAGCCATCTCTGGACGCCGGTCACAGGCTGGAGCCATCTCTGGACGCCGGTCACAGGCTGGAGCCATCTCTGGACGCCGGTCAGTGGCTGGAGCCATCTCTGGACGCCGGTCACAGGCTGGAGCCATCTCTGGACGCCGGTCACAGGCTGGAGCCATCTCTGGACGCCGGTCACAGGCTGGAGCCATCTCTGGACGCCGGTCACCGGCTGGAGCCATCTCTGGATGCTGGTCACAGGCTGGAGCCATCTCTGGACGCCGGTCACAGGCTGGAGCCATCTCTGGACGCCGGTCACAGGCTGGAGCCATCTCTGGATGCTGGTCACAGGCTGGAGCCATCTCTGGACGCCGGTCACAGGCTGGAGCCATCTCTGGACGCCGGTCACAGGCTGGAGCCATCTCTGGACGCCGGTCACAGGCTGGAGCCATCTCTGGATGCTGGTCACAGGCTGGAGCCATCTCTGGACGCCGGTCACAGGCTGGAGCCATCTCTGGACGCCGGTCACAGGCTGGAGCCATCTCTGGACGCCGGTCACAGGCTGGAGCCATCTCTGGATGCTGGTCACAGGCTGGAGCCATCTCTGGACGCTGGTCTCAGGCTGGGGCCATCTCTGGACGCTGGTCAGTGGCTGGGGCTGTCTCTGGACTCTGGACATGTAGAGGAGATGTAGCTGGACTCTGGATGGTGGGCGTTGTGACCATGATGGCTAGTGACTTGGGCTTGGATGCCATGACATTCGGGATCCACAGTGGTCCAAGCTTCAGTCGGATCCTCCTCCACTTCCCCTACCATTAATGGAGATCCACACAGCCACAGAGCGAGGTCAATATACTGAGCCGGGGTCCAGCCGGTAACACATTGAACAAAATAACTCCAGGAACAAAGACCACTAGGACACACAAACTAGAAGTAACCATTACATGTACAACAACCCACAAACAACAGTAAGACACAAGCACTATATATACAAAGGGAAGAAGATAACAAGAGGGAGTGGCTAAATTGGAAACACCTGGGAGTACTAATCAACATGAAAAACTACAAAGAACTACAAAACATGACACAAGACAGGAAATAATAAAAGTCCTCACAAGACAGGGAAACACAGGCTGGGATCATGACACTAAGACAGTGGTTCTCAAACTTTTTATACCAAGTACCACCTCAGAAAATATTTGGCTCTCCAAGTACCACCATAATGACCAACTTTAAAACACAGTAGCATAGTAGGCCTAGCTATTCAGCTACAGCTCTGCACAGTTCAAAAACTAGGCAGTTTATTCCTAATAAGAATATTTATTGTTGTCAGCCACTTTAACATTGTAAATACACAGTTTGTACATTAACACTGCACTGTGCTTGCATACAGGTAAATGAAATAATAAAATAATGATTAAAATTAAAATGTGTTGTAAAGTTAAATTAAAACTGTAATGTACTTGAATGTAAAAAAAACTTTACTCAAATAAAGATAAAATTAAAATGTATTGTTTTAACATTAATGTATATTTAAAGTCCAAATTAAATATTTGTTCTGAGTTTGTCACACCACAGAAAAATGTGTTATTAAATGTGTGCCAAATTTAAATTATATATATATTTAAAAAAAAGTAAAACACTGTCTATCTGAAACCACGCCTACTAGCGGGAAAGCAGCAGTAAGCACACAAGACAACTGGGCAGTGGCACATACTGCAATGATGGCACCAGATGTTGGCGGGACGGGCAGATGAAGTCCTGTGTCGGTCCGGCAGTGGATTATCAGTGAATCCCAGTTGTCTCCGATGAACGTTTGTAAAATTATCCAGTGTAAAACAATCACTGCAGAGGCAGGTGTTGGTGGTGATCAAGGTAGCGGTTCACAAAATTAATCCACCTCTTCTTGATATGAGCGATTTGGTTGAATAAGCTTTTTATACGTTTTACAATTAGGTAATATGCATTTACATGATGAAGGTATAACTAGCTAGCTAACTGTAGGCTGTAGTAACTAACGGTAGTGACAGTAACTTGCGATTGAACAGGCGAACTGATGCGAATGTGCTCTAACGTTAGTTGTTAGTGTTAGGGGAGGGGCCAGGCTCAGTGGCTTCAGGGAGGTAATGCATAGCGGTCTTGGAGACGCCGAAGCATGCTCCCAACTATGCCTGGACCGTTGGGAGAAAGTAACATCAGATCCTTGGGTCCTAGATACCATCAGGACAGGATACAGGATACAGTTTCGGCGGCACCCTCCTACTTTTTCAGGGGTTCAAAAGACAATAGTCAGAGACCCAGTCCAGGCACATATTTTGGCCAAAGAAATCACGGTTTTATTACAGAAAAAAAAACAATTGTACAGATAAACACCAGCAAACAGCTCACTGGGTTCTATTCAAAGTATTTCCTGGTAACAAATAAAGATGGTGGACTTCGGCCCATTCTGGACTTACGGCAACTGAACAAATTCCTAAAAATACTACAGCGCAAATTCTGGAGTCCATAGAACTGGGGGAATGGTTCACTTCCATAGACTTGAAGGATGCATATTTCCACATACCCATATGTCAGGATCATCACCCGTTTCTTCGCTTTGCCTTTCAAGACCGGGTTTATCAGTTCAGGGTCCTTCCATTTGGTCTGTATCTGTCTCCAAGAGTCTTCACCAAGGTGGTTGCAGCAGCCCTTCATCCTCTTCAGTGTGCAGGGTTGAAAATTCTATTATACCTGGACGACTGGCTAATTTGTGCTCCATCTCACAGTCAAGCCATGAGGGACACAGAAATATAACTCCAACATGTCCAGTCTCTAGGTCTCAAAGTGAATTGAGAAAAGAGCAATCTAAATCCTAGACAACACACCGTGTTTGTGGGAATTTCACTCGATTCCCAAATGATGACTGCATCCCTATCACTCCAGAGGGTGTTACAGTTGATCAATCTAGCTCAGTCATTCCGGACGAACAAGAGAATGAAGCTGATTCAATTTCAGCGGTTGTTGGGTATGATTGCGGCGGCAGCGGTTGTGATCCCACTCTGCCTTCTCCGAGCCTGTCCTCTACAACGCTGGCTGAACAGCTTCCAATTACACCCCAAATTACACAGACAGGTAAAGATGAGGGTTACACAAAGGTGTGTGCTGATGTTACACCCTTGGAACAACAAGACGTTGTTATCACAAGGGGTTCCCTTAGGTAACATCCCAGCAAGGTGGTCTGTGATAACGACAGATGCCTCTCTAACAGGGTGGGGAGCAGTTTCAAAAATTCTCATCACTCAGAACAGTATACATACCGGGGGTTGCAAACAAAGCAGCAGACCTGCTGTCTCGAACTGGACCTCTCCCGGGAGAGAAGTCGTGAGATTCATATGGGGTCAGTTGGGTGTGGCAAAGATCGACCTGTTTGTGACTACAGAGACAACACATTGCGATCTATGGTATTCCCTGAACAATTAGGGAGGTCCTTTGGGGATAGATGCACTATTTCAAGAATGGCCGTAGTTGTTGTATGCTTTTCCTCCCTTACCTCTGATTCCACTAGTGCTCAGCAGGGTAGCACGGGGCCGTCACAGAGTGTTACTTGTGGCTCCGAGATGGCCGAAGAAACCTTGGTTTTTGGCTCTTGTGCGTTTTGTCCAAGATCACCCATTACCGGTGTTACCAAAGTCGATCTCCTCTCCCAAGCAAATTTGGCACCCGAGACCAGAGAAGTTACATCTGTGGGTATGGCCTCTGCTCAGTCCCTCTCTAAAGACTTAGATGAAGCTGTATTGAGGACTATAAATAGTTCTAAGGCACCCTCCACATGGAGTAACTACTCTAGCAAGTGGCGAGTATTCTCAACATGGTGTCAAGACCATCAACTAGATTCGGCCAATTGTGACACCAGTCTGGTTCTCCGGTTTCTTGTTGGATTCTGAGAAATCTGTTAATACCATAAAAGTCTACATTGTGGCCATCTCCCACTTTCATGTTTTAGTTGACGGTGTAAGTATTGGCAAACACCCTTTGGTGGCTCAATTCCTTAAGGGTGCACACCGTTTACACCCATGGCGAGTTATAAGGTCACCTGCTTGGGACCTTTCCATTGTTTTATGCTCACTGGCTGGAGTACCTTTGGAACAGGCCAATATGTTGTTTCATTGGATAGTGGATACAATTTCACAAGTGTATTCCAACCAAAATCTACCTATCCCTGTTGATCTTGTTGCTCATTCTACCAGGAGCATGGCTACTTCCTGGGCGGCACTCAAGGCGGTAGAACTCTCAGACATTTGTGCTGCAGCTTCTTGGAGTTCTCCATGCACGTTCACAAGATTTTATAGGATTAATGTAACTAATCCGAATTCTTTTGGGTCCACGGTTTTATCAGTGGCTAAATTGACAGGAGAGGGGAAAGATGTTAGTCCCTCATGACCCTGGTGGTATAAGTCATCCAAGGTAAGGCCGTGGTGACGGTCTGAATGAGGTCGAAATAGATCATAAGTTATGTCCATAACTATGGATCTATGAGACCGAACGATGACGGTCACCATCCCTTGTCACTCGGGATGAACTGGGGCGTTCCAGGCAAGAGGAAGTGGTTAGTTCACCTGGATGTTATATAGCCAACCCTTAGTGTCAGTCACCTAACATTGTTGATATTAGGTCTCGACGATAGGCGGAAGAATGGCGTCATTCAAGGTAAGACTGCGGTGACGGTCATCGTTCAGTCTCATAGATCCATAGTTATGGACATAACTTACGTTCTTGTGTTTCTCTTTTCTTCAGTGATTCTGCTCATTATCATCAGGTGTCTTCAATGACCAAACAATCATCACTCAATTAATCACTTAAGTATCTAATTAACTCTAACACTGCTTCAGTGTTACTTTAACACCCTGCTGGTGGTTCCCATATGAACACAGAGCGGTGTTAATTCAACACCAGGGAATTTAATGTGCACATTCACAACCAGCTTTCTTCTGAAAGCAGTGGCCAACAAGGCTCACAAAGAGCCCAAACTCAGCACTACTGCCTGCCAAGCTCTGGGGATGGAGTTTTTCGCAAAACTCGCGGCCTACATATAATAGGGAAACATGACACAGGAATGTGCCCATATTGTACGGAGACAGAAACCGTGAAGCATGTACTTCTGACATGTAGGCAGTACTATGAAGAGAGAGAAATACTTAAGAGGGTATCACAGAACTCTGTTACTTTGAGCAACCTGTTGAGTCTACCTGGAACACAGTCTATAACCAAAGCAGTGATAGAGTTTCTAAAAGAAAACAATTAGCCAGAAGACTTTAGCCTAATTTTTTTTTTTTTTTCTGGAGGTAGAGCTGAGGTGGAAGATGGAGGAGCAGAACACACAGCGCCATCTGAAGCTTGGGCTCTGATCCTCTGGAATTTTCTTTATTATTCTTTATTTTTTTTTATTTTTTTTATTTAACGACCCAATGTGATCACACCTCAGTCCAGTAGATGGCGGTAATGCACAAAGCTTGCAAGCTGCCAATAAAATTCACTGAAGAAGAAGAAGAAGAAGAAGGAGAAGGAGAGGCACACAGTCCACGTTGCTTGAGGTCCAGTGTAATGTTTCCAGTCAGTGATGATTTTGGGTGCATATGTCATCTGGTGGTGTTGGTCCACTGTGTTTTCTGAGGTAAAAGGTCAGCGCAGTGGTTTACCAGGAAGTTTTACAGCACTTCATGCTTCCTACTGCTGAACAACTTTATGGAGATGAAGATTTCATTTTCCAACAGGACTTGGCACCTGCACAGTACCAAAGCAACCAGTACCTGGTTTAGGATAGGATAGGATAGGACCATGGTATCCCTGTTCTTAATTGGCCAGCAAACTCGCCTGACCTTAACCCCATAGAAAAAAGCAGAAGAGCTGCAGCCACTATCAGAGCAACCTGGGCTCTCATAACACCTGAGCAGTGCCACAGACTCCATGCCACGCCGCATTGCTGCATTAATTCAGGCAAAAGGAGCCCCAACTAAGTATTGAGTTTTGTACATGCTCATACTTTTCATGTTCATACTTTTCAGTTGGCCAAGATTTCTAAAAATCCTTTCTTTGTATTGGTCTTAAGTAATTTTCTAATTTTCTGAGACACTGAATTTGTGATTTTTCTTTGTTGTCAGTTATCATCAAAATGAAAAATAAACATTTGAAAAATATCAGTCTGTGTGTAATTAATGAATATAATATACAAGTTTCACTTTTTGAATGTAATTAGTGAAATATATCAACTTTTTGATGACTAATTATATGACCAGCACCTGTACATTTGTATGCCTGATAGTTCAATGAAAACCACAAAAACATGCAATTTAGTTAAAGAAGTTTCCCAAATCTCCTCAATCTCCCCTCCCTAAAAAATGGTTTAGTCCGATGGTTATAAATTAATGTGCCTTCATGTGTTCTCGGAATTATTGTAAATACGAGTTTCCTAGGTAAAATTGCACATGAACGCCCTCACATTTTGAAACTTGACTGCAATGAGATCAAATTTCCGATAGTGAAGGCAGCATTATTTCAGTTCAATCAGCGGCAAACAGCAGAGAGACCCAATAAAACCGCAAGCCCCACTACATACACAGGTATATACATATACACACACATACATGTGACCTATATAATCACACACTCCTGAACAGATTCAAGCCACAATCATGATAACATGCTTAAGTTGACAGACTAGTACTAACATATCCAAAAAAAAGTTTATTAAATCTTTAAGAAAGTCGTCGAAAGATGGAGGGGAATTTTCCATAGCCGAAGAAATCTCCAATTCAGTCCTGTGAGACATTCTGTTTTCAAGGGGTCAATTGTATGGCTAAAGTTTAGTCTAAATCTCTTTAAAAAGCAGGTTAAACACTGGCACCTAACATCTAAACTTTGACCCCCTGATAGGTGACTTGACCCCACGGCATCAGCAGGTGTTCCGGTCCAACGTCTTCTTTAGTGGAGTCAGCATCCCCGAGCCTGATACCATGGTGAAATACACACACACCTACACATAAAAAAGAAAAAAATGTAATTGTAGAAAGTAACTAAATGTAATGTTGTAGGAGCCGCTAGAGAAGAGGTTCCATGATGTTTCTCCTCATGCTATTACTGTGATGAAGGTGAGATGTCAATACAGAGATAAGTCTCATATATCACTTTTCCACAGACAGCAACATTCTTGACCTCTGCCAAAGGTTGCATCTAAATTCAAAAATGGTGTGTAAACATCATGAATGGCATTGGTTCTCACAATGCAGTCAAACAGAGCATGACACTAACAATGCCTAGATCAGAGATTGATTCCCAAGGAATACAATGACTGATCAAATGTACACCGTGAATGAGTCTCTTTGGATAAAAAGCATTTGTCGAATGCATACATGTACATTTTATTAATATCCTCTGCAAAATAAAACGATATCCACTATATATGAGAATGTACAACATGAATCCATTTTCCAAACCGTGTTTTTTTCTTACCCTGAATCATTATGGTACACTTATTATAAGTGTTTATATTGGGACTATTTCAGACCGGACTGGTAGGAACTGCTGCGGAGGAGCACAGTCCCTGTGACTCGCCATAGACATAAACAGAGAGAAGTAGCTCCGGCTGCAATGTTCTTCTGCACACATGCAGTTCTATTTATTAACCGCAAGAGCGCAAAAAGTTATGGACTGCAGCTTTAAATCGACACTGCTCAGAGCACATATGGTCCCACTCTACAGAGTGTTAAAGTGACACTGAAGCAGTGTTGAAGTAAATGAGATAATTAAGAGATGAATTAAGTGATGATTGACCATTAGTGCTGACACCTGATGATAATGAGCAAAATCACTGAAGAAAAGAGAAAAAAGAAAAACACAAGAACTACGACTGACTATAAAAAAAGACATTACATCTCAGCAGAGGAGGATTAAACAACTCCACAAATAGCATTACCAGCTTCACACATTATTAAGGAGATTTAAGGTTTTTCTGTCATTTGTCTACAGTTCTTTTTGAGAATTAGCAGGTTTAGATGTTAATGTTTTAATGAACATGTTTGATCACCATCGTTTCCTTTAATTGGGCAGTTTGACTCCTGGCATTTTATGTGAGTTTGTGGTCATTATATAGTATGTGTAGATATAGATTTTGTCTTCATCAGGTAAAATGATTGCTCTCATCTCTGACCAAAAGTGGTAATTCATTGTTAATAGATGATTTTTGCCACAGATCAGACATTCTGAATTTTAAATACATTCCAAGAAAGAATCAGCATATGAATCTCAACAATGGTGACATGCTTTATGCTGCAATGCATGCTGGGAGCCATGAGTTTATACTATGGTGGCTCCCAGAATGTATTGAGGCATGAAGCATGTCACCACTGTTGAGATTCATATGCTGATTCTTGATGTCTGTGTGTGTCTGATGATTTCGTCCCCATAATAATACAAAAAAAAATCTAAATTCAGAATGCCTGATCTGTGGCACGAAAATAAAGTATTCTACTTTAAGATGCTGAAACTAAATTATCTGATCATCTTTTTGTCTGGCTTTCCTTACAACAAATGATGTGTTTTGTTAACACTGTAACAATAACCACAAACTCAAGAGTCAAACTGTCCAACACTGATCACCATAATGGTGACCACATATTTCCCATTAAACGTCAACATCTAAACCTCTATTAATTGTCAAAAAGAGCTTCTGTTATTTTATCTAAAGCTGTGACTGAAGTCAGTTGTAGTTATTTTATTTCTCTTTCCTCTTTCAATTCTGCTCATTATCATCAGGTGTCTTCAATAAAACAATCATCACTTAATTAATCTCTTAAATATCTCATTAACTTTAACACTGATTCAGTGTCACTTTAACACTCTGTAGAGTGGGACCATATGTGCTCTGAGCAGTGTTAATTTAACACTGGGGATTTTACTGTGTGTAATATGAGACTTAATATGAGCATTATTTGATGTATTATGTAGAAAGAGACCAATAAAAGTGTCTCTTTTGGACAGCAATACATTCAGTCATGTCTGGAAACTAGACATATGTTTTCAACATCATTAGGATTCATAAAAATTAAGGTAAAATTTAATGATCTTTTGGAATATATCAATCTCTATTTAAATTATCAAAATGAATGTATATGCAGTTTTTACTGCAAGTCAACCTATTGAACCATTTACACAGATTTTAATCTATGAGTCCAAAAATGATTTATCCTGTGGCTCCCTCTTATGGACAACATTAGTATTTCAGCCTTCATCTCGGTCATTCCCATTGTTATAAATAGATCAGTGGTTCTCAGTGCTCGAAGTGGGGCGGTAGAAGAAAAAAGTTAACATTGGCCTGCATGGTAATGAGGAGCTGTCAATGGTCTTGCTTTGTAAATAAACCCTTATTGTAACAAATGCTGTAGTTAAACTATTACAAGAACTATATGTTAGTTTTAAGGCTGAGTACAAGTTAGAAAGAGCTTTAAAATATGCACCTTCTTGAAGTATTGACTAAACAACCCCCCATTTATTAATTCTTAATAAAAAATAAATAAAAAAAACACGTCCGGCATACATTTAAATTGACACCTTCCATGTTGTTTCTTATTTGTCATCTCTGATTTAGATTAGTATGTCCTCAGCCGAGGTGCTGTACCGTTAAAAGGTGAAGCATGTAGTTTCTGCGAGATTCGTGCTACATAGCAGAACATATCAGTTTTGCGAACACCCCTTTCGTGCGTCACGACTGTGCTTCTTTTGGTGTTTCCAGTGAGAGTGTCTTTGTGGTCCGGGTGAGTGAGGGTGGAAGTCCGCTGAGCAGAGAGAGTTTAGTCTGTGTGGAGGTCTGCCGGCGTAGAGTCCATAACCTCAACCTCCTGTTAATCACTCTCTGGCAAGGAAACAAAAGCACAAGCATTAGTTTCAGTTGAGAGAAGAAACTCTACCTCTCCTGTCTCCACCAGCATCCTTGACTAGAAGATTGACTGAATGCCATAATCTGGGTTTGGTGATTGCTCCCAGCTGGTTTGTGTATATTGCCAGGTGTGACCCTTGATGAGCTGCTGGCAACTTGCCACCCATACATAAAAAAAATATTAAAATATACAAATGCTTTCACATAAACACTGTACATGTGCAAAGAGATACATTGTAAGGCAAGCAGCTGTCCGGGGAACTGTGCAAGATGATTTTTAGTGCATGAGAATGTAAACAAACATATGTAAGAGCATTGGTCATAGTAAAAAGGCCAGTAAGAGGTGACGTGGGAAATTCAAGTATGGCAGCAACTTTAGTTTAACTGGCTTGACACAACCCTGGCCAACTCGTCTCCCCAGATGCGTTACCATAGCCATAACTCTTCGTCAACCCAACCATGGTCTTCCCAGGTTTTTGAATAGATGACTACATCATCCAAGATGATTTAGTTAAAGTATATAATCTGTTTGCCCTGCATGTTTCAAATCAAAGTGTGAATTTTGCTCACACAATCAGCTCATGATCCAGTGTTTTCTGTCTCAAATGGCTCAGTTCACACTTAATGTCTTTCACAGTATCCTTTCCATCTCTGCATGTGCTGTGAGTTTAGTTACGGGTGCTCCAGTCAGGATTTTTGGGGCCAATTACCGATCACTGGAAGCAGTATTGGCCAATACCGATCACAGATACTGATCACCAAAATAAATAATAGGCCAACTATTTTTAACAACAACAATGTATTTTCAGTATTAAACAATTAAGAGATTAGAGGCAAGCAACATGTGCAACATATTCTATTCCCTCTCTTAAAAGTGATTAGGGACAGCTTAGAGCTTAACAAATATAGCCTTCCTGTGAAATAAAAAAACAGAACAGTATCAACAGAAAGTAATCAAAAACAACTATAAAATGAATACAAAGTTCTGTCATGAAACTCTAGATGGTGCTGGCTAATAGGTCCTTTAACTCAACCTGCCTATAATCACATCATTATGGGGGCACATCGTTATAGGGCACATCTGATTGTTTCCTGCTATATCAGTAGCGAATGACCTCGTTTGCACAACTTTCAAATACTTGGGTAGCATTTGCCTCAGTAGTGCAGAGTGCTTTCAGAAATCTTCTGAAAAATCAACATCTAAGATAAGTTCATGGGTTTTTATGCTATATCACTGTTTTTATCAAGTCCTTATTAAGTAACCACACACAAGGTTTCAGGTGCTATGTCAACAACAGTCCTGTTTTAATGCTTAGGGCCCTATTTTAACGATATGAGCGCATGGAGCACATTTGGCGCAGATGAACTTAGGGTGTGTCCGAATCCACTTTTGCTAAAAACAGGCCTGCGTGCCAGGCGCATGGTCCAAAAGGGTTGTAGGCAGAATTATATTATACTAATATATATACAGGGAGTGCAGAATTATTAGGCAAATGAGTATTTTGACCACATCATCCTCGTTATGCATGTTGTCTTACTCCAAGCTGTATAGGCTGGAAAGCCTACTACCAATTAAGCATATTAGGTGATGTGCATCTCTGTAATGAGAAGGGGTGTGGTCTAATGACATCAACACCCTATATCAGGTGTGCATAATTATTAGGCAACTTCCTTTCCTTTGGCAAAATGGGTCAATAGAAGGATTTGTCAGGCTCAGAAAAGTCAAAAATAGTGAGATATATTGCAGAGGGATGCAGCAGTCTTAAAATAGCCAAGCTTCTGAAGCGTGATCATCAAACAATCAAGCGTTTCATTCAAATTAGTCAACAGGGTCGCAAGAAGCGTGTGGAAAAACCAAGGCGCAAAATAACTGCCCGTGAACTGAGAAAAGTCAAGCGTGCAGCTGCCAAGATGCCACTTGCCACCAGTTTGGCCATATTTCAGAGCTGCAACATCACTGGAGTGCCCAAAAGCACAAGGTGTGCAATACTCAGAGACATGGCCAAGGTAAGAAAGGCAGAAAGTCGACCACCACTGAACAAGACACACAAGCTGAAACGTCAAGACTGGGCCAAGAAATATCTCAAGACTGATTTTTCTAAGGTTTTATGGACTGATGAAATGAGAGTGAGTCTTGATGGGCCAGATGGATGGGCCCGTGGCTGGATTGGTAAAGGGCAGAGAGCTCCAGTCCGACTCAGACGCCAGCAAGGTGGAGGTGGAGTACTGGTTTGGGCTGGTATCATCAAAGATGAGCTTGTGGGGCCTTTTCGGGTTGAGGATGGAGTCAAGCTCAACTCCCAGTCCTACTGCCAGTTTCTGGAAGACACCTTCTTCAAGCAGTGGTACAGGAAGAAGTCTGCATCCTTCAAGAAAAACATGATTTTCATGCAGGACAATGCTCCATCACACGCGTCCAAGTACTCCACAGCGTGGCTGGCAAGAAAGGGTATAAAAGAAGAAAATCTAATGATATGGCCTCCTTGTTCACCTGATCTGAACCCCATTGAGAACCTGTGGTCCATCATCAAATGTGCGATTTACAAGGAGGGAAAACAGTACACCTCTCTGAATAGTGTCTGGGAGGCTGTGGTTGCTGCTGCACGCAATGTTGATGGTGAACAGATCAAAACACTGACAGAATCCATGGATGGCAGGCTTTTGAGTGTCCTTGCAAAGAAAGGTGGCTATATTGGTCACTGATTTGTTTTTGTTTGGTTTTTGAATGTCAGAAATGTATATTTGTGAATGTTGAGATGTTATATTGGTTTCACTGGTAACAATAAATAATTGAAATGGGTATAAATTTGTTTTTTGTTAAGTTGCCTAATAATTATGCACAGTAATAGTCACCTGCACACACAGATATCCCCCTAAAATAGCTAAAACTAAAAACTACTTCCAAAAATATTCAGCTTTGATATTGATGAGTTTTTTGTGTTCATTGACAACATGGTTGTTGTTTAATTATTAATGTTGTAAAATTAATCCTCAAAAATACAACTTGCCTAATAATTCTGCACTCCCTGTATTATACTAATATATACTATTATATACATATACTATTTCACAACATATCATGATTTGATTTAAATGTGCTGACTTGCATTGGATTTATTCATCCAAAATTTGACAAATTCTGTGTTCAACAGTAAATTCCATTTTTATCACTTGTTCTGCGATTCCTTCTGCGTTTTCTGCATCTCGAAAATCATAGGGCCCTACACTTCACGGGCATTGTACCATTTAATTTGAGAGAAACTATCATCATAACATATACTCACAAACGCAACCCGTCAAAATAAACATTTGGACAGTATAGCGTAGCCTATGCCTTAATGTAATAATTTTAAAAGTATAGGCTAGGCCTAAACCTCTGTTGTGTAGCACTTTGAATATACAAAAATTTAAGAATTTGTTTAATTTTCATTGGAATAAAAGATAAGATTAAAATACATAAAACAAATAAATATATATTTAGTTAAACTTTTAATACATTTCTGTTAAATTAAACAAGTTTCATGATTTCAATTAATTAGACATGCTTTTTGATTAATACAATTTAATATAACCATCCAGAATAAAAATAAAAATAAAAAAAAGGAATCTGGAAATTTTTTTTCTTCCGGATTAGATTTCATAGGGCTCTACAAATGAACATATGCATCTGAAGTTATAATTAAATACGGAGCAACAGTGGGTGCGTATTATGTTTATCGTTTTAAATGGCGCCCACTCATTTCGGTGAAGGACACGAGTAGATGACGCATGCACAGTATACTTTTCACACAGACATGAGTTGAAATAATTCTTGTGTGTAATAATTTCCTTCAGTCTAATTTAAATTTGTGGGGGTGGAGGGGTCGTGCAGCAGCAATCATCACAACAGTGAAAATAACCTCAAGGTTGTAAATGTGTAATTGGGGGCCCCATTCCTGTATTTTACCTGGGGCCCCCAAATCACTAAATCCGCCCCTGCTAATGTCGGATACCTTATCGTCAGCTTATATTTAGTAGACATCACTGCTGACACGTAGAATGATAATTATCATTTCAAGAGTATGCAAGACAATTTTCATGTATTTCTCAAACGGAAGTAAGAGCACCAGTTGATGCTCTAATTATATAATTTTGGCAAACAATCCACTGGGATTTGCGCTCCGGAAAAGCCCAGCAGGCACACTATGTCAATGTGACGTCAGGAAGACGTTGGACTCCAATTAAGAATGTGGATTTTGGTTGAAAATGAAAATTGGTTTGACGTCTAAATCCAACGTTTGTTTGACGCAGGGCTTAAAAACGGAAAAAAATATCAATCGGTTCACTCCGAGCAGAATCGATATTATAGCGTTTCGGTTTTTGCGTTCCTCAATAAACATTACTGTTCCGAAAACGGTTTGATATGAAAAAATACCGGTTAATAACGTTATTTTAATTAAGCCTATACTTTAAACAAATATGTATACATTTTAAACAAATATGTATAAATAGACTTATTTTCACTCAATAATAATATAACACATGGTAATTAAACTTGAATATTTATTTAATAACATTTTTAAAACCAGAAATACATGCATTAATTACAAGGCATAAACAGCGGACCTGTTTTAATGGAGCGTTAGACAATCGAAAGTGGCCTCTAATGCCGAATTATTTTCAGAAGAGTGATAACATTCTTTGTACATAACTTTTTTTCAACACGACTTGTTTTAAAAAATGCATGAATAAAGAATAAATAAACTGGATAACCATTGCTCTTTTAATGCACCGTCGACTGCTAATTTCAAAGCAAACACTGCGCAACACGTTCTTGCATCACATAATCAAATTCAGTCAGCTAATAAAGCTTGCATTTAATGCAATATAACATACCATTTAATACGAAGCATCAACCGTCTATATAGAAAACATTGACCTGTCCTGTATTGGCAATCTGAAAGACTATAGGAAAAATGTTTGATAGATGCTATAGCCTACTTGGATAGGCTTAAACGGAATCCATAAACTATCCTAAATCAGTCTATTTGAGCTTAAAGTCCGTACTGCTTATTTAAACGTTCGAAAAGAATGTCCTCCAATACCTGCACATTCATTGTAGACCTCAGCGGGGAAAGAAATGTACTTGAGGCATGAAAATGCGCGCTCACACTGACTTGCGTTACCGGTAGATTCATAGATGATGGTGCGCGGGCATTTCACTCACGCTTGATCCGTCAACGTCACATGCTGTACTACTCATTTCATGATTGGTCACTGCCAAATTAAAAAATTAAAGAGAACGATAAAATAACGTTATTAACCGGTTAATGGTCATTTCAAATTAACGTTTCTGTTCAGAACGATTCAAATTGATTTTGATTTCGTTTCCGTTTTTGTTCCTCTTAAAATTTCGTTCGTTTCCGGTTTTCGTTTTCGTTCCTTGAACCGGTTCAGAGCCCTGGTTTGACGTCAAGCTCGAACGTTGGTCAGACGTTGATGTTTGGTTCACCAAAATTAAACATCTGTCTAACGTTGGAGCTTGACGTTGAGCTTTTTTTTTGTACCAATTTTTTTAGCTTCTTGGGTTCATTGGTTAGCTCAGTTGGACAGTGTTAAGCACGAGAGACCTGCATTCGATATGTACACAGGCATCTGTTGTACATTATGGTCTGAATACTTAGAATAATGCATTTTGAACATTATAAGATGGGTTCTGAAGACATACAAGTAAATTTGTATATGTGTTTGTGTGTGTCTTTGTAGTCCTGCCTAGTAATGGATCCCTCTGGCAGGTTGTCCTGTGAAGAGCTTGTAGAGCTGCCATACTTCCAGGAGGATGGGGGAACAGGATGGGGCAGAGAAAATGATCGTCATGGAAGACGCTATGAGAAAGGCATAAGGCGCAGACCTCCCGGGGTATGAATCTACATTAAACAAAGGTTATGTTAATAGAAGAAATTGAAAATTCCAAAATGAAAAAAAATGAACCAATTGCCTTTGATTGAACTTGTGAAGTCTATCAAAAAAGTAAAAAAAAAAATTGCCTTTGATTGAACTTCTGAAGTCTTTAGTTTTACAAGGAGAAATTCCCTCACATATCACAAACACTGGTTAAATGTCCTAAGGTTTAAAGACTGATGATCAGACAAGTACAGCACGCAACTACTTTTAACTTACATTTGAAACATTAAATATGCTTGAAGTACGGAAACATTTATTGATGTTAAATGTAGATATAAAAATATTCACTGCATATCAAATACTGTGGGCATAGTTTTGCACAATAGAAAACAAATCCATGGCATTTTTGCCCATTTTGGTCATTAACCCATTCATTCATGTCTGGGGCAGTCGTGGCCTAATGGTTAGAGAGTCGGACTTGTAACCGGAAGGTTGCGGGTTCGAGTCTCACGTCCAGCAGGAATTGTTGGTGGGGGGAGTGAATAATCACCCTCCTCCACCCTCAATACCACAACTGAGGTGAGACCTATGAGACCCTTGAGCAAGGCAGCGAACCCCCAACTGCTCCCCGGGCGCTGCAGCAATGTGCGTGCGTCTGCATGGGTTGCATGGGTTACACAAATTCCAAGTATGGGTCACTATACTTGGCCACACATCACTTCACTTCATTAATTTGCCATTAATTAAAAAAACAAAGGGACAATTTCTTGAAAATTAAAAAAATCCAGACAACAAATAAGACATGAAATGACTAATATTTTATTTAAATTAATTTAAATAAATGTAATTAATTAAAATTTAAAGAATTAAAAGAATCTCATAATGGTTATTCATTTAATTTTTAATTTTTATTTTGTTAATATTTTTCCTGAAGAAAGACAAAATATGAAATGTAGTGGATGTATATTGACTGAGTAATCCACTATTTTGTAGAGAGGGGTCAAAATTATCTTAATGTGGTTCCATGAGTAAATTGGTCAATTGTACACATTTTCAGTGGCCAAAAACCAAATGTGGGTCACTTTGCATACAGCTGATAAGTTTTTCTTTTAAAGAGGAATATCTGAACAACAAATCATGTTGAAACTAGAAATGTATCTCGTGTTTTATCAGCACAGTTGCATATATGGAACATACCTGTCTGAGTGCCATAAATATTGCTTTTCTAAAGTTTGCGTGCCTGTCACACAAAAAGTATTAAAGATATCTCAATTTGATTTTAGATTCTAGTTCTTAACTAATATTTTGTCTATTTCTTTTGAATTTTTCTTTTTAAGAACACTATACTGTATGTGTAACACAACTGCTCCGAGACAGAAGGTTGAGGATCCAAATGCAGCTTTATCCATACGAAAATGAACCATGGTTTTCTACAAATAAAACCATGGTTAATTTTCATCAGGGATGTTAAAGGTCCCGTTCTTCGTGTTTTTTTGAAGCTTTGATTGTGTTTACAGTGTGCAATATAACATGTGTTCATGTTTCGCGTGTAAAAAAACACAGTATTATTCACACAATTTACTCTGTTGTTTACGCTGTTTTCACTCTCCTAATAACGGGCTGATGAGTTCCTTGTTCTATGAAGTCCCTCCTTCAGAAATACGTAACGAGTTCTGATTGTGCCAGCGGTTCCCGTGTTGTGATTCGACAGCAGCTTAGCGCACGTTGTACGGAAAGGTCACGCCTCTTAACGGGAGATGTATGCGGCTATGCGCTCAATGATCTCTACAGCGTCCCTGGGAAAGCCAAACAAATGTGATTTGACTCCGGGATGAAAATAACAGCGTCTCGACGACATGGCGACAAACACACTCAAAAGCAGCACTTCCTTTTCCCCACGTGACCGTCCTCTTCTCCATGTGGGACAGCAACAAGACCACGCCCCCTTTTTCGCGTATTCTTGTGGGCGGAGGTTAGTCTGTTCTACTGTTCTACTGACGTCATTTATGAAGGAAGTACCAGGATGTAGTCCAAGCCGGCCGTTCGCTGTAGGCTTTGAAAGGGAACTTCTGTTAAATAAAATTCTCGCTTGGCATTGAACTTTGAGCTTTATAATTTTACAGGTATTATTTATGCTCTAACAGCAACATTACACACTAACTAAAGTTTGAACAGTGGGATCACGAAGAACGGGACCTTTAAATGGTAATCCACACTCGTAGTCAACAAACAGGCAAGAGGTCATAACAGGTAATCAGTCAAACAAGACAGGCAAAAGGGAAATCCGAAACCAGGGAAAATGCTAAGAATTGCAGTGTTACAAAATAAAAGACTTCACAATTAATGACTGCGATAACCAGGCTTATATAGGGTGAGGTGAACAGGGTAATGAGACACAGGTGGATGTAATCAGGGATGATGAGTCCGGGCAAAGAGTATTATGGGTATTGAAGTCTTTGATGGAATAACAGTCCAGGGTGGCGTGCCCTCTGGTGGTAATCCCAGGGCACTCTCACTGGTGATTGTGACAATATGGTTCAATTCCATAGATATGGATCAATGTGGTTCCATGTTCAACTTGTTGAATTTGACCCATTTTCAGTGGTCAAAAACCAAATGTGGTTCCCTCCCAGCAGGCACAGGATGTAGACTCCAACGTCAGTCAGACGTTGGATTTTGGTTGAAACACACACAGTTACAGCAGACAGAGAAAAACTAATGTTAAAAAGTCAAGTCAAACTACCCAAATAAAGTAAACACAAATTAAACTATTCAATTAGAGCTTCTGTAGTCTGACAGAAATAAAGTCAGTCTGGTAAGTAATGCGTGAAGCTGGCAATGCTGTTTGTGGAGTTGTTTAACCCTCTGCTGAGAACTTCAGAGATTTAATGTGCTGCCATACATTTCACCCTTTTTTTACTTTTTTTTTTTTTTTTTTTTTACAGTGCGGTGCTTATTCCAACCAAAATTCAACGTCTGTCTGACAATGGAGCTTGATGTCAAACAAACGTTGGGTTTAGACGTCAACTCGACTTTAATATTTTGAACCAAAATATGACGTCTGACTAGTGGAGTCCAACGTCTTCCTGACGTCACATAGACGTACTGTGCCTGCTGGGAATAGCCATGACAACAGATAGAGTGAAGGGAAAATGAACAAAGAAACAAATGTGACTGAAAATAACAAACTAAAAGTCCATGATGATGAAACAGACAGAACGTAAATGTGACATAAATCCTCCTGGAAGGCGCGGTTTGCATCAAAACAGTAGAGATGAGGGAGGGATGGTGGGGGCTTTGAAGATGGGCGAGGAGAAGGCGTGTGGAGATGTGGAGCGTAGCAGACAGCCCGGAAGTCCGTGGCGATGGTGGGGCGACGACTGACCAGGGCAAGGCCGGTTGGACAATGGTCCCAGGTGGAGCCTAGGGGGCAAGGAGCCATGGCGGAGCTGATTGGTCCGAGGTGGAACTGAGGGCTCCAAGGGATGAGGCAGAGCCTGGGACTCCTCACGCAAAGGCAGAGCTGGGGACTAGCTTTAGTTGAACGTGCAGAAGAGGAAAACTGGGTGTGGATGAAGGCTCTGTGACAGACAGGACTGGTGGTGATAACTAGCTGGACGGGACCAGCGGTGACGAAGACAGAGGTGGCAGACATACAATTGTCCAGGAAGAGACTGGCAGCAGAGAAGATTTGTGGGTGGGTAGAGTGGGAAGGACTATATCTGACTCCCAGTTGATCAGGTTTTCCTCCTCATCTATCTCCACCAATATTCCCACAGGCACGCATTACTAACCAGACTGACTTTATTTCTGTCAGACGACTACAGAAGCTCTTATTGAGAATTAACAAAGGTTTTGTTGATGTTTTATTGAATAATTTACTTTAGTTGGGTAGTTTGACTTGACTTTTTAACATAATTTTTTCTCTGGCTGCTGTAACTGTGATTGTTATGGCAAGAAAAGCAAGAGAAAATGTGGTCAGATGATATTGTTTTACTTAATGATAAAGATATGATCATCATATAGTGGTCTATTTCACCGATGTCATCCAAGATATAATCTTTTGATATTATCATTTTGTGTTATAAATTATTGCAAGCCTGTAGTTCTACATTATTCACTAAACATTTTGATCTCCAGCTTCTAATAGACTCACTTAGACATCAAGAATCAGCATATGAATCTCAACAATGGTGACCTGCTTAATGCCACAATGCATTCTGGGAGCCATAAACTAATTTTGTGCACCCAGAATGCATTGCGGCATGAAGCATGTCACTGTTATTGAGATTCATATGCTGATTCTTTAATGTCTGTGCATATCTTTTTGGTGCACAATACCTCAAATTAGAACACTGTTGGACAATCACAGAACTATTACAATCAATAATGAGAAATTAATAACATGATATCTAAACAAATAATAGACTCTGATCAGAGAATATGATCAGCGAATCAAATGCTACATGATGATTATATCATTATCAAATAGCTAACTTCATCGAAACAGTTTGCGCCATAACAAACACAGTTAAAGCAGCAAGAGAAAAAAATAATGTTAAAAGGTCAAGTCAAACTGCCCAAAGCAAACAATCATCACCATAATGGCGACTTCAAACAAAACATTTTCAACAAAACATTAAAGGTCCTGTTCTTCGTGTCTTT
This sequence comes from Romanogobio albipinnatus, assembly GCA_023566225.1. Classification (NCBI taxonomy): domain Eukaryota; kingdom Metazoa; phylum Chordata; class Actinopteri; order Cypriniformes; family Gobionidae; genus Romanogobio; species Romanogobio albipinnatus. The sequence goes on from CM042247.1 coordinate 52,231,533, forward strand.
TTGAATATTTGATTGTGTTTACAGTGTGCAATATAACATGTGTTCATGTTTCGCGTGTAAAAAAACCCAGTATTTTTAACACAATTTACTTATCTGTACACCGCTGTTTTCACTGTCCTAAAAACGGCTGATGAGTTCCTTTATTCTATGAAGTCCCTCCTTCAGAAATACGTAACGAGTTCTGATTGTGCCAGCGGTTCCCGTGTTGTGATTGGACAGCAGCTTAGCGAACGTGGCCCGGTTCCTGTGTTGTGATTCGACAGCAGCTTAGCGCACGTGGAAAGGTCACGCTTCTTAACGGGAGATATATGCGCTTAATGATCTCTACAGCGTCCCTGGGAAAGCCAAACAAAGGTGATTTGACTCCGGGATGAAAATAACAGCGTCTCGACGACATGGCGACAAACACACTGAAACGCAGCACTTCCTTTTCTCCACGCGACACGTCCTCTTCTCCACGTGGGACAGCAACAAGACCACGCCCCCTTTTTTCGCGTATTCTTGTGGGCGGAGGTTAGTCTGTTCTACTGTTCTACTGACGTCATTTATGAAGGAAGTACCAGGATGTAGTCCAAGCCAGCCGTTCGCTGTAGGCTTTGAAAGGGAACTTCTGTTAAATAAAATATCTCGCTTGGCATTGAACTTTGAGCTTTATAATTTTACAGGTATTATTTATGCTCTAACAGCAACATTACACACTAACTAAAGTTTGAACAGTTGGATCACGAAGAACGGGACCTTTAACATCTAAAGCTCTGTTAATTCTCAATGAGAACTTCTTTAGACGTCTGACATAATTAAAGTAAATCTGGTTATTAATAAGTGTGTGGTGTGTGTGTGTGTGTGTGTGTGTGTGTGTGTGTGTGTGTGGGGGGGGGGGGGGGGGGGGGTAATAATTTGATTATTTCAAAATTCAATGTCTGCCCAACGTTGGAGCTCGACGTCAAACAAACGTTGGATTTAGACATCAAACCAATTTTCATTTTCAACCAAAATCCAATGTCTGACTGACGTTGGAGTCTACATCCTGTGCCTGTTGAGAATATCTCTGGGATTGAACCACATAGGGCCTTTACAATGAAGATATCAAAAGAAAAGTTTGTTAAGAACCAGAATCTAAAAGAATATAAATATATAATATTTCTTAAGATACAGGCATGCAGATTTGGGGAAAAAAACACAATAAGTGCTTTTTCCCATTTTGAACTGTCACCATTGGCATATAATGCAACAAAGATAGCTAAAATCAACTAATATATATTAACAACAGGTATATCTGTTGCTAAAATCAACAGATATACCTATCAATCTAAAAATAAAATAATGATGCTGCCATGTTTCTAAAGTCATTTTGACCCAAACAGTGTTTTTAATTCAAAACTATAAATCAGACAGTGAATTAAGTAAATATAGATTCATGACATTTAATAGTCTTTAATAAAAAGAAAGTGCATATTAAGTTAATGAGAATAAAGCAGAGAACAGGCTTAATGTTATTGAACATAATGGCACAATGCAGAAAAAATATAATTCTTTGGAGAGATGAAAATTAGAGAATTGGGATTCACTTTAATGATGTTTTAAAATAACAAGTAGCTAGACTGATTTTTGAAGGATTTTAGAACTGCAGCAAAGAAAAAAAAAGAAAAAAAAAATGTCCAACCTTGTTATGCATGTTGCTCACTAAACATTATTTGGCTATTAATTGAGATTTGTTTTGTTCTCCAGCCTCAATACTTTCCACAGCTGACCAACAGTAACACCTCTCCAGCACCTGAACTGAAGAGTAAACACAGGCACAAACACGACCATCACCTACCCAACATCTGACCCCAGGACTGGTGCTAATGTATTTGGTAGGGCAAAAGTGTTTTCAGTGGAATGACCAGATGCGTTTATTGCAAACAACAGAGAACTATAGCTATTTTAACACATACTGTATTAAAACTATTAAAGTTATATATAGTCTTGGAATCTGATATTCTACATATACAGTGGCATCAAAAGTATTTTGAGACTTAAACCACACATAATGTATATTTTGTATATACATTTACCAATTTATTAGTGTTAAAAGTTATTAGCACATTAGAGTATTATAAATGTGACAAATTCAGTTAGCCAGTTAGCTTTTACTGGTTAAAGGTGATTTCACATGTCTGGTGTCAGCAATGGCCAATGCACTGATCTAAGCTTCACCGTTACCCTGGCAATACGTTACTCATTGTTTGAGCCTCGTACAGCCGGGAGCACCATTCACATCGCCTGTGACTTTGGGTGTGGTGTGTTCCACTTCACTTTTAGACTATGATGGGTGGATGCCACTTTCAAGGCTACCCAGGAGAAGGAGCAGTCTACCCTTCCGTCGCTCTCAGATGTGGCTGCGTTTAACTCCACTTTTAGACATATACATATGAACTTCCCTAACCACTTCCCCTCCAGGAATACCCACTGCCATTTTGAAGCATGTTCAACTTCTTGAAGGTCGAAGATTTATTTGGACAAACCTTCGATATGGAAGTAAAATAATGGCAAATGTTTTTGAAACAAAAAAGCTTGTTGAATTGCATTACTTGAAAAAATATGCATTGCATTAACCATGTTTGCATTTTAATGCATTGTATTTTTAGGGCTTGCATTTTTATGGGCTGAAATTCAACATGGTTATATATTTAAGATGTGAATATTTCAATTCAAAACATTTCACACACATTTTCATTATTAAAAATTCAATAATCCATATTCACCTCTCAGATTTCACTTCCAAAATATTAATTAAAAAAAATAATAAATACAACCTATAATAAAAGAACTTAAACACAGCCTGTGTGGAGGTGAAATCACTGAGAGTGCATGGAAGAAATGTCTACCAGTGCAGATGTAACTGCCGTATAGCGGCAGAGTAGCCAAAATCTGTACTCAAGTAAAAGTACAAGTACTTACAGAAATATTTTACTCAAGTAAAAGTAAAAGTAACAATCGTAATATTTACTTGAGTAAGAGTAAAAAAGTATTCGATGAAAAAACTACTCAAGTAGTTAGTTACTTGTTACTTTCGATCTGATTAATAAGAAACGAAAACCCTGAATTTCAGACTACTTGGAGAGCTTTCACATACCTCCCGGTAACACTTTACAATAAGGTTGTATTAGTTAACATTAGGTAATGTATTAGTTAACATGAACTAACCATGAACAACACCTCTGTTCAGCATTAGTTAATCTTTGTTAACGTTAGTAATTAATAAAAATACAGCTGTTCATGGTTTGTTCATGTTAGTTCACAGTGTATTAACTAATGTTAACAAGATTTGAATAATGCATTAGTAAATGTTGAAATGAACATTAACAAAGATAAGATAAATGCTTTATAAGTGCAGTTCATTATTAGTTCATGTTAACTAATGTATTCATTATTAGTTCATGTTAACTAATGTAGTTAACTAATGTTAGCTAATGAACCTTATTGTAGTGTGTGTGTGTGTGTGTGTGTGTGTGTGTGTGTGTGTGTGTGGCTAGGCTATTCAATTTGTTTCGTTTTGTGGAAAAAAAGGATATGTAAATGTGCAGATGTGAACGTTTGTTCATGGACGTGTGTTGTTTGGAGGATTCAAACGATTTGTCATTGCTTGCTCAAGAGTGCATATAGGTACGATTTGCTGGAATGCATAGGAATCAAACACTAAAAGTCCAGCATTGAAACGGCACTGATTTATCTAGCATGAGATCAACTTGACCGGTCTCCCGCTCCATGCTGACGAACGTGCTTGATGCCTTCGCTGCTCCATTGTAGTGATAACCAGCGCAAGTACCTTGACCCATTTGAATTCGACAAGAGGCAATATGTGTACATTTAAAGGCTCTGAAACCAGATTGAATAGACTATGTAAACTAAAGTATTGATGTACATAAGGAAATTACAAGTATGCACTAGTATTTTTGAACAAATAGCATTTACCAATTCATCAGTTCAGTCTCTTTATCCTTCTTTCCAGGAAATCTAGAGAAAATCCAGGTGATGGATGTCATGTGCAGCAGCAAGAGAGCATTTAGAGCCCTCCTTCATAGTTTCTAGGCCAGATGCCCTTTCCTTCTCCTGGATCTCTTTCTTCTGAGTGTCTGTAAAACATAGTCATGCATTTTCCAATTGTCTGTTTTATATTTACGTTTACTACATGTCGGCATCCTTGGTTACATTTATGATATTCTATTTTAAGTACACAGTAAAAAAAGAAAAGTTGGCATAACTTAAAATTGTAAGGCAACTTGCTGCACAGCTTTTTTGAGTTTACTGAAATTTTAAACACGGTAGTTCACTTAACTCAATTAACTGAGTAAGGCCACATGTCTCCCAATTTAAGATCTTTTGTTCAGCTGATTAAATTTTTTTTTTATGTCACCATCATGGTGATGAGTGTTTTCTTTAGTTGGGCAGTTTGACGACTTTTTAATGTTTGGCGAGAAAAGATAATCAAATGCTGTCAGTTGCTCGATGATAAGAATATAATCATTGTGTAGTGGTTTAATTCACAGATTTTATGATTGAGTTTAATATGAGCAATATTCTATTAGCTTTTTTTAGCCTATAAATCTCAACAATGGTGACATGCTTCATACCACAATGCATTCTGGGAGCCATGGATGAGTGTTGCATGATGCACCCAGAATGCATTGTTAACTTGTTGCAACTTGTATGCGTGTTAACTTGCATTTACAAATCGAATTTACAATTAATACTAGGTTGGTCCAACAATTGTTGAACCAACTTATTTTGACCAGTTAAGCCAACTTTTTTGCATTTAATTGTCCAGTTAACTAAAACTTTATCATTAGTCAAAATGTTTGTGAGTTAGATTTTTTACAGTGATGTATTTTTTATGTTGTAAAATTTACATTTCAGAAAGAATACTTTTCAGAATATGAAGGGTTAATCGTTTAAATGTATCTTCAATGCCCATCATTGTATAAATAGAAAAAAAAAATGTTCAACTAAGTTACTGATCTGTCCACATTGTTACTATACACTGTAAAACCTAACAGTTGTATGTACTAAATAAAAATGAGTTCACTGCACTCAAATAATACAGAATGTTGTATGGACACAATGACTGAAACAGAACTCAAACTGAATGAGTTATAGAACATTTCTAGTTCCCAGCATGATAATTGGATAATAATTGTATTGGTAAGTGATTAAATAAGTGATAATTACGTATTAGTGGAGACACCTGATGATGGTAATGAGCTAATTTGTTATGATAAGAAAAGCCAAGAGAAAGTGTGATTAGCTGGTGTTGGTTGTTTTTTGCTGATGATATTATCGTCATTCAGAGTCTAATGCGCTGGTGATAGAGGTTTTGTGTTATTAATCTACAACAGTACTCGGACACACACAGACATCAAGAATCAGAGTATGAATCTCAACAATGGTGACAATCAAAACAAATATTCAGATAAACAGATCAACTTTGAACATAAAACAAGCTACAAAAACATCACAACAAACACAGCAAAAGTAAAAGCAAATAGTAAGAATCAAAGAAAATTAGTCGCAATTCAGATGCATAATGTATTCATGCCGCAATGCATGCTGGGACCCATGAGGGAGTTTTGATCGGTGGTACCCAGCATGCACTGCAGCATGAAGCTTTTCATTGATTGTCACCATTTTTGAGATTCATACGCAGATTTTTAATGTCTGTGTGTGTCTAAGGAATGCCATAGATTAAACCTTTTGAGCACTGCAAGATTATAAAATCTTGCATATTATTCAATTATCACAACAGTGCTGTAGCCACCATTATGAATAACACAAAAATTAACAACACAATACTGTTATAACCAGAGCATAAGACTCTGAGTAAAATCAGTGACTTAAGCCACTACTACATGATGATTATACCAACATCACCTAATCACATTTTGGCAGCCAGAGAAAAAAACTAATGTTAAATATTTAAGGGTCAAGAGCCCAACTAAAGCAAACACTCATCTCCATCAATTAAACTATTATTTTCATTAAAACAGAAATGACTGAAATAAAGTCAGTCTGGTTAGTAATGTGTGAAGATGGTAGTGCTGATTGTGGAGTTTAATCCTCCTCTGCTGAGATCTTCAGAGATTTAATTTCTTCTTTTATCTTCTGTTATTTCATCTAAAGCTTTGGCTTAAGTCAGTTGTAGTTATTGTGTTTCTCTTTCCTTCTGTGATTCTGCTCATTATCATCAGGTGTTCATCACTAATGCTCAATCCTCACTTAATTAATCACTTAATTTCTTGATTGCAATGAGTGTCTTATTTTAGTGAACTTGTTTGAAATAAGTTCAAAGTACTCATAACTATTGTTTTCTAAAATTAAAATAAATAAGGTAATCAGTGTCCTCAAATTTAATGAGTTAGCTTAATTTACTAGATTTGACTTTGTATGTGTTATTGTGGCAGTAACTAGCAGTAACTGCAAGCACTTTTAGTTCATTTAAAGTTTGTAATTTCAGCTGTTTTACTCAAGGGAAGTAGTTAAAAATAGTTTAAAAATAGTAAATAGTTAAAAAATCATATATTGTGATTTCTGGATTTTTTTTTTAGATTATGTCTCTCACAGTGGACATGCACCTACGTTGACAATTTCAGACCCCTCCATGATTTCCAAGTGGGAGAACTTGCAAAATAGCAGGGTTTTCAAATACTTATTTTCCTCATTGTACATGCAGTGAAGATAATGTAGGAGTTGCCTATTAATGTTTAATATATTTTTTTAATGAAAATGAAAAGAGGCAGAGTGGTGTTTTATGACATATTTCTCCTGGAGCGCCTTGAACACGCGTCTATTTAGCTTCAAATGCTCGATTTATACGTGCGTCCAATTCGCTGTGGACGCGCGAATGGATTCAAAATGTCAAAGCGTCCATCTAGACGCGGTAGATGCGATTTTGTCGCTCTATTCGCGTTTGGTGTGAACTCAGCATTAGAGTACAATTATACCATTGTTTTCCTCTACTTAGAGCAGGGGTAGACAAGTTCGTTCCTAGAGAGTCACTGTCCTGCAGAATTTGGCTCCAACCCTGAAAGACATCTATAGAAGCTCTTATTGTGAATTAACAGAGGTTTAGATGTTGATGTTTTATTGAAAAGTGTTTCCTTTAGTTGAGCAGTTTGACTCTTGACTCTTGTCATGATGAAAAATTTTAATACAAATATTATTAACATAATACGCGCGTGCTCTCCCAGGAGAATCACAACTGCACCTGCGCGATCTGCCTGCACTACAGTTGTCGAGATGGATCCTGAGGAGTTGAAGAAAAGATCATATTGGATAGCCGCAAATGTGGAACTTCATCGCTGAGGAAGCACACAGATAACTATGGTAACAAACCAAGCACAAGCAGTTCTATCGAACAGTATTTTTCAAAAGGGGACATAACTGAATGAAGAGATAATAAGGACACATATGTTCTTCATGATGTAGCCTTTTGACAGCTTCGAATGAAGTTGTCCTTGTGTTAATGGTTGTGTAATAACTTCTGTATGCTGGCAATAAAACATTTTCTAAGTGTGTCTATAATGTGATGCGCTAAACTGATTTTATTTTGGGTGCGGGTCGGGTGTTGGTTCTATTTTAAGCGGGTCGGATCAAAATATTTCTACTTTAATCTCGAAATGCTCGATTTAAAAAAAAATTTTTTTACAGGTTTTATTTTTTACTTTGCGGTTCAGGGCTTCCGTAAAGAAGTCCATATTTGACCTACTGAACATGTTTTTGGCCCAAGAGTCCTATACATATACATACTCATTGACTTCTCTTCTGATTCCTATTACTAGCGAAAAAGTTCCACAAAAAGGTTTTACTTTTTTTTTGTACATGTTATGGCTGTAAAGAAGACCATATTTGATGATTTTGGCCCAAGAGTCCTTAAACATTAACTTACTATACATACTCGTTGACTTCTCGTCTGAATCCAATTACCAGCCAAAAGTTCCACAAAAAGTTTTTAAAGGTTGGTTTTTTTGTTTGTTTACATGTTATGGCTGTACAGAAGTCAATATTTGACCTACTGAACATATTTTTGGCCCAAGAGTCATTAAACACTAAATTACTATACATACTTATTGACTTCCTGCATGATTCCCATTACTAGCCAAAAGTTGCACAAAAGGTTTTAATTTTTATTTTGTCTATTTATTTATTTTTTACATGTTATGGCTGTACAGAAGTCCATATTTGACATACTCAACATATTTTTGGCCCAAGAATCCTTAAACACTAACTTACTATACATACTTATTGACTTCCCGCCTGATTCCCATTACTAGCCAAAAGTTGGAAAAAGGTTTTTGTAAGGTTTATATTAGGGTCCAAGCCCTGAAAGGGCGAAGAGCCCTATTGTTCCCCTAAAGATTATTCTCTTTTTTTTTTTTTACTTCTCGGGCACTTTTGGGGCACTTAACGTGCTCGAAAACTCTTGAAACTTTGCACACGTGTCGGAATGCATGGCCATCAGGGCCGGGCTGAAGCTGGTACCCGGGTGTGGCAGGGGGGCTCGACAGCGCCCCCTTAAGTGGGGTCTTAAAACTTGGTCCATATATCAAACACACTTGCACGTACATGTATGAAACTCGGTACACATATAGACCTCATCGGACCAAACAACTTTCGTACTCTAAGTTATGCGTCAGCCCAACAAGAATTGAGCTATTATGGGTTGTTCGGAAAACGCATGCTCTGGAATTTAATATACTTCTTTATATATAATAATTATATAATATTATATAATTATTATATATAATTTAATACAAGAAGTCTCTATTTGACCTACTGGACATATTTTTAGCCCAATATTCCTTAAACACTGACTTCCCACCTGATTCCCATTACTAGCCAAAAGTTGCACAAAAGGTTTTAATTTTTATTTTGTTTATTTATTTATTTTTTACATGTTATGGTTGTAAAAAAAACTCTTCTGATTCCGATTACTAGCCAAAAGTTCCACAAAAAGTCTTTAAAGGTTTTTTTTTTTTTTTTACATGTTATGGCTGTACAGAAGTCCAAATTTGACCTACTGAACATATTTTTGGCCCAAGAGTCCTTAAAAGTTCCACAAAAAAGTTTTTAAATGTTTTTTTTTTGTTTGTTTGGTTTTTGTTGTTGTTGTTTTTTACATTATGGCTGTACAGAAGTCCATATTTTACCTACTCACATGTTTTTGGCCCAAGAGTCCTTAAACACTAATTTACTATACATACTCATTGACTTCTCTTCTGATTCCCATTACTAGCCAAAAGTTCCACAAAAAGTCTTTAAGGTTTTTATTTTTATTTATTTATTTATTTTACATTTTATGGTTGAACAGAAGTCCATATTTGACCTACTGATCATATTTTTGGCCCAAGAGTCCTTAAACACTAACTTACTATACGTACTGATTGACTTCCCTTCTGATTCCCATTACTCGCCAAAAGTTCCACAAAAGTTTTTTTAAAGGTTTTTATTTAAAAAAATCTTTTATACATGTTATGGCTGTACAAGAAGTCCATATTTCACCTGCTGAACATATGTTTGGCCCGAGAGTCCTTGAACACTAACTTACTACACATACTCATTGAAGTCTCTTCTGATTCTCATTACTAGCCAAAAGTTCCACAAAAGGTTTTTAAAAAATGTTATGGCTGTACAGAAGTCCATATCTGATCTACTGGACATATTTTTGCCGCAAGATTCCTTAAACACAGCTTACTATACATTCTCATTGACTTCTCTTCTGATTCCAATTTCTAGCCAAAAGATCCACAAAAGGTTTTTTAATTGATTTTCTTTCTTTTTTTTTTTTTTTTACATGTTATGGCTGTACAGAAGCCCATATTTGACCTACTAAACATATTTTTGGCCCCAGAGTCCTTAAACACTAACTTACTATACGTACTGATTGACTTCCCTTCTGATTCCCATTATTAGCCAAAAGTTCCACAAAAGGTTTTTTAAGGTTTTTATTTTAAATTTTTTTATACATGTTATGGCTGTACAAGAAGTCCATATTTCACCTGCTGAACATATTTTTGGCCCAAGAGTCCTTTAACACTAACTTACTACACATACCCATCGACTTCCCTTTGATTCTCATTCCTGGCCAAAAGATCCACAAAAGGTTTTTAAATTTTTACATTTTTTTATTTTTATTTATTTTTTTACATTTTATGGCTGTACAGAAGTCCATATTTGACCTACTGAACATATTTTTGGACCAAGAGTCCTTAAACACTAACTTACTATACATACTTATTGACTTCGCTTCTAAATCCAATAGCCAAAAGTTCCACAAAAGGTTTTTTTAAGGTTTTTTTTTTTTTTTTAATACATGTTATGGCTGTACAGAAGCCCATATCTGATCTACTGGACATATTTTTGGCCCAAGAGTCCTTAAACACTAACTTACTATACATACTTATTGACTTCCCGCATGATTCCCATTACTAGCCAAAAGATTCACAAAAGGTTTTCATTTTTATTTTGTCTATTTATTTATTTTTTACATGTTATGGCTGTACAGAAGTCCATATTTGACATACTCAACATGTTTTTGGCCCAAGAGTCCTTAAAAACTAACTTACTATACATACTCATTGACTTCTCTTCTGAATCCAATTACTAGCCAAAAGGTCCACAAAAAGTTTTTGAAGGTTTTACTTTTTTTAAATTATTATTATTGTACATGTTATGGCTGTAAAGAAGTCCATATTTGACCTACTGAACATATTTTTGGTCCAAGAGTCCTTAAACACTAACTTACTATACGTACTGATTGACTTCCCTTCTGATTCCCCTTATTAGCCAAAAGTTCCACAAAAGGTTTTTTTAAGGTTTTATTTATTTTTTATTTTTTTATACATGTTTTGGCTGTACAAGAAGTCCATATTTCACCTGCTGAACATATTTTTGGCCCAAGAGTCCTTGAACACTAACTTACTACACATACCCATCGACTTCCCTTCTGATTCCCATTACTAACCAAAAGTTCCACAAAAGGTTTTACTTTTTTTTAAAATACATTTTATGTCTGTACAGAAGTCCATATTTGACCTACTGAACATATTTTTGCCGCAAGATTTCTTAAACACTAGCTTACTATACATTCTCATTGACTTCTCTTCTGATTCCAATTACTAGCCAAAAGATCCACAAAAGGTTTTTTAATTATTATTATTATTATTTTTACATGTTATGGCTGTACAGAAGTCCATATTTGACCTACTGAACATATTTTTGGCCCAAGAGTCCTTAAACACTAACTTACAATACGTACTGATTGAATTCCCTTCTGATTCCCATTACTAACCAAAAGTTCCACAAAAAAAAAAATTGCAATGCAATGCAAACGCACTATTCAATGCACATTGCGTTTTGTATGCATTTTAAATGCAAAAACACTAATCTCTTCAATGCACAAGTTTTTTTAATGCAATGCCTTGCTAACGCACTAATCTCCTTAATGCACACCTAGTTCTTGAATGCATTGCATTGCAAAATCACTTGTTTCTTCAATGCACAAAAAAGTATTATATGCAATGCAATGCAACAGCACTTTTCTCTTCAATGCACAACGAGTCTTGTATGCAATGCAAAATCACTTGTCTCTTCAATGCACAACAAGTTCTTATATGCAGTGCAATGCAAAATCACTATTCTCTTCAATGCACAAGTTTTTTCACGAGTTCACACTTACATATAATTTATGGAGAGTAGTTTAAATGCGTATTTGGCATGCTGTCCGGGGGGAGGGCTTCGAGCTCGGAATTTGGCCCGAACCCAAAGTACCCCCCGTGTATGTAAGTGGTTGATGAATAAAAGTGTGAAGAAGGGGTGGTGGAGGGTTGCTGGAAAACTGTCAATGAACAGAGGTAAGACTGCTGCGTGTATATATACCTCTCATTGATGATTAGCTGATTGCTCTCCACCTGTGTCAATTATCTGAACGTGCTCCTCCCGAACTTTGTTTCACTAGTTTGTGTGCCCATATAATCTTAGTGAAAGTGGTAAACAGATTTGGCTTGCTGTCTGCTATAGAGGGGCTCGGAGAGGATATTCTACCCGAGCTCCGATTGCCCCCCTATAACAGGCAAAATTGTACAAAAGGAGGAGCAGGGGAGGAGGAGGGATGCTGCAGGAACTAAAAATGGGAAGAGGTAAGCTGCGGTCTTATACCTTGGTATTAATTGGAAGATTAGATGGGCGTACTCTTCCCGAAATTACGTTTAATAACTTCACTTATAAAACATAATTTAATGCAATGCAATGCAAACGCACTAATTATTATTATTATTATTATTATTAACCTTTATTTATCCAGGTAAACTGTTTGAGAACCACTTCTCATTTACAAACATGACCTGGCCAAGAGGTTACAGGAATAAATAAGAACATACTGTACATAGTACATAGTCAAACACATGACACATAGAACAAACAATTGAATTAAAAATCGGTGGACCACAAAGAAAAAGAATTGAAAAGAATAAAATGCTTAAATATGTATGTATAAATATGGTTCATGATTATCAGCAGGAACAAAAGTCAACTATGTAATTTTGGAGGTTTTGCTTAAAGGTGGATATTGGGATCAGAGATGTAAGTTTCAAGGTATTTTGTAGTGTGTTCCAGTCATGTACTGCTGCAAAGCGGAAGGCAATACGTCCAAAGGTAGTAGAAGTAGAAGGGGTACTAAATTTAATCAAATTACTTGATCTTGTGTGATAGGTGTTATGAACGGCATGAAGAAGAGATGACAAATAGAGAGGTGTCTTGCCCAGGATTGTCTTGTATATGAAGAGAAACCAATGATGAAACCGCCGGGTATAAAGGGAGGGCCAGCCCACCAGTTTATACAGGTCACAGTGATGAGTATGAAAGGGTGCATTAGTGACAAAACGGATGGCTGAATGATAGATTGTGTCAAGATTTTTTAGGGCTGTGTTTGGTGCCATTCTGTAGATAATATCGCCATAGTCCAGAATTGGCAGTACTGTCATCTTAACGAGTGTGCATTTGGTAGCATGAGTAAAGGAAGCTTTATTGCGAAAAAGAAAGGCCAGTCTAGCTTTGACTTTTGTTTGAAGGTTATTGATGTGTGTAATGAATGACAGGGATGAGTCCAACCAGATACCTAGATATTTATATTTTTTGACATACTCCAGAGCCATACCGTTCATGCAGGTGATTGTAAGTGGAGTCTCAGTTACCGGTTTTCGGCTAAAAAGAATACATTTTGTCTTACTGATGTTAATATGGAGGTGGAGATTGTCAAAGAACTGCTCTATAGAGGTGAAACTGAGTTTGAGGCTGGAAGCCGCAGAATTGGGAGAGGAACCAACTGAGTACAAAATGGTATCATCTGCATAAAGATGAATCCGGGAGGTACCAGCAGCTCTGGCTATATCATTGATGTAGATAGAAAAAAGGGTTGGGCCCATGATGGAGCCTTGAGGCACACCTTTAGAGATAATAAGTGGGTCTGACATAATGTTTTCACTCTTCAATTGCTGGGCACGGTTGGTGAGATAATTGGCAAACCAATCACAGCTAGAGGAGGACAGACCAATACTGGAAAGCTTATGTAAGAGGATCGTATGGTCGACAGAGTCAAAGGCCTTGGCGAGGTCTATAAAGGTGGCAATACAGACCTGTTTGCTATCTAATGCTGTAATTACATCATCAAGGACCTTTGTGGTGGCTGTTATGCACCCATGTCCCGTCCGAAAACCAGATTGCATGTCAGATATTATATGATTTTTATCCAGGAAATCATTTAACTGTTTTTGGACGAGCTTCTCCAGAACTTTGGCAAGGCATGGTAGGATGGAAATTGGGCGATAGCAATTTGGGTCAGATTCAGAACCCCCTTTGAAGAGGGGAAAAATTATGGCTGATTTCCAATCAATAGGGATCTCAGAGAGCTGTAAGGGACATGTTAAATAGTCTTGTGACTGGAGCGGCAATAATGCTGGCTGCTGCTTTTAAGAACATGGGATCAAGACCATCAAGGCCAGCGGATTTGTTTGTATTCAGCTTGGTGAGTTCATCCTGGACTTCAGAGGTGGAAAGAGGCATAAAGGAGAAGCCACTGTTGCTTGATGGAAAAAGTTGGGCATTTGCTGAGGTTGTAATTGAAGTGTCCATTGAGACTGGATTAGGAATTGGCATTGAAACTGTATGGGTTGAATTAATAAAGTGATGGTTTAGAAGTGAGGCCATGCGAGACTTATCAGTAATAATAATGTCATTAAATAACATAGAAACTGGTAAATGAGGGGAAATAACTTTATTTTCCATTACCTTGACTGTTTTCCAGAATGCCCTAGCATTAGTGCCACATGTGGTGAGTTTCTCTTTAAAATGCGAGATTTTAGCATTTCTGATAGCCTGTGTTGCTTTATTTCTGCATTGACTGAAGGCCAGCCAGTCATCTGGAGATTGGGTAGAGCGGGCCTTTCTCCAGAGGGCATTTTTATGATGAATAATCTCAGCCAGGTCATTGGAAAACCAGGGACTATATCTATTTTTTATTCTAAATTTTTTCAGAGGGGCATGTTTACTCATAATCATACTGAAAGTGTTTTTAAAAAAAGACCATGCCTCTTCCAAGAAGGGGAAGGAATTAATTCTGTCCCAGGACACAGCCGCAACATCTTGGAGAAAAGCTTGCATATCCATTTTTTTCAAAGAGCGCTTGGTTACAATTACTGGGGGCCTTTTGAATGAAAGGCCAGAGCGTATACATGCAATAGCGCAATGATAATTGATAATTACATGGATTGTTAGTCAAAAGGAGGTCAATCAGAGTGGATGATAAGGAAGATTTATGATTAGGTCTGGTGGGCTCAATTATCATCTGAGTAAGGTTTAGAGCATCAAACTGTTGCAAAACTGAATCTGGGGGATTGATCATATCCCAGTTCAGATCACCCATAAGGACAAACTCGGAGGATATGTATGGAGCTAGGAGTTGACTAAAAACTGTGAGTGCAGAAACTGGAGCTGAAGGTGCTCTATAACAAACAGCAACAGAGATAGAGAAAGTATTTGAAAGTCTAAGCTTTAGTACCAGTAGTTCAAGTTGCTTAGGAACTGACTTAGAAAGAGCAACAGTACATTGCAGATGATCTTTAACATACATAGCTACACCACCACCCCTGGTTGCTCTGTCCTGACGAAACACATTATAGCCTGGTATGAAGATGTCAAGATCAGTGTTCCCTTTTTTAAGCCAGGATTCAGAGATAGCAAGAACATCAGGCTTAGCTGTGTGCACCAATGTTTTTAAAGTGTCAAAATGCTTAGAATTCAACAGACTGCAGATATTTACATGTAAAAAAAACAATGATTTACGGTCACAAAATTCACCAAATGACAACTGGGCAGTAACTGAGTTAGCTGGCCCAGGATTTGGATGAACATTACCAGAGATAAATAACATGAGAATAATTAACATGCGTCTAAGAGCAACACCAGAACAAATTCATTGTTTGTCTTTTACAAAGGGCAAAGCCAGTAACAAGTTAGAGTCAAACAGTTCCTGCAGTAGCATAATCGAAAAATATGGAAGGGTTCGAAATACCTGGGTGACAGAAAGTCCAACAGATTTAGTAATCCATAAGGATGGGACATCTCTCGATTGAAGAATGAAGTCTAATGTTCCCCGACAGTGAAATGCTGGGGCAGACCCTAGAGTGCGTTTACCAGCAGACCCGGGATCCTGATACTGTACATGCAGCAAAAAGGTGAATGACAAAATCCAGAGAACCAGTAGGAAAAACATGAAAAACCAGTCAAGAAAAACATGATTCAAAAACTTTAGTAGTGTAGCACAGGCTTCAATGTGTGCTGGAAACAAGCCTTGATGTATCTTGATGTAAATCCTGAATCGAAAACCCCAGCCACAGATCTAGGCTGAAGGCAAGCCACACTGCAGCAGGTCCATGAAGTCCTCAGACCAGGTAGAGTAGGGCGAGATCCTCTCGAAAACAAGCAGGTAGGCCTCAGACCAGGTGGAGTAGGCCGAGATCCTCTCGAAAACAAGATTATACTAATCTATTCAATGCGCATTGCGTTTTGTATGCATTGCAATACAAAACCACGAATCTCTTCAATGTACACCGAGTTCTTGAATGCAATGCAATGCAAAATCACTTGTCTCTTCAATGTACACCCAGTTCTTGAATGCAATGCAATGCAAAATCATTTGTCTCTTCAATGCACAAGTTTTTAATGCAATGCAATGCAAACGCACTAATCTATTCAATGCACATTGCATTTTTTATGCATTGCAATGCAACACCACGAATCTCTTCAATGCACACCGAGTTCTTGAATGCAATGCAATGCAAAAGCACTAATCTATTCATTGCGGTTTTTATGCAATGCAATGCAAAATCATTTATCTCTTCAATGCACAAGTTTTTTTTAATGCAATGCCTTGCAAACGCACTAATCTCTTTAATGCACACCTAGTTCTGGAATGCAATGAACTAGGTGTGCATTGCATTGCAAAATCACTTGTCTCTTCAATGCACAAAAAATTATTATATGCAATAGCACTTTTCTCTTCAATGCATGAGTTTTGTATGCAGTGCAATGCAAAATCACTAATCTCCTCAATGCACACCGAGTTCTTGAATGCAATGCAATGTAAAATCAATAGTCTCTTCAATGCACAAAAAGATCTTATATGCAATGCAATGTAAAAGCAATTTTATCTTCAGTGCACATCAAGTTTGTGTTTGATTGCAATGCAAAAGTACGAATCTCTTCGAAGCGTTAGTTTGTGCAATGCAAAAGCAAAATATGTTTTTAGCTCTTTAATACACAAGTTAGTAATTGCATGCAATGCACTGCAACAACACGTTTGGTGTGTTCTTTTTCAATACACAACAGAAAAGCTTATTCTTGTATGTACTGCAACAGTATGTTGTGTGATCTCCTTAATACACAAAGCATTAAGTTAGATGGTGCAAAATATATTATCTCTTCATAAATAACACAACATTTTATTGAAACTCATTTAAACAGGACATATGTTATTCTTAAATGCACAACTGAATAATTTTGAACATATTTTTGACCAAAGAGTCTGTGAAAATGTACTTACTATACATATCCCAATTCTCCATCCTCATATTAAATCAGCCATAACGTAGAATATTATGAACTACTGAGCATCTTTCTGGCCGAAGAGTCCTTAAATATTAAGTTACTATACATACTCATTGAGTCCTTCTTATGTTACATCAAGCCATACAGAAGCCATAACTGACCTACATATATTTTCCACAAAAGGATTTTATTATAATTTTTTAATACATTATATGGCTGTACAAAAAGTCCATAATTGACTTTACTGAACATATTTCTGGCCCAAGAGTCCATAAACACTAAAATAACTATACATACTCATTGACCTTCCCTCCAATTCCAATTCCAAGCCAAAAGTTCCACAAAAGGATTTTAAAAGGTTTTTATTATTATATTTTTTTATATGCATTATGGGTGTACAAGAAGTCCATATTTGACTTACGGAACATATTTTTGGCCCAAAAGTCCTTAAACACTAATTTACATACTCATTTAATTCCCTTCTGAATCAAATTACCAACCAAAAGCTCCACAAAAGTTTTTTTTTAAGTTTTTTATTTATTTATTTTACATGTTTTGGCTGTAGAGAATTTCATACTTAACTTACTGAACATATTTTTGGCCCAAGAGTCCATAAATACTAATTTACTATACATACTCATTGAATTCCCTTCTTATTCCCATTACTAACCAAGTGTTCCACAAAAGGTTTTAAAAAATTGTTTTAGATGTTATGGCTTTACAGAAGTCTTTGACCTACTGAACATATTTTTGTCCCAAAGGTCAAAAAGTCACTCATTGACTTGACCTGGTTCCAATTAGTAGCTAAAAGGTCTACAAAAGGTATTTTTTTTTTACTGAACATATTTTTGTCCCAAGAGTCCTTAAACTTACTATAAATACTCATTGACTTCCCTTCTTATTCCCATTACTAGAACAAAAAGTTCCACAAAGTTTAAAAAAAATATATTTTTTTACATGTTATGGCTGTACAGAAGTCCATATTTGACTTACTGAACATGTTTTTGGCCTAAGAGTCCTTGAACACTAACTTACTATACATACTCATTGACTCCCCTTATTCCCATTACTAGCCAAAAGCCCTACAACAAGGTTTTAAAGGTTTTAAAGTTGTTCTTTTTTTTCTGTTTACATGTTATGGCTGTACAGAAGTCCATATTTGACCTACTGAGCACATTTTTTGGCCCAAAGGTCAAAAAAGTTACTCATTGACTTCCCTTCTGATTCCAATTAGTATATATATATATATATATATATATATATATATATATATATATATATATATATATATATATATATATATATATATATATATATATATATATATATATATATATATATATTATTTATTTTTTTTGGACATGTTATGGCTGTACAAGAAGTCCATAATTTACCTACTGAACATGTTTTTGGCCTTAGAGTCCTTAAACACTAACTTACTATACATACTCATTGAATTATTCCCATTACTAGCCAAAAGTTCCACAAAAGGTTTTAAAAAATTGTTTTACATTTTATGGGGGTACATAAGTCCATATTTGACCTACTAAAGTCACTCATTGACTTCCCTTCTGGTTCCAATTAGTAGCTAAAAGGTCTACAAAAGGTTTTTAAATATTATCTTTTTTTTTTTTTTTTTTTTTTTTTTTACATGTTATGGCTGTACAGAAGTCCATATTTGACTTACTGAACATATTTTTGGCCCAAAGGTAAAAAAAGTCACTGATTGACTTCCCTTCTTACTATACATACTCGTTGACTTCCCTTCTGATTCCAATTACAAGCCAAAAGTTCCACAAAAGTTTTTTTTTAAAGTTTTTATTTTTTTATTGACATGTTATGGCTGTACAAGAAGTCCACATTTGACCTACTGAACATATTTTTGGCCATAAGGTTGTACAAGTCACTAATTGACTTTCCTTCTGGTTCCAATTAGCAGCTAAAAGGTCCACCAAAGGGTTTTTAAAGTTTTTTTTATCCTTACATGTTATGGCTGTACAGAAGTCCATATATGACTTACTGAACATATCTTTCGCCAAAAGGTCATACAAGTCACTCACTGACTTTCCTTCTGCTTCTAATTAGTAGCTAAAAGGTCCACAAAAGGTATAATTTTTTTTTTTTTTTTTTTTTTTTTACGATATGGCTGTAAAGAAGTCCATAATTGACCTACTGAACATATTTTTGTCCAAAACGTCCCTCATTGACTTCCCTTCTGATTCCAATTAGTAGCTAAAAGGTTTTAATTAATTAATTAATTAATTTATTTATTTTTATACATGTTATGGCTGTACAAGAAGTCCATATTTGACCTACTGAACATGTTTTTGGCCTTAGAGTCCTTAAACACTAACTTACTATACATACTCGTTGACTTCCCTTTTAAATCCATTTGCTAGCCAACAGTTCCACAAAAAGTTTTTACAATTTTAATTTTAATAAAAAAAAATTTTTTTATGGTGATACAGAAGTCCATATTTGGACCAAAGGTCAAAAAAGTCACTCATTGACTTCCCTTCAGATTCCAATTACAAGGCAAAATTTCCACAAAGTTTTTATAAAGGTTTTTTTATTATTGTTATTTTTTTTACATGTTATGGCTGTACAGAAGTCCATATTTGACTTACTGAACATATTTTTGGCCCAAGAGTCTCGGTTACGTATGTAACCCTCGTTCCCTGAGGAGGGAACGGAGACGTACGTTAGTGACTAACAAATGGGGGTTTCGCTTAGAAGCCAATTACCTTCGAGAATTCAACAGCGCCCAATGGCAGTGCCAACATCGCATTATGTTACTGCTGCAGGAGCCAAGACTGAACACAGCTGACGTGGCAAAGGAACGTACGTCTCCGTTCCCTCCTCAGGGAACGAGGGTTACATACGTAACCGAGACGTTCCCTTTCATTCAGTCACTACGACGTACGTTAGTGACTAACGAATGGGGGTTCCAATACAACAACGCCACTCAGCTGTCTTCCAGTGCCCTGCGTAAGTGTGAGTACCCTGTCGTAAGACTAGTACGGACGAAGGACTCCCACTTATCACAGGAATACCAAGGTACACTGGGAAGCATATTCCAGTGTGGATATGCCAAAATGCCTACCCGTGGGGAGGACTTAGAGAATACACATATGACCCGCTAAGGGCTGCATATGGAAGAACTCTAGGGTACTAGCCAGAGGGTGTATTTTTAACCCTAGGGGTGGCAGGGACTTGCCAAGGGAAAGACACCTGCTCGCCGAGGAGACTTACGGTGGAAATACTCATGTGGGGGTCGCCGGAGGGGAACCATGCACACGGGGCACCTGGACGGACATGAGGGTCTGGGCTCGAAAGGGCAGACTGAACTGATGTCGGCGTCAGCAGTGCTGGAGGAGCTCAGGGCTCTCGGGGAGCTCACCTGAGGAAAATATCGCACGTATCCAGTCCGTGGAGTGGAATGGCGAGCAAGCAAAGACACCTGAGCCTGGTCCATTACCGGCCACCCATAGGGGCGAGTACATAGACGGACACTGGCTCCACTCGGAGATTGTAGAATCTGGCGAATGTGTTTGGTGTCGCCCAGCCTGCAGCTCTGCAGATGTCTGTTAGCGAGGCGCCATGCGCTATAGCCCAAGAGGAGGCCACACTCTGGGTGGAGTCGGCCCGAACCCCAAGGGGACATGGTCGACCTTGCTGCTGGTAAGCCAAAACAATGGTGTCCACTAACCAGTGAGACAGCCTTTGCTTGAGAGAGCTCTTCCCTTCCGCTCTCCACCATAACAGACAAAGAGCTGGTCTGAGGTCCTGAAACACTGCGTGCTGTCTACGTAAGCGCGGAGGGCACGTACTGGACAGAGCAATGCCAAGGCTGGGTCTGCCTCCTCCAAAGGCAGTGCTTGCAGGTTCACCACCTGGTCTCGGAACGGAGTGGTGGGAACCTTGGGCACGTATCCGGGCCGGGGTCTCAGGATCACGTGAGAGTTACCCAGTCCGAACTCCAGGCACGCTTCGTCAACCGAAAATGCCTGCAGGTCCCCAACCCTCTTAAGAGAGGCCAATGCGGTCAGCAGAGCCGTCTTCAAAGACAGAAACTTAATATTGACCGACCGCAAAGGCTCAAGGGAGGCCTCTGCAGAGCACTTAGTACTACTGCGAGGTCCCAAGAGGGAACGAGAGGAGAGCGAGGAGGATTCAGTCTCCTCGCCCCCCTCAGGAACCTGATGATCAGGTCGTGCTGACTTACCTTTTTGTCTCCCAGGAGATCGTGGTGGGCAGATATTGCGGCCACGTACACTATAAGGGTGGAGGGAGACAGCCTTCGCTCCAACCCCTCCTGGAGAAACGATAGCACGGACCCGATCGGGCATTTCCAGGGGTCTTCTTGGCGGGAAGAACACCAGGTGACGAAGAGGTTCCACTTCAACGCATAGGCGTGGCGAGTATCAAATCAAAATCAATCAAATCACTTTATTTGTCACTCTACATATGCACAAGTGCAACAGTAGGTGAAATTCTTAGGTGCAGTTCCGAGCAACATAGCAGTCACGACATGACATGTACAACATTTAAAGCAGCATCAGATTACACATCTGATGCGCACACAATTACTCACAGCACAGTATACACTACAATAAACAATAAATAATTTACACAATGTGAGTGTAGTTCTCACAGCTTTAAACAATAAACTGCACTGGCGCACAAAAGTAGACTCTGCCCTAGCGGAAGTGATGGTAGCGACCACCGCAGGTGGAAGACTACTCAAACCTGCTGCGTCCCATCCAGAAGCCACACGTGGAGCTTCCAGAAGGCCGGACGCGGGTGCCAAAGGGTGCCCTGTCTCTGAGTGAGAAGGTCTCGTCTCAGAGGAATAGGCCAGGGAGGGGCTGTCGCAAGGAGTAGCAGTTCTGAGAACCAGGTCTGGCCGTGCCAATACGGGGCGACCAACATGACCTGCTCCTTGTCCTCCCTGATCTTGCACAGTACCTGTACGAGAAGGCTCACTGGGGGAAACTCATACTTGCGTAGGCCCTGCGGCCAGCTGTGCGCCAGTGCATCTGTGCCGACCATCGGTCAGGGAATAATACAGGGAGCAATGGGAAGAGTCCTGGGAGGAAAACAGGTCTACCTGTGGTCAAAAAAGTCACTCATTGACTTCCCTTCAGATTCCAGTTACAAGCCAAAAGTTCCACAAAAGTTTTTTAAAAGGTTTTTATTATAATTTATTTTAATACGTTATGGATGTACAAGAAGTCCATGTTTGACATGCTGAACATGTTTTTGGCCTAAGAGTCCTTAAACACTAACTTACTTTACATTCTCGTTGACTTCCCTTTTGAATCCATTTGCTAGCCAACAGTTCCACAAAAAGCTTTTAGGTTTTTTTTTTTTTTTTTTTTTTTTTATGGCAGTACAGAAGTCCATATTTGACCTAATGAACATATTTTTGGCCCAAAGGTCAAAAAAGTCACTCATTGACTTCCCTTCTGATTCCAATTACAAGCCAAAAGTTCCACAAAAGGTTTTATAAAGGTTTTTATTATTATTTATTTTTTTACATGTTATGGCTGTACAAGAAATCCATAAAAAGTCCATAATTGACCTACTGAAAATGTTTTTGGCCTTAGAGTCCTTAAACACTAACTTACTATACATACTCATTGACTTCCTTTCTTATTCTTATAAAGTTCCACAAAATGTTTAAAACAATTGTTTCATATGTTATGGCTGTACAGAAGTCCATATTTGACCTACTGAACATATTTTTGGCCAAAAAATAAAAAAGTCCCCTCTGATTCCAATTAGTAGAAAAAAAGTCCACAAAATATTTACATTTAAAAAAATTTTTTTTACATTTTATGACTGTACAGAAGTCCATATTTGACCTACTGAACATATTTTTGGCCCAAAGGTCATAAAAGTCACTCATTGACTTCCCTTCTGGTTCCAATTAGTAGCTAAAAGGTCTACAAAAGGTTTAAAAACATTTTTTTTAACATGTTATGGCTGTACAGAAGTCCATATTTGACCCACTGAACATGTTTTTGGCCCAAGAGTCCTTAAAAACGCACTTACTACACATGCTCAGTGACTTCTCTTCTGAATCCAATTACCAGCCAAAAGTTCCACCAAAGGTTTTTTAAAGTTTATTTTAATTTTTTTACATGTTATGGCTGTAAAGAAGTTGATATTTGACTTACTGAACATATTTTTGTCCCAAAGGTCAAAAAAGTCACTCATTGACTTGACCTGGTTCCAATTAGTAGCTAAAAGGTCCACAAAAGGTTTTAATGTTTTTTTTTTTTTTTTTTTTTTTTTACGTTATGGCTGTACAAGAAGTCCATATTTGACCTACTGAACATATTTTTTGCCCAAAGGTCAAAAAAGTCACTCATTGACTTCCCTTCTGAATCCAATTAGTAGCTAAAATGTCCACAAAAGGTTTATTTTTTATTTTTTACATGTTATGGCTGTAAAGAAGTCCATATTTGACCTACTGAATATGTTTTTGGCCTAAGAGTCCTTAAACACTATCTTACTATACATACTCATTGACTTCCCTTCTGAATCCAATTACTAGCCAAAAGATCCACAAAAGTTTTTTTTAAAGTTTTTATTATTATTATTTTTTTTACATGTTATGGCTGTACAAGAAGTCGATTTACTGCATCAATCACGAGTGAAAAGAACATTTGTTTTCAGATCTCAGTGGATCCTTTTTGTTAGTTTTTTCCTTAAAAACGAACTTACTACACATGCTCAGTGACTTCCCTTCTGAATCCAATTACCAGACAAAAGTTCCACCAAATGGTTTTTAAAGTTTTTTTTTTATTTTTTACATGTTATGGCTGTAAAGAAGTTGATATTTCACTTAGGTCAAAGGTCAAAAAAGTCACTCATTGACTTCCCTCCTGATTCCAATCAGTAGCTAAAAGGTCCACAAAAGGTTTTAAAGTTTTTTTTTTTTTATGTTTTTGTTCTGTTTTGTTTTTTACGTTATGGCTGTACAGAAGTCCATATTTGACCTACTGAACATATTTTTGGCCCAAAGGTCATAAAAGTCACTCATTGACTTTCCTTCTGGTTCCAATTAGTAGAAAAAAGGTCCACAAAAGATTTCATTTATTTTTTATTATTTTTTTATTTTTTTTACATTTTATCGTTTAGAAAACATTGCTGGCCAGTATCTGATTAATATGTAAATGGGAGTCGTTTTAAATCATGATCTAGTGAAAATCTGTAACAAGAAAGAAAAAAAAAAGAAAAAAATCCTGTTGCATACATTTTCGTGTACGGGGGCGTAAAAAAAATCCTGCCACACACTCTTGTGCTGTAAATTGGCACAAAAAGGATCCACTGAGATCTGAAAACAAATGTTCTTTTCACTCGTGATTGATGCAGTAAATCGATGCGTTAAGAAGAAGGAAAAACAGTTCCCTTTTCAAACCCTCAAATTTTAATCACCCCAGAGGGCAGCCTATTAGGTGTTCAACACCTCTCAAATTACCCACACCCCTTACCTCACTCCTCTGTGTTGGCCCAACAACGCCATCATGTGGACATCTGCGGATGTTTCTTTCTTCTCTCTCTTGTCGTCAAGTGAAATGTCTTCTCCAATCTCATTTGGTTATTTTATTTGTTTACTATTATAATTATTTAAAAAAATTCTGTTATTGCTATATTTTATATTATTAAATCTTTCTGTTTTGCTGACTTCTCACACTTATGTAAATTTAGTTTAAACTAAGTTTAAACTTGAATTTAAATTAAGTTCTCGGTTCAGCCATTGATGTTTACTTAGTGGGAGCATGCCCCTCTGTAACATTCTCTGCTAAGTCGGCTTTTCTTTCTTTTCTCCAGTTGTTTCAAGTTGAGTTGTTTTGCTTCTATTTTCCTGTTTAGTTATTTTATTCTTCTCATTATTACTTTATCATTACTTATTTTCATGTGGTACCATTCTAGTACTTTGCACTTATTTAGATTTAGTTTAAACAAGTGTTTCAACCTGTGATATTAACAGTAACACGCCCCCTTCTGGGCGTTCTCATATAGGTTGGCTTTCCCCTCTCTTCTCCTATAAATAGATTTATTTATATTTCTCCCTTTTCCAGTAGTGATGGGAAGTTCGGATCATTTTACTGACTCGGATCTTTGAATCTCGTTCAGCAAAATGAACAAATCTTTTTTCAAGTCATTTCGTTCATTTCAGCAGAATCTAATTAAAACGTTACATGCTACATTTTCCAACACATTTAGTACTTTTGGAATAAAAAATAAACTATAAGCTAATGCAGCCATGGCCAAACTTTGAGAAATAAATTATTAATTAATTGCTTAAAATGCTTCAGTCTATATATGCAGTCTGTAAGTTCACCTCACCTCCTGATCCAAATCGTGCTTTCCTTTGTCACTTCACATTTAAACACGTCTGTTCCCTGGAAAGTTTAGTTCACCACTCTTCGGGTATGAGCCGTTAGTTCCGTCATCATGTCTGATCTGGGCTGTGACAGCATCATGTAATACATGCGTCCGGAAACAGAATTTATTAGTTCACCAGTCTCGAGTCTTCGGGTTTGAGTCATTCGTTCATCAAGTCCCAGACCCATATGCAATATGCAGTCACCGGAAACAGAAAATTAGTTCATCTCTCGAGTCGTTCGTTCAAGTCCCCATAGGCTGAATGCAGAAACACAAATGATTAGATCATCTCCCGAGTCTTCTCGTTCAAGTCGTTCGTTCTTTTTTCACGTGACCGCTTTCCTGTTCAGTGTCTCGCAACATATTATTGACTGCATGTTGTAATATATTTATTATTAGGCTATAAAATCATCAGAAGATATGTGGAATAAACATTTGTTATGCCTATCCGTTCTGAACAACCCAATGTGTCCAGGCTTCATAGGAAAATCAATTAAAAAACTGAACTAAACAAACATAAAATACTCACTTGTTTGTAAGTAATTGTGAATTAACCATAGACTGTAAAGGAATTAACTCATTTCTGTATCCAACACGGCTGTCACGTCACGTGACAAAAGAACGAGACTCGAGAGATGAACTGTTTCTGCATTCAGCCTATGGGGACTTGAACGAGAAGACTCGAGAGATGAACTAATCTTTTCTGTTTCCGGTGACTGCATAACCTTGCTTATGGGCTGGGACTTGATGAACGAATGACTCGAGACTGGTGAACTAATCAATTCTGTTTCCTGTACGAGCATATGGGATGTTGCGCATGCACAGTCAACACAAAATGAACTAATCGCTCTCTGAGACAACCCGTTGTTCTCGAGTCATATTAAAGATTCGTTCAAAATGAACGATTCGTTCAAAATGAACGAATCGTTCATGAACGACACATCACTATTTTCCAGTTTATTTTTGATCCTGCAGTCTGGCCATTGACATGCCTCACCTGAGTGCTGCATAGTGCTGCATAAAGAGCCGAGTTGCTAAAAGTTACAAGCTGTTTGAGTGGTCGCACCATGTTACAAGGGGGACGAGGATCCGGGGACACTGCAGTTGAGTGTTTGGGACCACCGGTGAGATTGGCCTCACCACTGATTCTCACCTGAGTGACCCCCAGGCATTCACCCCCAGGCATATTAAATAAGTTAAAGCCCATTCACTTATTGTAAGCCATAGAATATGAGATATTCTCATGTCATTTAAGTGTTTGGCCCATCCTTCCTATCTTAAGCCATATCATCTTCTTAGGCTTTATAGCTCAACAGCGAACTGTTCTAATTGTTGTTCTGTTCAAATTGCTTTGCTGTTGTTTTGTTTCTTTCAGCTCACCTAAAGACAGAGCCTATGAGAGCCATCAAGGAAAGCTGAATAATAGATTGACAACCAAGCAGCCAGTGTCATTAAATGTCAAATGTCAAAATCGTTATTTAGACCTGATGCTAACCCTGATAAATTGGCCCCACCTTGCCACTTACAGCCAAGATAATAGGTGTCCACCCTAGATTTCACTAACTGTCTGCACCAGTTAGTCAAAATCGCACACTATTTAAATAGTCACATATTGCTGTACTTCGCTAATCCCTACACCGACTTGCATTGGCCTCTTTTGTGCTGTCTTTCTCTTGCCTACAGTGAGCGAGTATGTCCCGTTCATCCAGCCCCACCATCCACTGGGATCATGTCGAGACCTGGCTGAGCCCCATGACGAATGCGTTTCTGCCTAAAGCCGCCAGTGACCTGCAGCATCTGAGCCAAGAGCAGATGGATGACGACTTGAACCGGCTGATGGCCCACGATCCAACCCAGAAATACAACCACAAAGAATGGGCCAATATCATCGGGGGCGGCCCGCCCACAACCTCATCGTCCAGGCACGGCTAAGCGAAAAGAGCAACAGCCACCTAGAACAAGAAGCAGCAGCGCTGAAGCTCAAGGCTGAGGATGCCCTGAGGAACCAGGCCCATGCGCAGAGTTATCTAGATCAGCTACTCCTCAAGGCCCAGGACTGGTGTGGGAAAGAGGATGAAACGGACCCACAGCTTCAGGAGGAAAGGGAGAGACTTCAAAATGCCCTGGCAGAACTTTGTGTAGAGACAGAGCACAGAGAGCAGTTGGAGAAAGAATCCAAAGAGAAACTAAAGGAAAAACTCCAACGAGGTGAAGCTCTCCTAGCAAGAGCAGAAATTGAACTGAAAGAAAGTGACGGCAAGGCCAAAGCCAGTGAAAACCACTTGCAAGCGGCCTGTGCTGAAATCCACGATTTGGTTCAGCAAAGAGAATATATAAAAGAGGAACTTGACACTATTCACAGAGAACTGAAGTATGCTTACAGACTGCAGAGTGACCAGAAAGGGGAAACACACACCATAGAGTTTCCCCTGACCAGTGGGCCCAGCCCTCCCAGTCAAGAGCTCCGAGCTCAAAAGAGGGGTGAAAGTCCACTGCTCAAGACGTCACCAGCCAGCTTCCAAGAACCCCATCAGCAGCAAAGGGAGCCCTTCCAGAAAATCTGTGCCATGGAAAAGTAGTCATGCCATGGCTCCCAGAGAACTCTACAAGCTGGCCAGAAACATCCCAACTTTCACCCCAAATCCTGCAGGAGGCCATGACATGCACTTCTACCTACAGGACATAGACTTTCACTTGCAAACTGTGGCTAATGTGACCACATGGGACAGATTACATCTACTCCGAGGTACATCCAGCCGTGAGGGGCGGAGTTTCCTTGATCTGCAACCAGCGACTGTCAAATCGGAGTACCAGCAGCTGTGTCAGGCCCTGATTAGAGAGTTTTTGGACCCTGACTCAGACCAATGGATCATCAGCGCCATGGACCTGAGACAGGGCCGACTTGAAACCCCATAGGCCTACTACACCCGACTGACAGGCCTACTTTAATCTGTATCCCTTAGTGAGCCATCACTTAGGAGTCCTGGCCTGCCCCCGTACCATGTCCACCCAACAGCTACGGGACTTAGCCCATAAGCCTTATGCCAAGCAAAAGACTGTGAAAAATCCAACAATTTTCCCTGTCTCTGATCACTGTTCAGAGCTGGCTCTAGAGGGCGACCAACAACACCACAGTGACAGACTTTTTAACAGAGAGTCAAGAACGTTCCAAGCCAGCAGAGAGCAGCACAACCGTGATGGTGCCCGTCCTAAGCACCAGACTGGGCGCGCTGAAAGATTCTGGGACAAGCCACGTCCGTCTAACCACCCAAAGGGCAGAGCCACGTAGGATGTCAGCTGATGGCCCAGAAATGGCCGACCTTCATCGGCCAGAGCATCCAGCCCAGACAACCAGCAGCGGAACGACTCTCTACATGCCCCGAAACAAATCCAAGTTTGAGCACTCACCAGAGCAAAACAGTGCAGCTTCGTCTGAATCAGCAGAGATCCTGAAGATTCTGAAAGAACTAATTCAAAAGAAACATGGCAAGGGAGACTTAGTCCTTATGACTAAGTGTAAGACCTGCACCCAACATCCTTCCTGACTGCCCTTCGACTGAGCCAAGCACCCAAAGCACTGCTCACCAGCCACAGTCCACAGAACCAGATACTTCCTCACCAAGTGACAGCCTCACCCAATCACCTCAGCTGACAGCTGCACTTACTGAACAATCCAACACAATTCATCATGCCAACAACCAAAATCCCAAGGTACCAGAAAGTGCGGTTTTGGTTGTCTGCCTCCCTAACAAGCCACATGAGACCATTCCGAACTGCTTATCGATCACTACACAAACCTTGCAACCAAGACTCCAAGAAAAAGGGAGTGGCCCAGAAACTCTATCTAGCCATCACAATGGAGAAAGAGGTAAGACTTGAAGCCCTGGTAGACACCGGAGCAGATCTCACTTTGATGTCATCCCAACTCTTTGACAGACTCCAAGTTGAAGCTAAGAGACAAAATAGAACTCTCAAATCCCAAAATTGTGAGATGAATGTGCAGTCATACAGCCAAGATTGGTCCAATGAGTCTGGTACACCCTGTGTACATCTCACCAATGGACACGTACCCGCTTCTCTTCGGCAAAGATGTGCTAGACCAAGTTCAATCCCCGATTGAACTTCAGACAGCTGAAAATGTGGGCTCAAGTGCGAGAACGTCTCGGTTACGTATGTAACCCTCGTTCCCTAAAGGAAGGGAACGGAGACGTTACGTCAGTTACTGACGAAATGGGGGTTTCGCTTAGAAGCCAATCGCCTTTGAGATGAAACGAGCCTACCAAACGAGCCAATGGAGATGAAACGAGCCTACAAAATGAGCCAATGGCATGAACATGCCATGGGTCTGCGGAATTTGCATAATACAACCCGCCCCACCGTGTGGGTATAAAGGGCGTTGCATAGCAGTCTCGCATTATGTTACCTGCTGAAGAGCCGAGGCATGAATGAATGAATGAACCCACTAGATACAATTTAAAATTTGCAAACAAAAGTACTTTAATTGATATAGCTCTGACTAATATGCCTTCAAAATATACTCCTGCGGTCTTCAGTCAGGATCTAAGTGATCACTGTCTTATCGCATGTGTTCGTAATGGGGCTGCAGTTAAAAGACCTCCCCTCATCACTATCAAACACTCTCTAAAGCACTTCAGCGAACAAGCTTTTTTATTAGATCTTGCCCAGGTACCCTGGAAGGACATTGATTTGATACCATATGTGGAAGATGCCTGGTTCTTTTTTAAGGATGCTTTTATTTCTATTCTGAATAAGCATGCTCCATTTAAAAAGTTTAGAACTAAAAACAGATATAGTCCTTGGTTTACCCCGGAATTGACCGCCCTCAGCAAGCACAAAAACAGTCTATGGCGGACTGCCCTTGCCTCAACTAATCCTCATGATATGAAGCTTTTTAAGGAATCCAGAAACCGGTACACACAGGCAGTGAGGGAAGCTAAGGCTAGCTTCTATAAACATAAATTTGCTTCTTGCAGTACCAATTCTAAAAAGTTTTGGGACACAGTTAAATCAATGGAGAACAAGAACACTCCCGCTCAACTGCCCACGGCTTTAAAGCTAGGAGACTTCCTCACTACCAACAAGTCCACTATGATAGAGGGGCTCAATAAACACTTCACTATGGCTGGCCATGCATTTCATTTGGCTGGATCCACCCGGTCCAACTACACAACACCTACGGTAGCACCTGGCTCTAACAACCCACAGTTCTCTTTTGCTGAATTTCAAACTGAAGATGTCTTGAGAGAGCTACAAAACCTCAAACCATATAAATCAGCTGGACTTGACAATCTGGACCCCTTCTTTTTGAAGATGTCAGCTGCAATCATTGCCCCACCCATTACCAGCCTTTTTAACCTCTCATGTGTTTCATCAGAGATACCTATAGACTGGAAAGTTGCTGCAGTTGTCCCCCTATTCAAAGGGGGGGACTCCACAGATCCAAACTGTTACCGACCCATCTCCGTCCTACCCTGCCTTTCAAAAGTCTTTGAAAGTCAAGTCAATAAACAGATATTAGGTCATTTCGAGTCACATCATTTCCTCTCTGATATGCAATCTGGTTTCAGAGTTGGTCATGGGTGTACCTCAGCAACACTAAAGGTCTTAAACGATGTTATAACAGCTCTCGACCAAAAACAACATTGTGCTGCTGTTTTCATTGACTTGGCCAAAGCTTTCGATTCGGTCAACCATAGTATTCTCCTTGGAAAACTTAAGGCCCTGGGTCTCTCAAACACATGCCTTTCCTGGTTTGCTAATTATTTCACTGACAGATTTCAGTGTGTTAAGTCTGAGGGCTTGCTGTCTGAGCCTCTGGCTGTATCTATGGGGGTGCCCCAAGGCTCGATTCTTGGCCCGGTATTATTTTCTGTTTATATTAATGATGTCGCCCGTGCTGCGGGCAACTCTCTTATTCATCTTTACGCAGACGATACCGTTCTGTACACCTCAGGCTCAACTTTGGACAACGTTTTAGAAAAACTTCAAAAGAGTTTTGAAGACATTCAATTAGCCTTCTGTGATCTTCAATTGTCTCTAAATTCTAGTAAAACAAAATGCATGATTTTTAATCGGACACATTCTGTATCTTTGTGCCCAATAAACATCACCACCTTGAATGGATCTAAGCTGGAATATGTGGAGAAATACAAATATCTAGGGGTCTGGCTAGACCCCTCGCTTTCCTTTCAAACCCACATAAACCATCTTCAGTCAAAGATCAAGTCCAGGATCGGGTTTCTTTTCAGAAATAAAGCTTCATTTACTCTTCCTGCAAAGCAGGCCCTTGTGAAAATGACCATCCTCCCAATGCTCGACTTTAGTGATGTTGTATACAGAACTGCTTCTAATTCGTTACTCAAGAAATTGGACGTTGTTTACCACAGTGCTATTCGCTTTATTACTAAAGCCCCATATAACACCCATCACTGCACTCTTTACTCACTAGTTGGATGGCCTTCGTTACACAACCGGCGCCTAAATCACTGGTATCAGTTAATTTATAAGTCCATACTAGGCAAAACACCATCTTACCTAAGCACTTTAATAACCATATCAGTGCCTGTATTTAACCTGCGCTCGAGTAAATATATCTCTCTGGATCCCGCAAAATCCCGCACCTCTTTTGGTCGCTCTTCTTTTAAATTTTCTGCTGCAAATGATTGGAACACTTTACAAAGGTCTCTCAAATTAGAATCCATTGTCTCAATCACTACTTTTAAAGTTTTACTATCAAATTTACTGACAGATCACTGTACATGTTGATGCTCTAGGCGAATATAGTTTGAAATTTGAATATCTTCTATATTTATGACTGTGTATTTGAATGTTGGTATGTCATGTATAATTTTATGTCGCCTTGTACTCTGCGCCTTATCTTGGCCAGGTCGCGGTTGCAAATGAGAACCTGTTCTCAACCGATTTACCTGGTTAAATAAAGGTAAAATAAATTTTTTTTTTTAAAAAATGAGCGCACGGCCGTTCCAGCAGTACAGCGGTAGTGGCATGGGGACATAACGTCTCCGTTCCCTTCCTTCAGGGAACGAGGGTTACATACATAACCGAGACGTTCCCTTTCAATCAGTACACTACGAGTTACGTCAGTTACTGATGTAATGGGGGTCCCAATTCAATCTCGCCACGACGGCTGTCTTCCAGCATCCTGCACTGACCAGGGCTCCCTGACGTGAGTGAGCACGAATGCGGGGCTAGGCTCAACGCCAATACCAAGGTACACTGGGAAGCATATCCCACGTGGAGAAATGCAGCACAATGCCTGCCTGAAGGGAGGACTTAAGAATACACATATGACACCCGTAGGGACTGCATATGGAGCACTCTGGGGTATCCAGCCGCAGGTGGAATATTTCAACCCCAGGAGTGGCAAGGCGTCTTGCCAAGGGAAGACACGTGCTTAAGGAGACTTACCGTGGAATACACATGTGGGGGTTACCCAAAGGGGGAACCATGTACACGGAGGCACCTAGCCAAACACGAGGGCTGACCAACCGGGCATGCACTCTGGTGTCGGCATCAGCAGTGCTGGAGGAGCTCAGGGCCTACTTGAGCAGCTCATCTGAGTACAAATGCGCACACATCCATTCCGTGGAGTGGAATGGCGCAGCAAGCGATGACACCGGAGCCTGTCCAGTTACTGGCCCCTTGGGGCGAGTATACGAGAGGAACTGGCTACACTCGGAGATATATTCAATCTAGTGAATGTAAGGTGTTGCCCAGCCTACAGCTCTTAGCCTGTTAGCGAGGCGCCATGCGCTAAGCCCAAGAGGAGGCAACACTCAGTGGAGTGTACCAGAACCCCTAGGGGGCATGGTATGCCCTAAACATAGTCCAAGAGCATGCAACCTCTGCACGGAGAGAGCCCTCCCTTCTGCTTCACTCCATAACAGACAAGAACTGATCTGAGGTACTGAACACTGCGGCCAGTCTACGTAAGCACAAGGTGCGTACTGGACCTAGGTAATGCCAAGGCTGGGTCTGCCTTCCTCCAAGGCAGCGCTTGCAGGTTTGGCACCAGGAGAGGTGGGAACCTTGGGCACGTGTCCAAGCTGGGGTCTCAGGTAAGCACGTGAGAGTTAGCCAGCTGGAATCCCAGGCACACTTGTCACCGACAATGCCTACAGGTCACAAAACCCCTTGAAAGGAGCCATGCAATCGAGAGTGTCGCTTTCATTGAAAGGAACTTACCTTAAACTCAGAAGGACTGCAAGGGCTCAAAAAAGGGGGCACTCCGCAGGGTAGTAGTACCACTGTGAGGTCCCAAGAGGGCATGTTAGACCATGTCTCTTCTTAATGTGTAGCTACCTGAACTGACCTGTGCCTTTTCTTTCTTTATTTCTTCTTTAAAAAAAAAAAAAAAAAAAAAATATATATATATATATATATATATATATATATATATATATATATATATATATATATATATATATATATATATATATATAATTATATTATATATTTGTTTTTTATGTTTTATTTATTTATTTTATATTATGTAAAAGAGATCTAACTATTTTTTATTTGTAATATTCTTGTAATATACTGGCATGATTTGTTACATCTCAATAAAGTAAAAAAAAAAAACTATGCCAGACTCCGGGCTGGGAATAAAATGGTTTCAAAATAGCAAACAACAAGTCAGTCAAACACCAACACCTGTTCCAAGCGTGCAACTACATCACGAGAAAACACAACATGATCGTCTACTGGAAAAAGGTGAAAGGACACTCAAGGGAACCAGGCCTTGACAAAGACTTGAATGACCAAACTGATGCCCTGGCTAAGACTGGCGCACTTCACAGCAATCTGTGGTCACCTCCACTGGTAAGACTGGGTAAGACCCCTGCCCAGATTGACGAGGGGCAACAAATACTTCCTCACTGTCATATGCCTGTTCACCAAGTGGGCAGAGTGTCTTCCAGCACCCAACGACACTGCCCAGACCTGCGGCATACCTCCTGATGAACCACATCTTCTCCAGGTTCGGATATATATATATATATATATATATATATATATATATATATATATATATATATATATATATATATATATATATATATATATATATATATATATATAGAGGTCCTTCTCAATAAATTAGCATATTGTGATAAAGTTCATTATTTTCCATAATGTAATGATAAAAATTTAACTTTCATATATTTTAGATTCATTGCACACCAACTGAAATATTTCAGGTCTTTTATTGTTTTAATACTGATGATTTTGGCATACAGCTCATGAAAACCCAAAATTCCTGTCTCAATAAATTAGCATATCATGAAAAGGTTCTCTAAACGAGCTATTAACCTAATCATCTGAATCAAAATTACACCTGCAAAAGATTCCTGAGGCTTTAAAAAACTCCCAGCCTGGTTCATTACTCAAAACCGCAATCATGGGTAAGACTGCCGACCTGACTGCTGTCCAGAAGGCCATCATTGACACCCTCAAGCAAGAGGGTAAGACACAGAAATAAATTTCTGAACGAATAGGCTGTTCCCAGAGTGCTGTATCAAGGCACCTCAGTGGGAAGTCTGTGGGAAGGAAAAAGTGTGGCAAAAAACGCTGCACAACGAGAAGAGGTGACCGGACCCTGAGGAAGATTGTGGAGAAGGACCGATTCCAGACCTTGGGGGACCTGCGGAAGCAGTGGACTGAGTCTGGAGTAGAAACATCCAGAGCCGCCGTGCACAGGCGTGTGAAGGAAATGGGCTACAGGTGCCGCATTCCCCAGGTCAAGCCACTTTTGACCCAGAAACAGCGGCAGAAGCGCCTGACCTGGGCTACAGAGAAGCAGCACTGGACTGTTGCTCAGTGGTCCAAAGTACTTTTTTCGGATGAAAGCAAATTTTGCATGTCATTCGGAAATCAAGGTGTCAGAGTCTGGAGGAAGACTGGGGAGAAGGAAATGCCAAAATGCCTGAAGTCCAGTGTCAAGTACCCACAGTCAATGATGGTCTGGGGTGCCATGTCAGCTGCTGGTGTTGGTCCACTGTGTTTTATCAAGGGCAGGGTCAATGCAGCTAGCTATCAGGAGATTTTGGAGCACTTCATGCTTCCATCTACTGAAAAGCTTTATGGAGATGATTTCATTTTTCAGCACGACCTGGCACCTGCTCACAGTGCCAAAACCACT
This sequence comes from Romanogobio albipinnatus, assembly GCA_023566225.1. NCBI lineage: Eukaryota > Metazoa > Chordata > Actinopteri > Cypriniformes > Gobionidae > Romanogobio > Romanogobio albipinnatus. Next base: position 52,267,249 of record CM042247.1, read on the forward strand.
GGTAAATGGTTTACTGACCATGGTATTACTGTGCTCAATTGGCCTGCCAACTCTCCTGACCTGAACCCCATAGAGAATCTGTGGGATATTGTGAAGAGAAAGTTGAGAGACGCAAGACCCAACACTCTGGATGAGCTTAAGGCCGCTATCGAAGCATCCTGGGCCTCCATAACACCTCAGCAGTGCCACAGGCTGATTGCCTCCATGCCACGCCGCATTGAAGCAGTCATTTCTGCAAAAGGATTCCCGACCAAGTATTGAGTGCATAACTGAACATAATTATTTGAAGGTTTACTTTTTTTGTATTAAAAACACTTTTCTTTTATTGGTCGGATAAAATATGCTAATTTATTGAGATAGGAATTTTGGGTTTTCATGAGCTGTATGCCAAAATCATCAGTATTAAAACAATAAAAGACCTGAAATATTTCAGTTGGTGTGCAATGAATCTAAAATATATGAAAGTTTAATTTTTATCATTACATTATGGAAAATAATGAACTTTATCACAATATGCTAATATATTGAGAAGGACCTGTATATATATATATATATATATATATATTTATATATTAGTGGTGGCCCGTTATCGGCATTAACGTGCTGTTAATCTATTCTCAAAGTCCTCTCTGACCGACAGCGAGTTGACACGTGCCCGCCTCCTCTCATTCAGTCCGTTTAATCCTCTGAACATTGCAAACGGGTGTTCTGCTGGACTTTTGTTAGTATTGGTGTGACCGGTCTGAATTTCGCGCTGGGTTGCACATAACGTTAATTCTACTAATTCTCGCAGATTTCATGCTCGCATCTGAAGCACACACACACATACTGTAACAAAGCCGCCTCTGACATACAAGTGCAAAAATGAGCTCCTTTTTCCAGTTTATTAATGGTCAAATAGGCCTACACTCAAACATGTCTCAATGCCCATCTTGGTGAGTTTTAACGTAAACACAGTTGTAACCAGCTCACAGGAACAGTGTTTGGGATCCATGCATGCGTCAGGTCTTAAAGGGAGAGAAGTTATTTATTATTCAAACTACAAAAAGACAAACGATCACTTACGAGCACACATATTCTGAATGCCTTCGGCAGAATTCAAATGAGCCATTTTAATCTAGATTAATCTAGATTTAAAAAATGAATCTATGCCCACCACTAATACATATATATATATATATATATATATATATATATATATATATATATATATATATATATATATATATATATATATATATATATATATATATATATATATATTTATATATATATATATATATATATATATATATATATATACAAATACCTAGGTTAGGTATTTCCCTTTTGGGTGATTTAGATATTTATAATTTGATCATAACACGCTACGATTAATTATGAATAGTTAAATATAAATACATATAATTCCCTTTTTGAACTAATTTAATTTATTAACATATGTAGCCGATTCGTTACAGGACCAGTACATGCTTGCCTAGTAGCAGCGATTTCAAGCGGCCCAGCACAAGCCGTACTGCTAGCAACTCGAGGCAGTTGATGTGCCAATGCAGTTGGGGTCCCCTCCAAACATCTGCAACTGCCTGCCCATTGTATGTGGCACTTCGGCCGGTGGTGGAGGCATCCGTGGAGATGATCGCATGCCTGGACACTTGTTCTAGGGTAACTCCTGCCCATAGAAATAGAAAAGTCTTACCACGGGCTGAAGGTCTGGCAACAGGCCGGGATGTTTTCCACCTATACCATGTGCCACCTTGAAGCCAGTACTGAAGCGACCTCATATGAAGCAATCCGAACGGTGTTACTGCGGATGCCATATGCCCCAGGAGGCTCTGAAATAGTTTCAGTGTGGCCGCCATCCTGCCCTTGAGTGTGTTGAGGCAGTGCAGCACCGACTGAGCGCATTCCTCCGTGAGGCATGCTGTCAGGTTGACAAAGTACAACTCCATACTGAGAAAAGAGATCCTCTGCACGGAGGATAGTTTGCTCTTTTCCCAGTTGGCCCAAAGCCCAAGATGGAGCACCAGGTCCCTGTATTTGCACAACTGCATGCTCTCGCAAGTGGTCCATTATGAGCCAGACGTCGAGATAGTTGAGGATGTGAACACCCTGTTCTGTCATCGGAACGAGGGTCACCTCCATGACCTTCGTAAAGACTCGAGGCCATAGGGATAGCCCGAAGGGGAAAAGTTTGTTCCGATTTGCTTGACCCTCGAGCGCAAAGTCTGTGTCACGTATAGCACAGAGAATGAGAACAAAAAAATTATATTTGATTTATACATGACCAAATTATTGCATGCCAATAATAATAGTAATAATAGTAGCTTTAACGGAACTATGAAACTATATAAGATTATCAGTGGAAAAAAGAAGTCCAAAAGGTTCTAATGACAAAAGGGAATTTATTTAAATAAAATGAGAAGGCATTGCGACAGCATGTAACCCACGACCAATATCAGACAGAGAATGAGAACTAAAGAGGAACTTTAATGTACAATGATAATGCATGAGTGTCTATGGTAAGTAAATATTGGAAACTAAAGGAAAAAGGTAACTGAAGAGAAGCAAACGAAAAGTCCATTGAAATTAAACTAAACACCAACAGAATGTGACAATAGTTTTCAGACCCCATTTTTTTTCATAAAACATATTTGTAGTGGTAGATTTAAATTTGTTCTAAAACTAATCAAAAGAGAAAAAAACATACATACCAAACTGTTTCATTCAAAAAACTACACCATTGTTGCTTACAGTTTGAATTCACTATGGCTACTGATTAAATCACCAAAAAATATAATTTGTGTAATCTCTGCATTACAGTTTAAGCAAGAACCTCCTTAAAAATTCCTTCAATGGTGGAAGCAAATGTTGTGTCAAATAACGTAGAATTCTGTCAGTGGTTCGGGAAAGAGTTCATATGAAGGGGTGGCTTTTACAATCTCTTCCTCTTTTATTGTACAACAACTAGGGGAAATATTATTTTCCTAAATTAAGTGCATTTTTTTTTTTTTTGGTATTAATGTTACAGGCAATGTCTGTATTTGGAATCTGAAATGTGACTGGGGGTCTGACCCATGTCAGGAATGCAATAACAGTGTTTGCTCATTTAGCCAGATAATCTAAATAATATATTATGTCGGTTTCACAGACAGGGCTTAGATTAAGCCAGGAGTAGGCCTTAGTTCAATTAAGGCATTTAAATAGCTCTTATATAAACGTGGCTTAGAAAAAAAAAAAACCATTACTGGTGTGCATCTTGAGACAAAACAATGGCACTGACATATTTTAAGATGTCAGTGGAAGTTGCTTTCAGTTCAGACAGCTCATACATGCATTGAAGTCTGGGAATAGGCTTAAGCCTTGTTTGTGAAAGCAGCCAAATATGTATAGGTCTATAATAAACATATAGTTGTGGAAAATATTTAGTCTTAAATGTACAGGTTAAAATTCATAACATGTAATTTATATCATTATAAGCATGGTAAGAGACAAAACAATGTTTGATTAAACAAAGTTCCCTTTCAGTCGGTCACGTTCGACGTACGTCAGACGCACCGACGAATTGGGATCACTTCTGTGAGCCCCTATCAGCTTCGAGCTATATAGAACCGGCCAATGAACAATTGGTGTGCGAGATTTGCATCTCGCACTCCGCCCCGGACCGCGGGTATAAACAGGAAGCGAGAGCGAATGCACGCTGTCATTCACTTCGGAGCCAAACGGCGTATGAAGACGACTCTCGTCATTGAGTTTAAAGCTGCTATCAGCAAAAACAGTTATAGAGAAGACCGGAGATCGGGGATCAACGCGTGTTGGAGAGACGGCACACTTCAGCGGGATCGTGGTGCTCACTGCTGCTCTGTATAGAGAAAAACTGCTGTTTTCACAGCAACCTGTTGGTTCGTGAGGGCGTTTTTCCGTTTGAGTACAGGCACGGGCTGCACTAAACTCTGTGCGCTGTCGCGTTTTCCCCCTGAGTGCTTCAGCAAAAGAGCGTTTCCTCACAAAAAGAGTACATGGGTGATGCTGCGTCTTTTTCAAGATGTCATTTCACCTGTGCGTTTCTGGATGCGGTCGTTCCCTGGTGCCTGCTGACGGTCACAATCGCTGTCTCACGTGTTTGGGCAAACAGCATGCTGAGGCGGCGTTTGTGGATAGTTTGTGTTCCCACTGCGGGAACATGATTATCTCGGAACTAAGATTGAGACTCACCTACCTTCGGGAAGGCGGAGTCCCCTTACCATTCCTACGCTCTAGTTCTATTCCTAACCAGAATAGACCTATTTCTTCGGATGGCCAGGGTGATCTGAGGATTACGTTTAGGGCACACCCGCCGAGTCAATCTGCGCAGGCCCCTATTCCCTCAGTTCCGCAACCGGTAGAGCTCCTGGGAGAAGTCGCTGGTCCCTCCCACGGGCGGCCAGCGGTGACATTCGGAGCTCCGGCAGATGAGCAGATGTCGATCGCTGCATCGGAGGGGGAGTTTCAGTCCTCGGAGGATGAGGGTTTGGCTGGACGACTGGGAGAGTAGCTTCGGCCGTACCGGACCCCGAGATGGCTACTATGCTTGCCCGGGCCGAGGACGTCCGCCCGCCGCCGCCTCCGCCCCCGCCAAGGCACCGCAGCAGCCTTCCACCAGCCGACGGTGTGGGGCCGGCTGTGGGAAGGATGCCAAGCCAGGTGGCAAGCGTCGTCGCAAGCGACCCTGAGATGGGCCGCCCAGAGATGGAGGAAACTGCTCTTCGGGAGATGGCTGCAGCACCACTCCCTCCCCCGGAGGAGGGCCGGGGGAGAATCTACTGTTTCAATTTGAGGTCTGTTCTGCCGCTTCAACAAAAGAACAGTTTCCAATATCTCTGGGTGCCAAGAGAGCGCGCTTGGCGGTGGTCGACGCTCCCATGCCTCGCCACCCTCAGGTGCCTCTCCCTTCGCCAGCAGGGGACGGCGGCTGTGGGGACACACTCAAGCGGCCTCCCCACACTCGCACGTCCCCTCCGCGGATGCAGGTAAGTGTTGCACAGCACACTCAGATCCCGCTTCGGGCCGCTCCCATCCCGTCCGAGCCCGTACTTCATTGTACCCAAGAAAGGTGGCGGGTTACGGCCGGTCTTGGATCTGCGATTCTTGAACCGGTCCCTTCACAGGCTGCCGTTCAGAATGCTAACGCAGAAACGCATCTTCAGGTGCATCCGTCCCCAAGATTGGTTTGCAGCGATCGACCTAAAGGACGCATACTTTCATGTCTCGATTCTCCCTCGACACGGCATATCAGTACCGCGTCTTACCCTTCGGCCTGTCCCTGTCGCCCTGCGTCTTTACGAAGGTTGCGGAGGCGGCCATTGCTCCCATGAGAGAGCGTGGTGTTCGCATTCTCAACTACCTCGACGACTGGCTGATCCTTGCCCAGTCGTGAGAGCAGTTATGCGAACACAGGGACAGGATGCTCAGTCACCTTAGCCAGTTGGGACTTCGGGTCAACTGGGAGAAGAGCAAACTCTGTCCTACACAGAGGATCTCTTTTCTCGGTATGGAGATAGACTCGGTCGCCATGACAGCGCGCCTCACTGAGGAGCGTGTCCAGTCAGTGTTGAACTGCCTGAATTCGTTCAGAGGCAGGACAGCAGCACTACTGAAACATTTTCAGAGGCTCCTGGGGCATATGGCAGCCGCAGTAACGCCGTTGGGATTGCTTCATATGAGACCGCTTCAACGCTGGCTACACGACTGAGTCCCGAGATGGGCGTGGCACAGCGGATCCCTCTGCGTCCAAGTGACTCAGAGGTGCCGCCAAACCTTCAGGCCGTGGTCTGACCCTTCGTTTCTACGGGCGGCAGTTCCCCTAGAACAGGTGTCCAGGCACTCCGTTGTCTCCACGGATGCCTTATCCACGGGCTGGGGTGCCACGTACAACGGGCTTGCAGTTTCGGGTCTGTGGATGGGGCCTCAACTGCAATGGCATATCAATTGCCTCGAGTTGTTAGCAGTTCCTCTTGCACTCAGCCACTTCAAAGTTCCACTCAGAGGCAAGCACGTTCTGGTCCGTATGGACAACACTGTGGCCGTAGCGTACATCAACAAACAGGGTGGTCTATGCTTCCGTCGCATGTCACAACTCGCCCGCCATCTCCTCTTATGGAGTCAGAAGCATCTGTGGTCGCTTTGTGCCATTCACATTCCGGGCCTGCTCAATCGTTCAGCCGACGAGCTCTCACGACAGCCAGTGCTCCCGGGAGAGTGGCGACTCCATCCCCAGGCGATCCAGCTGATCTGGAGTCGTTTCGGGGCCGCACAGGTAGACCTGTTTGCCTCCCCAGAGACAACCCACTGCCAGTGGTTCTATTCCTTGACCGAGGGGACCCTCGGGTCGGATGCCCAGGCACACAGCTGGCCCCGGGGCAAAATGCAAATATGTGTTTATGTGACTAAATCCGCCTCGCCCTCCCTCTGTACCCTCTTGGGACTTGTCTCTGGTGCTAACCGCACTGCAGAGAGCGCCCTTTGAGCCTTTGCAGTCAGCAGAGTTGAAAATCTTGTCGTTAAAGACAATACTCCTGACTGCATTGGCCTCCATCAAGAGGGTAGGGGACCTGCAGGCATTTTCGGTCGACGAATCGTGCCTGGAATTCAGGCCCGGTAACTCTCATGTGATCATAAGACCCCGACCTGGATATGTGCCCAAGGTTTCCACTACTCCCTTCCGGGACCAAGTGGTGAGCCGGTAAGCGCTCCTTCGGAGGAGGCAGACCCAGCCCTAGCTTTTCTCTGTCCTGTCCGTGCTCTCTCCGGACTTGCGTGGACAGAACGCAAAGCTTTAGGACCTCAGAGCAGCTCTTCGTCTGTTACGGAGGACAGCAGAAGGGAAAGGCTGTCTCCAAGCAGAGGATGGCCCACTGGATAGTGGAAGCCATCGTCTTGGCGTATGAATCCCAACACGTGCCTTGCCCGCTCGGGTTAAGAACCCACTCCACTAGGGGTGTTGCTTCTTCCTGGGCGCTGGCTCGTGGCACCTCGCTGACAGATATTTGTAGAGCTGCGGGCTGGGCGACACCTAACACGTTTGCTAGATTTTATAGCCTCCGTGTAGAGCCGGTATCTTCCTGTGTGCTCACTTCCCATAGTCAGTAACACCAAAGTGCCCGTTCTAGTGTCGGCTTGCTGCACCATTCCCTCCCTCATGGTACGGATACATGCGCTTATCTGCTCCAGTCGAGTTCCCCAGAACGGCGAACCCTGTTGAGTCCTCCGCAACCCGCGGCAGTCGTGGCAGGTCTAACACTCGTATGCATTGGTGGAACTTGTGTTAGGCTGGGTTCCATATGTTGTGACCCCCACGTCGGTCCCATATGTGTATTCTTCCAATGTACGGCTCCCTACGGCGAGCCCGTGTCTTTCCCTCGGCAGAATCTCCTCTGCCGTCTTAGGAAGGTGTTGTCCCCCTCCTCTAATTGGCCAGGGCCACATCTGGGACTTCCGTATGTTGTGCTGCCCACGGCCAGCCCATATGTGTATTTTCCACATGTTAACTCCCTCTGGGCATGATGTGGCTTCCACAGAGGCCTTCACAGGCACGCTTTCCCAGCGTTATCCAATTCAGTCAGCTGAGTGGGTCTTGCGGAACAGCAGTGTGACTCTCCCTGCGTGAATTTCCCCGCCCGCATCAGATCGGGGTCTGAGGGGCTCATCGCTGGGCGCTGGAAATGGTAGTAACTATGGCGTTTTTCAAAGGGATCCTGTCGTGGAAAATTTAAATCATGATCAGGAGATTCAATTTTACATTAAATGTTTATTAAATTGCATATAATCATACAGAAATAGTGTATCTAGGTAAAAGGTAATATTAACTGGGGGAAAGGTTATAAGACAACTTTTTGGAGATGAACACGTATGGTACCTATGTCGAAAACATGTTTTGTTCGTGAGAATTGGAGACATTAAACTTGGTATTTGACACATAAAGGTGAAGATGGCCTAGATATAGAGAATTGATGGGATTCGAGCGAAGGGGCTCTAGTCACGGCCATAGATGAGGGATTACGGAAGGAGTCGTAAATTGTAATAGGAAATGTGGATATAAGCAGGACCATGTTGTGTCTCCAATTCAGACACGCTCTGCTGACATTCTGTATGTCTGTTGACTGTGGCTCTTTCCTTGCAAGGGAATAAAATCTTTATAAAGGCAATTTAGAGAAGTTTTGTCTCTTATTCAGAATTAACATAATTTGAACTTTGCCGTCACAATTTGGTGTCAGAAGGTAAGGATTCCTTGGATGCGACTTCTGTGGCCCTAAGGACGGACGGCGGCCTGATCAGCCTGACACTTCATACGCCAACCCTACCCCGCAAAAGAGTTAAGGGAGAGGGGCCGAACGCCTGGGCCCGGAAGGAGCACCACTGGAAATTGAAACGGCAATAGCATTCTGGTAAGAGACAAATCCAATTTAAAATTCAGGGGGGAATTTTATTGAAAAATTGAATTTGTTTAGATTGAAATGTTTTATCTGTTTAGATTAAAAGTTTTGATCTGTTTAGACTGAAAGATTTAATCTGTTTAGAAGATCTAATAAAGGGGGGGCTAAGCCATAGTGGGGTCTGACTCTGTGGCAAATGCAACATGGTTGATTCGTTTATGGGATAGAAACTGAAACCATGTGGGCGAATGCAGCGTGATTAAAATTTTGAGAATTTTGAGATATCACGTGGGCGAGGAGACCGTGCTGTGAGCCGATTTTGGGCTGTTGGGAGCCAATAAGAGAGGACACTATTGGGAGTGCACGTCTGGTCTTGGGTGAAGAGATAAGATCTGTATGGAGACGTCCGATAGATTCATTAGCGTACGCTAGAGGGGAAAAAAACACAGAAACAGACAGCCAGTATGGGGAAGCCCCAGAGCAAATTTGCTGAATATGACACACCGGTATTTTGTCAAATGAGAAAATTGTATGGCCAGAAATGTATGCAAGATGTGGATAAATTAATCAAATATCATGATTTTCCAAAAGAGGTCACACTGGGTGTTACCAGATTGAGTGTGGTAAAAGAGTCGATTGAAGAGAAAACTGATAAACCAAGAGGTTGTTGTAGGAAGCATGTATGTGAGAAATGTGAGCAAACAGTGAGTTGTTGGGTGAACGAGGCAGATAAAAGAGAAAAGAAAATGATGAGAAAAGCTGCATCTAGCGGGGGGGGGGGGGGGTGAAACAGGGAGAAAAACTAGCATCTGCACCCACACAAAATGAAACTAACATATCTCCTGTGTGTGTTTTTCCGCATAAACCCCCGTGCTACACTTCTGTGAATGCCGAGTTGCAAGGCTTGAAGTGGGACCCCGATCTCGACTGCGCCCCGTTTCCACCAAACCAACCGATTCCAGCGATTCAACCAGCTCCAGCAAACAGACCGATACCAGCGAGCCCAGGGAGCGCGCGCTGAGGAATTCGAAGAAGAGGAATTCAAGGGAGAGGGAGAGCGCGCACCAGAACTAGAGGTACAGAGAGAGACGTGCAAAGCTGAACGCTTCCGGGCCAACAAACCAACAGGCAGGAAGGGGAAAAATTCTGTGATCTGGAAGAAGGGGTTTAAAGGAGAAGCCAAGCGTCCATATGAGCTGCGATCACAGCACGCGCAAGGGCCAAAATGTTAAGTCTGGTCAGAGCGCTGGAACTGGACGAGGAACTGGATGAGGAACTGGACGATGATTATGAGGACTATGAGGACTTTGATGAACTTGAACTGATTCCTGACACTCTCTCAGGTAGTGAGGGAGAGAGAGAGAGGAGGAAGCGCCGCGCCAGCAAAAGAGAAAAGACCGCAAAAGAAAAGTGGACAAAGCACCGCGCCAGATCAAAGAGAAAGTCAGCGAAAAGGAAGTGAAAGAAGAGGAGGTGAGTATCTGCTGTCCCATGGTGGAAGCCGTTGGCCAGACTGGTATTACACTCGTATACCGCCCGTGGGGACTCAACGACATGAAAGAGGCGATGGCTCACCTGCCAGATCCGTGGGACACGGGAGATCTTTTCGCTGACGAGCTGATGACATTCTGTCGTGAGTTCAGCCCAACTGTGAACGAACTGAAAACTGATGGCAAAGTTGGGCGGAATGAACTGGAATAAAGTAAGTGGAGATATATATCAACAGTAGATCACAGACGAATGAATGTCGGCTGGTTGCATGTTGCAAACGACGGAGCAGCGGTGACTGGACTGACTGATGCTGTGAGGAGAGAATTCCCAGTGCGCGTTGACATGTCCAGGGTGAGTCACAGCATTCAAGAGCCAGGTTTGAGTGTCCAAACATACTATGAACGATTGTATGCAGTGTTTAACAAGCAAGCGAGACCGCGGCTTGACAACTGGCCCCTGGGAAAGCCATTTAGCGACCAGCCTACTGACTGGACTGAAACCTGAGATCGCCCAAGCAGTGAGACACAGCTATGTGGAATGGACACAAGGACGCATGAGTACAATTATTAAACATGATTTGCATGCAGAAGATGAGATGAGGCGAGGGAGAGGAAAACCGAGGCCTAAAGAGCTACAGCTGGCGTCAGTGCTGTAATGTCTTAGGGTCACATATATTATTAAATTAAATTTAGCATATAGGGAATAATGGGTATTAATATTTTAGGGATTTATGACCAACCACAACGGGTTATGGTTGAGTCACAAATCTCCAAAATCACCCAAAAAAGGGGAATATCCAGCCTAAATGCTTGAACAAATACACACCCCGCCAACCGCAATGACTTGCAATTAACTACGAATATATATATGCCAAGCCAGGAGGCTATAGAATATCCTTTTAAGAATTAACTCAAATCGGGTCCGTTCGTCTAACGAACCGACACAATCTTTATCAGCCCTCGCAAGGTCTGATTCTTTCTTATCCAATCTTCAGAAAGGCTATCCTTCTGCCAGAAGAATAACTTTTCGAACCAGATATTAATTTACGTATTCAACAATACCATGGGTAGGCTTGTAGCGCAATCTTAAACATTAAAGTGACTTATGTCTTGTGAGCAGGACAATGACAATTAAAACGTGGATACAACGGTTTTAATAGTGATAGCTACTATGATTACATACGACTACAATCAAGAATACATGTATATACAAAATAGGGAAAGTAACGAAAGAGAAGAAAGGGTATAGAAATAGAGGGAAGACAGAGAAATGCAATTTCACCGACAAATAACCACAGAGAGCCAGCAACGAATATCGCCTGAAAACAGGGGTACAAATCTTTTAACGCAGAGCTCGATAAGATATACTTGCATGGGGTTTTGTGTTGAATTAAGCAAGATGCGTGCGTTGGAGTTCCTCAAGTGTTCGTGCGCTGAAGCTCTCTCTCCGTCAGGTCCTTTGGTCGTTCCGCGGGAGATTCAAAGGTTAAAGCGAGTGTCTTTGCCGAGAAGGGAGGGGAAAGTTGTCTCATCGGAATCCTTGCAAATGACTGAGCGCGGGTGTGCTCGAGTTACTGTACTTTAAAGTCCACTAACCTCCGCCCACCTTCTCTGGGAGGACCAATCCTTGATGTGAATTTGAGGCGGGAAAGTTCCTTTGTTTGGACTTTTATTACTCACTGGAATGTTCTTGCTGGCAACCACAACGAGTGAGGTTTTGCTCCAAAAGGGGTAAGCATAATAACGGTACACGTCATAATTATACTTTTTACATAATTGGCTAAGACAGAGAAAGAGGAACCGATAGACACCAAACATGCTGGTTTAAATGCGAAAATACAGTGTATCTCTTTTACAGAGCCATTTTGAGCATTCAAGGAGGGTCTTTACATCAAAACGAAAATAAGGAACATAGGGAGCATGCATATACTTAGGAAATCATCATATATGTAATTTCTGGAATAGTTCAATTATAATATTTCTGCCTGTGTGTGTGGGGGTCAGTACACGGTCACCCTGCACAGAGAGGTGTGTTAGGGGGCTGTGTTGATTAGAATCTGTTTGAAGTCTTCCCAGAGCAATTGTCGTAGCCCTGGCCATCCTCTGGTGGGTCGTCAGCCTGGCGTTGAGGGTCATATAACCGAGACTTATAGGTGCCGGGGTCTGATTTATATGCAGAGCTGGGTAGGGAAAGACATCCCTGCTGTTTCGCATCACTTTGATCCCATGAGAGAGGGAAAGAGAGAGACTCCAGACGCTACAGTGCAAAAACCACAGCACTCCGCGGGAGTGCGCGCGAAAGGTCGAGCAAAATGGAGCAAAGAAGGACAGAACTCAGACAAGAAAGGCTGCTATCTGTGCGGAGCTGAAGATCACGTTGTTCGTGAGTGCAGCAGATGTCGAAAGTGTAAGCAAGATGGACATTGGAGCGCGGACTGTCCGATGCTTCGAAAGGCCGACTGAGATGGTGGGAACGGAGGGCGAGAGAGAGAGAGGGTCCCAGCCGAGCACGCATCAGAAAAGGGAAGTGAACATTTACTAATAACAAACTCACACACACATCCAAACACACACACATGCACTGATAATGCTCTTTGCAATGAAGAAAAAGCTTGCACCCTCTTTGTGTGTGTCTGAAAATGCCAAAGATGATTTTGAGAAATGTTTGATGATGTATGGCAGTAAAACATTTTTAACATGCCTAGATATTCCCTGTTAGTAGAGGGAATTAGTGTTTCATTCTTAGTCGATTCAGGAGCAACAAGATCTGTTTTACGACCATGTAACTTGCCGTGGCAACCTCAGTTAACAGATAAAAGACACATGGCGAAAGGGGGAATGACTACTCAAATGAACGATTCATGGTTCACAAAGGGGTTCACAGTATTTGCTGAAAATTTTTGTAAAAGATGCATGATTTGCAGTACACAATGTGACAAGGGGAGTGAAAATGCCTCAAGCATCACATCCGCCGCCTGCGGGGCCATTTCAATATCTTATGATGGACTACATTGAGTTGAGTCCATGTGAGGGAAAGAAATACTGCTTGGTCATGGTAGACATGTGGTCCAAATGGGTCGAATGTTTCCCGGCTGCAAAATCTGACGCGACAACAGTGGCAAAAGCCCTGTTGACTGAAATTATTCCCAGATGGGGAATACCAAGAAAAATCAGTTCAGATAATGGAACACATTTTGTAAATGAGGCGATAAAGCAAGTGGGCCAGTTTTTGGGAATTGACATGAGAACACACTGTAGCTACCACGAAGCATCAGGGGGCGCTGTCGAACGCAAGAACACTACGATCAAAAACAAACTGGCAAAATGTTGTGAGGACACTGGACTCACATGGGTAAAAGCCCTGCCAATCGTGTTAATGTACATGAGAATGAGAAAAAGGGACAGAACGAATCTGAGCCCGTTTGAAATTGTTTTTGGACGACCACCGTTCATGTCATGCCGTTCATCCACAGAGTTGTGTGAACACAATATGCTGAATTACTGCAAAGAAATGTCTTCTCTGTTGTCTAATATTTGTGTGCAGGTTAAAGCAGCGCAAGGAAACCCAGCTGAGTTTCCTCTGCACAACCTGAAACCAGATGACTTCATGGTAATACGGAATCTGAGAAGGAAGAGCTGGAAGGCGAAATGGTGGTTGGGCCCTTACCAGGTTCTCCTGACAACGCACACTGCCGTGAAGGTGGCGGAGAGGGCCACGTGGGTGCACGCAACGCACTGCAGGAAAGTTCCGGCAGCGATCGAGGAGGAGGGACAGAGAGGAGAGCAGGAGCAGCAGAAAGCACATGTCGGTGCTGGCAGAGGTCAGATATAAACACCAACTGCCGTTATCAGCACAAGAGCAAAGACATTCACCAGAGATAGTGCTGAAGCAACCAATCTTCAAGTTAGAGCCCATCGTAAGATATCAAGCAACAGTGAATGTGAAAAGACGAGAACTAAGACAGTTCCAAGAATTACTGATAACAGATCCCTGCATAATTGCTGTGTGCTCAAGCGCAGCCTGCAGCTTCCAGACACGGACGGGAGGAAACTGGACAGGGTTTACGAACTTCACTGTACAATCTGCTGAGGGGTGGCGCCCTTTTAATAACAGGGAAGAAAAGACTGTAAGCGCAGCAAAGACAAAACTTCCTCACACGTTCTGGAGGTACGAGTGCGCTCATCATCTAGCGAATTGAAAAGGATGGAGCAAGCGAGACTGTGGCACCCGTTTTGAGTGCCTGGGATGTGTGGTATGAAGGGAACAACATGCATGTTGACTGTGTTACGATCATTATTTGTTTCTTGTCATTCTATTTGACTGCAGAGCTGGTGAAAGTGACTGTTGCAGACACCAGCCTGACGGGAAATACCACCAGCCAGACTGAAAACACCACACAACTGTACAACGACACCGTGCACCAGCGCATAAGGAGAGCAGCACCGACCCGTATAGTGCCAATAAAGGGATTGGACGAGGAAATTGTCGCACTGAAAGAGGGGGACAGCGTGAGATTTGTATGTAACCCGTACAGAAAGCACTGTGTGGAATGCAAAGGTACAGGTGATGTGGGGGTTGCACAAGCTTATTTCTGTCAACATCCATGCGGGTGGGCAGAAATGAAAGCCTACACCAATCCTCCAAGCTACGGAAAAGACCCAAGGTTCAAGGTGAAAAAGAATCACATCTACGGGAGCAACATCAACAGAATGGAGGTAGTGATTAGAGATGCGAAAGCGACAGACACTGGTAAATATTATTGTGCACTTGACAAAAAAGGAACTGATTGGTATCAAACAATTAGTCTGGTGGTAGGAGCTCAAGAAAGGGTTCAAGAAACAGTCAAACCACTTGTTATACCGACTTATAAACCAGAAAATCAGAGCTGGGAAGAAACAGAGTGGACGGGAAATGAAGGAACAGGAAAGCCAGATGCGAAGCCAGAGGTAAAGGAAGCAATGTGCCAGGGAAACAAAGCCTGTACTTTGGCACTGTTGCAGAAACAGCAGTTAGAAATAAACACGAGTTGTTGGCTGTGTCTGCAAATGTCACATGCCTGGAAAGCAGTACCACTGACTGTTGAAATATTGAATGGAACTGACTGTTTGATCCCGCAGCAAATGACAGAGATATTGAAGGCTGCGAAGGACATTGAGCAGGGGAGAATTCCCACGAAACATCCAACATCCGATTGCAAGAGAACCCAAAGGTACAACCATACAGAGATGTTGATACCCCCACTCAGAGTGATACACATACGTGGAGACGTGTGTGTGTGTTCGAAAGGATCGAAACCAACTATGAGGGCAGGATGGTCTGACTGCAGGGTCAGAATCGACATGAACAATGAAACAACCGAGAACTGTACAGCGGTACTAGGAGGCGTTGAAACACGTTTCACCTGCCCGTTTGACAAAACGAATGACACTTCACCTGCGTAAATTTGGGTTTGTGGAGACAGGGCTTACCATTTCATGCCAAAGGGGAGATGGGTGGGGTGTTGTTACCCAGCTTTGATGAATGTGGGAACATCTGTGTATTTACCGGGTAATAAAAATGAGCGGGGAAAAAGACAGAAAAGAAATGTTATGTCTGTATTGGAAACTTTACCAAACAATTATAATGGTTATGTTTTGTCAGATCCGTGGACAACACCAGGAGAAAATGGGTTGGTCTATCATTCCAGGAATAGGAAATGCAGTAACAATGAATAAAGTGAATGGGTTAGCATGGTCGGTACTAGCTATAGCTAATAGCACAGAGCACGCGTTGGCAATGGTAAATGCAGAAATGAGACAAATTAGAGATGCAGTAATCCAAAACAGGCTGGTCTTAGACATGCTAACGGCGGAGAAAGGAGGAGTTTGTAAAATGCTTGGGGTATCATGCTGTTTTCATATTCCAGACTATAGCGACAACATAACTGATATAATTGAACATATGAAACAGGCGGTAAGAGAACCTGAACGAGCTGATAGCTCATGGCTTGGGTGGTTAACAGACCTTAGAGGATGGGGATCTTGGTTAGGATTTACTGTGTTACCCATTCTTGCAATTGTGGTTCTGATATTGATATGCTTGCCATGTATTTTTCAATGCATTAGCAGTAGGCTATGGTTCAACGAGTGGTGAAATCAAGCGTATCATATCAGATGGGCAAAATAGACATCTATGACGAATATGATGAGTGAATTCAGTGAAGCAATTGATGGGGAGTAAGAATGAAATAAGTTAGGAGGTTATGTTTCTTTATTTTTCAATCTGGAGAGCCTCTAAAGGCCTCAGATGTCTGAATATTATAACCACATTTTATGCTTGCAGCAAAAGAGGGACTTTACCCAAGAGAAAAAAAAAGCCTATGCATATTTTCTTCCATCCTTCACAAATTCAAGACAGTGATCACTTATATGAAAGTCAGAAATGAAAAGTATAAGTGTGATGAAATGGCTTGAATTTGCTTGTTGTTATTATTATCATTACTATCAGCATATTTACCTACTTTTTAAGGGTTCAGTATTTACTAATGGTTAATCATTTCATTACATATTTAACCACCAATATAATTACACATTTTTTAACTTCAGTATTATGTTCATGTAGTCTTTGAGTTACAATCATATATATATATATATATATATATATATATATATATATATATATATATATATATATATATATATATATATATATATATATATATATATATATATATTTATCAATGATGTGATAAAAAGAGGGGATTGTCGTGGAAAATTTAAATCATGATCAGGAGATTCAATTTTACATTAAATGTTTATTAAATTGCATATACACATACAGAAATAGCGTATCTAGGTAAAAGGTAATATTAACTGGGGGAAAGGTTACAAGACAACTCTTTGGAGATGAACACGTATGGTACCTATGTCGAAAACATGTTTTGTTGTGAGAATTGGAGACATAAAACTTGGTATTTGACCCATAAAGGTGAAGATGGCCTAGATATAGAGAATTGATGGGATTCGAGCGAAGGGGCTCTAGTCACGGCCATAGATGAGGGATTACGGGAGGAGTCGTAAATTGTTTAGGAAATGTGGATATAAGCAGGACCATGTTGTGTCTCCAATTCAGACATGCTCTGCTGACATTCTGTATGTCTGTTGACTGTGGCTCTTTCCTTGCAAGGGAATAAAATCTTTATAAAGGCAATTTGGAGAAGTTTTGTCTCTTATTCAGAATTAACAGATTGAATTTGAACTTTGCCGTCACAATTCCAATTCGTCGGTACGGCCGACGTACGTCGAACGTGACCGACTGAAAGGGAACGTCTCGGTTACGTATGGTAACCCTCGTTCGAGTCACCAAGTTCGGCTCCTCAGTGAAAAACAGTGTGCATTCGCTCTCGCTTCCTGTTTATACGCAGGTTCTATATAGCTCGAAGCTGATAGGGGCTCCCAGAAGTGATCCCAATTCGTCGGTACGTCCGACGTACGTCTCCGTTCTCTCCTTCAGGGAATGAGGGTTACCATACGTAACCGAGACGATTTTTGTAGTATCTATTACATCAAAAACTCAGTTATTTAGATGCTTTTATAATACATATAATTTTTTGGCGAATTTCAGGAAAATTCAAACCATAAACAAGGGGGTTCAGGATGGGTGGTACAATAAGAAACTCCAGTGAAAGAATAATCGACAAGCCTATAGGGATATTCAAAGTCGCAACCCGACTCAAAGTGACCTCACAAAAAAGAGCAATAGAGAAATTTAAAAGGATCACTATGTGTGGAATACAAGTTTGATATGCTTTTCTACTGAACTCTGGTGAGCTTTTTGTACAAATTATAAGAATTTTAACATAGGAATATAATATAAAACTTAAAGGCATGATAATAATTGTGGTCACTATGAAAAAGCCAAAAACATTAATAATAATAGTGTTTGAACAAGAAAGCTTGACAATTTCCCAGTTGTGACAATACACCTTCCACAGTTTGTTACCACACATAGTCAGTCTGGCACTTAAAATAGCAGCAATACCGACACAAAGCATTGGGTAAATCCAGATTATAGCTATTAAAACAGATAATTTCCTGGGACTCATTATGTTGTTGTATTGTAAAGGTTTACAGATTGCTACATATCTGTCAAATGCCATTAACATTAATATTGTATTTTCATTTGATGCATATGAATAAATGACAAAAGCCTGTAAGAGACATGCTTCACGGGACACCAAGTGAGTATCAGACAGCAAGTCTGTCAGTAACCTTGGGAAAAAAGCAGCTGTTCCAAACACAGAGTTGATAGACAAACATGCAATCAGAATGTACATGGGCAGGTGTAAAGTCCTTTCCAGAAAAATTGCAAGAATTATAAAGGCATTAAATAATATAATAGCACAGTATACAATAATTCCCAAACTGAAGAAAATATATCTTATGTACCCAATATTATCAAACAACATCAAGTAAAAATATGTTCCATTTTCCATTTTACGTTAGGCAAAGGATGACCTGAGGATGAAAGCAGACACAGTTAAAAATAAAGTGTTACCAAACAATACTTTTTAGTGTCCTTGTAACACATGCTACATGTAGTTAATATAGTTAATGTAGTAATGAAATATACATAATTACACACAACAAACCCTAAAACAAACCTAATCCTAACTCTAACCCTATAGTAAGTACATGTAGTTAATTAGTATTACTCTGCACCATTACATTGTAACAAGGACACATTAAATTTAACCTTAAAGTGTAACCAATTGTTTTCATGCTTATCAGCTTTGGATCATTGTAGCCACAATGTTTAATACATAATGTGAATATTAATTACTGTGTGGATTATTCAGTCAGTTTAACAATATACATGTACATTAAATTGCATTAATACCTTCTGTGGTACGATCTTACATTACCATCGCGTTATCTTCAAGGAATGACTGTGTGAATGTGCAGAGAATTAAGTCTAGCCTGTGTGCGCTATGTTTTAGAAGAGTCGCCATACATGCTTTTTATAGCATAAAACGTGTCTCTGTAGACCTCTCAGCTGTGGCTTGGTTTGCATAAACATCACCCCAGAAGTGTTCCTTAACTAAACACATTACAAGCATGGCACAGTGGTTAAAACTCATGTAACTCAAAACTCGGCGATAACCGCAAGCTATTGAACACTGCTTCAAATTACATCTGAAGATGTAAGAATGTAATACCACAATGTGTGTTGGTTGAAAATTTGCATTCTGGTGGGCAAACACAGACACAACTAATTTAATGTATTTTACTTGAAATTAAGTTTTTACATAATATGTAAAGTGTCAGTTGGGATATGGTACTAATAACTAGATTCATACACCTTGTTCTCTGTTGTGTTCGTCTTTTAAATGGCAAAAATCATGTGTTATCACAGCCAGCAGGGGGTGACATTGATATGTGTGATTTAATAGTGTGTGGCATGTGCACCTCTCCTAATATTATGATTATAGTGTTGAATGGTTCATGCCTCAAATCATTGTTCTCATGCCATTCTCATTGTAATCAGTATTTCCTTGGTGTGGCGTCTTGTTGTTGATATAAAGTAAGAAGTATGCAAGTAGAACCATTTTGTTCTGTCATAGTTTTCATTCTTTGTGTATTTAAGTATGTTGTTGTCCAATTCGTTAATTTATTATTTGTGTCTATTTATTCCCACCATATGCAATCCTAGCAACAACAACAACAACAACCACAACTAAAAAAACAAGTAGCGAAAAGTGTTACAAGCATGAGTATGAGAGCAAGTACGAGAGATGAAAGAGACGTAACATAAGGAAGAGTTAAACAGCACTGACAAAACCATGTAGTCATTTTTGTCTTCTTTTTGTCTTTTTTTTAAAAACTTGGCTGGTGAGGAAAAAGGTTGGCCTCTCAGATACATGTCTTTATATGGCTTCCCACTCAAGAGAAGATAGACAGAGACATGCCATGCTGCAGGTCATGGCCCAATTGTTTTGGCAACATCCTCAAGAGCCAATAGACTCTATGCACAAACACTGCTTACATATTTCTGGTATAATCTCAGCCAGCGACTTCCCTTCCATACAGCACTAAGTGTACTAGCGGCAGAGCTCTTTCCTGACGTATTGCAAACCTTATTGCAGACCTTAATAAAAGTATGGGTAAAATATTGAAGAGTAAACACTAGTGACAGACTTCATTTTCCCCCATAAGTTTCATACCCATGGCTATTTCTCAGTGTATTCACACTCTTCAGAACAATATGAATAACAGCATAATGTATTGATTAAAATAATATTTAGTAGAGATATTGTCGATGGAATAATTTGCATTGTTGCACAGCATTGTTATGTACAGGATACTTATACACTCACCTAAAGGATTATTTGGAACACCATACTAATACTGTGTTTGACCCCCTTTCGCCTTCAGAACTGCCTTAATTCTACGTGGCATTGATTCAACAAGGTGCTGAAAGCATTCTTTAGAAATGTTGGTCCATATTGATAGGATAGCATCTTGCAGTTGATGGAGATTTGTGGGATGCACATCCAGGGCATGAAGCTCCCGTTCCACCACATCCCAAAGATGCTCTATTGGGTTGAGATCTGGTGACTGTGGGGGCCATTTTAGTACAGTGAACTTATTGTCATGTTCAAGGAACCAATTTGAAATGAGTCGAGCTTTATGACATGGTGCACTATCCTGCTGGTAGTAGCCATCAGAGGATGGGTACATGGTGGTCATAAAGAGATGGACATGGTCAGAAATGCCACAATGGTCACAATGCTCAGGTAGGCCGTGGCATTTAAACAA
Organism: Romanogobio albipinnatus; assembly: GCA_023566225.1. Classification (NCBI taxonomy): domain Eukaryota; kingdom Metazoa; phylum Chordata; class Actinopteri; order Cypriniformes; family Gobionidae; genus Romanogobio; species Romanogobio albipinnatus. The sequence continues at coordinate 52,287,944 of CM042247.1, forward strand.
TGCCCAATTGGCACTAAGGGGCCTAAAGTGTGCCAAGAAAACATCCCCCACACCATTACACAATCACCAGCAGCCTGCACAGTGGTAACAAGGCATGATGGATCCATGTTCTCATTCTGTTTACGCCAAATTCTGACTCTACCATCTGAATGTCTCAACAGAAATTGAGACTCATCAAACCAGGCAACATTTTCCAGTCTTCAACTGTCCAATTTTGGTGAGCTCATGCAAATTGTAGCCTCTTGTTCCTATTTGTAGTGGAGATGAGTGGTCTTCTGCTGTTGTAGCCCATTCGCCTCAAGGTTGTGAGTGTTGTGGCTTCACAAATGCTTTGCTGCATACCTTGGTTGTAACGAATGGTTATTTCAGTCAAAGTTGCTCTTCTATCAGCTTGAATCAGTCGGCCCATTCTCCTCTGACCTCTAGCATCAACAAGGCATTTTCGCCCACAGGACTGCCGCATACTGGATGTTTTTCCCTTTTCACACCATTCTTTGTAAACCCTAGAAATGGTTGTGCGTGAAAATCCCAGTAACTGAGCAGATTGTGAAATAATCAGACCGCCCCGTCTGGCACCAACAACCATGCCACGCTCAAAATTGCTTAAATCACCTTTCTTTCCCATTCTGACATTCAGTTTGGAGTTCAGGAGATTGTCTTGACCAGGACCACACCCCTAAATGCATTGAAGCAACTGCCATGTGATTGGTTGATTAGATAATTGCATTAATGAGAAATTGAACAGGTGTTCCTAATAATCCTTTAGGTGAGTGTATATTACTTAAATACCGCTAAAAGAGTAGGTACTATAACCTGATCGTGTTAAGTATGAATGCGCATGTATGTTGACGTTATCATGTGACCTAAGGCGTTATCACAAGTGCAACAACTTAAAAGATACGAGTGACAGGTTTAATTAATCTATCTGTAAATATCTTCATATTGATGAAACTTGCCCTTTTTGTGGTCTTGTTGAAGAAACAGCTGCCCATTTATTTTGTGATTGTAGTATAACCAATACATTTTGGGTTCATTTAAGTTCTTATATTTTTAACCCTACTAATCGGACCCACAGTTTTATCCTTAAGATATAATTTTTTTGTATTACAAAAACCCAAAAGCGTTATCTCTTGAATAATTTCTATGCCAAAATCTTCATCCACAAGCAAAAGTGGCTTAAATGTCCTTTTGTTTTCCTCTTTTTCTTGTTAAATTAAACTCTCGTTTCATTCCTCAGGCTTATAAATAACTTTTTTTTTTTTTGATGCATTAAGATTATTCTTCATAACCTTATTGTGCCAACCATGTAATTATAAGTTCTGCAATAAAAAAAAGATATGAACGACAGGTGCACTAATACCTCATAACATCAGTACTTAGCCCAGCCTAATACGTTTTTTCTCAGTGTTTGTAATGTCTGCACACCGGGCAGCAGCTCGAAGATCTCGCCTTAAACTGATGAATTTATACTCTGAAAATGTAAGTATCAATACTTAAAAATTAAGATTACCCCAAAATAACTTGCATTGCCCACTTACACACAATAGTAATGATAAACGCTGACCAATATTTAATTTTATTTATATACAGTATATATATATATATATATATATATATATATATATATATATATATATATATATATATATATATATATATATATATATATATATATATATATATATATATATATATTTATTTATTTATTTTTTTTATTTTTTTTACCGAAAATGCTATTTGTTTTGTCATATGACAGCGTTGCATGAATACACACTAGACAAATGCAGCCTCAATTTTCAGTCAATTAATTATCTAATTAATTAATTAATTAAATACTTATATTTTATTTACTGACAACAATATGAAATATGAATAAATGAGTAAAATAATGAATAAAAGTAACCATCACAATAAATAAATTAATTAATACAAGTCAACAACACTTTATTCAAACTTATTGTTCTAACAATCAGGCGGTGAACCCCACATCCTGCTGCCATCTCAACACTCAACAACTGTGCAGCTTTATTTGGATGAAGCAGCTGAGCACCGTGCCCATCTTTGCCGTCCGTCACGTCCCTCATTGCTGCTCTTCTCAATGGGAACATCGTTGATCCAGAGGATGAGGAAGATCATGACGGCCCCCTGACAATCTGTTGTCGCCGAGTCCAAACATTCATGTTCCTGCTCTCCATCAGCATGACTACCTGTAAAACATTTAAACGGATTAAAACGCTTTACAATTCTTGTCAGCAGTCCATTTCTTGCCATATTTCATTACAATTAAAAAAAAAAAAAATGTTGGTGTAGTGGGCTTAAACCACTGAACTGGTAAGCAGAAGGTCGCTGGTTCGATCTCCGCAGCCGTCACCACCAGTGTGTCCTTGAGCAAGCGCTTTGCTCCAGGGGGATTGTCCCTGTAATAAGAGCACTGTAAGTTGCTTTGGATAGAAGCAGCTGCCAAAAGCATACATAAATGTGATTTTTGTAAATCCTTTTTTGAAAGTGTCTCAGGGGCACCAGTGCTCAATAAAGCTGCTTATTTCTTAAAGTTTACTTTTTCAAGGTACTAATATAATATGCATGCATACATACATTTCATGCAATTTCTATTTGTGGGCATAAGGGTTAGTTCACCCAAACATATAAATTCAGTAATTATTTACTCGCCTTCACACTGTTCAATCCCTGTGTTTTTCTTTGTTTTGTTTTTCTGAACACAAAAGTTGATTTTGGTCAAGTCCTGCTGTTTTTTTCATACAATATTAGTCAATGGAGCATGACTTCATGACATTATTTGATGATGAATTTGGAGCTTATGAAAATCAGGCACGATTGTGTTAACAGAAACCAGCAGAACAAACTCGACCAAAATCACATCCTATGTCTTTTGGCCTTTTTTTAGTAGCTCTCTTGGCTCTGGGCTCACTGAGGATGAAGAGACCACAGCAACATCCGGGTCAGGTGAGGCAATAATGAGTGATGGAGGGTCTCATCCATGGCACTAAACCATTTCCAGAATCCTCAGTGCTCACACCAGTCTGCAGACATTTCAAATCCTACAAAAATGCTCAAACATAATACAAAAGCAGTCATTTTAACAGCACAATGCCATTTGATTTCTGTATTAGAAGAAACAAGATGATCTTACTTTATATTTTTATTTCAGGGTTTCTCCTTTTTTTCCTATACATGCCTCCACAAAAGCTCGGCAGCAAATGCAGACCCGTTCTCACTCCCAAGGCGTCAAATTCTGAAGCATGGTCAAGTGATTTCCGTGTCACAATAAAGACGCTAAAGGTACCCCTAGGCATCACTATATCGACGCGCTGAGTGCTCCATTAATTTCAATGAGAAACCTTTGGCGTCTGTAGTGTAGCTTTGTGTGGGTGAAGGAAGGAAGAAGACGGGGTCTTAACTGGGACTGCACTTTATTGAGCTCACGCTCCTCAAAACTGTTGCAAGCGCTCAGCGCTCAACTCAAACTCATACATTTTCTCAATAACTCGTCACTTCAAAACTCCAGACTCTCTCTCAGTGTACAGTCTCTGCTGACGTGTGTCAGTCCCAGTCCTGATCTCTCTCTCCCATCTCTTCTTCTTCTTCTTCTTCTTCTATGGATTTATTGGCGGGTCGCATACCAACTTTTTGGTGCATACCGCCACCACCTGTGCTGGAGTGTGGAGTGATTTCAGTCTAGTAGTATGTTAATGATGTCTATATTCTATTTCGAAGACCACTATACTTAATAAATTTTAAAACTGACCTTATAATTTCCCCAGATCCTAGTGTAGTGTTTAATATGTTGTTGAGTGAAAATTCTTTGCATCCCATTTCATGTAGCTTCCTTATTAACTCAGTTCTGCAGGAAAGACTCGGGAGAATTATATTGACAATAGTGCATTTAATAGTAGCTCAGCAAGCTAATAATCTACAGAGTCAATTTGGCGTAGGCCCCGTCCGTAGGCATAATCCGAGGGTATCGGATCTGCAATTCCTGCCTGAAGACGAGGGCAGGGGCGCAGCCGACCCCCCGGGAGGTATGGACGGGACCATCCTGGTGGTGGTGGGGAGGATGGGGGTAGTCGTCACTTCAGACTGCGTAATCGTCGCTTCAGTATCTGCGAACTCAAACATGTGTAAGTACCGGGCTTTTATACGGTGAGCATGAGAATATAATTGGGTTAGAATGAAGGCAGTGAGTGACGTAGTAATTGAGTCTTCCCAGCAGAACTTATGCTAGAGCTTTCATTTCTGCAGGAAAGACTCGGGAGAATTATATTGACAATAGTGCATTTAATAGTAGCTCAGCAAGCTAATAATCTACAGAGTCAATTTGGCGTAGGCCCCGTCCGTAGGCATAATCCGAGGGTATCGGATCTGCAATTCCTGCCTGAAGACGAGGGCAGGGGCGCAGCCGACCCCCAAAAGTAGGTGGAGTATGAATACACCGGGACGGGGCCCGCCAACCCCCAAAAGTTGGTAACTGAGTATACCCACCGGTCTAGAATCCTGGGGTTCCTGAAAAATAGAGAAGGAAGTTACTATGTGGTAGAATTAAGATGTGAAGAGATACTGCATGCCTATGGCTTAATAAAAAGACAATTTATTTATTTGTATTATTGTTATATATGTAAATATATGCTTTTATTTATTTTTTTATTTTTTATTTTATTTTTATATATATATTGCCAGTTCACTCCTATAGGAAAACACAGAGACAAGGCCTCATTGGACCATACAGGCAGCCGCCTGGCAAAAATAATAAACAGGCCACATTGGACCACACGGCCTCATTGGACCACACAGACAGAGCCGCATTGGCTATAATAGAACGGCCACATTGGACCACATATAGCAGGCCACCTAGGGCCGTACATAAACACACATATTCTGGCCTCATTGGACCACACGGCCTTTATAGACCACAGAGACAAGGCCTTGATCAGCCACCCGGCCTATACAGACCACAGAGACGAGGCTTCTAAGCCACAACGGCCGCTAATGCCACAAAGAGACGAGGTAAGACTGGACTGCAAGTGAACGAAGCCACTTGCTAGAATTTTTTTTTTTTTTTTTTTTTTTTTTTTTTTTTATAAACAAAGAACCTATGCCCCAGGGGGCGACTGGCCACTATTGGCATCTTTTAAGGACAAGACCAAGCCACTAGAGCCACACATATACAAACCACACGAGACTACGGCATCTAAGCCACATAAAACATATGCCCCAGGGGGCCACTGGCCGATCAGGCATCTTTATAAAGGACAAGGCAAACATATGCCACAAGGCGCCAAGCCCCACATGAACACAAGGCCCACGTGGCCACAAGGCCACTAATGCCACACATAGACAGACATACTGAATACAAGGCCGCTAGGCCACATTTAACCATGCCATGAAGGCCACAAGACCACGAGACAAGGCCACATTAGGCTACACGGTCACAGTAGACCACACGGAACATAGAATGTTTCCTAAACCATAATCCCACACTTAGACGAGACGTACAGACGATGGCCACTAAGCCACACAAAACTAAGCCATAAAGGCCGCACCCTTGAAGGCCGAACATGGAACAAGGCAACATTGTACCACAGAGACGAGGCCCGCCGGGCCACAAGGCTGCTAAGCCACACTGAATGAGGCCAACGAGACAGAGCCGCTAGGCCACACAGAACATGCCATGCTTAATGGCCACAAGACCACGAGACAAGGCCACATTAGGCTACACGGTCACAGGAGACCACATAGAACAAAAATATCGCATTAAATAAGACATTCAAGTTTTTTTTTTTAGTTTTTTTTTATTTTTATTTAATAATATTATTAATTTAGGATTATTTAAATAACGAACATGTAACAAAGGCACAACGGCTGCTACAGCCACACAGAGACGAGGCCACATGGAACAGAGCCGCTAGGCCACACATATTAGATGACTAGAAGTCGTTGAGGAGTGCTGGCTAGAATAATAACGGGATGAGGGAAATATGATTATGACACCACCACCAGTAGTTGCATAGGAATTTACCTTATGGTTACTGTAGAGCTTGCTGGGCTTGAAGAATGGTTTTAGAATCGGGTCTTTTGTATGATTCAAAGGCCGAGGACCTTCTACCCAAACTTTGATGGCCGGCATGGGGATTCCTCGTTCAGCTGCTGTAGTAGCTGCCCCGATTCTGAATGAGTGGCCGGTGTAGAGAGAAGGGGATAGACTGCACTTTAACCGGCAGTTTAACAGTTCTGAACCAGCCTTTTGAAAGAGGTGCACCGTTAGCAAGATATAGAGAGGGGCATAATTAGAAGTTTTAGGGTGGTTTTTTTAAGGAATTTGACCATAGATGAATGGACGAAAATCATTATTGATTTTAAGAAAGATAAGGTAACGCCGTAGCCTTAAGCGTTTTTTTTTTATTTTTTTTATTTTTTTATATTAAGAATTAGAGTGGAGCGATTAGGTGAGAACGAATATCAGAAAAGGAAATACCAAAGGTAGGATTGAATGTATTAGTATCTGAGGATAATTCGCCTGGACGCATAACCGTAGAAAGCAACTAGAAACACTGCTTCTAGCAGAATATTGATGTAAAAGGAAAGAGACCGTTGCGGACGGAACTGATGAACCTATGCCGCTACGGGAGAGTAATGAGCAGACGTTTATCTATAGTTTACTAGAGGATTTAGCGAAGCCTTTAAGGAGTAAACAAATGGAAGTTTCGGAGAAAAGACTTGGAAAATTAGGACTATAGATTTTTGCATAGGATTTGATGCCAGCGAGGAGTCGGCGGATGTAAGTGTTTTTTTTTTTTTTTTTTTTTTTAATAAGATGAGAAAGGAACAAATGGTCGAAATCAAAGAGGGAATACTGACATTTGAGGCGAAACAGAACATAGAAAAAACTGACCATGCGGACGTGTAAGTTTTGAAAGTTGAGGAAGCGACACTTTTAGGAATATATTTCTAGCCTATATTAGCAGAGAGTTTAATATAATATTAATGTTGCTAGGGGAGGACAGGATACTGGGTCCGGTTGGCTAATGCAGAGCCGTCTGAAAGTCTTGGACGATGTTCGCTCTAAGAGGGAACGCTGTAGCTGCGGATGGAGAGACAAAACGCCTACCGAAAGACTGAGCTGGGATTGCTGAAGAAAACCATCTTGACCATCATGGCATCCCGCATACTTAATAGAGGAGACCTTGGTAGAGGATGCCAACTCCACGCATTGACTATGTTCGTAGCAACACTGACGTCTTGATAGAACACCATATAACCGTCAACCTGCTAAGAGAGCCCCTAAAGAAAATAAACCAGACAGCATGACAGACATAACATGGGCATGTGATTGAGAACATCAGACGATGCCCTTGCAAAAGGATAAGAATGTTTTATATGTTTAAGCTTACTAACTAATAAAACCATAGCTAGCTATATAGGACCCGGCACGGCTACTGAACCTATGAAAAAATTCATCATTTGATAACCTAAGCCAGGAAATACTGTGTGATTGTGGCCACATTTGGCAGTATGAGACGAATATCACAATCCTAAAAATTCCTTTGACCCTGGAATAACATCAGAAGTCTATAATAGTTCCCCTTCGAGGGAACTCGCACTGCGTCGTCGAGTGACAACACTCTGGGAACGCCCACAGCGTTACGCATCTGAAGCATGAATGAAATCAAGCCAATCTGATTGGTGTCGCGTCGTGACGTAGTAGATGACGGCATACCCGGAAGATACAAAAAGGAAGCTGATGCAAACACACACTAGCTTTTTTGCTCTTCAGCGAAGCGCTCTGTTTTGTCAGTCTTATTTGATGTTGTTTGTCTACCAACGTTGTTCACAAGCAGGGCTCGCGAACCCCGTGGCTGGTCCCGTGTCTGTCGAAAAAAAAAAAAAAGACAGCACGGTTGATCAATCATGGGACTCGCAGATGGGCTGTCAGGGGAACTTGAGAGGGTGTTGAGGCATCTTCTCCTTCCCTGTTTGACAGTTCCATTGTTCTCCTTCCCCGTGTGGAAGCCCGCGCTGCGGCTTCTTCCCCCGGGGTGGAGGACCCGATGCGTGAGCTGTCTGATTCTGAGGAATTAGACGTGCTCCGTATCGAGGCTCGCCATTTCCTATGCTAGATTCAATCTCGCGTTGCCAAAAAAAAAAAAAAAAAAAGGCAGTGCGTAGGTTCGAGTCTGCTAGTGAAGTGATACAACGTGATACGGTGAAATGTGATACTGTTGGGTGCGAGGCATGCGGTCAGCGCCTGAGGGTGCTGGCTGTTTTCATTGCGAAATATCTCGACGCGTACTGCCGTGCGCTTTTCGGGTGTTTCAGCCTCGCGCCTGTTTGGCTTTTTTTCCCGAGGGATGAAAGCCAATTGTATTATAAGGGCTCGAGCCACGTTGCTGAGGCAACATGTGGTTTACGAGTCCGTATAAATACAATAAAGCAGTATCGTCTGGTGTTATTTCCGACCATGTTTCACTGTATTGTGGATACTGTTGGGTGCGAGGCATGCGGTCAGCGCCTGAGGGTGCTGGCTGTTTTCATTGAGAAATATCTCGACGCGTACTACCGTGCGCTTTTCGGGTGTTTCAGCCTCGCGCCTGTTTGACTTTTTTTCCGAGGAATGAAAGCCAATTGTATTATAACGGCTCGAGCCACGTTGCTGAGGCAACGTATGGTTACGAGCCATATAAATACAATAAAACAGTATCGTCTGATGATTTGGGCTGTATTTAATTCTGAGGAATTAAATAATATAGGATCTGACTTTGAGGAGTTAGATATTCAGCCTATCATTCAGACCATATTATGGCTGCATTTAATTAATATTATCTAACGTGAGGAGTTAGATGTATTTTTTATTCAGCCTGTTATTCAGACTAGGTTGCATGGGTTGGGTGATTATGATGACATTTAATTCTGAGGAATTGAGTGTATGTTATCTGACTTTGATAAGTTAGATACTTTAATCGGTCTGTCACCCAAGCGTGTTTGACTTGTCTGGATATTCATCTAAGAGGGAGCCCTCCTGAAGTTGATGTCGTTCTCGCCGCCTGGTGGCCTGCGGGACACATCAGTTTCAGGCGGTTGCTAGGCGCAGTGTCCGCCCTAGTATTGCGGCCCTGTCGAGCTGCTCCCTTAGATGAGGCCCCTGCTGGCCAGCCCCCTCTCCCGGGTAGGAGCGACCGAGGTCGTTTTCCCCCAGGAGCTCTCGGGAAATCAGTGCTGTGTTCCCGCCGTCAAAGACGCTTCGGGCCTCACTGATTTCCCGCGCACACACGCTGCCTTCGTCGCCTCCAAAGGGACTTGCGACTGGGCAGCGAACGTGTGCGCCCACCGAAAATCGTTCTCGACCGCTCCCTGCCGGTTAGCCGCTTCAGGGGGGTCGGGAACGAGTTTCGGTTGACACCCGAGGCCAGCCTCGAGAGGCTGGTTCCCTTAGTAGATTATCTTGGCGCATGGTAATGCCTTCCGAGTGTATCTACATGGGTCCTGCAGACTGTAGAGCTGGGTTACAGGATGCAGTTCGGTTCTCCTCCCCTGAGTTTCAACGGGGTGGTCCGGACTGTGGTCGGCCCAGAGCAGGTTCGGGTTATGGAACAAGAAGTACAAGCCCTGTTAGCCAAGGAAGCCATAGAGCGGGTTCCTTTGGCGGACAGGGACTCCGGGTTCTACAGCCGGTACTTCATAGTTCCAAAGAAGGATGGTGGGTTGCGTCCGATTATAGATCTCAGGCTCTTGAATCGGTCTCTGAGGAGATTCAGGTTCAAGATGCTCATAATTCCAGCCATCGTGAGTCAGATCCAGTCCGAGGACTGGTTCGTCACGATAGATCTAAAGGACGCATACTTCCATATTTCCATCCTTCCATGTCACAGGAAGTTCCTGAGGTTCGCTTTCGGGGGCGAAGCGTACCAATATCGGGTTCTTCCCTTCGGCCTGGCACTCTCCCCTCGCGGTGGCGGTTCGGCATCGAGATGTCGTTCTGGCCCACATCAGATGCTTGGGACTGAGACTCAACACGAAGAAGAGCGTGTTGACGCCCTCCCAGCGGACTACGTTCCTGGGGGTTGTATGGGACTCCACGTCGATGCGGGCACAAATGTCCCCCGCATGCGTGGAGTCCATACTGGCGATGGTCTCCTGAGTGAAGCCGGGCCGCAGCCTCACTGTGAAGCAGTTTTAGAGACTGCTGGGGCTCAGGGCAGCAGCGTCCAAGGTGATACCTTTTGACCTGCTGCACATGAGACCCCTACAGTGGTGGCTTAGGGCCAGGGGGTTTTCCCCGAGGGGAAATCCGTTTCATATGATCAGGGTAACGCGCAAATGCCTTCGTTCCCTCGTCATATGGCGGAAACCTTGGTTCCTGTCCCAAGGACCAGTGCTGGGAGCATCATGTTGCCGGAGAGCCGCTTCAACAGATGCTTCCCTCACTGGTTGGGGCGCGGTCATGGAAGGCCGTTTTGCGAGAGGTCTGTGGGAGACCCGGCATTTCTTCAGGGCACATCAACTGCCTGGAGATGCTGGCGGTCTACAAAGCTCTGAGGAGCTTTTACCCAGACCTCCGCGGCCACCATGTCCTGATACGCTCAGACAACACTTCGGTTGTCGCGTATCTCAATCACCAGGGGGGTTTGAGGTCGCGCCCTCTATGCAGACTGGTGCATCAAATCCTCCTGTGGTCCCAGGGGAAGTTATCGTCCCTCAGGGCGATGTACATTCCCGGAGACCAAAATCAGGGAGCAGACATCCTGTCGAGGCAGGGGCTGAGGCCCGGGGAGAGGCGACTCCACCCAGAGGTGGTGGAGGCCAGGTGCGAGAGATTTGGCCCAGTGGAAGTGGACCTGTTCGCGTCTCGAGAGACGTCCCACTGTCCACTGTGGTTCTCTCTCAAGCATCCAGCTCCGTTAGGGCTGGACGCCATGATGCAGACGTGGCCGAGGCTGCGTCTGTACGCATTCCCCCGATCGCTCTGCTCCCGAGAGTTCTGGAGCGGGTCCGCCGGGAGGGCATCAGCCTGCTCTTAGTAGCACCCCGGTGGCCCACTCGAGTATGGTTCTCGGACATCATAGCTCTGCTAGACGACTCTCCGTGGCAGGTTCCTCTGAGGAGGGATCTGCTCTCTCAGGCAGGGGGCACAATATTTCACCCCCGGCCAGAGTTTTGGAGCCTCTGGGCCTGGCCCCTGAGGGGGCTCGGTACCTAGAGGCGGGCCTGTCAGCAGAAGTGGTCGAGAACTTACTCAGCTCCAGGGCTCCTTTTACCAGGAGACTGTACAGCCTCAAGTGGAATGTATTTTCCACTTGATGTAGAGAGCGTGAGGTGGATCCAGTTAACTGCCCAGTGGCTTCAGTGCTGGAGTTCCTCCAAGATCGCTTCTCCGCTGGTCTTACCCCGTCCACCCTGAAGGTGTACGTGGCTGCCCTTGGGGCTTTCCACGCACCTCTAGGTGATGGACCCTTGGGGAAGCACCACCTGGTTGTACAGTTCCTCCGTGGGGCTCGGAGGGTGAGGCCTGCGGCTCGCTCCAGAGTCCCAACCTGGGACCTGGCGGTGGTTCTGGAAGGGCTGGCTGAGGCCCCCTTCGAGCCACTGGAGCTGGCTGAGCCTGAGAACCTGACCCTGAAGGTGGCCTTTCTACTCGCCATTACCTCTCTGAGGAGAGTGGGAGATCTCCAGGCCTTGGCGGTCACGCCAACTTGCCTGGAGTTTGCCCCCGGCTGAGTAAGGGCCATCCTTCACCCTAGACCGGGTTACATTCCCAAGGTTCCATCTCAGGGAGCCCGGTCTCTGGTTCTTCAGGCTTTCCATCCCCCTCCCCACCTGACGGCGGAAGAGGGGAGACTTCATCTGCTCTGCCCGGTCAGAGCCCTGAGTATTTATCTAGAGAAGTCTTCCCATTGGAGAAGGTCAGACCAGTTGTTGGTGTGCTTTGGCTCACCCAAGAAGGGGCTGCCTGCGTCAACTCAGACGATCAGTAACTGGATCGTCCAGGCTATAGCCACGGCTTATAGGGTGCGCAATTTGCCTTCACCCATGGCCGTGAGGGCCCATTCCACCAGGAGCTTGGCTTCCTCAGTGGCCCTCCTTTCTGCGTCTCGCTTCAAGAGGTATGTGAGGCGGCCGGGTGGGCCACCCCGCACACCTTCATAAGATTCTACAGTCTGCACCTCCCGGTGACGCCTGGTGCTCGAGTTCTTGCGTCCTAAGTGTGCCTGGGTACCCAGCTTCACACTGGGACGTGGGGTGATTTGGTGTGGCTTAGTGGGTATTAACGTTCCCAGAGTGTTGTCACTCGACGACGCAGTGCGAGTTCCCTCGAAGGGGAACGTCTCGGGTTATGACTATAACCCTTGTTCCCCGAGAAGGGAACGAGACACTGCGTCTCGTCGCCACACCTATCACGGCTAGAGCGCTTGCTTCATCGCAAAAGAGCTAGTGTGTGTTTGCATCAGCTTCCTTTTTGTATCTTCCGGGTATGCCGTCATCTACTACGTCACGACGCGACACCAATCAGATTGGCTTGATTTCATTCATGCTTCAGATGCGTAACGCTGTGGGCGTTCCCAGAGTGTTGTCACTCGACGACGCAGTGTCTCGTTCCCTTCTCGGGGAACAAGGGTTATAGTCATAACCCGAGACGTTAGTTTGACGTACTCACCAACGGCATGATAAAATTTTGGCCTGAATAATTTCACGAAGGTGAATGGGTTGATGTAAAACTCTGGACAAGTCCTCGTGGATCTGATTAACGTACCTGGCATTAATGCACTGAAATCCCACAGTGTGACATCAGATCACAGCCTGAAAAGCAACGTATCACAAAGATTATGAGCGCACTGTGTGCCAGCTTAGCGAAGAGAAAAGCTCACTGCGAGAGAGCTCGTCATTTGCGGTGCACCCGGAAATCAACACTCATGTGCAGACTGAGTCAACAGTCAACGCTATATTTACTCCCCTGTATATTGTGTTAGACTCAATAACTGAAAATGTTGGCGTAAATGGTGCAGTGTAGCCGATTACAGACATGTCTTCCTGTAGCTCGAACAGTAGAGCGCGGCACCAGCAACGCCGCTTATTCGCTGGCCAATTCTGCCTTCTAGTACATACATTTGACCAACGAAGAATAGAGCATGCAATAGATCATGATTCGGTGTAGATTGACCGCAGCAGTTTCCACTAGTGTAGGAGTTTATCTGAACTAAAGCACTTCCGACGGTTCGTGCATTTATAAAGGGAGCACACTCTGCTCACTTACTGTTTTCATGAGATTTGAATAAGTGTTCCCGTGCTGCGATTTAGATTCAATCTTCATGTAAACGGGTCGATTGAGTACGGAAATATATTAGTGTTGCAGTCGAATATCAAAACTTGTTTAGTATGCAAACCTTACCTGACCTATGGTACTGTGAGTACAAGCGAGATACACGTTTGTTTTATACTAGTTGCAGCCATAGCGTCCTAGCACGGAAGGACCAAGTGAACCGTAATACTAAATTCTAAAGTTACTAAAATAGAAGAGGTATACAGATATCAGCTGAATAAAACACGAGTAATTACTGGAGTTAAGCGAAAACAAAGCATCAATTACTATACATAACGTGTTATTTCAATTGACTAATATATAATATAGCGCATATTTATAATGCAATAAGACGACACCTTTATGGAACACAGAACGCTACAGTACTTCCTCATCAGAAAGGAAGCCATGTCAAATAACTATGGGAAACCATTTCAACACTGGGTGCCCCGTATGATTGAGCAGATAATGTACTCTGCTGGATGACAGCCCAAAAACACTTTTAAGCTTAAAACTATGTTGTGTCAGTTTTAATTATGACAGTTAATGTGACAAACTCACAGTGCTACAAGAGAATAACACCATTGAATGAGAACGGATCAAAGCACTGATGTCGGTGCTGTAGCCTACTTAAAAACTATGCTGAGCAAATTAGCATATTTAATTCAATTGTATTGATTAATAACACAGAACCCATTGCGATTCCAGCTTAACTCTGTTAATCATGAGCCCCGATTAACTGGGTGCATGTTGCTTTAAACTCATGTTGGTTCCTTGCGTTCATAGGGAGGGTGATGCCATCAATACAGGCCGTTTGTCATGCGAATCATTTACAGCACTATGGATTACGACACAAGTGAGCCACAACGAGCGATCACGTTGCACGAGCAGACCGGCAGACACCTGTGCGCGTCTCATATGATGCTTGTGTCTGCACTCACTGTACGGACCTGCTTGCGACAAAATTGAGAAAGAGTACAATACTACACCCAATCGGCGTCGGAATGTATAATCATATACATTTCACTGTGGTGAATGCTGATGTAGAGATGACGCCAGAATGGTGATGAAGATCACAGCCGTGTCTTTGATAACATGCCCAATAGTCCTCCGTGGAAGTGATTGTTCTGAATCTGAACGCGAGATTGCTCTCGCTAGTGAAGGTACTCGTCTGTTGCCGCGACAGCCCGGTGATTAGAATGATAGCTGACGTGGACTTAGAACGCCACTGTGTGCATATTATTAACTTATAATAGGACCAGCGATCGACCGCTACGAAACATCCAGAACGTTAACTGAATCGTCGCTTCAGATCTGCGTAATCGTCGCTTCAGATCTGCGTAATCGTCACTTCAGACTGCGTAATCGTCGCTTCAGTATCTGCGAACTCAAACATGTGTAAGTACCGGGCTTTTATACGGTGAGCATGAGAATATAATTGGGTTAGAATGAAGGCAGTGAGTGACGTAGTAATTGAGTCTTCCCAGCAGAACTTATGCTAGAGCTTTCATTTCTGTCCTGTTCATACCTAGGACAGAATAACATCACATGCTCAACTGTTTCCTTTACTTGACATATTTCGCATAATCCTGTTCCATGTTTTCCTATAATATGAAGTGTTGAATTAAGTTTTGTATGTCCCATTCTTAGTCTTGTTAAAATAACCTGATCTTCTCTACTTAAATTTTGTGTCACTCTACTTTGTCTTACATTGTTGTGTATATTATAAAAATGTCTTCCTGTTTTACATTCATTCCAATAACTTTGCCATTTCTGATTGCAAGCTTCTTTAATTATACTTTTTCCTTCCATTCTACTTAAAGCAAGTGTAATTGTAGGGATGTTCAGTTTTAGTGCCTCTTTAGCCAATTTGTCAGCTCTTTCATTTCCTGGTATATCTACATGAGCCGGTACCCAAACAAATGTAATTATTATTCCAGCTTGCCTTAGTCTATATAGAATATTCAATATTTCTATATAAATATCATATCTGACTGATTGATGTGTTTGTAGACTTACGAGTGATGCCATTGAATCTGAACAAATCACAACTTTATTAGGCATCACTTCTTCTACCCAACTAAGTGCCATTTGAATTGCCACCAATTCTGCTGTATATACTGAAGTCCCATCTGTTAGTCTCCCATATTTTCCAATTTTAAATTCTGGAACATAAAAGGCTGATCCAGTACGACCTATCTCTATGTTTCTTGATCCATCTGTATATATTGTGAGAAACGCATAATAAACTGTTCTAATATATTCAACTGTATAGTTCTTGATGTCAGTTTGTCCTTTTTGAATACTCTCATGAATTTGCAGATCAACTTCAGGTTGGGTAAAAAACCAAGGTGGGATTGGGGAAATGGTTACAGTTAATGCAAATGATATATTATTTAGTGACATTCCTGAAGCCCATTCTTTTGCTTTCCATGCAAAGCCTGTTCCTGTTAAATTTATTGTCTCTCAACTCCCCTCTATGATTGCTTTTGTAAAATTATCCTGTTTATGCCCTTGTAAATTGATCCAGTAAGCGACAGATAATTTTTGACGTCTTATTTCTAATGGGTACTCTCCTGTTTCAACTTGCATAGCTGAGATTGGAGTCATTTTAATTGCTCCTGTGATGCATCTCAAAGCTCGTGCTTGAATTAAATCTAACCTTTTAAGCATGCTATTTGATGCCGATACATATATAATGCATCCAAAATCTAATACAGATCGTAAGAGAGCATAATATATATTGATCATAGACTGTTTATCAATCCCCCATTCTTGTCCTACTAAACATCTCATTAGATTTAGTACTTTGCTGCATTTCACTTCAATATATTTGACATGAATTTTCCATGTTAATTTGGAGTCAAACCATAAATCTAAATATTTAAAACTTAATACCCTTTCTAGTGGCTGTTTATACAAATAAAGTTTAATTTCTTCTGCAATCCTCTTTTTTGTAAAAAACTGACAACACGTTTTGGATATAGAGAATCTAAATCCCCACTCCACAGACCATTTCTCTACAACCTCAATTGCTTCTTGAATTTTTTGTACTATATATTTAACATTTCTTGCCCTCTTCCACATCGCTCCATCATCTGCATATAATGCTGTTTTTATTCCTGGATGAATTCCTTTATACACGTCATTGATCATTATGTAATACAGGACTTATGGCATTTCCCTGTGGGGTACCGTTTTCTACATTCACCATCTGTGATAATGTATTGCCTACCTTGACTTGGATCAATCGGCCAAATAAGAAACTTAAAACCCAATTATAAAATCTTCCCTCAATTCCAATTTTTTGCAACTTTAACAGCAATCCTTCTCGCCACATCATATCGTATGCTTTTTCGATGTCAAAGTATACTGCCACTAACACCTCTTTCATTGCTAGAGCCTTTCTAACATCAGTTTCTAATCTTATTAGTGTGTCTAAGGTAGATCTACCTGGTTGAAAACCATACTGATAAGAAGCTTTTAGTCCTTTGCTTTCTAACACATAATAAAGACGGTTAACAATCATTTTTTCCATTAATTTACAGAGGTTCGATGTTAGAGCTATTGGTCTATAATTTCCTGCTATTGCAGAATCTTTCCCTGGTTTGTGAATAGGGATTACTATAGCTTGTTTCCAAGATAAAGGTAGGTGTCCTTCCATCCATATTTTGTTATAAAGATCCAATATTACTTTAAGTATTACTTCATCCATCTGTTTAATCATAGTATAGCATACTCTATCTTTTCCTGGAGCAGTACTTCTGACCTTCACTAATACTCTTTTAAGTTCCCACATATTAAAGGCAGCATCCAAAGCTGTTTGACTATTAGGTTTTTTTTAATAAATATCTTGATGTTGCTTTATAATTTCTTCCCTCCTTCTCTTACAATTTATTCCTAGGTTTTCCGAGCTGTGTGCCTCTTGGAATGTGGTAGCTAAGATTTCCGCTTTTTCTTCCTCTGTCACTGCTATTTTCCCTTCATCTACTAAGACTGGAATATTCTGAGTTCTATAAACACCAACCATCTTTTTAAGGACACACCATACATCTCCTAATTGGGTTTCCCTACCTATTGTGGAGCAGAAAGATTGCCAGTACTTCCTTTTAGCTTGCTTTATTATCTTCCTAGCCTGAGCCCGTTTCCTCTGATATATAATTAAAGTTATAGGTATTAATGTTTTCTTAAGATCTCTGAAAGCCTTATTTCTATCTTTAACAGCTTTAGTGCATTCGTCATTCCACCAAGGAACAATTTTCATCCTTCTTTTACCTTCAGATTTAGGAATAGATTCTTCAGCTGCATTTATAATAATTTCATTTAATCTGTCAGAACACACGTCTATATCATCTTCTAAGCTATAATTCTCAATTCCATCAATGCATAAGATGTTAAATTTATCCCAATCAGCTTTATCAAACCTCCACCTAGTTTGCATTGCTTTATTTTGTTGATGAATTTCCAATCCAACATCACATGTTATTGGAAAGTGATCACTTCCCAATGTTGATTGATCTAGAACTGCCCATTGACATTCTAAAGCTATAGCTCCAGAAACTATTGTTAAATCTATACAAGAAGTTGATGAATCCCTTATATTGTATCTAGTACCCTTCCCATCATTTAAACACACTAATGCGTATTCTTCCAAAAACTCTTCTACTACCCTACCGTTACTATCTGTACATAGACTTCCCCAAAGTGAATTATGTGCATTAAAATCCCCACACCATATCAAATTGTCCCCAGCTTTGGTTCTTATTGTATTAAGATCATCTATTGTTAATTGACTGCAAGGATTATAAAAGTTTACCACCTTTAATCCCCCTCCCTGTGTCCACACCTCTACCATAACACATTCCCATGGAGCATCTATTATTATTTCTCTAAAAGCCACTCCATCTTTAACAAATGTCCCACATCCTCCACCAGTTGACCCAACTCTATCCTTTCTAACCAACTTATATCCAGGAATGCTAAAATCTAATTGCGGACGAAGCCAAGTCTCTTGAATACATATGATATCTGGTAACTCTACTAGCTGGTATACAAATCTTTTAAATTCCTGTCCATTCGCAATCAAACTTCGGGCATTCCACTGTAATATTTTCATTTCTTAATTTTACTTCTTTGACTTCCCAAAGGATCACCCGTCCCTACTGTTCCTTCAGTTTGTCCAAGTATAGTTTGAATCTGTTCTACTGAAACCTCATTAATACCCAGATGTCGAGTGGCTGCAGATATAATTATTTTCAGCTTTTCTGTTCTTTTGTCTGTTTGAGCTGAACAATTAATGACTTCTGCTATAAATGCCACAA
This sequence comes from Romanogobio albipinnatus, assembly GCA_023566225.1. Taxonomy (NCBI): domain Eukaryota; kingdom Metazoa; phylum Chordata; class Actinopteri; order Cypriniformes; family Gobionidae; genus Romanogobio; species Romanogobio albipinnatus. Next base: position 52,306,571 of record CM042247.1, read on the forward strand.
AATTTATCTTGTTTACCACTAGCATGTTTTCGTCCACAAGACACTTATGACTACAAGTTTCTTTAGACTGAGTTATGCTGTTTTCCCTCAAATTCCCATTTGTAACTTGTACTTGCTTGACTGCTTGAGCATATGATATATTCTGTACTGTTTTGAGTTTCATTGCTTCTGTAGCTTGTTTTTGGAATTTACAACCTAGAAACGCTGCACTATGTGGCCCTCCACAATTACAACATTTGGGTTCAACACCCTCTCCACATTGCCCATAATCATGTTCTCCGCCACATTTGCAGCATCTTTTTTTCCCCTTACAAACTGCTGCGACATGACCCAATCTTTGGCAATTAAAGCATCTCAATGCTGGTCTCACATACGGTCGAACTGTGTAGCAAACATACCCAATCTTAATACGTTCTGGTAAGTTTTCACCCTTGAAAGATAGTACAACAGTAGTACTACTTTCTTTTTTACCATTTCTACTGGATAGCAAACGCTTTACTTCTGAAACCATTTCGTTCCTAATCTGATCCTTTAAAACCTCATTAGATAGTGATACAGGCACCCCCATGATCACTCCCTTAAGGTTATCAAGTTCTCCCGGTACATAACATTTGACTGCTTTACCTCCCAGCTCTTTGATCTTCAAGGCAATCTCTTGTTGTTTTTTATCAACACAAAAAAGGAGGACACGGTTGTTTGATAGATACCTTGCTGATTTAATATTTCCAATATCTTTCTTGATTATTTTCGTGAGTCTCATTGGATTATTAATGTTTTCGATTGGCCCAGAAAATGCAACCATTACTTTATATTCTACCTCCATTTCCCTTGTTTTGTTTATTCCTACTACTCTTGTAGTGTTGTCATCTGACTCAGAATCTCTATTTTTCCTTTTGTTTGAAGCATCAGGAATCTGAGACCATCCCTCACTATCAACTACCGAAGAATCATCTTCACCATCCATACTACCTGCATCCATCCTCTCCAGTCTCAGCACAGTCGATGCTAAACCCGCCAGATCTCGAACTACCACTCCCCAGAACTCGCTTCTCCAGAAAATCGAGCCCAGTGATCAACCGGAAATCGAGATTCGGATTCACACCAGCTCTCGCTCCTTCCCTCTCCCATCTCTCTCTCTGCTGCAGCAGCTTATAAGCAGTCTCTCCAGCCAATTACTGCAATCAGAGACAGGTGTTATTCATTTGCACTTGACCTACTTACCAACCGCTCGGCCCTGCTCTCTCTCTCCCGCTACAGACCTCGCAAAACCATGCCCCCTCCGCCACAGCGTCATACACAGGCATTGGAACGTTATTGTCATGATGATCATATATTGGGTAATGATTTTGCCTTTATGACATGTTCAATCAGCCAGCATAATTTTATTTACGCTATCTGGACACTTTTTAACCCGTTTTTATCACAATGGACAGTGTTTACTCACATTTGAAAACACCCACGTCGCTCTTCTCCGAGATGTTTGATTATGGCGTATACTCTCCTGTGTCCTCCTGGGATAGAAAGATATCCATCGGAGGAGCACTCGAGAATCTGGACAGAAGCAGTAGGCCATCCGGGAACTTCTCACCTACTCTTTTATGAATACTG